>ML675649.1:19755485-19857711 GCA_007922155.1 Mesoclemmys tuberculata | reverse complement strand
TTAGAGAACAGTGATATATTCAAAATTATGGAAGACCTCTCAGCAGCATCCTATTTAAATAAATTAATTTAAAGTATTATATGAAAGTAATCAGAGGAAATACTCCAATTTTCAAGCATATGTGTTGTCAAAACAGCTGGCATTGCTCAGTTTTAAAAAAATATTTCTTATATTTTTGCCAGGTTCAGTAATCCTGAAAAATTTGTAGCTTAACCTAAAATACAGGTACGTACATAACTCCAAGTAAATCCTGAGCAAATTACCATTAAATCTCAGTAATTCTGCATGTATTCTTTATAGTTTCTTTAAAATACATTATACTTATGTAAGCACTAGGTAAACAGCATTGCCTCTAGTGTTTGTGAAAAAATTAGCTGTTAGTCATACTCCCTTTTTCTTCACCGACTATGGATAGGTATGCATAGCAGACATGTCATTTGTTTGAATAAAGGTTATATAACTTCCTCCTACAAGTGACCCCAGTCAGTGATTTGATTGATTACATCTTCTGATGTTACATGCAAATAACTTTTTTAAAAACTCCTAACAGATTAAAACTATGCTCATTACATGAACCAGGTATATATTAATTATAAAGTTCTAAAAAACTAAATTAAAACTAATCCTAACATTGTCTCCTGTAAACCGCTTCTTAGGAGATTCAGCTTTCTCCTACTTGTCCCAGAAAAACAGGACAAGTACATATGGCATCAAAATATTCAGTGACCTCATATTGTGACAGTGGCTGTGGACAGGGAAGAGAATTACTCCCATTTTATTTAGGGCAAGAACACCTAGGATCAGCTCTGGCCAAGAATTAAGTTAAGGGAGCAAGTTACTGATAAATACCCAAATAATGCCTAGGCCAGTGCCTTGCTTTTCAATTTTTTAACCTAAAAAATATAAAAGGAAATTGATTTATTTAAAAACCTTTGTTAAGGCAATGTTATGGTTAAGAATTAAAACAGTGTCTGTGAATTTAATTTTAAGTTCTTGCAGCTACTGAATTTCAGCCACATCATACATTTAAATATAATGAGGAGTGGTGGGGAACTACCTATATTGAAGGAGTAAGACTATCGTTTCCAGGCTGGTTACACCTTTTGCATTTCCTGACTCTCCTTCTGTGGTAGTGGGAGATGAGTGCTCAGCAACTCTAGTGTTCTGACACAGTGCATAATATTGTATTTTGTTTTAATGTTTCTGGTGTGGAGTTTTTTGCAAAGGTGGTGGCAGGGGTTATAGAGGAAGTTAATTATTGTCACGTTATCTCTCTTCTCTCTCCTTTCAGCTGCTTAATGCGAGTCCTTAAGGTTTTCAAATGCTAGACATACCTGAATTCTGGGAAAGGGAGGAATGGTCAGCCAGAATGAATTGTAAAACATTCCAGGAGGCTTATTAAATCTAAGCTCAGAAAGAGTTTTGCAATCTGTGTGCTACCTTGTACTGTGATCCCATAAGATTACACAGGATAAATAGGGTCAGGCAAGTTCACCTTTTGGATGTAAGATCTTCAAGAAACACTTACCGTAACTGCTGTAGGAAGTGATGTTGGTGATTCAGTAGGAGACACACTTTCCTCTGATTCAGTAACGAATTACTCACCTAGCACAGTGTAAACTGTTAAAACAGAGCAGACTTCTGACAAATTTAGCACAGATCTTCGCAAATTTGGGATAGCAAAGTATAAGTAAAAATAAAATACAATCTGCCGAGCAGTTTAGTCCTTTACATAGGCATTGATTCAGGAGGGCTTCTTTGAGTTTAACTGGTAGCTTGCTGCACAGGATTCTTTATTCTTTAAAAGAATACTCTTAACATATGGCAGTTAAAGAAATAGATGCATTTCAGACATAAAAGAATAGAGAGATGTGCACAGGCCTAGAAGCTAACAGATAAGTAAAATTTCTTTTCTGAATTAGGGAAAACACCAGATACCTAGGGGCTGCTCCTTCTCCAGTAGATGGATAGAACATTATTTTAACAACTCGACGTTTTAGTGTTTTTTGTCAGGTTCATGCCTCTTAGTCGCCTCTCCTGATCACTTCACCTCAGTATAAAATGTGCAACTGATACCTAGAACCAGGGCAGCCCTCTCTAGATTTAACAGCTAATCCCCTCAAACTAATTTCCTCTTGCCTTTGTCCATAAAATTCTCCAAACAATTCAGTAAGCCAGAGCTTGCTTTGCTCTAGTGCTCCTAGACTGCTCACAGTAAGCTTAGTATGTGGCACTAGTTCTCTCACCTGCTGTCACAAAAATCAACGCTAGATCTCAAGACGACCCCCCCCCCCAATTAAGGCTTGGGTTCAGAAGGAGGACAGTTGAACAGATTTTGACTTCCTTAAGTAGTGACACATTTTCCTGCATTCTCCAAATCCAGTTTGTAGGTGGACTTTCAGTGGAGTTTCTCCTGGTGATGCAAGTTTAGGGAGATGGTTGCTTTAAGAACCTCTCTCTTTAACAACCCATATCATTTTGTGAAGGGGGCTGCCTAAGGGATTATCCCCTAGCTCAATGAGAGTCCCAGGTTTTCACTTTGGGGTCCATTTGGGGAGAACAATAGGACACTGGCAGGCTCCCACCCTGGTAAATACGTTTTCAGAAGGAGGATTATTTCTCTGGAGATTTCTTATTATCCCAAGGAGTCTATGTTCTCTGTGCAAACAAAAATTCTTTTTTTCTCTCTTTCCTTTTCATAAAATTGGAACTAACTGCTACTTAGTAGTGACCTGTTCATCTAAGAAGGTCTGCTTAGTTAGACAGAACACTGGATTGGGACTCAGGAGGACCTGGGTTCTATTTCTGGCTCTGCCACTGGCCTGCTAGGTGATCTTGGGTAAGTCATTTCACTTTCCTGTCCAGTGTCCCATGTGTAGAATAGGGAAAACGATGACACTAGCCACCTTTGTAAAGTGCTTTGATCTACTGATGAAAAGCACCAAATAACAGCTAGATATTATTGTTTATGACCTAGTCTTTCATTAAGACCCAGTAGTGCTGTGTACTGTTCCTGCTTTTCTTTATAAAATTTTATCCCTTTTTCATATCAACCGGGAGACTTTCCTCCTTGGTTTCTTCCTCAATCCATGTCTGACACTGTAAGTAGCTAGCACTGTCTAACTCTAGACATATATCAGACCCTTGTATCTTATTTCAACCATAGAAAACATTTTGTAAGTCAGGCAACATTTTCTCTTTTTTTTTGATGGGGCAGAATTTCTCTCAGACCACCATGGCAAGGTGAATTAAATAGTCTGTTATTTAAAAGCAGTCCGAAGAGAAGAAGAGGTTTGAGCTTAAGAGCTCTCTTTAGCCATGCAGTAGCTTTCTCCTAGGTAGAGAGATGCATCTCTTTGCAGCAAGGAAGTTTTAGGCAGGCGGCATAATCATACTTGCATGTTTTTTCAAAACTTTGTAGAGTGGGTGCTTTCATGTCATCAACGGCTGTTTTCAGACAGATTCCTAGGGTGTTGACCTTTGGTTTATTTTCTAGACCCCTTCCTCCCTGGGTGGACTGTCAGAGGTTCCTAGGCATTCTAATTGGCATCATGTAGGTGCAGCAATAGGAATGTTTCCCTGTTCTTTTCTTTAGCAGGGAACTCCATTTTTAGAGACCCTTTTGGGAGACAGCCAAATAACTTTCTTTTACACGAAACACCCACCGCTTTATTTATTACCTACTCTCTGACTTTCCCTTTGGACGGCTAATCACTAAGGTTAAAATTCGGTCAGTAAAAGTCAGGGACAGGTCGGGCAATAACAAATTCATGGAAGCCTGCTGCTCCTGCGGCAAGGGCTGACAGCTGTTTCTCCAGCCCTGCCCTGGAAGAAGGCATGATGGTCTCAGAAGGTCACTGAATCCGTTACACCCTGTACCAGAACTGTATCCTTAGTAATCCAAAACTGAGGAAGAAAGAATAGGTGCAGCTGTTTTCCTGGCTCATAGCCTAATACACTATCATCTAGACACATACTTCCTTTTATTCTTTTTCTTTAAAGAAAGACCCTTCGTTTATCTAATGAATTCCTGTGGAGCTTGTTACTCTGGTGTCTAAGGCCCAGACCCTGCAATGAACTGTATGCAGGCAGACCCTTGTGCCTGTGTAAATCTCTATTGATTTTAATGGGACTGAGCATGGATGAAAGCATGTGTCCCCACAGAGCTCATTGCAGAATTGGGATCCATGGTCAAGCAGACCAGCTGGCCTGTTAAGAAGAGCTTCTTGGAAGAGCTAGAGAGATTCTGTACAACATACCGAAAGTTAAACATAAAGTAGCCTTTTTGAACAAATACCTACAGAAGAAGTAAACTGTTAAATTGGGTGGTTTTGTATACTTCACACCTCGCTGCGCCAAAGCTGTGTCCAACAAGATTCATGCTATAATTGTCAAAAATCTGTTTTGTGTGAAATTAATCACTTCAACTATAAATAAGCCAGTAATGTGTGAAGAGTGGGATAATTTCATGAGTCTTTCTTATGACACACATGATAAATGTCATCAAGAGATTATGTAACACAGGAAGCTGCTTTTAGCATTAAGGAAGGGTTTTGGTTGTAGGCTTTTAGGGGATTTTTTGTGTGTGTTCTTTTTTTGTCTTTCTGGCGCAACACTTTACCCACTGTAAAGGAAGCTTCTGAAAAAAAAGATCCCTTTCCATTTCTTCAGAACGGAACATTAAAGATGTGTTTTTATAAGTCTTTAAAAAAAAAAAAGTTTGTGAATGAGGGATCCAGTCAAAAAGAAAACTTTAGCTGAGGAAAATTTCTAAGATTCCAGAGCACCACAGCAACAGACTACTCCCTATCTTCGGAGGGCTTATCTCCTCTCTACCACCTGTGGTACAGAAGTCCCATCTTTTCACCCTCTTTCCAGAGCTGGAGTTTAGAAATTATGGTTATCCCATATGTGACAATTAATGTCTTGGATAATTTATATTGAAATTTGCAGAGCATGAACAGTAAATTCTTAGATGCACTGATAATTGGGTGAACATCAGCCACCTGGAGGAGCCAATGTCTGGCCATCATTATCAGTTGTCTGTATTCTATTTTGGAGTTTAGCCAAAACCAGGAGTAAAGTATTCAGTGCTTCCTAACAACCAGACTTCTTTTTCTTCCCGCCTTCCCCAACCAGCCTGGTTCTGGTTTTTGTTTGTTTATAAAAGTTGAAGAATTTTGGAAGAGATGCTCTTTTCCTCCTCCCCATCCAAACACCTCTGAAGTATGCAGTAGAGTATTTGAAACCTCCCTCTCTAAGATAAGAGAGTTCTTATTTCTGCTCAGTTCTCTTCCCAGGAAGCAGCATGGAGCTGTTCCCTTCTCACAGTCCTTACAAACTGCAGCCATGTAGCATTCCTACCCAGGTGGGATGGACACTGAGACACCCAGAGTTGTTGACTGACCACTCGTTCCCTGCGCATCTCTGCTGAGATTTCCTCATGTGGCTGTGTGGGGGATCACTACTACATATCAGCCTTTTTGCTGAGATACTGGGTAAGGCCCTGAAAGAAGAAACTGAAAAAATGATTGGTTTTATGGGATTTTTTCCCTTCTTCAGCTCTTTGCCCTCCCATTTGTGAGAGAGCTCTGGTGAATCTCCATCCACTCGCATTTTCCCCTGCTTTTTTAATGTACTTGCAAGGATGAAAAGCTGAGAATAATGGGGGTGGAATGATCATCATGCAAGGCTATTTTTGAGAGAGAAATCCAGGGTCAGGGATTTTTGGCACTTGAATTGGGTGCTCTGAAGAAAACTCAAGATTCCTGTTTTCCCATAGCCATTGAAATATGTGAGTGCAGGCTAGGAAACAGTGCTAACATAAAATAGAAGGGATACATTGGTAGCTTTTTAGTAGTAAAACTGCCATTGTCAAATTTATCAAAATGCTAGATTTAGGAGGGTGAAACATTGTTTCTTTTTTATTGCAGACACAGTTTTGTGCCTTTTCATACCATACAGGATATTGTGCAAAAATTAATATTACTCAGTACATTTAAATTTTTTACCATGTTTTACCAATAGCATAGTTTATCAAGCAGCAGTCTTCTCCAAAGTAGTACAGTGTACTTCACGTCAGCATATCTTCTCCACTGGCAGTGCAATGAAAGAAACTTGGCTTCACAGATATCATCATTACATAAGCTAGCAAGAGATTGGCACATCATAGATCTGCTATTAAAGGGGCAATCCCAGATGCTGGCATTTTGCAAGATCGGTATATATCTAATATTCCTATGCAAGGACTAGCAGAGTTCGAAGGTCTCTGTTAACTTTGAACACTAATTGTGCGTGATAGGCACTGGCTGCAGTTGCACCACGCCACGAGGCAGTCTAGAAGGGATTGTGTCAAACAGAGACAAATCCCTTTCAAAGTTCTCCAGCATTCAGGGGAAAGCATGACCATTGCAACATACCATAGAAGGGTACTCATCTCTTGAGGGCTGCATGTCTCCATGCCCTTTTCTGTATGGCAAGTGCCACAAGAGGTATTAGAAGGAAGCAGTTCTTGAATACAAGAGCTAAATGAATACTCTTGTGTCCTAGCATCTGCACAAGGGCTAGGCACAATCTGGTTTTGCATGTTTTACAGATTATAATTTGACTGTTACATTAACAGGACTAACTAACATTTTTTCACTGATTTTTATCCTTATCCTTCAGAAAACCTGCGTTTAAAAAAAATTGTTTGATAGATAATATAGTTTAGTATTGAAGTTCATTTGTTAGAAAACCAGTAGTTTCCAAGTTCTCCCCTCCCTGAGAGAGATTCCATGAGCTGCTTGCTAAAACTTCCGGCCCAACATCATAAATCCTGAGAAATTGTAATATAGTCCTTTATTTCTCCTTTCATTTTTGTCTTCTATAATAAGTCTGTTTATCAATGGACTACAAAAGTTTGTATTTAGTTTCTTTTATATGTTGAGAATTACAGCCTGGCCTGCATTATCATCATTAGCAAAACCAGTGTAAAATATTATTCTGAATGTGCCACAGAAAATTTTACAAAAATGAATGTTTTAGTTATTCTTAAAAAATTATCACTGCCGTTCTGGAATATTTGTCCAGCCTAAGAATTTTCAGGCCTAATTATCTCACATCTGGGGATTGAGTGACAGTATTTTAGAGCTAAACTGTTTTACATTTGTAATACTCTAAGACATAGTTGTTCCTAAAAATGCTGTGCAGACCAACTGCGGCTGTGTATAAAGTGTCCTCTGGATATTTGTCTGATCTTCAGATTTCTTTTGATCAGTGAAATTTAGTTATGGAACAACCTATTTTTTGTTCGGTGCTGTTGCAGAGAATACATTAACTGTTTCCTAAATTCGATAATATCTGTGTTCAGAGCTCCAGCTCAAAATGGGCATTACAACATAGAAAGTAACGTTTTTTTAACATCTTTGCACCCTACAGTTACAATTCATGGGAAATGAAGGACAAAACATTTTCAAGAACAGGTTTAATGTTTCTCAGATACATTGCAAAAGAAAACGGGAATGCATTCCCACCTATCATTTAATAATTCAATATCTAAAAACCTATTTTGGGAAGATGGAATACATAGCTCAACCCTTTTGTGGATGGATGTACCCGAGTTTGAGTTTATTCAGCTGTAAATGGTCTTGTGCAAAGAAAGAAATGTCTGATAGTTTATATTTCTGTAATATACAACATTATGAATGGCTGTTTGTAAGCATCATTAAAACTTCTAAGCAGTAGTAAAATGTATTTGCACTAATCAAAGAATGGCTATAGGGAGGGAGAATGATGCTGAAGACCCGAAATGTTTAAGTGAAGTATTGATTTAAAAAAAAAAATTTTTTTTTGCCTTTCCCTTTAATGAGGACTAGAATGTTTCCACATCAGTTAACTGCCTTCAGAAAGCACCAGAAGGTCACACTAGCCTCAGACTGATCCTTTTCTTTGTGTCTATAATATAATTGGTCGATTGTGCTAGTGATGAGTGAACCCCCTCCCCCATCACAGTCTCAGCTACATGTTGTTAAACCTCATTGCTAGTTCCCAGAGGAGAACAGCTCTGCTACGCTCCTCACTAGCAAAGGCAGTGCCATTGCGCAGGTTGAAACAGCAGAAACAGCATCCATTTTAATCTGCAGGAAGCCTCTCGCCTTACAAGGGCGTTCTTTTCTCCTTCAGATGCTGTAAATTTTAACTGCAGCTTCTGTAAACATTCCTGGCTTTGGTGTCTGCTCTTTGTATGATGCACTGAGATGGTACACCAGGAAAACTGTTCGTATCAGGTAAGAATTAAAGCTCTGTTATGATGACAGGCATCCTTCGGGGAGAGAGAGGCCTGCCTTTTTCAACGCAGCAGGTTGCCTCTCTTCAGCTTCGCCAGTATTGTTAGTACTGTGGTTTGTTGCTCTAAATAAAAGATTTCTGTAAACAGAAATTGACTGAATCCTAGATTCGATGAGCAGTTTAGAAAGTAATGCTTCATTGTCTTGCAAAATGTGAGTTATATAGATATAATTGGTCCTGACATGTCTGCCTCTATGGATAGAGGAACTCCTTTCAATGAAGAACAGTGTAAGGTTTGGGAAACAATTTTGGGGACCAAATCATGGAACAAATTACAAATGCATAAAATAATAGTAAAGATATTTTTAAATGTTAGTTTTAAGTGCGTCAATGCCTAAGTTTTTATGTACACTACAAATGTTCACTAATACAGTAAAAACCTTTAGTGAACTAAGTGGAAAAGATAACTGATTTATTTACCCTGACACTTCCATTCATTGCTGCTCTACATCATTCAGTAATCTGTATTTATCTGCATCTTTCACGAGATGCATTTCACATTGTATAATGCCTCAACGCTTACTCTGTTGTTAGAAGTACAAATGAGAGAACTTGATTTAAATTACTTGTGTAAAGTGGCTGTTTTAGCCCTTCATTGTTGTTATATTTGAAGAGAACTTAGTGTTTAATATTTTTAAGAGTTCTATATTCACTGTTAATAATTACCTATCGTAGTAGATGCATTAAAATGTAGTTGTCGTTTTCAAATGCTGTCTTTTCATTGTTTACATTATGGTTTGCTATTTTGATAATCAAAATATGGATCAATTGATTTCAAGCTCTTTGGGGCAGAGATTATGCTTTTCTATGTGTTCGGACAGCACCAGCACAGTATGGAGTCCCAATCCTGGTTGGGCCCTATGGGCACTGCAACAATACTAATAACTAGAGATGAAGATAATTGTAACAGATTAATGTATTTTCCATAAGGCAAAGTAAGAATTTGTTTACATTGACATTCCTTCATTTTTCCTAACAATAGAGGGACAGTATTATCACACTAGTGTTACCAACCCTCCATGATTGTCATCTGATGAAACCTCCAAGAATACGTCCAACCAAAATTGGCAACCCTACACTAGGGTGACCAGATGTCTCGATTTTATAGGGACAGTCCTGATATTCTGGGCTTTTTCTTATATAAGTGCCCATTGCCCCTTCCCATCCCCACCCGATTTTTCACACTTGCTATCTGATCACCGTACCCTACACACATCTATATGGCAGATTCTACTCCCAGGGCTTGGTCCTATTTGTAAATTACTATTAAACACATGTATCCTCATGCATAAAGTAGCATTATAGCATAAATGGTAATAAACTGAAGTAACAACATATACACATGGCATAGAGTTTAAAAATGGTTTTCAAGTTTGATGATTTTAGATCCAATTAACAATTTAAAATAGACTGGAATAATTCCTTAGAAAAAGGCATTTAAATCTTTTTCTGTTACTGTTAACTTGTCATTTCTTAGTAATTTAATAAATAGCATCATTGATGTGTGTCTGAGAATGTTTTTCCAGCATAGTTCTGGGAACCGATGGATTAAAGGTCGCCTATTGTTTCTTCTCAAATGGAAGTCTGTTGGGAAGTGTGAGAAGATACTGTAGATTCCAGTCAAGAATGGCTGATATTTAATATTAGGCTAGGTAACATAGTAAAGCATTTGGAATTATGTGATCATAGAATGGCTACATTTTAAATAATTGTTATCTGCTTCTTAGTTACAAAGTGTTCTTTCATAACAAAAATACTGAATATTAGAATAAAATCATAAGAGAATGATCATTCTGATTTGTTTGGCTGCATGGAGCAGCAAAACAACCCAAACAAACTCATTAATTTAGAGGCCAAGTTTTAATCCTTCTGTGATGAGTAATCCAGGGTTTAGAATCAAACTACAAGACATAAATGATTGGATTTCAGCACGCTGGAGAGGAAGGGTGGCTTCCCTAAACACTACCTGTGACGGGGGAAGGGAAAATGTCACTATTAAGGCCGCTATTGTCATGTGTGACATCTGTGGTCAAATACTTTTTTTGAAACATGCTTTTGGTTTTATCAAAGCCTTAAAATACAGCTAATAAAGAGAGCGAGACCCATGTGTAGTGAAAATTTACAACAAATTAATTCTAGGAATATACAGTTTAAATGTTAAGCTCCTAAAATTACCCAGTGCTTATGCAGTGCCTGTAACAAAACCAACAACAACAACAAAAACTCTGAACGCTAAGCAGGACTGTTACCCAAAGGATCAGCCGCGCAGTTTTATCTTATGACCTGAGACAGCAAAAAGCAACTTGTTTATACATTTCTTGCTACATAGATCGTTCATCACATATCAGCTACTGCTGCTTTCTAAATTCTTGAGAAAATGAGCCATAAGGTTAGATTTTTGTTAATTAACGGAATTGACAATTCCAAAAAGAAAAATGCTAGATGTTTATTAAAAAGTATTTTAGATCATATTTTAAATAATACAATGATCTTCCTGGGAAGGTAAAAGATCAGTGCCTTTACATATGGACTTTCTTAGGAAATTGGAAGAATTATACATGGATTGTAGTGGAATTGAATGTCAGATGGTAATGGAACTTGAATCCTTTCTGTTCTAGATCATCAATCTGAATCCATACCAGGTCAGTGGTGACCAAAAGTTATTACTACCTGAGGCTGTTTAGTGGCCTCCTTCCAGTTCCCAGCTGACAAGTATTACACAAACCACTGCCGTCCCTACTAATATTGATTCAATAGGCATGGACTCTTTTACCATTACAGATAACCCTTCCAGTTCAGGCATATTGGCATGTCAGTATTCTCTATTTTACAGCTCCAGTAAAAGTGATTGAAATTAGTTTTGTAAGTAATATCAAAGACTTGTTAAGATCTGTGAAATATTTAAGAGAATACATATGTATTGTTAATGTTATGAATAAATACAATTTAAAAGTAAATTGCAAGTGTGTTTTCTCATCATCTCCCAAGCCCTTTGATTTAGGGCAGTATTTTTTCTCCTGCAAGTTTGACATGAAAGATACCAACACTTCACAGATGTCTCAAGTACTTTAACAAATATGCATGTCATCAACTTGCATCAGAGAAACACAACCTTAACTTAGGCCCTGAGTTAAGTAAATAAAAGTGGAAATATTTACAATATTTGTATATGTACTTCCTTGCAATTTAAATATAGCCATGTACTATTTTAATGATTTAAGACCTTAACCAATATTAAGTAATAAAGCATTTCCGTTCACTAGTAAATCCTGCAGGTGTCCATTTGCATAGAGTAACAATTTGAAATTCAAGCTGATGGAGAAAATATGCAAGGAGTTTACATCTCGATGAGTCTATTGTAAGCTCTTCAGATCAGAGTTTGCCTTTGTTATATGTTTGTACAGTGCCTAGCACAATGTGACCATAGCCCCTCAAGGTGCTACCATAATACTACTACTACTGTGGTAGTAAAGTTAAATATCCGCTCAGGTTTATTTCTGATGTTCTTCTAAAAGTTGATAAATTCCTGGACTCCAAAACATTGAGACTGAGTCTCTGTGTAATATAATGCTCCCTAAACAGAATATTGCCCATGGGAGCCATTCAGTTTTGCAGACTAGCATCAATCTGGGTATATATCTATTTCTGTTAACTGAAAAGTCACCTTGGGGAAACATTCTTGGGCTTTATACGCATAAAGACACAAAAAAGGTATGACCAATTAGATTTGATTTTCTTAGAAGTCCTGGAACTAGCCTAAAATAACTGCTTCAGGAAGGGCCTGGGACTCAACTCATGGGACAAGATCTGCTTAGAAGGAGTTTGAATAGTATGACTTTGTGTACACTAGGATATTTACCTATTGGTGATAACTGGTACAGCTTGAATTGTGGCTAAAAGTTGTTTTAATTCCGTGTGTTATGTGAACTAAAACACGGTCACCATCACCTTCCCTACATCCCTGGTTCCCACTGACCCTTGCACCCTAGTGGAAGTTTCTTCCTCCACCCCCTCCCCCCCCAGTCAGGTTTGAGGCATGCTGGCATGGTGCGAAGCTTGCCCTGCTGCTGCTGTGCTGTTTCTTCAGAGGACTTCACTCGCCATGGCTGTAATCTGCCATCCTTTACCAGCACAACACACAATTTTCTTAAGGTGCTGTTTAAGTCAGGCAATTTTTTCATTAAAATTTTGCATTGATGTCACATGCAGCTGCACAGAATTTTACAGATATATACACATGCTGAAACGTCAGGCTGGCCCCTTCATACATGTATCAAATTGGACTGGCTACACTTGCATGGAAAGAAGGGGGAGGGAGTGGTATTTCTCAGTAGATGCCTCTTCCTCTGCAGACTTTAGGGAATTGGTCAGTTTATAGGCCACAAGGGCTTCATTTTGAAAGGAGTCCTTTCAGTAAAGAACTGTCTATAGATCAAGGATATGCCAACAGCTGCCTTATTTCCTTGGTGAAAAGAAAGAGAGGACCTAACTATTCACTGTTTCAGGCCATTTAGGGACTTTTGCTGCTACCACTATGTCAGGAATAACTCCTCTTCACATCAGTGACTGATATAACTAAATTATCAGAGGGTTGTAGTTTTATACGGTCTCAGTAATGCTAATACTAACTACTGAGAAATCACTAGCCCCCACCCTGAAATTTGGCTTATAAATCATTAGATTTTTAAAAATAAAAAAATTGAGGTCCTTTTATTTACTTTCAGGTTTTTGAGCCTTTAAGATTCACATTTTCAAGATTTCTCAGCAACTACAAATATGAGAAATGAAAACCAGGACTCAGGAAAAACACCAAATACCACGAGACTTCAAGATAAAATCACAAGGGTTGGCAACAGTCACACCCATCCCACCTTCCAAAATAATTATTTTGCTCAGCTGATTTTTGCATTTTGTAAATGCTACAAAACATTTTGTAACAAGGGAATTGAACTCAATAGATCATGCTAGGATCAAAAACTACTACTATCAAATAAATTCAAGGAGTCTGCTGCCATAAGTAGGGGTCACGGGAGCTCTTTAACAGACAGCTTAGAATACAAGGACGAGGCTGGCTCTTTTCTCTTTAGAGCTGTGAAAGAAGCTCACCCTTGCTACATGGAAGTGCTTTCTGCTCATTCTGTTAAACTTTTCAGACATGTCTGTATGAATGGGAAGGCAGGCTTCAGAGTGGTCCTTTCATAATGAGGACTGATTTCAAAAGAGTTTTTCTAAAGTAACCCATTCAGACATACACAGGGATACAAGTGTTCCTTAAATAGCTGTCCAATGATATGAAATTTCTCTAGGCTTGACAGAATTTTTTTATTTTTTATAATTTCAAATAATATTTTTTCTTTTTAAGCATTTTTTCTATCAATTTAATTATTTACTTTTGCAGAGAATTATGGGGCAGGTCAGATAGTTTATTTAATGATAGCTGAGATTCAAAAAGTTTATAAAGCTTTATAAACATTAAAATAAAAATTGTCAGCATCGCATGCCAAAATATACAAAGTACATAATCCTTAAATCAAACTGTTGAGTTCTCAAGCAATATTTTTCTTACTTTGCATATCTGTCTATTTCTGACTATTGTTGAAAATATGTTTTCAGAGGTTTGTGTGTGTCCAGTGAAAGCAAGGTTTACTGACATTTACTGATAAAAATCAAACCCTTCCAAACCTGTCTAACCCTAACCATATATTAAAATGCTGTAAACTGTACTAATAAACTGTAAACTAGCAACCACTTTTGAAATTATTGAGAGAGGTGTTCATAGATATAGGTGTTCCACTCTGATTACCATGATAATCTGTTAACGTGCGCTATTTGGAAAAGACTGGATCTTTGGAACAATATGATCATTGACTTCTTCTCTATCATTCTCTTTACAGCATACCTTAGAAAATGTATAGTTCAGTTTATTTCATTAACTCAGATGAGTGTTCTCCGTGCATAGTTAAATCTAAACATTTAAAATACTTATACAGATTTAATTTACAATTATATTGCTCATTTTCAGCAACCCTTTTTAAAAAAATCAATTGCAGAAGACACTGTTTCATGACTTACGCTATCAGTATGAAAAACCAAGTTTTTAATTGTAAGGGTGAATAAAAGTTAATCTGTCTTGGGTTTTTTTGCTTTTATAAAATCTTAATATAGAAATGCATTTCTTCCCTAAACTTGGCATGAACAAAAATGTGGTTTGGCATGAAACTGATACGTCAAATATTTGTCATATCTTGAAGTGGAGGGGAGTGATTAATTTTGATCCTTGAAGGTGAAAGATTGGGGAGGAGGTTGTTATATTAGTAAACAGAATAGATCCTTAACTGTAGCAACTTGAGTTTCAGGAAGGCAGCATGACCTATTGGATAGGGCACTTAACAAAGAGTTAGAAGACTTTGGTTCTCTTTCTGCCTCAGACACTGACCAGGTTTGTGACCTTGGGGAAGTAACTTCTCCTTTTTGTGCCTCTGCTAACTTTTTCTTCCTTTTTCTCATTTATTTAAATTATAAACTCTTTGAGGCAGAGTCTCTTTCACCCTTCATGTTCTGTCCCAGCACGATGAAGTCCCTGTCTTGATTGGGATCTCTGGGTTGTAACTGTGATGATATACTACTACTAATAAAGCAGAGCTGCACTACAAACGTATTTCCAGTTTTCTTGAGTTAGAATGTCACAAATACAACCTCAGATTGTTCAAACTGTCCATCCCTTAATGCTACCATTTAAATTCACTGAAGGAAGAAGCAGTTTTTGTAACTATAACTGTGGTTCCAGTTTCATAGCTGATGAAATTTGACATGAACTTTTCTCTCACAGAAAATTAATGCTTAGCTAATAATACAGAAGTTCAGTGCACCTTATAATGTAGCCTGGTATGTGTCGTTAAACTGACTGCAATACATTTTGTCTGTGTATATTTAAAGCAAATAAAGGGTGCCAGAGTGACTGTTTTAAGAACTGAACTGTTTATCTGAATGGATACTGCATGTACAGCAGCAGTGTAATCATCTCCAATTGGCTTTCTTGCCAAAAACTACAAATGGGAAGAAAGTAGCTGTTACTGAAATGCCCAGTCAACTCTGGAATGTTGTGACAACCCAGAAATTAATTTGTTTTACAGTTCAGGTTTCAAGGCAGTCTTTTAAATATTAATAGTGGCAGATGACAAATGCTGGTGGCTGTGGTGTGACCCCAGGAATGATATTTAGATTATGCAAAGAGACTCTGCTTTATCAGAAACCTACTGTCCACCATAGTATTCTGACTTGATTTCTTCTCTCTTCTTTGAAAGAAGATTCTCACTGAACAAAGAATTTTCATTTAAGGTTGTGATTCGAGTTTAAACTGGAATTATCAGTTTCTAGACCCTAATCTGCTTTTTCGGTTCGATGGTTTCATTTACAAGGTTAGTCCTGACAGAGTCTCAGCAAAGACATTTCTCCAACAGTACTTGGATGACAGGACAGGATAATCAGCCTGAAAAAATTTAAGTGAAGAGTAAGGAAGTCATTTAGGTTAAAAATTCGGTGTGAATATGTTTTACATAGGAACTGTCTCCTTTTTTTGGTGTGTGTATGTGTGATTTAATTTCATTTTTCTGAAACATAGTTACCAAGCACAAAAACTAGATTTTTTTTTTGTTTGGAGGTATTGAAGTAAAATAAATAACATCACATGAATTTCCCAAATACGTTAATTATATTTATTATTTATGCAGTCGTAATATCTAGAGGTCCCTACCATGAGTATGGCCCCACGTACTAGGCACTGTACATACATATAGTAAGAAAGAGCCACTGCCCTAAACAGCTTGCAATCTAAATAGATAAAACAGGAAATTTTATTTATACTGGTGGGGAAATGAAGACACAGAGTAAGTGACTGTCCAAGAGTAGATGTGGGGAGCTGGGAACTGAACCCACATTTTCAAAGTCCCAGTGCAGTGCTGTAAAACTATCTTTTCTCTTGGATTAAATGAAAATGATGTATAAACTGTTTGTGAAGTTTCTGTAATGTTTAGATGCTTTTTTTCATGATCTGCAGTGGGTGAGGGTGGTTTATTCTTTTGTTTTTGGTTGCCCTTTTTTAACTTATTCTGATTTATTTTAGTGTTGCTTTGTCAGGAATTGTAAAAAAAGCATGCTCTTTATCTAGGGCTGAATGATCCCATAGTGATTTACTGCTTCAACATAACCTTCTCCTTTGCATGAAATGTATTAATTTCATGTAGAAAATATTTTGCCAGCATTTCTGAATATTAGCTTTAAAGGCAGACACAGTATTTATCACGGGGGTTAATCACAGTTTCAAATAATTTAAGTTGGAAGCAAGTGCAAAATAGCAGAATAAACATCCGATCTTCATGTTGATGAATCTATACTGAAATGATAGAGGGTGTAATCAGTATTTACTATACATCTGAGTATAAACAATATTTCCTGTATACAAGACCAGTAAAGGTTTATGAGAAAACTTGTCTAATTTCTTCCATTCAGGTGTTTCTCATTGAATAATGCAATTATTTTGCTTTCTATAAATAAAAAAATTATAATTCCAAGAATCTTTATGCTGTCTAATAATGATCATATATTATCCAGGCAAGTTCACTTAGAACATTCCTTACACAAAGAGAAATCTCTTCAGTGCGTCCCATGCTTTATTTCTGAAAATTAATTTGCAATCTCATAGACTCATAGACTCATAGGTCAGAAGGGACCAATATGATCATCTAGTCTGACCTCCCGCACAAGGCAGGCCACAAAACCCTACCCATACACATTTATAACAACCCCGAACCCATGACCGAGTTGTTGAAATCCTCAAAAATGAGATTTGAAGACCTCAAGCTGCAGGGAATCCACCAGCAAGCGACCCATGCCCCATGCTGCAGAGGAAGGCGAAAAACCTCCGTGGCCCCTGCCAATCCGCCCCGGAGGAAAATTCCTTCCCGACCCCAAATATGGCGATCAGCTAAACCCTGAGCATGTGGGCAAGACTCACCAGCCAGCACCCAAAAAAGATTTCTCTGTTATACAATATTTAAATCCCAGAATGCATAACTACTTAATACAAATTGAGTAATCCTAAAGTATAATGCAATAGTTATAATCCGTGTGCTCTGTTCCCAAATGTGAAGATTCTGAATGTGTGTGTTGATAGTCAACTTTATATATGCTAAAAAGCAGTGAAATGTGATTTTTGCTTTCAGTGAAGTCACACTTAATTGGTGTGGATTACTTTTCATGTCTACTGAGTGAGGTAAAAAGCTTTTTGTCCCTGCTAACCAGACCTTAGCTCCCGCCCTTATGCCCATAACACCCACAGATCCCCGTTGTTATATATCTTAAATATGTTTTTTGAACATTTTGAGATTAAGTGAATGACATAGTATGACTACTTTGTTGTCATTTCATAGGATTTATCCAGGGAAGTCGTACTTTTTTAAAAAACTGATTATGCTTATTAAAGCTATGCAGAAGTACAGGAAAGGACTTTTCTTCTCTTTAGCCAATAACCATCCGTAAGTGTATTTTGAAAGGAAACGATGAGAAAGCAAGTGATGTTATCAGAAATAAAAATCAGAAGCCCTATTGCAGGAAACAGGAAGTTAATTTTAGTAACATTGGAAAATGGCACAGTGAGTCAGCTATGGATAGGAACCAAAAATAATAAAAACAAGCACAAAAGTATAAATCCGTTGTGCAGCAAAGTAATTACAAAGCATTCCACTAGGAAAATAATTGATTTTAGCCAACTCTATGCTTTTTTTTCTTGAAATGTGAGTAGAATGTTTTAGAATATTACTATGCATGATTTGTACATCATTAAAACTAGTAAGCTAACTGGCAAAATGTATTTGGAGTGAATGTATGTCAGTACAATTTGGGTATTTCATAAGAGACCTAAAAGCAATTTAGGACTGTTACTCTAATCTGATATAAAGTTTAATCATGGTATACGAGATACCAACCTTTTTATTGCTTATATGTTATCCTTTGAAGATCACTGTTGCTGTCACATATATTAAAATTGTAGCCTGGCAACAGAAATCCCACTCGGATTTATCCTTTATAAATTTAGATCCTGATTCAGTGGAGCACTTAAACACATGTTTAGCTTTTAGCATGTGAAGATTCATTCACATTGACTCGTGCTTTCCTGGATCCAATCTTAGTAGGTGAAATTTAGTGATAGCAGTGGACTAATAGCATTAAACTAGAGCTAACCAAAGTGACAAGTGCTCTGCAAGCGTTGCCAGACAGCTCAGGCACTTAATCCCCCTCTTGACCTGTGAAGCTCTGCCTAAAACAAATTGAAAATAGTATGTCAATCATGACAGTATATTTCTTTAGCCTAAATATTTCCACCAGAGTCCAGTTAAGGAACTACCATACTACCTTTCACTTGAGAAATGAGCCAGAATTTGAACAAAGATTTCTAGTTATAAGAGCTACTACTTATTGTGTAGGAGGTAGGCAATAATGCAATTTATCCCCTTTTTCTGACCTCAAAATTTGCTATGATAAAAACAAAACCCAGTTTCTTACTTTATAGAGAAATGTAAACCGTTGCATAACGGGCTGAAACTTGCTTTCTATTCGATGCCAAACTTGCCTCCCTCTTACACCAAACTCTAAAATAATCCATCTGAAACTCATTCTCACTTCAACTTTTGCATGTGTGGTTTGTCACTAGCAGGCAGTTTTGCCCAAAAATTTGAGATTGGGGGGGGTCGGGGGAGATGTTCTGAAAATTATGGCGTATGGGCACTGGAAGGGTTGCTTAATGTGGTTTTTGTTTTTTGGCCATAGATCAAAAGAGCTTTTAAAAATCTTCAAATGAGTTTTATTTGTAAGATTTTGATAAAATCTAGTCTGGGATTTTCAATGGAACTGAGGATCAATGGGTGGCAATTTCCTTAATTCCTTTGAAAATCTTAACATTAATGTGCAAGACTTCTGCTTTTTTCCTTAGGGAAAGGCACATTAGGAACCTTCTGGCAAATTAAGAATGTCATAATCAACCACTGGTCTCTGGCAGGCTGTAAAAGAGCACCAAGTGACTGGTGGAAACCTACACTTCCATTTAAAAAAAAAAACTTTTTCCCTATCCCTTTTCCTTGGGAACATCACCTTCAGATTGTAAACAAATAGGACATAATCACATCCTGCCTCCCATTAGCCAGCTGGAGCTCCTAGCTCAGTTACCTGTTCTTGACATATTCTGTTCTGTGTCCTACCAACAGGACAGGTATAAGCAGACTCTTCTTTCCTTGTGTGCTTTTACCATTCTTGGCTTGCTTGCTTGTGCCTGCAGCAGAAACTGCCAATAACTCTTCACTCTTCTCTGAGAAAATGAAGACCAACTGAAGGATGATGTATCTTGAAAGCATGTATGGGTGCTCAGAAGAATCCAAAAAGGAGTTCCTCCATCAACCACCCATGCAGTGTTTAGGGAGATACTGGGCTCGATGGACCATTGGTGTGACCCCAGTATGGCCATTCTGATGCTTTAATGAGGGAAGGAGAGGAATCTGCTCTCTCCCCCTCCCTTCCCTTGCAGTCTCACTGTCCCTGAATCAGACACCAGGCTCCAGCATCTTCTCAGTGGAGTAGCCTTACAGGGGGCAGGGTTTCTGTGACTGTTTCTGTAACTATGCAGTTTGTAAAGTTTAACCCTTTCCTTGCAAGGGGGATGTGATGCTATAACATCCAGGCTCCATGTAAAAAGGGGGAAGAGGGGGCACCACTGACACTGGCCATCAGTATCCCAATTCAACAGGATATTTGTATCCCCCCTTTGCAATGGAAAGATTTTTGTACACCCCCCTTTCCTTCTCCCTTCCTCCACTGACAATTGACATGCGGCAGAATCAACACTCCTGAGTGACCTACAGTGGGGTTTTTCTCCATGGAAATGACACATTTGATCTGAGCAAAGGGAAAGTCACTGGATTTAGGTAAAAGATGGAGGGCTATGGAATCCATGACTTCAGAAATACCATTAACAAACTAATTACTATGCTCACAAGTCCAGAGTGAGTAAAAGGCTTTATGAAATGCAAAACGAATCCCGGTATGGGGACCAGTGAGGAATTTACTTGTGGTGGTTGGCGGGAGAGCAAGGTTCCATAGCATTCCTTGAATTTATACATGCTTATGCTAGTGGGGCTTAATCTGACTCTGTAAATATTAGAGGTTTGTGACAAGTGAAATCTTTATATTTGAATGCTTTCTTTTTCTTCACTGGGTTGGATTCATGATTTCGCCTAAAAGCCTTATTGTGTCTGGGGAAAAAAATATTCCAGCCAAGAAATCACCTTTAAAATAGAAAATTCCTAAGTGTATGTACTCTGTGGAAAAAAATGGATGAAAAAAATTTCTCCCATTGTAGATGTTGCTACTCCTGTCTCTTAAGCAAGTAAGCAAAGCATGAAATGCTTGGAGGTAAAAAAGGCAATAAAAAGAATGAAGAGCTCCTCTTGAAATTGGAAAGGCACTGTGTGAGTTTTCAAACAAAGTATGGAATTTTTTTTTGCTTCCCCAATAGACTAAAGTCCTGGATATTGAAAAAGGACATCCAATTTGTACGGCAAGGATTGCTGTATGTATAGAGGGGGTTGTAAATGAAAATCCCAGAAGTGAGCTCACAGTTTTGCCTTGTGCAGCCTTGACTTTGAACCAAGCTGTTTTAATTTTGTCATAAGATACCAGGTTTTGTCTGCCCTGGTGTAGTCGGCAAGTTTCCGTCTATTTTTATCCTGCACGACCAGTGGCTGGAGAGAGACTGCTGCTTTCCTCTTGTAGCTACAACACACACTGCTAAGCAGTGAACTCAGTGTAATCAGCTGGCTAAGGCTCAAAGACAACCTTTTACTTTATTAGGGAAAAGAAACATGCTTTGAAGAGGATTCCAGCAGAATTATTCAGAGGAAGGTGATAACAGATTGTGAGAAGACCATACCCTTGACAGGCCCAAGTGTCAGCAAGAAATCAGATTTTAACTGCATGAAGTGGCAGCTGTCCTCACACTAAAGTGAATGAGACAAAGGAATAAGCACTGGACAGTCTTTCTGTATGTAAAAGAGTAAGGATGCTGACAGAATTTCAGTTTTCATCTGATAGTTGAGTTTAAAAATGAGAAATCCAAACAAATTTTGGTGTATGGACTAATAAATTATGGATACAATGAATAGTGATTATAACAGGGAATACTTAATCTGCAGTGAGGGGGTTTGAGAGTTAAGGAATGAATTTGAACAGTGATGGAATGGATGACATCATCAGTAAAGTATCCATGTTGGAGATGGAGGGGAATTATAAAAAGGTAAGAGACAAAAAGAACTTGTCTTTTAACAATTGCTCTGTTTTTTGCAAAAGAGAAAACAGTTCAAATCTGAAAAATTGCCAAATACCATTCACAGCACTGTTACTGCTCATCCAGATAATAGTTTCTTCATGATTACTTTTATCTTTATTTGCTAAAATAGTGATACATTCTGGTGTATTTAACACACAACTAATTGTCATTAAAATTTTATTCAGTGTTTGATGTATCGTCATGTTCTGAAAAACTTCTGACACTCTACATTTAATTGTCTATGCTGTTATTTCAGAAATAGTTCAGAAACGTTGTCTTCTAGTTTTTAAGGCAAATGACAATGCAGTTTAAAAAATGAAAATTTTGACTGTTTTTTCATTTTATTTGTACTTCTCTGTAAATACATCTTGAAGCAAAAGACAAAAACAATTGTTCTATGGGTACAGGATTTTATAAATATTATAGCCTTTGTCCTTTTAAAAATAAAGTAAAGTCATGTACAGTTTTGGAATTTTAAATATAGTAATTGTCTACATCTGGTAATAACAGACCGAAGGCAAAAATAGCTTCAGTTGCATGGTTGAAATCCTGACATTAAGTGCAAGTGTATGCTTATCCCTTCAGAGCCGGGATGTTATGCAACTTCTCCCTCCTCCCCAACGAAGCAAGTGCTGCTTTAAACCATTTTACAGTGTGTACAAGTATCATTCCATAACAGACCCACAATCCTCAACTCCTCCTAACTACAGCACCTGGCAGCATCCAGCCCATTGTATCTAACATCAGCAGCTTCCAGCATTTGGCCTACTGTATCTAATATTAAATAAAAAATTGCCATAACCCTGGGCTGGGGTTTTAATCCAATTAAATGTTCATAGAATAAACTATTGTTACTTTTCAAACACTTCTGTAGGTTGTCAGTGTCCTTGAAAAAAGATTCACCTAGGTGAGGTATATTTACATAGTAGTATAATTGCTACTACCTGTTAGTTCTAAATATACATTTTAGTAAGGTTTGTATACACTTTTACTCACTATTTCAGATGACATCTTAATGTATTAAATATATTAAAACAATGAGCTGCATCCTAATAATCACTTCTCAGGTGATGTACATATTACGGTATGAACTTTGTTCACGTCTTTGGAAGATACCGTAAGTAAATCCCAAGAGTTGATTCATGCTGTACTGCTGTTTATTGGCCTGCCATGGCTCATAGAATCATAGGGCTGGAAGGACCTCAAGAAGTCATCTAGTCCAGTCCCCTGCACTCATGGCTGGACTAAGTAATATCTAGACCACCCCTGACAGGTGTATGGTCTAACCTGCTCTTAAAAATCTCCAATGATGGAGATTCCACAACTTCCTTAGGCAATTTAGTCCAGTGTTTTACCATCCTGACAGTTAGGAAGCTTTCCTAATGTCCAACCTAAATCTCCTTTGCTGCAGTTTAAGCCCATTGTTTCTTGTCCTGTCCTCTGAGGTTAAGAACAATTTTTCTCCCTCCTCCTTGTAACAACCTTTTATGTACTTGAAAGCTGTTATCATGTTCCTTCTCAATTGTCTCTTCTCCAGGCTAAACAAACCCAGTTCTTTCATTCTTGCCTCATAGGTTATGTTTTTTAGACCTTTAATCATTTTTGTTGCTCTTCTCTGGACTTTCTCCAATTTGTCCACATCCTTCCTGAAACGTGGCACCCAGAACTGGACATGACACAATACGCCAGTTGAGGCCTAATCAGGATGGAGTAGAGCAGAAGAATTACTACTCATGTCTTACTTACAACACTCCTGCTAGTACATCCCATAATCATATTAGCTTTTTTTTTTTTTTTTTTTTTTTTTGCAACAGCATTACACGATTGACTCATTTTAGCTTGTGGCAGACTATGATGCTCAGATCCCTTTCCGCAGTACTACTTCCTAGGCAGTCATTTCCCATTTTGTATGTGTTCAACTGATTGTTCCTTCCTAAGTGGAGTGCTTTGCATTTGTCCTTATTGAATTTCATCCTATTTACTTCAGACCAATTCTCCAGTTTGTCCAGATCATTCTGAATTATAATTCTATCCTCCAAAACACTTGCAGCCCCTCCCAGCTTGGTACCATCCACAAACTTAAGTGTACTCTCTCTGCCATTATCTAAATTATTGATGAAAATATTGAACAGAATTGTAACCAGAACTGATCCCTGCAGAACCCGCTCGTTAAACTCTTCCCGCATGACTGTGAATCATTGAGAACTACTCTCTGGGAATGGTTTTCCAACCAGTTTTGCACCCACCTTATAGTAGCTCCATCTAGATTGTATTTCCCTAGTTTGTTTAAGAGAAGGTGATGTGGGACAATATCAAAACCCTTATTAAAGTCAAGATATACCACATTTCCCACCTGCATCCATCCACAAGGCTTGTTACCCTGTCAAAGAAAGCCATCAGGTTGGTTTGGCATAATTTATTCTTGACATGCATGCTAACTGTCACTTATTACCTTATTTTCTAGATATTTGCAAATTGATTGCTTAATTATTTGCTCAATTATCTTTTCGGGTACAGAAGTTAAGATGACTGGTCTGTAATTCCCCGAGTTGTCCTTATTTCCCTTTTTGTAGATGGGCACTATATTTGCCCTTTTCTAGTCTTCTGGAATCTCTATTGTCTTCCAAGACTTTTCAAAGATACTCTCTAATGGCTCAGATATCTCCTCAGTCAGCTCCTTGAGTATTCTAGGATACATTTCATCAGACCCTAGTGACTTGAAGACATCTAACTTGTCAAAGTAATTTTTTAACTTGTTCTTTCCCTAGTTTAGCTTCTGATCCTTCCTCATTTTCACTGGCATTCACTATGTTAGATGTCTAGTTGCCACCAACCTTGCTGGTGAAAACTGAAACAAAGAAGTCATTTAGCACCCCTTCTGTTTCCGCATTTTCTGTTTTTGTTGTGTTGTTCTTCCCCCACCCCCCAATTGAGTAACGGGCCTATCCTGTCCTTGGTCTTCCTCTTGCTTCTAATGTATTTGTAGAATGTTTTCTTGTTACCCTTTGTCTCTAGCTAGTTTAAACTCATTTTGTGCCTTGGCCTTTCTAATTTTGTCCCTGCATACTTGTTTGGTTTTGTGTGTGTGTTTATAATCATCCTTTGTAATTTGATCTAGTTTCCACTTTTTGTATGACTCTCTTTTTTGACTTTTAGATCACTATTAGATTGTTTTCAGTGTTGTATAATTGCCAAAAGGGGAAAAAGTCTGAGCAGATAAGCGTCCACATTAATGACATCTTAACCCCTGCAGGAAAGTTCTTGTACAGGGAAGATGCCATGTTTAGAACAAATTTCACACTGTTGCCCAATAAAAGAACTTCGGCAATAACTCTATATTTAAATCAATTTACTGTATAGATAGATATAAAATCTATTGTATATAGAAACTGTTAAATCCCATATCAGAGTTGATTATTGTTTATTATATGTGGAATGAAGTGTACATAAAAGCAGGTCAGTAAAAGATAATGGTCTAATACATTACTACTGATGGATGAACAATCAACTAATGTTTCAAGTTGCTTTTTTGGGATTCACATTGTTAACATACAGCATAAATGATGGGAATAAGCCAGTGCTATTT
Source organism: Mesoclemmys tuberculata (assembly GCA_007922155.1). NCBI lineage: Eukaryota > Metazoa > Chordata > Testudines > Chelidae > Mesoclemmys > Mesoclemmys tuberculata. The sequence goes on along the minus strand of ML675649.1, from coordinate 19,832,425 downwards.
CAGAAACAACATTAATAAAACTGAGCAAAACAGGAAAGCTAGTCTAGTAAATGTTGTCTAAAGCACTCTCCGACACTGGCTTAGTAAAAGATAAAACAACGCAATAGTACCTGTACTCCCAATAATCTACTGGATCATTAGACTGTTCCTTTCTCTGAGGGCATATAGAGCTTTCTTGTCAAATACATTTGCCCAATCTTATTTGATAAGTAAGAATCGGAGGTGTGGCACCAAAGTATTTTTAAGCCTTTTCTTTTATTATTAATCCCAAGCATGTTACAAACAAACTAAAGCAAAAAAAAAAGAAAACGTGGAGTTAATCCAACAAAGGAAAGCGGGTGTACCCAAAGTAAATGAGAAGTAGTAAACTGTTGACAACATGTACACAGTTGTCTTAATCCTTTAAATTGCCAGAGGCAACAACATTTGTATTGTTCACCTTACTTAGTCCTTGGATGTAGATCATTGGGTCAAATTCTGCTCTGTTACACTTGTATAAACCCAAATGACTCAGTGGAGTTTCTCTGGATTGGCCATCTGTACCTGATGAAAGTCTTGCCACGTGTGTTGTGCTGAATCAATAAATGCGTTATATTTCAAATATCCAGTATATTGTGGGAGGAAAAAACTGTTAAAGCTTCTCTGTTAACCCCCTGTTCATACATGGCAAAACCCCCTCTTTGAATTAAGTCTGTGTACAAAATCTGTTGGAAAAAGACTGCCTTATAGGAGCCAGTCTTCCTAGATACTAAATAGTACTCTCTCAATGTGTCCAAACGTCATTAAATCCTACCCTTCTACAGGATGTGATATATACCACCTCTCAAGAAAATGCCATAATTCCTACCCACATTGGTCTTGTCATGCTTGTGTATTTACAGACTAACAGAAAACAGCATGTCACCCTCCAACAGAGTAGGTCATTATAGTAGTGAGGGTGATAGGACTGTAGATCGATTGCCAAAAAGCAGCTATTTGTGACTGAGGAAGTTGTGTCCTCTCAAATGTTCAAGCCAGTTCGGTTGTTCAGGCAGCAGATAATTATATTAATAATTAAAATTTAAATGGTGAATACATGACTCATGGCACTAGCTTTATAGTGTCATATAGAAATATTTGGCCACCACTAAAAGATCTTAGGATAGATTGACTAACTTCTGTAACTATTGTTTTGCCAGGGCAGGTGCCCCAAGGTTAATAGTGTAACTCTCAATCCTCCAACTTCCAAATGCAGTGTGTAATACTTGCCTTTTTAATGTGTTGGTAAGACAACATGGCATACATAACTACACAATGAAAAATAACAGATGCATGTGTTATTTATTTATATAGTTCCATAAGTCTGCGGAGTGGTTAAGGCTATTATTTTTATATATATAAAATACATAAAACTTTGTATAGGCCTCTAGTTTGTGCTATTGTGTCAGAGTAGCTCTAGGGATGTTTCTCCTTTGTAATATTTGGCAAGAAAGAACAGATGGTAAATGGGTGGGACAAATGTGGTAAATGGAAGTTACTGTTGTAGGGATGACAGATGGGTGAGAGGTTTTTCATGTCTTTTGGGAAAGATAGGGAATAAGAAAATGTTTGGGTCAGTTAACAACAAAGCTGTAATTAAATATATTTTTAAAAGCAGTAATTATATAGATGTGGCATGGTAGAATATGATCACAGATGGTCATAATGATGGCCTCCCCATGGCATTTTAGTTGTTAAATTACTGAGGAAAGCTTTTGGCACTTCTCTTAATGTAAACTTAATTGAAGTTAGTGTTTTAGATGTAGAGATTCTCATTTTCCTCTCCACAGGTACCTTACTGGTTTAGTCAAACTGGCCTTGAAATTTAAGTTTCAATAAGGTTTTTAGGAACTTAATCACACATAATCAGTGGTTGTGGAATTAATCCAGACATGAGTTCTGTGCTAGACCTTGAAAAATCCTGATGAATACAACATGTCTTTTTTGGATGTTCCTGTAAATATTTTTGGTATTATTGTTTAAAAGAAAAAATAAAAACAGAACAGTTCTATTCCTGTGATTTAAATTAGATTCTACAATGGATAGGGAAGAAAGAGATTATGAAACATTTCCTTTTCCTTGAGGAAGTGTAGTGCAGGATGTAGTGTTCAGAATAATAACGCTGTCCATTGATAGCACTTATAATTTGGGAATTAAAAATTCAAACCTCTTTTGCTCAGTAAAACTCTAGGTGATGGAATGGAAGGCAAACAACTCATGAAATTAGTGAAATGTAGCATTTGCGTTCTCCTAGTTAACATCTACAAGTGAAAATTTTTTAAAGAAACTTTTTGTTAAAATGATAGTTCATTTACAAAAGTTCTACTGTCTTAACCTTTTAGACTGTGTGCTTTAGCCACAAATTTGATTCTGTGATGAAAATCCATGTATCTCACTATAGATTTAACAGAAAGCCTGTCTTTGACCATACATGTATATAACACAACATTCTTTGTTAATGTTTTTATATTTCAAGTATTTCATAGTGATTTTTTTATGTAGAAAATAATTTAAATATTCTTGTTAGCCAGGAATTAGATTATTGATTTGGTTTCTATCTGAAACCAACCTTCCGTAATATCTTTCTCAAAATGTGCAGTGTACCTATTAAAGTGATCTATCTTTAGCATGAAATCTAGCTCTCAAGTATATTAGGCTTCTTAGGAACTGTTCACTGTTTTATAACAACTAATGGTACAACTGATTCCTTATGGTCATCATCTAGAGGATGACTTATAAAGTGGGATAATGTGGGTTCAATATTGGGAATTGTATTATTTAATATCTCCAATAATGACTTAGTGGATAAAATAAATCATAGATTGATCAAATGTACAGATATCAAACTGGGAAGAATTGCAATCACAGTGGGGGATGAATCAAAATTACAGAATGATCTGAAAGTTTTAGATCAATCTAAGTGAGGCAAAATGTGTAGAAGTAAAAAAGCAGGGAAGAGTAACTCCCAGCACAAGCATAAAAGATGAGGATGCTACTTAAAGAGCAGTAATTCAGAAAAATCTGTGAGATGATAGAGATTGGCTGATGGGACGTGAAGTCAAAATGTAATGCAGCTGCAAAAAAGGCAAATGCCGTTCGGGTCTGAATGTAGGATTAGCAATGGTAGAACATGGGAAGTGTTAAAAATACTTCATGCCAGCTTGGAGTGAGTAATATATTTTTGGCATGAAGGGCCGCAAAAGTGACATATATAAATTAGAAGATAAGGAAATGTGTGATTTGGAGAAAAGGGATATTTGAGATAATGCTTTTTTTCAATTTGCATTAATATATCTACAGTATTGAGAGAAATAATAAGCAATAGACTTGAGACTGAGAAAAACTTAAAACACCATAAAGCTGTAATCAACATGCAGCAAATTCAGAGCATGGATTCTCTCTCTTCTGCATTTGTACAGCACCCAGCGCAGTGGGGCCTCATTATTGTTTGAGGTCTTTAGTTATTCCTCTAATGTAAATATTTAATCGTAATACCTTAACCACAGTATTTTATCATGTGACCTTCCCACTCTAGTACCTTAGCCACTGTTTCTTAAGCAGAGGGCTTAAGAGTAGATTAAAGAGAAGAAAATATTGCTCTATGCAATAACTGGAGTAGATACATGTTTTTCAACTTGTGGGGCATGACCCTCAGTTTCATATTAAGGAAGTAGAGGAAAACTACTGTCACTATGACCCAATGGGAGCAAACTAGGACAGAGAGAGAAGCAAGAGTTTGCTCTCCTCCAGCAGTGCTCTTTGTCTTCATCCCTACCAAGATAGAGCACATAGATTCATGATGAAAAAAGGATGAGAACCACTGAACTAAATGACACAAAATTTAATTTAATACTAATATTTACTAAAACCTTGCACTTTTACATCTGAGAATCTCAAGAAATTTTGGGAAACATACATAAAATATGCCAGATGTATGAAAGTACTTAGGATTAGGCATGATTATAGCTGTCTGATGCCTCCTCACTAAGGCTTGGTCTACACTTACCTCGGCGATTCAGCGGCAGTCAACGGGAGTTACGCAAAGAACTTGCGTAACTCCCGTTGATTTCTGTGCTTCTCTTCTGTGTGCCGTCTTCACTGCACTGTGCCGATGGGAACCGCATTCCTGTCGACGCAGCGCTACGCCACTTGAGGAGGTGATTTTAGTACGTCAACTTCTGGATTGACTGAGCGGGTCTTCACTGACTGCTCATCAGCAAAACATGCCTAGTACGATACTCATTGCTTAGGGAGTGTGGGTTCCCTAATACTCCAGAAATGGAAGTGGAGTTAATAGAAGACATCCCCTAAAGAAGCTGGGGAATGGTGTTGGGGCTCCTAATGACTGGTAAGGTGAAGAAGTAACCCCCTTTCCCTGTCCCTTAACTCTCATATGAGGGGAGGGCAGGGAGTCCCAACAATGGCTCTGGAGGCCAGGTGTGAAGTGGTGGGGGACTGACGGCAACCCTTCACTCGGTGGAAATGATTAAGGAAAGAAACGTGATCTGCACTGTACAAGTTATTACCTGGCTAGTTCCCAGATGAGCTATGTTACTAAAGATGCAGCCCCCCCCATCTTTTCTGTCTTTCTATGTATCCAGGACAAACAACCTGGGTTAGTGATACTGAGGGGGCAAAATGCTGTCAAAATATGGTATGCCATGGTTTGTTTACTTATAAATTAGTAATCAAATTTTTAAAAAATTATCTTTCATCTAACACTAATCTAGTACTTTTTACATTCAAAGCACTTCACAGATTTTAATTAATTAATCCTCACAGCAATCTTATGAGAGAGATAAGTAGGTATTAGTATTCACTAGAATTCAGGAGTTCCTGGCTTCTAGTATTGAGGCATGGCCTATTGGTTTATAAGTCCTATTACAGCACTCACTGGAGAGTTAAAAATAGTGATGCATAGTAAAAATGAATAGGATAAGAGAACTGGAAGTGGCAGGGACTGGCCTGTATTTGTTCTAACCTTGTTGTATTTAGCTTTTTGATATCATAGGATTATATTACATTTCTTTAGTGAGTGCCTTTTTCACATCTTGATTTGCAATTCAAACTGACATTTTTCTAGCTTTAGAAAATGATGATAGAGATTAAGGGTACAGATATCTTCGATATGTAATAGATTGCATGAAAAATCTAATCAAGGAGTCATTTGCTGGGGTTTACTTTATGGTAACAGCACTTTTGGTGTATTGAAAACGAATATACCAGCTTATTAAGTTCACAGTAAATGTGCTTTTAAAGCTATTGATTTTTTGTGTGTCCGCACGTGCTGCAGTATGTTACTTTTCTGTGTTTGGATAGAAAAACTATATACTAGATGAATGAAAGACCATAAATTACTGTAGATTTTAGAGAGAACAGTAAACAGTGAGCATCAAAATCTAGATTTATTCGTTACTAAGCTAGTGCTACTAAAGATGAGGCTACCAGAATTCATTAGACAGAAGGTTTCACTGAAGCTGAGGGATTAATGTAATTGCTTCAAAACAGACAATGCGGCATCAGCTACAAACAGTAAGACAAACAATCAGCAAAGCTGTTCTGTAGGTTTTATCTGGCTTGTGCTGTGTGAAGTAGACTTTCTTTTCTATCTTTTTAGCTGCTGTAACTAAATGTTTTATGTACTGATCACTAGAGAGAGAGTTACTGGAAGTATTCGCATGGTCTAGCATAGCCTTTCATTGTATGAGGTAAAATGTAATAAAATTAAGATTTAAAAATAAAGTCCTTGTTCTCAGATATTTGCATTTTATTGATTAGTTGAAGAAAATGTTGAAGTTAGTTTGGATTGCTATCATCAAGTCTTCCCTCTCTAATTTTTTCCCCTAATGCTGTTCTTCAAAGTTGGCGGTGGTGGGATGCTGCTACAATTAGAAACCTACCGCAGAGTTTTATGTTAGAAAAAGTGCAGTAGGCCAGATCCAACCATTCTTCATTAAACAACACTTATTGAAGTCAATGAAGGTTTGGCATAAAAATCAATGTTAGGATATGACCTACTAGTAATTGCTTAAGGCAGCAAAAGGATATAGTCCTAAGGCATATATTTTTATTTTAATGTGGAAGGATGTGGGGGGGGGGGTTGCCTATGCATCATGAGCTATCAAAAGTATTTTGGTTTTCACATGTTTCCAGTGACAGGCAATAAAGTAACGAATAAGAAATAGTTGGGAGATGTGATAAAGTCAGGCCGGATGGCTTTAAAAGGGTGTGCTGGGGCTGGCATGAGGGCCCGAAAGGGTTAAAAACCCTCTGCTTTGCAGGCAGAAGGGAAAGCACAGCAGGGCAATTACAGGCACCTGGACCCAATGAAGGGCAGGGCCAAGGGTATTTAAACCCTGCCTTCACTAAAGGAGGGGGAGGGAACAAACACAGGGGAAGCTGCCAGAGCTTGTGGAGCAGTTGGGGGAGAAGTTTCCTTCCCAGGTCAGGAGACGGAGCTCTGCTACAGCCAGGGGAGAAGAGGCAGTTGGGGGCGCCCTGACCACAAACAGGAAAGTAAAGTGCAAGACCCGCCAGAGGGAAGTGGGCAGTTTGCCACAGAGAAAAAAGTGGTATTGGCAAAACTGCCTATTTTTGTCTAAACTTATTCTTTGAAATGATTAAACCATTTTGCTGAAACTAACATAAATAAATAAATCTAAGATCAGTCTGAGGCAGGAAATAAACATGAAAAATTTTAGCCTGAACAGTTAGTCTGGCAAAGTTAAAACTTCTGAAAATTGGGACTTGTTATTTAAAATGGTAGGCAGCTTTAATTATAGGTTTGGTGCCAATCTTGCCCATAATTTTTTGGGGTCAGATTGTGATAAGTGAGGAAAGATCAGGTTTCAAAGAAAGTCCAAATTCTAATAAGAGTCTGACAATATAATGGATGATATAATAACGTAAAATTAGTATCCAGGATTGAGGTCGTAACTAAAACATGATTATCTGGCTATTTTGTACTAAAAAAAAATGGTATGTAATTTTACACTACCATCCGAAATTGGACAGGTACTCTATCTTTAATTAAATTAAACAAGTGAACGAAATCAAGTAAATTTATGTTAAGACATCAGAAATAAACCCAGACTTGCACAGTATATTTTTGCTTTGTTTATTACATATTTTACAGCATGTACTGTACATTGTCTTGGAGCAGCTGATAGGCTGAACATGTTCTTTCTGTTAATCCTTTGCCTTCCTACATGTATTTGCTGTCAGTGTTGACACACAATAATTATGTATGGCCCTCTAGTAAGTATTATATTTGTAACCCGTCCGTGCCCAGGGTAGCCCACTGATAATGCCAGGGTCAGGGCAGGCTGCAAAAGGAGAGCAAATTCTCCCAGCACTGGTGGGTGACACCACAGTCAGACTTCCCAACCAGCCAAAAACAGTGCTTCTGATTCCCCCACACTGGTTATCAAGAAGCCACTGTGCAAATACACACAGCCCCCTTTACTGCATTTCAGTCTCTGGCTCCCAAACGGACACTAGGTCCAGTAAAGAGACCAGTTGCTTTAACTCTATGCTCTTTACTAAAAGATTCCCTCTGATCCCAAAGGATCAGCCACAGTACCAGTTCACTATAAGTTTGGATCTTACCCAAAATACCACGCTGCCAGCCAATCCTCTAGTAACTAAAACTAAAGGTTTATTAATAAAAGAAAAACAAACAATAAGAGAAGTGTTAAAGGCTTAAAGCAATCAGAGATATACAAATGATTTAAAAGTCCATATACATCAGGTTTCTAGAACAATTGTGGAGTTGCAGGCTTGTATAGTTCCTCTGGTATACATCCAGTACCTGGATGGGTCTAAGTCCTTCAGTTCAGTTGCACAGTGTGTTAATCCAGAGGCGTGTCCGCGGCTGGACAGGAACAAGGACACAAGGCAAAGACGAAGACAAAATGGTTTCTGTGGTTTGATCTTATATACCCTCTGTTGCTGGCCATGTGGCTTGTGGAATTTTACAGGAACCAAAATGGAGTCCATAGTCACATGGGCCAATCCGGGTAACTCTTCAGGTATGCCTTTAGTTTCTTCCTAGGCCTTTGGCTTCTGTAAAGGTCTTGATGGGCCATTAAGCGGGCTATTGTCCTGTGGCCTCTCTGTCTGGGGTGTGTCTTTTACAGCACAGTTTGAAATACAGGATATCAAAGATCTCCATAACTTTCCTTACACATATTACACATGAACACAAATATTATCATCTTATTCAGCATATCATAACCTTTCTAACAGTACCTGACGTGGCATGTCTCACATGAATCACTATGTTTTTGACATATTAATGTCTAATTACACAAATGCCCCCCCTCCTAATGCAGCCCGCGTGACAATATTAATATTAGGTATATATAAAGTTTTCATTTACTGCATATTGACTGGTTAAGTTGCAATATAAAACCAAGTATACAACCATTGATTGGTGATTTTTTTAAATGTGCTTTGTAGCTACAATTTTTAAAATGTAAAATATAAAGAGAACTATAAAGAATAATTCAGCAGCAGCCATTATGTATATATCTTGAGTACATTGTTTCTTTTCAAAACAATCACATAAAATATGTATAGAAAAAGTAAAAAATTTTATTGTGGCAATCCAGTTCAGATTAGTCTAGTTCCTTTTCAGATGTTTGTCCTACTCTGCTTCAGCAATTATTTATTTTGTATCAATTCATATATAAAAAGATAAGAATGTAAGCTCTCTCAGACAGGGAAAAAGTTGTCTTTTCACATTGCCTGGTATATTTTTGGCACTACTCCTATAAAAGTTATTTTAAAATATAAATTTGAAAATATACATTTTATGAAACTATCATCATCGTTTACATTTTAAAGTAAGTAAATACATTTGTATATTGTATGTAGGTTCCAGTGTTTTCACTCTGTTTTTTCTATAATAGCTATAGTTTCATTTTGAACAGATATTTTTGTTGTTAGCTCAGTGTGAAATTATTTTGCTAATGTATTGGAAAATCTTTCTTAAAATGTTATGAGTCCCTAACCCAAAGAACAGTAATTTCTAGGTTTACAATGCAGTTGTTTGGCATAAACGGTACGAGTTTCTTTCAACTGGAACTGATGAAACAGTCCTTTCTAAGAAGGGTACGTTGGTTTCTTTCAGTACCTTTGTTCTAAAACCACCATTTTATCCCCATTTACTACCATCATCATGCTGGAATTGTATATTTATGTGCGATACTTGGCTCAGCTAGCACTGCTTCAGATGCTACCTTATAAAATAGCTGGTATAATACAAAAAGCGGAGGTGAGAGCACGTCCCAGATGTTCTCCCTGAAGCATAAACATGGCTAATCTTTAAAATTTCATACAAAGTCTTAGGGGGCATATCCTTAGCTACTGTATATTGCCATAGCTCCACTGACTTCAGTGGTGTCATGTCAGTTTGCAGCAACTCAGGGTGTGCCCCTTAGAGAGCAAAAGTCCTAAATTAGGATTCTGCAACCAGCTTTCTTAAGTAATAATTCTGGTTTGGTTTATTTTTGTTCATGTCTTAATATTGCAAAAATAAACATAAACCTTCAAACTGAAATAATAATGCTGGATGGTTTAGCTATAACATTTTGTTTTATAAGCTATCTCCAGTTGCAGTTAAAAAAAAAAAAAAAGTTCATTGTTTAATTCTGGAAACGAGGGCTCATTGCAAGGGACAGGGGACTCAGTAGCTCTGTCTCTACTTTGGTGCATGCCTGCATGCAAGTGTGAGAGAGAGAGGGGAAAACATTTTAATCAAATCCAAGAAAATCTAAATCTCTCCCATTGGAGAGTAGGTACTGCGTGACAGTCAGTACAAGGGAAGAATAAAGAAGCTGCTTGTTAAAGCATTGAGGCTGAGTGTGTTGGACAAGCCTGAGGTGAACAAGGCTAAGATTAATAGTGTATGTACATCAGTGGCAACTGAAAGGAGATTTTTAATTTAATATAAAGCCACTGAAGTGTCCTTATTGTGGTGGTGGGTTTTTAACTTTGCTCATTTAATGTTACAATACTGTAAATGCTAATTCTGTACTACAGTTAGCATGAATATTGACTACAGAAACTTGTTGTCATAACCGACGGATTAATACTTTGCTGTCTACCTGCACTTTTAGGCTCAGAAAAATGAGAGGGAATCTATCAGGCAGAAATTGGCACTTGGAAGTTTCTTTGATGATGGCCCAGGAATTTATACCAGCTGTAGCAAAAGTGGCAAGCCAAGCCTTTCTTCTCGGTAAGTAAAATGGCATAGTGAACATTCCTAATTTTTATGGATTTCATGTAGCACAGCATCAGGCTGAGTTTAAAGGGGAGTAAATGGGGGGTGAAAAGTAACATGAGGCTTTGGATAGCGTATTATATCTTTAATCTGAAGTCCTATCAGAAACTTTAGAAAATTGAGGGAGGCACACCTGCTGTCTTTAGGCTCCATTTCCTCTTCTGATTGCTTCCCTAGATTTTTAGTGACAACCATATCTTTTAAATGGCCCTCATTTTAGATCCATGGTTTCCTAGGTTCCTCACAGTTTTCAGTATCTGCCATGTCAGTTTGTTGTAAATAAATTTCAAAAGAAATGAACAATCTTGAGATTATAAAATATTCGCTGGGGATGGAGTAGGTAGCCTACCCTGTAGTTTGGCACTTTTAATTTCTAAAATTCTGTAACAGATGCCTCCTTCTTGCCCATTGTGCTGACAGTGATATTACAGTTGCAAAGGGCTTTATACAGAGCTGAATTCTTTCACCATAAAGTGTTCACTATATTTTATTTTTCTGCTCTAAGGCAACAGGAAACAGAACTTTCAATTTATTCTTGCAAGATGCCTGAACACTTTAAAATTTCATTGACTCCCATGGGATTAGGTGCACTTAGCACCTTGCAGGATCAAGTTGTTGGTTAGCTATGAAAACATATCAGAAATCCTGTTGTTTGACATGCAGACAAACAAAATTTTCGATTTAGTTAAAAAAGTGACCTATCTGACTTTTCTGGGAGCATCCTTTTGTTGTTGTTGCTGCTATGTTATGGAACATACCCAAAATAAAATCAACACAAGCAAATGTCTCATCCCATTAATAGCATGGCTCTAGACAATGGGAATGTTGCAGCTCTTTCCCCACCACCCAACCACTCACCCAAGCTAACACTAACACTAAAGCTGTGCCAGAGGCAGGGAATAGAGATGGTATTATTACAGCATAAGTCCAGCTGGAGATCTACATTCTCAGAAACAGAACCTGATTTTTGTCTTGGTTTGTGTGTGCCACTAAAAAACTGAAATACATTGCATTGGTTAATCTGTTGTTTAGTAGATATTTTGTTTGTGAGGAGTTAAGCATAACGAAAACACATGAATACTTCCAGAACTTGGATTGAAGTAAGCCTGATCCAATAGAAAGCCAGGGAATTTGGTCAGGACTCGCAAAAGGATAGGATTGCCCTTGGGCAACAATAATTTTTGCAGATATTAGTCCAATTCTTTTTTTTCCCTTTTAAACTAAACTATGCATTTGATGTATAAGAGGTTACTTACAAATTACTCCCACATAAAGAAATTCTTCATGGCCGTATACATCCCTCCAGTGTGTAAAATGATGATACATTCCATACGAACTTGGGAACAACTTAATTTTCTGTTTTTCTTAATAAATTATTCAAAACCTCTGTTAAGCATACCATAAAATGTTTTAACAGTATTTATTTCAAATCAGAAAGTGTACATTTAAGAACGTTTTCAGCAGAAAATAAGAAATATTAGTTATACTTTCTGATTTTTCTAATATTTAAAGAAAGCAACAAACTGAACTTTCTCTTATCTTCTATGTTGGAAAATTCTGTCCTAAATTTAATAAGATGCATTTTTTACTCCTCATCATTTGTGCCCCAACCATGAAAGCTCCACAAACCTCATTATTATTCTCTTTTCTTTAAACATCTTCATGAGATTGATCAGAGATCAAGAAATGCCACATATTTGTGTGCCACCCATATATGGATGAAACTAAACTCTTTGCTGCCATTTCAACTACTGAGCTTTTTCTGTCATCAAGATGTCCTAATGCATGTATAGAATGACCAGATTTGGTGGTCAGTCTAAGAAAGAGGATTATGACAGGAGAAAGGGGAAAGACATTCAGGAAATTGCCAACATGCTAACCCTACCAGCTATCCAGGGTATATGACTGAGATGTGCAAGGATATGTCATGGAAGTCATGGAATCCAGGACTACCCACAGCCTCTGTGACATTTTATGCTTTGGATGGGAGGAGGGGCAGGACAAAAACTCTCAGCCCCTGTGGGAAGGGGAGACTGGAAGCTCTGAGCTGTAGCCAGGAGCAGGGAACCTGCCTCTGCGGGCTGCCAAGGCTCCCCGTGGTCACTGATGGCCCCTGCAGCTCCCAGTTGCCATAGGTGGCGGCAGGGCTCCTCTGGAGCTCGGAGCCGCCACAGGCAGCGGGGGGACTTAGAGCTCCCAGCTACTTGCAGTAAGGGGGACCTGTAGCTCCCATCTGCTGCTGCAGGTGGGCCCCGCAGCTCTGAGCTGTGGTCCTGACAGCGGTGGGGGATCTGCAGACCCCAAGCTCCTAGCCATGAATCCTAGCTTCTGCAGCTGGCAGGGGGGACCCTGCCCCGCTGCTCTCATCCCACCTCATGTAACCTCCAGTCAGCCCCACTTTGTCATAGATAGTTAATTTAGGAAAAGTTGGAGAGGTCACAGCTTCTGTGAATTTTTGTTTATTGCCAATGACCTCTCCCTGACTTTTACTAAAAATAACTGTGACAAAAGCTTAACCTTAGTGATGTGTAGCCTTGGAATCATGCTCAACTCACTATTCCTGAAGATGACGATAGCATCTGTTAGCGAGGACACTATATTCTTTTCTCTCTGGCTAGAGTCAAGCCACGGTGATCCATACTTTCATCTTCTCTAGTTTATATTTATGCCACTCATTCACCCTGTATATAAACACTGCTGTCCCCTGAAAAAGGCTTAAAGTGGTGAAACTCTCAGCAGTGAATTTCATGAGCAACAAAGGATGATGTGGACACATGACATGCAAGCAACATATGCACAGCAAATGTTTCACACACACTACCAGTTCCCCTTTCACGTAAACCCTGTCCTTAATCTAGAGAGTCCTTAATAAATTGGAATCTGGCTGCTACAGAGTTTGCTTCACCCTCCACAGCAGTGTTTCTCAACCTTTTAAGTAGCAAGTACCCCTTAACTTCTGAAAATTTTAATAAGTAAATTTTTTAAATAAATTTTAATAAGTACCCCAACACTGAATTTTCCATGGGATTTTATATTTACAGGATAATATGAGCCATGTGTTGGAAGAAGAGCTGAGGCTATAAGGCCGTGATATGACAGATGTCAGATCTAGCGTGGGTAGTGTTACCACCTTTATAGCAGGGGTGTGCAACTCAAGTACGTACCTGGACGAGAGATGACGTTGGCCAAAGCTTGGAGGCTTTGAGCGGCATGCCAATGCTAGGGAATATAAAGCGCCGCACCAAATTTTTTGCCATAGATTTGAGAGGAGGAAAGGATGAGAGAGAGAGACAGGAAAAGAGGGTAACTGGTAAAATCTGAGGCTATCAGTTGTCAGTTTCACTGCTCAGCTAGACCCTAGCAGGAACCTAGCGGGACCCAGCGGGAAGCGGGAGGCTGCCACCTGCCTCCCAGCTGGGATCTGTGACTGGGCGGAAAGCACCTGCCTTCCGCAGAAGCCAGGGGCTGCCACACGCCTCCCTGCTGGGAGCTGGGACTAGGTGGGAGGAGGGCTGCTACCATCTGGCTTCCATTGAAGTCAGCAGCTGCCACTACCCTCCCAACCCATTCACTCTGTTTTTCCCCGGATACCTCCTGCCTGTGTCTAGCGTACCCCCACGGGTACGTGTACCACAGGTTGAGAAACTATGCTCCACAGGGCCATACAGTTGGAGAGGCCCAATGTAAAAAATAACATTAGCTGTATGCATAAAAGGATCTTTTCAATAAAGCTTTTCTTCAAGGCATCTCTTGTTTTTTAAAAATAATTTCAAATCCAAGGGAACAGACAGAAAACTCCATGGGCCATATTCTCCAGAGAAGGGCAGCTGCTATTGCCATGCCCCCAGTGTAAACTGGCCCTAGTGCTGACATAATTGATCCTGGGGGATCTCTGCAGTGTGTAAGGGTATTTATCCCATCAGTGCACAGCCAGTATAGGAGCTCCTATATCACTCTCATTTCACCCATTGCATACACATTATGGGGAAGAGGGCATGGATAAGGAAAGAGAGCTAGGCAAATATGCCTCTGCATTATTAGACCCTTGTTTTGGCATCCTAGATCTGTTTGCAGCTGGCATGCACTAGAGCAGCCATCTCCCTGTTTTGACTTAGTTAAGGGGAATCAGCCTGGAAAAGTGCAGCAGCAAGATGTATAGAGTGGAAAGAGAAGCTCTAAGCTACCTTTATTTCCCACATTTAGCTTGCACTATGTGTGGACATCTACCATATCTGAGGATCTGGCTCTATCTGTTCTTCTTCGAGTGCTTGCTCATGTCCCTTCTGATTTAGGTGTGCGTCCATGCCACATGTACCAGTGCTGGAAATTTTTTCCCTAGTGGTATCCGTAGGGCCGGCTGTAGCACCCTCTGCAGTACCGCATATACCACTGCTGGTCTTCCCTTCCTCTCAGTTCCTTCTTACCACCTGTGATGGTGCAGGAACAACTCTATTGCTCATGCAAGTCTCCGTTTTTTCCTAGTGGTTCTAGCTATTGCTAATGTATATAGTTTTTACAAATGGGTTGGTTAGGTTGTTAGTTGTTAGTTTACTAGTTAGAAAGTTCCCAGGGTTGGGACATGCCCCAGTCTCCGGGGTTTAAACCCTGTGCTTCATGCAAGAATCCTATGCCACTGAGTGACCCACATCAGAGCTGTTTAAGGTGCTTGGGGGAAGCCCACATCTCCAGGAGGTGTAAGATCTGTAAGAGCTTTCACCCAAGAATGAAGAAGGACCAGGATGTTATACTTAAGGCCCTTCTGATGGAGGTGGCACTCAGACTGGTGTTGGAGCTGCGATCATACTCAGGACCGAGTACCGCAGCATTGACAAGAAGCACTCCTCCGGCATCAGAGTTGACCCAGCACCATTCAGCATCCCCGGTGCCAAAGAAGCGCCAAAAGAAGGTGCATTCAGGGAAGGAGCATTCACCGGCACTGAAGCTGACTAAGAAAAGTTTGGGGAAGACAGAGTCAGCCCGGAAGGGGTGTGCACCCATGTGGGCACCGAGCTCGACACCTGCACCACTGCCGCTGACTCTGAGGAATGGTAGCACCCCGCATGGTCCCCTCCATACCTTAGGCGTTCCAGGTGATGAAAGACCTATTGGCCATGCCAGTGCCACCTACACCACAAGAGGGAGTGGAGATGTCAGCTGGGGATCCATTGAAGGGGGATGTTAGCAACTACGCAATCGCCCTGCTCCCCATCAACTGGTTGCTGCTCACCAGCCTTGCAGTGCTCATCGGGCTCTTCGCACCAGTCTCCGGAAACGTGCTGAGAGAGATCAGGTTCGCACCTCCGGATTTTAGGCGCCAATCCCCAGAGTGCCAGCATCGATCTGCTGAGCATTGGTGTCGATCATTGGAGCCCCACAGTTTACCGAGCCTGCGGCATCACAAATCGCTGGCAGGCAGCAGGTCACCAGCGCCCTAGCACCGCTGAAGTCCTTACGGGAAACTGAAGGACAAGACGCTATCAAGACGTAGCCAACGCTCCTGCTCTGGACACCGCACCCGATGCCAGAACTCCGGCATAGAGACACAGAGAAGTGGATGGTGTCAGCGGCCCTGTGGTCACTGGGATATACTTCTTCAGACTTGGAGGAGGAAAGTATAGTCCGCCTGAAGGTGCACGCCACAAAGCCCCCCACAGGTTTCCTCATGCCACCGCTGGTGGGTGGCCTCACGGTCAATAGATTGGACCTTGGCAGTACTGAAATCCATTGGGGTTCCCTCATTCTGTGGTGCCTTACTCATTTTCGTCCACGGGAACTTCGGTGCGGTGCTCTTCAAAGGATCCCACCATGGCACTGGCCTTAGACGTCGACTCAGAACATGAGTCACTATCGGGAAGTCCTTTGGTGACCACGCCAACTAGGGAAGAGGCTCCAGCAGCCCCTTAACTACTGGCCTCCTCTTCGTCCTCCCCAGATGAGGCAGTAGCAGGCCCCTCTCATGCTGCCCTGTTTGACAATTATAGGGCACATCAGGAACTGTTGAAAAGAGAGCAGCTAACCTGGGTCTTAAGATAGAGGGAGCTTAAAGAACTTGTGGATAAACTCTTTGGCATCCTGGCATCTGCAGCCCCTTCCAGGATGGTGCTCTTGGTGCATGAAGGGATAGTGAAGCTGGTGAAGGCTGGCATTGCCCAGCATCTGCGGGCTTTGAATACCTATACACTCATCTATCTCCAGGCTTGCTGGTGATTGCAGCAGCCAACGAGCATGACAGGAAAGGGCAAATGAGCTCCATACCAAAGAACAAAGAGGCAAAGAAAATGGATTTATTTGGTTGGAAGATTTATTCGACAGCGAGCCTGCAGCTAAGGGTATCTAAACAGCAGGCGATGCTGGGGCAATGCCATTTTAACATCTGGCAATCACTGGAAAAGTTTACTGACTCTCTCCCCCAGTCCTCCAAACAAGAGTTTGAGGCCATCCTGGAAGTGGGTAAGACTGTGGCTAGGGCCTCCTTGCAGGCAGCTTCAGACACAGCAGATTCGGCAGCATGAGCAATGGCCTCCATGGTATCAGGAGGGAGAGCTTTGCGGATTAAGTCATCTGGTCTCTTGGCGGAAGTCCAGCAGTCCATCCAGGGCCTTCCATTTGATGGCACTGCTCTGTTTGCGGACCAGACCGACTCCAAGCTGCATAGGTTAAAGGACTCTAGGGCCATGCTGTGCTTGCTGGGCCTTTGTACCTTATCCTTGTCAAGGAGATACTTCAGGGCCTCACAGCAGCAGCGCTTTGGAGGCCAGTCCAGAGGGGAGCGCCATAGAAAGAAAAATAGACGCTACAAGCATCACTGGGGCAATTCGCCATCATCTGCTTCGAAGCCAGGCCCAAGCCATCATTCCTTGAGTGGAAAGAGAAGTTTTTGAAGGTGTGCCCAAGGGTGACCTACCAGTTTATACTTGAGATCCAATTTCCTGATCATTCTCCTCTCTCCTTCCCTCTTTTCTTCCAGCCTGGATGGCCATTATGTCAGACCATTGGGTGTTGAACACAGTGGCTGCCGGCTACACCCTACAGTTTTGTCTCAATTCCATCCTCCTTCCCTGTCCCTCTTCAGGGACCCCCTCACGAGAAACTCCTCATCCAAGAGGTACAATCCCTCTTGCAGTTGGGGGTGGTGGAGGAGGTCCCTCAGGATCTGAGAGGTAAAGAATTCTATTCACAGTATTTCCTGATCCCAAAGGCAAAGGGAGGCCTGAGACCCATACTGGATTTACAGACCCTAAATGAGTTCCTCAAAAAGCTAAAATTTCGCATGATCTCCCTAGCAGCCATTATTCCCTCTCTGGATCCAGGTGATTGGCTGGCCTCCCTTGATTTGAAGGATGCTTATTTTCCTATAGCTATTTTCCCAGGCCACAGGAGGTTCCTGCAGTTTACAGTAAGAGCGCAACACTACCAATTTGCAGTCTTCCCATTCGTCCTTTCTACTGCTACCCATGTATTTACCAAGTGTATAGGGGTGGTAGCAGCCCATCTCAGGCTCAGGGGAGTACAGGTGTTTCCCTACGTGGACGATTGGTTTATCAAAGGCCACTCAAGGGAACAGGTCCATCTTGACATCAGAATCGTGAGAGACGTGTCAGTTGCTGGGCCTGCTAATAAACTAACAGAAATCATTACTTGCGCTGGTACAAAGAACAGAGTTCATAGGGCAGTCCTAGACTCTATTCAAGCCAAAGCACTGCTGCCCAACACCAGGTTCCAGACTATGGCAGGACTTATAGCCAGTCTAGGGGCCCACACACTTACCATAGCGCGGGTATGCCTCAGCTTCCTGGGGCATATGGCAGCTTGTACTTACATGGTCCGCTAAGCCAGAGTGTGATTAGAGCTGCTCCAAATGTGGTTGGCGACAGTATACTCCCCATTCAGGCACTCCTTGGACAGGGTTCTCATGATCCTTCTCCCCTCCCTCCCCCATACTTACTTCCCTGTCATGGTGGATAGACCCTCAATAAGTGCCAACAGGAGTATCCTTCGCAGCCCCAAGACCGACACTGTCCTTGTTCTCAGATGTGGGTTGGGGAGCCCACCTTGGTGCCCTTCGTTCTCAGGGCCTGTGGACCAGGGAGGAGCCAACTGTTCACATAAATGTCAGAGAGCTTAGGGCCGTCCGGCTGGCCTGTGGTGTTCCTGCTGCACCTGTCCAACAAGGTGATGCAGGTCTTCATAGACAACACAGTGGCAATGTACTATATCAACAAGCAAGAGGGAGCCAGATCCTGAGCTCTGCGTCAGGAAACCATACCACTCTAGGACTTCAGTGGATCACAACATTCACCTTGACGCAGGTGCTGGGGCTGAAGAATACCATAGAAGATCTTTTGAGGAGATCCTTTTGCTCTCACCACAAGTGGTCACTCCACCAGGACATGGCCGACTGCATTTTCCAAAGGTGGGGAACTCCCCAAGTGGACCTGTTTGTGACCAGGCGAAACAGGAAATGTGTTCACTTCTGATCTCTCCTGGGATCACAGGGAGGCTCACTGAGTGATACTTTCCTTCTATTGTGGTCAAGGGGGTCTCATGTATGTGTTTCCCCTGATGCCTCTCGTGCACAGGGTACTGGTGAAAGTTAAGAGGGACAGAGTGCAACTCATCCTGATAGCCCTGGCGTGGCCTTGACAATACTGGTTCGGGATGCTGTTGGATCTCACGGAGGCTCGTCCTTGGTCTTCGCCATTGCACCCAGACCTCATCTCCTAGGACAGCGGTCGGTTACGTCACCCAGATCTAACCTCCCTGCATCTGATGTCATGGATGCTTCATGGCTGAACAGGGAAGAGTGTCACTGTTTGGCCCAGTTCCAGAGAATACTGTTGGAAAGTAGGAAACCTTCCACCAGGGAATTCTACCTAGCAAAATGGAGGCACTTTGTTTGCTGGGCAGCCCATCAGAACGTATCGCTGACAGTCTCCTATACAGATGATTCTGGACTATCTGCTTCATTTGAAACAGGAAGGCTTAGCCTTTTCATCTGTCAAAGTTCATCTGGCAATGATATTGGCTTTTTTTTCTTTCCCCCCACGCGATGACAGCTAGATTCCTTAAAGGGCTGGAAAGGCTCTTCCTTCTGATTAGAGAACCAGTTCCCCAGTGGGATCTAAACCTTGTCCTGTCCCAGCTTGCTGCTCCACCTTTCGAACCGTTGGCTTCCTGCTCATTCATGCACGTGTCCTGGAAAGTAGCTTTTTTAGTGGCGATCACCTCTGCATGCAGAGTGTCAAAAATTAAGGCCCTGACCTCAGAGTCTTGTTACAGTTATTTTCAAGGACAAGGTCCAGCTTTGCCTTCATCCTGCGTTCCTACCAAAGATCATTTTCATATTAATCAAGACATCCTCCTGCCGGTATTCTGCCCAAAGCCTCACAGTTCTAATAAAGACAGGTGCCTTCACTCTCTTGATGTAAGAAGGGCTCTAGCCTTCTACATCGATAAGACCAGACCATTTTGCCGCTCCACACAACTCTTCATAGCCATTGCTGACAGGATGAAGGGCAATCTAATCTCCTTGCAACGAATGTCGTCCTGGATTACAGCCTGTATTCAAGCCTGTTATGAACAAGCCAGAGTTGCACCTCCAGTGTCCCTGTCAGCCCATTCCACACGGGCCCAGGTGTCTTCAGCAGCTTTCCTGGCACATGTGCCTATTCAAGATATTTGTAGGGCCGCTACATGGTCATCCATATATACCTTCACATCCCACTATGCCATCAAGCTTGGGATGATATGCAATTTGACAAAGCAGTACTGCAATCTTCATGGCCATGAACTCCTGCCCAACTCCAGAGGCACTGCTGGTAAGTCACCTAAATCAGAATGGAATGAGCAAGCACTCAAAGAAGAAAGAATGGTTACTTAACTCATAACTGCTGTTCTTTGAGATGTGTTGTTCATGTCCATTCCACAACCCACTCTCTGTCCCCTCTGTTGGAATTACGGCAAGAAGGAGCTCTGAGAGGGAGTGGGGACCAGCAGTGGTATGTATATGAGCGCATATGCGTGCCGCTACACAGGGCACTAAAGCTGGCCTTATGGATACCATTCGGGGAAAAATTTCCAGCACCAGTGCATGTGGTACACGCACACACCTAAATCAGAATGGACATGAGCAACACATCTTGAAGAACAACAGTTACAAGGTAAATAGCCCTTTTTTCTCGTACTTCACTATTATGTTGTTTGGTGCTTATACCAAAATGACAATCCCATTACACAAACCTACAGTAAGTTTCAAAATAGTCCAGAGATGTGTGTTTATGCAGATAGTGGTGAATAAACCAGTTGTTCTCTACATAACAGAGCTGACCTCATTTGGGAAGTTTCTGTATGGACTCCAATGTTAAGAGTAGAGCTGTACATATTGCCAGGGTGTGGCAAGATACAAAATCTTAGAGCTGCACAAAAGCAGGAGAGAAGTCACTATTATTTGAGAGAGGCTACAATTATAAAATCAAGCTTAACTTCAAATAATTTGAAAAGAAAAACAATTTGACTTTGTTTTGTAACTACTTTCCTTTAACGCAAAGCCAGTAACCCCATCTTCTAATTATACAGCAGATCTAATTAACAGTGTTCAAGCAGAATTTGGCAGATGTACCAAGTGAAATTACCAGATGTACTAAATGCTTTTGAATTTTGTTAATATTTATACACCAGTCAGAACTTTAAAACACATTGGTTGTTGTTATAGGGGGTGGAAGCATCTTCATAGAAATGCTTTCATACTGAGATAGGATATATTATGTAGAAAACAAAAACATAATAAAAGCCCTTTACTATACAGATAGTGAATACAATTTATTCTTGAAGCACGTGTCCAACTGTTGGTATTTTCCCTCCATAATTCAGTCAACACTTGTGTGGAAGGTGCGTTGTTTGCATATATGAAAAACTGATTTGGAAAGAGAGAGGATTTTCCAGTGAGTAGTTACATAACAAGACTCCCACCATTCTTTTCGTAATTCATGTATCTCAAACTCCGTAGTTTCAGAATATTTTTCAGTAGTGATGAATCTCTACAAAAAAATTATTGGATGCTGGAAACCTGGAATCCATATTCTTCCCTCTTTAGGTTACCAGGTTGAATCCAGCTCAGGTTGTTAGTGACCAGAAGATGATTTTATTTTTTAATGGCCTTTGTCAAATGAGTTAGTTCCCACTGAACAGCTGTCCATGTGGCAAAAACTACCACTTGCAATTAACACCAACTGGCAGTATTCCTTGCAGTCTCAGCAGACAAGCCAAGAATTGAATGGAAGTGGAGACTGACTTTTACCTCTTGAGATGGTCCCTCCACCTCAGGATTTAGACATATTTACAGAATCATATAAGGAAGTTTGCAAAATTGCTGCTCAGACTGTACCTGTTCTGAGAATGAATAGAAGAGTGAATTGCCATATATTAACATCACAGGCATCTTTCAAGAGTATGAAATTCTCAAACAAAATTTCAAAACAAAAAATGCAGATTATGAAAGTTGTCTGTTAGCAGCAAACAAACAAAAAAACTGTCCATGCCTAGAAATTATGCACATGCTCATGTTACAGTTGCCATACTGTTTAACTCATTCATTACAGTGTCTTAAACTAAGGCCAGAGTCCTGCAAGCATTTACATGCATAATTAACTATTACTATAAGTAGTTACATTGATATCTGTCAGAGTAGTAAAACTGCCTACATATACAGACAATTGCAGGATTGGGGACTCAGGATCAAGGCCTAAGACTGTAAGCTCTTGGAGCAGGAATCGATTGATCTAACAATTGATTGATCGATCTCTGGTGCCTAGATCATTGGGACTCCCATCCGGTTGGGTCCTGTAGGCACTATTGCAGTACAAATAGTGCATAATATCATGCTTGGATGTATTACCATTCACTATAAAATATATTCTAAGAATTTTACAGTTGTGGCAGAAAATAATGAAAATGACAGTATTCCTGTTGAAAGTTGAACTCCCATCATGGAGTGCAGTAAAGGTGCATTTCATTACTGTATTTTTTGTTTTTGATACTGTGAATGGGTCAGACTGGATGGCTACCAGAGTGCTAGAAGGCCAATATATCAGCCCCAGGCTCAGCAAGTCCCTTTTCCCCTGGTAGCTGAGCAAGGGTTACTCCAGGTTAATTAACACACCTGGAGCCCAATCAAGGCCCCACCTAGGAGCTGTTAAAAGCCTCCACTCCAGAGAAAGATTGTGGCTGTAGTTTTGGGAGTGAGGTGAGCTACCAGGGTTTGTGAGCAGAAAAATTTAGGAGAAGGAGCGGAACATGGGCAAGGGATTACCCCGGAGGCACAAAGACTGGGGGAAGGAAAAGCCCTGCCCGAAGAGGGCAAAGAATCTTTCCCAGGCCTGGAGGCCTGAGGAAAAAGACCCTGCCAGAAGGGGAAGATCACACCCACTGGGCCTGTCAGAGGTCAAGAGCCTCACCTGGCAAGGAGACCAGGAGGGCCCCTGTCCAAGCAGGATCCGGACATTAAGTCAAGGAACACGGGGTAGTAAACCAGGGAAGCTAGCAGCTTTCCTGAAGCCACAGCACGAAGCTACTACATGTAGGGGCTCAGAGTCGAGGATGGGACCGTCCCCTCGCCCCTCACATTGGTCATTCACTGGAGGGGCAAGAGCCTTGGTGAAGAGACAAGGGCCTACAAGAACCAGAGACAGGACTGGGAGCCAATAGGGAGCAGCCATTTTAGAGCGACTGTATTACCCTCACCCACCACTAGAGGGTAGAAGAACACTAAAGACCACAGGTGTCAAACACAAGGCCCGCGGGCCGAATCCGGCCCGCCGCCTTGTGTTATCCGGGCCGGCAGTTTTTTCTGAGCCGAGCTCAGTAAAAGTGTGCGAGATCTCGTGGCAGCGCATGCTACCGCGAGATCTCATCTCAGAAAGGAAAAGGCTGTCGGAGTCTCCTACTCTGCCGCCGAATTTCACCCTGCGGGAAGATTTCTCGGCGGAGAGTAGAGTATGTGAAGTAGAATAGAGCATGAGGTGTTTTAGTGTATGTGTTTTAGGTGTTTAGGTTTTAGGTGTTATGGTATGCGTGGCCCTCTTGAACTTAATTTAATTTAAATGTGGCCCGCCATACTAAGTGAGTTTGACACCCCTGCACTAGACCAATGAAGGTAGAAGAGCTTTGTCACAATAGCTATTATCATAACATGAATGTGTATTCAGTGTAACTTTGATAAATTTAGTTTTTCTTTGTTAAATAGAATTTAAAAAATACAACTACAATCTGCGTGTAATGTACGGAATTCATATTAATAGCTAGGATAGTGCTGCTCTAATGTAACAAGAAATCTCTTCTCGTACTGTTTTAGAGTTCTGAAGTATGTTAATTCTGAGTGCAATTAATGGCAGTAAAGGCATTTATCTATGTTAACGTTTTATGATTGTCGATTTTTTTTAAAGTGTTATGAATGGTCATTGCTGGTGGAAATGTATGCAGACATAAAAATAAAAATCTTAAACAGCTCTCCTGAACCAACAGGTTCTCAAACTGAACCACTGCAGCCCCCAGGAGATGTGACAATATAAATATCTGACAAGTTATCATATGAAAAGTCTTCTTGCTTCTCTTTGTTTCCAGCTATGTATCCTAACAGGAGGCTTTTTGGGGAAATTCAGCTCAATGTCTCAATTTTTCAAATTCCCTTCTCAATGCAATCACTTGCTAAACCAAACAGTCCGTGCCTTCTTTAATTGTGTAGCACTTTAATCTGCCCTGAACAATACAATTATTCTTAATGCATTACATTCAATATTATCTAGTTTTAACACTTGTTTCCCATGTGAGCTCTTTGGTCTCTGACCTGAACTGTTTGCATCTTCAGTTGTTTGAGATGCTCAGGTTGTGCAGCTGAAAGGGGTCTGAGGTGTGCAAACTAGCATGTTATAACTATTTCTCTGAATAATACAATTTAAGCGAAGAAGAACAGGGTCCTGTGTCACAAGTTTCCCTGGGTAGTTGTAATGCATTCTTTATGCCTAAAATCCATTGAAAACCTCATGTAACATAATGTAAGTGTGCAACTATTCATAATTATGTTGCATACTAATACATCAAAAGAGCCATTAAAATAAATGGAAAATATTCTACTGACCATTCCCACTAAATCATAGTATAAGCAAATCTGCTGGGAATAATGAATAAAGAATAACACGCATCAGAGCCTGTGTTTGAGAGTTACATTATGTTGAGTGTGTATATGTTCGCTTCACCCTCCTATTTGAAATTCATAGTGAAATATGAATTGTGACTAATTCTCAAATCGCCACTTCCTTATGGAAATTATGCATGTCTGGGAAGAACAGAAAGTACGTGCAAAGTTTGGGCCTAGAAATTAGCTTTCTTTAAATCTGACTCATTCATCTACAGATACCCTACTGTCTATAAATCAAGTTTAGCACTTTCAGGGTACAGCTTTCCTTAATTTAAGAGTAGGATAGAAAAATATGATGATGGGGGGATGGAAACTTGCACAATTCTTTACCTTCCCAGTACACACCTCTGATTGAGACAACTACCTGAAAACTTCTTTCCTCTACGAGGGAGCCCTAAGATCAAAACAAATGTTGTAGCTCAGGAGACATACTCTCTCAGCTCTTTATCTTCTTCCCCCACCTCCTTTGTAATGATTTGGACCTCTGAGGGCACACGGACAGAGCAATCTTAAACCCTTTACAAGTTGGGATTGCAGTAGTATCTGCTCTTGCATGGGCTTGCAAGGGAAATGATGGACAGCGCTCCTTGCCTCTCTGAAAGACAGTGTTCACATAATAAGCCACTGAGAATTTTATAAGTCTTGTTTGAAATATTATAAAAGTTCAAAGTGAAAATAACTCAAGTTAGTGAAATATACAGACACTGTTGGCACAGCAACAGTCATCATCTAGCGCACAACATGTTAAGCTGTCAAGCTAGATGGCAAACAAGTCTACCTGGAAACTTTGACGTACTTTAAAATGTTTTACAAAATGCCCTCTTGAACCACTACCTATAGTGTCATTTTTTTTCCTGTGTAGCATTCTTGGAATGTAAAGGAATTATATGTCTTAAAAGAAGTTGTGTCTGATTCCCAGAGTGACATTCGTGTTAAGGTGATTTCCTGTGGTTTTTAATGCCTTCTAACTTCACTTTGACCAGGAAATCCTCCTGTTTTCCTTTTGACCCTTTCTGAAAATACCTTCTGGTTATTTTTGATGCTACAAGAGCTCTTAACCCATAATGGCCAGAGCTAGAGGGTATGTTCTCATTTTGAGGTATGGAAATTAGTGCACCTAATACTCCTGAGGTAATTCTGTGCCCCACTCCCAAAAAGAAATAAAAATCTGCGCATGACATTTTAAAACTTTACAAAATCCTGCAAATGTTATTTCTCAATAAACAAATCTGAAGGCTCAGCATGGGACGGGCGAGCACAGGCCACTGGCTGCATGAAGATGGCAGATCACCTGCAGTCCTCCATGTGGCGCCCACCTCTTCCCTCCCTCCACCCCGCCAACACAGACTTGGTGGTGAGGCTGCACCTGACTGTGACACAGTGCAAGGGCCAGGCCTGCCCCAGACACACCTCAGGGCCCTTACCCCTCCACACTGGGTGTACCAGTTGTACGCATACAGGCTCAGCCCAGCAGGATCCAAGTGAGGACAGCTCAGTGTGGGTTCCAGATGCAGGGGCAATGGGACTCTGGGTGGTCTGGGTGCTGGGCAGGCGGGCTTGGAGTAGGGGTCTGGGTGCAGCTGATTGGGCACAGTGGGGTCTGGGTGGTCTGGGTGCTGGGCAGGCGGGCTTGGAGTAGGGGTCTGGGTGCAGCTGATTGGGCACAGTGGGGTGGGGATATGGGTGCGGGGAGCTTAGTGGGGGAAGTTCTGGGAGTAGGGGAGCTCTGGCTGCAGGGGGTGAGGCTTGGCAGAGTAGGGGTTTACTTAGTAAGCCATTCAAACAAAATGTATTTTAATGCATCAAATGCAAAATTATACATCTAGGAACAAGAAAAGCAAGCCACACCTACAGAATTGGGGACTGTGTCCTGAAAAACAGGAACTTTGTTACTGTCATAGTAGACAATCAGCTAAAAGCAAGCTCCCAGTGCATTGCTATAGCAAAATGGGCTGATGTAATCTGTGGATGTATAAATAGTGAATCAGGGATGCATACTTACCTCTGCATGTAGCATTGGTGAGACAGATTCTGGAATACTGCATCCAGTTTTGGTGTCAGAATTTTTAAAAGGATGTTCAGAGAGTGAAGGAAAGAGCCACATAAATGATTTGAGGGCTTGAGAAGATGCCTTACAATGAGAGACTGAAAAATCCCGATCTGTTTAATGTATCAAAAAGAAGATTGAGAGGTGACATGACTACACTGTGTAAGTACCTTCCTGGGGAAAAAATAATGGTACTAAAAGGCTTTTTACTTTAGCAGAGAAAGGCTTAAGAAGAACCAAGCGCTAGATGCTGAAACCAGACACAATCAAATTAGAAAAAAAGACATAATTTTTTAACAGTAAAGGTGATTAGCCACTGGAACAACTCCCCTGAGGTGCTGGATTATCCATCTATTGCTGTCTTCGAATCAAAACCAGATGCCTTTCTGGAAGATATATTTTTAGCCAAGCGCAAGTTATTCTTTATCCAAACACAATACAGGGCAACTGGGTGGAATTCTATGGGCTGTGATATACAGGTCAGGCTAGATGATCTAATTGTCCCTTTTGGCCTTAAACTCTATAAATCTTTGAGCTAAAGGTTGATAAGGTTAAGGCATATGTTGCTTTTGAAATTCCCTTCCTGATACATTTAGTGCTCACTAGCCAACAAAAGGGATAACCATTATCTAAGCAAAAGTAGGGCAAAACTTAGCGTTCAAACCATTAATTTTTCCCCCAAAACCCACTGATCTGCTTTATTATCTGCATTTGGAAACCACACCATGCAGACTTGTTCTAAGCCCTCAAGATGGGAAAAACTCATTAGGTGAAAAATGAGTTTAGGTGTTCTTGAAAAGGGCAAATCTCTCACAGCACCGAAGGTTAGAAAGACCGGCAATGGTCCTTGCCTTTTTTGCCAATAAAGGCACATCTATTAGTTTTTATCCCAGTACCACCTAGTGACCCCAACTGTGATCAGGGACCCAGCCCCTGGGTACTATATAAACACACAAAATGAGAGAACCCCTGCCAGACAAGGCACAAAACAAGTGGGGGTGGATGGGAATGTGTAGGCTGGAGCTGGTCTGAAAGGCAGTCAAGTTATACAAAGACACTAACAGGATTTCTGTAAATTAAAAGCCTAAGTGAGTATCATTTCACTGTGGCAGTTGTGCATTATATTTCAAACTTCGTGTTTCCTAGCAAGAAAGATGTAATGACAGACTTGGTAGAGCTTTTAGTAATACTAAAATTCAACAACAGATGGCAGCTGAAGCACAGTTCTGTTACTGAATTGGATCCATTTTTAATTGAAACACAGTCACTACAATTTAAAATCAGCTGTTGTAGTTCAATATTGTGGGAGAGCACAAGACTTGCAGCTAGAAGAGCTGGGTTCTGTTCCTGGCTGCTATTGAATTGGTTTTTGAGTTTGAGAATTTAACTTCTCTTTGCTGGGGATCAGTGCATGATGGGGAACCTGTGCCAGCAGCAGGGATGAGGAGCGGTACAAGAGCTTCTATGGGGGTTCTTGGCCATCCTTGTACTGGATTCTTCCTTCCAGTGTCGAATCCACAACTCCTCAGTTAGATTTTTGCTCTTTTTTTATACAGTGCCTAACACAATTGGGTCCTTGTCTATGACTAGGGTTCATAGGCACTTTGGTAATACAAATAAATAATAATAATAATTAATAATAAATTTCACTAGCAATGCAAGGCAAAGCAGCCATTCCACACCAGAAATCTGTTAAATGTATTGCTTCAGCTATGCTCCTAAGAATACCCTAGATTTATTAAGCGTGAAAGAATTTTACTTGAGACTATGCTTCCTGTTTACTCTTTGTATTTTTCTCCTCAATACTGAGAACCAATTAAGTCAATTATACTTTTGTTTATAATCAATTTCACATTCAAGTTCAGTGCTGAAATATTTAGGTTTCAAATAATACCATGGGGAATGTTCATTATGTCTAAAAACAAATACTTCTGTTAATTAAAAAAACTAGTGGAAACACTTTTGTATTTTGGTTTTGTACAAATTAAAAAAAAATCAATGAGAACATTCTTTTAAAAGTAAATAACCTGTGCTTAAGGCACACTAGCATTTTCCTTTCTGTTAGAAATAAGGCTAGCTCTCCGAAGGGTATGTTGATAGATCGGTTTAGATTGGAGCTCTTATATTTGCTAATATGTTAGCACATCTTGTTAAGCAACCAGTGATTGCTGGTGATTGTACTTTGGATTTGTTGTTGAGAGAGACTCTGCATACTAACACCTTTACCTGTTTTTCCTCTTGCTCTCAGGCTACAAAGTGGGATGAACCTGCAGATTTGTTTTGTAAATGACAGTGGTAGTGACAAGGATAGTGATGCCGACGACAGCAAGACGGAAACAAGCTTGGATACACCTTTGTCTCCAATGGTAGGTCTGATAATTAGTCTCACAAAAAGCCTTAGTGAAGAAATACAAAGATTTTAAATCACAAGTATGTACATGAGCTTCTGTTACTTAAAATAATTCTTAGTACATGCATCTGTCATTTATATATTTGATAGGTATAGATTAAGTTATGATTGGGAAAAATTATAAACTGGCATGTAAGCAAACAAGGAGATTGTCATAGAAACTTATAAAAACTTAAGCACGGTCTTCGATCATCAGTAAAAAACACTTTGACTGCTGGCTTCAATGGGTGAGGTAACATTTTTTATTGGACCAACTTCTGTTGGTGACAGATCCAAAAAAAAAAAATTACCTCACCCACCTTCTCTCTAATATCTTGGGACCAATACAGCTAAAACACTGCATGTTCATAGGTAGCACCGATGTGCTAGATATGTGAATAAGTCCCTCCTAATCTGCTTTCCTTTTATGGGCTAGTAACAGTAAGGAAAGGAATGGTATGGAGTAGCATCAGCTTCCCACCACCCCTTCCTTCTGAACAATTTTGTAGCAAAGAAATTATCAGATCTGCTACAGTTCCCTCTTTTCCTCCCATATTAACATAACGTAAGGGCCTCCAACCCTTACTGGGATTTCCCAGAGTTTTATTCAATTCACCCCCTTCAATCACTCACTGATCTACCAGGTTCCTCTCTCTAACTAAAGGTACTCAAGTTGCCATTAGCATTTAAGTGTTCCTGTCTTAAAAAATGGTTTTCAATATTTAAAAATAATTTTGTTGCGCAACTAAATAAAATTATATGATCTTCATCTTCGCTGAAGAAATCATACCACCTGCATACCTGAAAACTTTGACGTTTAAAGCTAAAATTTCTTACAAGTTATCTATCTTAAAGTGTGAACATTATTTTACACTTACAATTGATGTGTGTGCACTCTCCTAGAGCAAGCAAAGCTCTTCCTACTCTGATAGAGACACCACTGAAGAGGAATCTGAATCCTTAGATGACATGGATTTTCTCACTAGACAAAAGAAACTGCAAGCTGAAGCCAAAATGGCTTTGGCTATGGCAAAACCAATGGCCAAAATGCAAGTAGAGGTAGAAAAGCAGAACAGGAAAAAATCCCCAGTAGCTGATCTTGTAAGTATCAAACCAAAGGCTAGTATGCATTAAATAACCACCAAATGTAATAATTTGTTGTTTTCTTGTTGCAATACTTGATCAATTGACAATAACTAGTTCTTTCCAATTATCAAACTTCTGTACTGGTGCATTCAAACATCTCCAAAACTACACGAACAAAGGATTTTTTATTTACAAAGAGTAAAATACACTTATTTAAGTAATTTTTAGTACTCATTATGGTCCAAGAAAGTAGGGAAAATAAATTTGATCTAATGAAATGTCATCTAGATTTAAGTTGCGATCCTGCAAACACATTTTATTTATTTTATTATTTTATGGCCACATATAGTCTTATTTAGATCAAGCACTACATCTGCTAGTAAACATTTATAGGATCAAAACCATATTTAACATTTCTATATCAGTGAAGCCAGTCCTACAAGTAAGAGAAGTTTTTGTGTTCAAATGTGTATCTGTTTATATAAATAATACATGAGAGAGAGAGAGAGAGGAAACTCCTAGTTGTTACAAAATTATCTTAGATGATGCAGCTGGACATTACCATCTTTAGAACAGTTTCTTAACCAATGGGTCAGGACCCAAAATTGGGTTGCCAGAATGTTTCAGAGAGTTGCGTGTCAGCTCCTGTGGCTCCTGTCCCACAGAGCTGGCTGGGCTCGCCTCCCTGCTCCAGGCGCTGCAACTTCATGTTTGGCCTCAGGTCATGACAACGGAAGATGGAGCAGGCCAAATTTGAGTGAGTGGCACTGCAACCTGATGAGACAGGTCACAGCTCCTCCACTCACCCAAGTTTGGTCCAGTCAGGGGCAGGACCAAACCTGAGTAGTGCTCAACACCCAGAGCAGAGAGCCAAGCCCAGCCAACCCCACAGCAGAGAGCTGTCACTCTAGGGGGAGAGCCAAGCAGGACTTACCCCTACCATTCCACACCCACAGGAGACAGGACCTGACCAAAACCACTCCAGACTATTTACTGGATCACGACAGGCCATAAACATTTACAAATGGGTCCGGAGCCCAAAAAGGTTGAAAACCATTGCTTTAGAAGATTTGACAGAATAATAAAGATATTAATATTCAAAAATGGGAGTAAGGCATAACAATACAGTGTACTTCAAATGACGTGTAGTCAATGGAACTACCCGCGAGAGAAGTTCTGTTTATTCACAGATATCATCTGTGTGTGTGTACTGAAAAGTAAAATACATATAATTTTAATATTTTGAAAGGTTTAAATGTTATTTAAGGAGATAATTTGCGTTCTCCCATTATCAGTAAATGTTTGAGAATCAATTTTTTACATTTTTAATAAGCCTTTGTTAATTTTTTAACTGTGTGTGTAATGTGTATATAGAGAGAACTAAGAGAGAGAATTATATAATCATTACTATTGCTTTTCACAAATCTGTTCACAGATTAGTAATTAAAGAACCAATAAATGCACAAAAACAAAGCTCTTCTAAGCAGAAATGAAAAGAAAACCACAAAAAATAAAAGTGACTTGAAGGAAAAATGTACATTTTAAAGATGAGACATTTACTCTGTAATCATTCTTTCAACATATATAGTAATGTAATACAGAAAAAGTTAAACCAAGATTTACAATTGTTTCCCTGTGTCTTCAAATAAATCTCTCCTGCTGATTTGTATAAATCACTCTCTGAAGAACAGCAACAGAGTAAGGCTATCCATCTATCCTGTCTGCCTCTGTTATATGTAAAGGCAGGTTGAGAATTAAAGTGATATCTTAATTAAAAAGTAGCCGGTAATTGGTAACATCTGTCTTTACAGATATCTTTTCTCAATAATTTTTCTATTTAAATTGACATTTTCCTAGTTTAATGCCACATCAACATTTATATTGTGATGACGTAGATACAGCTCAGTGGCTAAACACTTTGTTTTAAGCTTGATTCTTAGTGTTTTAGAAATGCCTCAGTCAAGAATATCCATAGATACCAAAGGGATGTGAAATTACCATGTATAACTGCACATTAAACCAAGAGATTTTGGTATGAAATTACAATCAATAGTTGCAGGGTCAACATGGATCATTGGATTGGGTCATTTATGCAGTGCTATCTATGGGGGAACGGAAGTGATATGTAGCTAGAAGATTATGACTAGTGGGGGGGAATCGTTTTTATGACAATTTCTCATAACAGGATTAATTTGTCCTTGTTCTTTCCTTTGAAAGGTTGACTTAAACATTAATCACAAGTTTTTATTTTGGAAATCTCAGTCAGTGAGCTTTCTCTGGCCACGTGACAGCGTGTGCATGCATGGGGGAGTGGAACTGGGAGGGCAGTACTTGGAATGTCTACACATTTTTTAATTTTATTTAGAAATATAAACCATTTGAAGAAGTAATAACCTTAAAAATCTTTTATCCATCTTTAGTTGCCACATATGCCTCATATAAGTGAATGCTTGATGAAAAGAAGTTTAAAACCTACTGATCTGAGAGACATGACTATTGGGCAGCTACAAGTGATAGTCAATGATCTCCATTCACAGATAGAAAGTAAGTGATTTTTGTTTTAATTCTTTGATACTTCCCATTTAATTGGCTACTTATTTGTGGGAAAAGGTGCAACATGTAGGTTACCACAGGAAGAAAGAAAGTCTTATATGTGTTCATTTTGATATATTAACTTGTATGTGAAAAATCATATTTGGCCAAGCTTGTGTGGGCCTTACATTCAACTCAGTGGTATTGCTGTCTGTCCATATGTAACGTGATAATTTTTAAATGCCACATCTGATCAATTTCCAAATTTCACTCTCACTCACTGCCCACATCAGTGGGGAGAACCCTAATGATTTTGGGGAAAACCAAACAAAGGGGAAAACGGGGGCACAGGGCCATTGATTTAGCAGAGCCACTGCTTCAAGCACCTCTGCAACTGTCTATAGATCAAACAATTGGTTGATGACCTCAATTAATACTTTATAGCATAACAGTATCCTAATTTCAGCTCTGCCTGTCCTCCCAATAAAGTTTAAACATGTTGACTTGTCTCCCAGGCAGAAAGAATAATGCTTGTTAGGAAGCATGGGGGCATTGCACAAAGCCCCTGGCACATGTGAGAAAATGGAGTGGGGGAGACAGAAACGCTGCTGGGGGAGAGATTGGAGGACCTGGCACTGGAGGAAGAGGGAATGGGGATGCATGCACTACTGCTGTCATGGAGCAGAAGGTGGAATGGGGTGTGCAGAAAGAGCCACTGGCATATTGGGGAGGAGGTAGAGGGGAGATTGGGGACCCTGGCATATGGCAGAATGGGCAATGAGGGGGCCCTGCAGATCCCCATGGAGAGGGAGGGGCTGAGGGAGGTTTCAAGGAGTCCCTGATACAGAGGGGGATAAGCAGGTGGCACACAGGGAGCTTGTATTGGGGGAAGGGAAGAATCCAAGGTGCTCCTGATGTGTCCAATGAGCTCAGTTTATACAAGCTACAAAATGTGTGACTTTGTAGCTTATTCATATGATAAAACAATCTGAAATTACATGATTAGTATAGTATAGTAAAGTATCTTGAGCCATAATCAGGCCTGTTGATGAGGTTAGTGGAGTTGCAGATAAGCATGGTCCATTTGTTTTTGTGAACTGAGCAGTTCTTTGTGCATATGTTACAGGTTTGATATCTTAAAAGTCTAAGTGCTCATTCCTTTCTGATCTACCTTAGAGATATCCAATGGCCTGTGGGGCCCAATCTTCCAAAATGCTGAGCAGCTCCTGCAAGGTCTCAAAACCAGACTTCCCTGCATTGTAGGAAAAGTTAGGAGTTCTCAACACCTTGCAGAATCAGGCTTTTCAAAAATCATATCTAAAACAATTACTGCTCCTGAGGCAGCAGTGCTCGGTTTAGTACTGCCTCCAGGGTTTAAAGGGTCATTGTCAACTCAAAATCTAGTTAATTAAAGCTAGCTTTAAAAATTAAACCTTCCCTTGAGGCCTCCTACCAATTTTTTTTATTATGAACACATTTTCCTATTTTTCAAAATGCCTTTTTCTCTCCCGTTATTATATTGCTACAAGAAAGACCCACACAAACAGGGAAATATATTAGAGCTGTCCAATGCAGAAAGCAAATAAATCGGAAAAGGAGAGCATTTTTCTTTCGGTTTCTTTCAATTATAGTAATCATAGGTGTTGCTTTTAATAATGTTATGTAAAAACCTTTGAGACAAAAATGTGACTTTTTTATCCCTTGTAAATCAGCAGGTAACGAGATCTCGGACCAGTGTAATTTTTTAATCTCTGAGTTAGTTTATTTATAACTTGGCTGCATCTACCAGACAGTATTAATTAGTTCATGTTCACATATTAATAAGGGAAGGAAAAACTGTACTTTTCCTCCATACTGTTTTGTAATGAAGGTTTATCAGCAAACATTCACTATTTTTTGAGAGTGGTTTAAAGGGTAATATTTTCCTATGTATTCTGTTTCTGATACTTTCATCTCTAGTTTTCTTCTCCCCTCCCCCAATATATTGCATTACAGGGTAAATACACTGTTCTGTTAACTTCCTACTATACCGTGTCACAATGTTTTAGTGCATTAATAGTGAGTTATTACATTTGTGTGTGATGACAGTGCCCTGCCTCCTATTCTCTCCTTGCTCTCTCTGATAGATACAGAATTTTTCCCAAGAGACCTCCACCTTCCAGTGTTAAGAATTAATTATTGTTGAACTAGGGTATTCTGGTGGCTGTAAATAAAAATTTTTAGCTGGGCACTGTACTGCTCCGTAGATTATTGCACTCGTTAATTACTGTTTTAGGCCTCTGCTGGGGATGCACATGATTTTTCCCTGAAGTCCTGCAACAGAGGCTGCTATTTTTGCGTGACCCTATTGGAATGTACTTTTTATAGTCTAGAAGCTGGTCTACACTACAGTTAGGTCGATGTAAGGCACTTACATCAACCTAATTATGTCAGTGTCTACACTGTAAGTGCCCTACTACACTGACATAACTACTCCACTTCCACAAGAGGCCTAAGACTTATTACTTATATTTGCTGTTGGCTGTCTGGACCCTGCTTCTGGCTGGGAACCTTGGCTGTCTTGTCAATTTCACATGCTGGAACTGTGAAATTCACAAGGCTGCCAGACTCCTGGTGGAGAGCGGGCAGGGGGAAGAAGGCAGGCAGCTGGACCCTGCTCCCTGTGGGCGAGAGGCTGAGTGGCTTCTCCCCTGCTCCCAGTGGGAAATAGGGAGGCAAGAAGCTGGCCCTGGGCGGCTTCCCCCCACTCCCAATAGGGAGTGGGGGAGCAGGCAGCAACTCACTGGGAGCCTGTGGAGCAGCCAGGTTCCTGGCAGGGAGCTGCCAGTGGAGCTGAGACCGAGCTCTCAGCTCCCCACACTGCCCTTCTTAGGTCAGTGGAAGTGCTCCCTGTGAGGATGCACTCCACCAAGCCAAGAAGCATAGTGTGGACTTGCACAATGGCTGTAAGTCGACCTAATATAAGTCGACTTACATTTCCAGTGTAGACATACCCTAGGACACCAGTCAAGCTGTTTAGAACATATAGTGTGAATGGCACATGAAGGAAAGAATCAATGAGAAATCAGTTTTACTTCAGCTCAGTTATTTTTAGTTTCTGAGTGGGACAGACAGTGAATCAGTTGCAGAACCGTATCACTAGATTTTTATTCTGGACATTTCAGTCAGCCATCATTTTTGTTCTTGTCTGTTCCCCAACCAAGTCCCCTTCTGTTTATCTTCATCTGTTAAATTGTGGTGTTTTGCTAGTATGTTGAAAGGCAGATTTTGTTTGTGTGCACGTGTGTGAAAAGGAGTGAGCACGCTCTCCTTTGTGGTGTTCTGTGGATTAGCTAGCAGACAGCCAGCAACTCGGTAATCCTTTCTCTCTCTCCAGAATGACTCATCATATCATTTTGTGATATTAAGGAAGAACCATCTATGTTCAATTCTGAATTGCAATGTACTGTACTCCAGGCAAAGCAGACCCAGGATCCTGTAACATATGTTACCCACTGTCACTTGCATCACCTTTCGGCTATATTTTTGCTCAAAATCACTACCTTCCTTAACCTATAATTAGATATGAAACCACACAAACCACAGGTTTTCGATTACAGGCTGCAAGAGCTCAGGAAGTCTGTTGAAGCAACATTCAAGATGTCTGGCATTACCACAAATCTGCCATTGATTTTTTTTTTTTTTTTTTTACTGAAGTGCAGCTCTTTCATCTGTCTGAGCTGTTTTGAAATACTGTCCTTTTTCTTCAGTTTCATTTCCATTCTTCTTTTTTAACAGAAAAGGCCTGTGTTCAGATCAGGATGCAGATTTTTTGGGCTAAAGAACTGTGTCAGGCTTGCAATTATGGCAGCATTGAGAAAGGGAGAGTTCCAGGAAGCTCATGCTCTAAAGACATTTTCTTTCTGAATTACTTTATTTTTTTCACACTTTTTTTTCTTAGTAGGTAGAGGCTAGTTGGACCAAAAGTTCAGTCTTCCCCAACTGTCTTTAAGTAGATGGAGTGGCTAAAACCAAAGGTTTGAGTTGAAAGGATGCTTCATTCAGTTATTTCATGAGACCCATAGTAGTTAAGAGTCCATATTTGTTATAGCTCTATTGATAATAGAAACATGCTTTTACTTCAGTTTGTGATATGCCTCCTTTTATGGAGACCAAAACCTTACCTAGGGAATCTCTCTGCTTCAAGTAAACACTTGTTTACTATGATCAACGTGATGATTAAAGAGAAACTAAAGATTCCTAATCATTAGTCCCTGGATCTATGGTTCAATTAAATTATAAACTCCTTTTTTCTGGTATCAGGCTTGAATGAAGAATTGGTGCAGCTGCTTCTTATTCGAGATGAATTGCACACAGAGC
Source organism: Mesoclemmys tuberculata (assembly GCA_007922155.1). Taxonomy (NCBI): domain Eukaryota; kingdom Metazoa; phylum Chordata; order Testudines; family Chelidae; genus Mesoclemmys; species Mesoclemmys tuberculata. The sequence goes on along the minus strand of ML675649.1, from coordinate 19,795,518 downwards.
AGGATGCAATGCTGGTAGACATTGAAGACTTGACCAGGTAAGTATCGTCTTCTGTTAAATACTGCTCTTATAATATTCCAAGGTTCATCTACCTTCTTCATTTTGGAGCACTATTTGGCTAGAATGTGAGGTCTGAAAGTTGGTGTTAATGGGTAAACCCTGTATCTCTAAGCTGTCACAGAGCAGCTGAAATGAACAAATTTTCCTTCTGCAAAATACCATATTGGACCACCAGAGTAAGCATTTAGGTATCACAAAAATTTAAGAAGATACCACTTTGATCACTAATTACATATTTTTATTGCAACTTACACCATTATTTTGTGTGTTTTATGTAGAAATCACTTAGAACCCACTGCCAAAAATCAATTACAAATCGATAGAGAATATTTAAGTAACTGCTGTTATTTAATGATATGTCATTCATCATATGAAGGTTTTTCCTGTTCCTTAACCCAATTCACGTCTAAAACCATACTGCTAGTATATGGGAAACCTGGGTTAACTTTGGGGAGGATGTCAGAATGGAGCCAGAGACTATATCTTCCTCAGGGCAGGACCGACTTTTAACCTCCTAGATATTAGTGATGTAATCTGCCTCTGCTTTCTTCAGTGTGAACTCTAGATAGTCTTACCTCTCTCTAGGCAGCTTGTTTGTTTTGACGTTTCTTCCTCATAACCCCTCTGCTGCCAGTCTTTCTCTTTCTGCCCCTGTCCTCCATGCTTTCCCTCAATGTCCCATCACTTACACCCCTGCTAGTATTAATTCATCCTCCCCACCTTCCTCACCCAAACTCAACCTTCATAATATATTTTAAAAAACAAAACCAACAACATATTTGACAAATTGTCTCAGATTGCTTTGCTCAATTGCTGTGTCCTCCTCTCCTGCTACCCCAGCCCTTTTCCTTATGTTAGTTTTGTAACCCTGCAGAATAATGAATGATGACTTAGACTTTCTTCTTCCTCTGCAGTCACAGATAAGACAAATGAGACAAAGCAACCAGGCTCTTTTACTGTGTTATCTTTTTACAGAGTGGGTTCCATCAGTGTTACAGTATTTTAAGGCCATTTCTGCAACCGCAGTAAAATAATTCAGCCTCAGACAGCCCTAAATGTTTTCAGCAACTTTCTGCTGAGAAGTATCTGCTAGCTGTCCAAAAACAATTCAAACTCCATATCCCTAGAGACCAACATTTTTATTTTTTTGCTTTATCGAGGTCTGGCATTGTCATTTCTGAAGGGTGAAGAAAAGATGCCACTTAGGAATAAGTCTGCTTTGATACTGCCAGAATGTTTTAATCCCAAAACACCAAAAAAAAAATTTTTTTTTAATAAAAAAGCCCCCCGAGTGTTTTTTGTGTGGTGCAGACTAGATGAGGTAGACTTTGCAATCAGAAAGATTGCAGTGAGATATAACAATAACATTAAGCAGTGGATTGAGAGAGAACATGCCAGAATACAGGCATCGTGTCTTAATCCGTCATCACTGACATGATTTAAGGGATATTTTTAATTTGTATAATATTGGGGCAGTTAATCTAACAGATTTTAAAAATGTCTGTTTATCAAAGATTAAAAAAACGTTGGATTATTTCCAGTGCCTATTGGTCACAGCAAGTATTTTCAGCACTGCAGCATTAAACTTCCCATGTAAGATTGTATGGGTCACCAGAAACATTTTAAATACAGTATTAAAAATCTTTCTCAATAAACATTTTAAAACCAAGCCTATTTTAAAATGATATTTTGATATGATATGGAAAAGGGAGGAGGGAATGGTCTGAAATGTTTGATTTTTTAAAAAAACACCTTTTTGTTGCATTATATTTGGTTGAAATACAGTTATCCACTACCTGGGAAATGTTTTGTCATAAATGATGTCGTAATTGGAGTGTAATTAAATCAAAGACCATCATTCAAGGTAGTTTACATGCCACCTATGGGTGCTTTTAGATATTGCAGTCCCGGCTCACCTTTCTTGCAATCACCAGAAAAATAAAGTAGAGCATCCTCATTTAGAAATCTTGCAGCAACATGGCCAAAGAGCGTGCAATGCTGCTTTTGAATTTAATGAAAAACAGGAAGAAGGCCAGATTTCTACAAGATTCCAGCATTTTACAGTCAGACCATTTTATCTCAGGATTTGGCACTGATGGCATCAAAAGCAATTCCAAGTCTGCTGTCCACATTTCTGACTCAGTAGCAATACAGGCAGTACACATATTTGATAGACCTGAAGTTCTCTTAGCCCAGAGAGGTTTTTTGTCCATAACAAATACATGCACTTCATCCAAGAGGTGGTGAGGCCTATTTATCAAAGGACGTCCAGTTTGCTGTTACTGTTTGAACTCTGAACCCTAGGCAAATTAACTTACCAGTATTCTCCACTGTACTTGACCCCACCTGCATCAGGGGTTCTGGTGGCTCAGCTCCTGTTCTGAGCCTTGGTCTTTTGCCATGAGATGTACAGCCCCATAGTGTGGATGGCATCTTAGAAACTTTGAAAAGTGGGTTTGAAATTATCTGGCTTCTCCACAAGCAAGGCAGTGTCAATAAATATCATTGAATACTTTTTGACCAACCTTGATTCCAACGTGGAGTGGCAAGCCCTAATATCCATTTGATAGCCCAACAGAATAGTGCTGGGGTGAGAATACATCCCCCCTGCACACCTTAGGTTGTGCAGAAATCCAGCAAAAGTGGTGGACTAACATGCACTCTTGCACTGTTACTGATGTGAAGATCATGCACCAGATTTAGTAGAACAAATTCTGGGATGCCAAGATAAGCTGCAAATCAATGTGCTGATCTGTCAGCTGAATTAAAAGCTGCTTTGATGTTTATATATACTACATGAAGCAGACAGTTACATTCTCTGTGCAGCTCAGCCAGAAATCAGAGAGTTAGGACAGTGTCCATTGTTGACCATCCAGTAGTGAAATCTGATTGCTGTGGACAGTGATGTCTGTTAAGGAGCAGCTGTATCCTACCAAGAAGAGTGTGACCAAAGACCTTTCCAGGGATTGATAGCAATGAGATCAGTCTATAGTTGCCCCATTGAGCATGAGATCCTTTACCGTAATACTATAATGGTGTCTTACCATTCTGCTGCTACTCTGCCTGATGCCCGTGCTTTTAACAACACATGCAGGCCAGTGCTTTCTGGTTCCAAGGCACCATGGAGCAGCTTGGAAGGAATACTATCAGGTCCAGCAGCACATCCATTCTATAACTTTTGAATGGCCTTTTGTATTTCTTTGAGAGATGGAAGATCATTGTTCATCCCTGCATCTGCTGCCATATGGTTTGTTAGGTCACATAGCCCTGGAAGTCATGAGTTGCTGCATAGTTCAACACCCTTTTAGAATGTGTTTTCCATCTGCCCAAGCCCTCATCCATTTGATGGGTAGGGAGAGTCATCTGGTTTCATGCTAGTGTGACAGGGTCAGGCCGGACGGCTATGAGAGAGTGTTGGAAGGCATGTATGTTAGCCCCAGGCTCAGCAAAGCCCTATTCCCTGGGTAATTCAGCTGGGGCTGATTAGGCAATTAGGCCACCTGGGGCTGTTTAACTAATTAGGCCACCTGGGGCAGTTTAGGCAATTAGGACACCTGGGGCCAATTAAGGAGCCCCGCCCCAAACACTTAAAAGCCTGCAGGGGCAGGCAGGCAGTGTGGGTTGTGGAGTTTGGAGAGAGGAGGTGTGGAGGACGGAGGTTGGAGTTATAGTGGGAGTTAGTTATAGTTTGGAGTCACAGTTACAGTTTACAGCTTTGGAGGTTTGCAGCTCGAAAGCCTGCAGTTGGAGTTGGCGGCTTGGAGCTGGCAGGCTGCAGCCTGCGGCCTGCAGCCTACAGAGGCTTGCAGCTTCCATGGTTGCTACCGCAGCCCCGAAGGGCAGAATACCTGGCTGGGGAAGCAGGGAGCGGACCACGGACTACCCCGAAGGGAAGGTAGCAGTACACAGGGGCAGAGCGGGTCCCAGCCCCTCCCTTGACCCTTCCCCAGCTGCACCACCGGCCAGGCCGGGAGAGCGCGAGACCCACGAGGGCGGAATATCTCTCCCCCCCCCAACCTTGTCACACTAGGTATGTTAGAAGGCTGTTACAGCTCTCAGCCAGGCACATAATAGCTGTGTAGGTAGGATGCAGATTATTGTGCATTAGGCCATCCTCTGCTCTGTCAACCAGGAAGTTGGTGTGTAGGTCTCATGGTCACATTTTGCCTTGGCCAGAAAAATGCCTTTCAACATTTATGTTCTTGGACAATTCCTTGCTTGTGTGCTTCTGCCTTTTTCACAAATATATCAAAGGCCTCTTCAGGAAGCCAAAGTTTCTTGTGCAATGATTGGTTGCAGCAGCATGTGACATAACATTACAGATACCACTTCATTCAATCTCAGCATCATCCAAGAGAGTACCAAGATTACGTATGTGATCTTCAACAGCCTGTATGTATTTTCTGGCTTCACAAGGATCCTTGGAAAGGTGCTGGATGTTGTACTGTTGGTGGACATATGGCTTGTAAGATGTTTTGAGAGCTGAGCAACAACTAGTCTGTGGTCTGAATTTGCTTGTGCTTCTGTACCAGCAAAGATCCAGTGAGATTACACTATGGAGTGATTTCCAATGAGGATGCAGTCAATTTCTTTCATGGCAGATGTCCATTGTTTGAAATTCAGTTTCATTAATGGTTATCGAGACACCTAACATAGCAGCACACAGAGTTGGGAGCTGAGCAGTGGTGGTGTCATTTGGGGAACCTGAAATAGAGGGACCTATCACAGTCGAATATCCGGTTCAGTCACAGCATTGAAATCAACGAGTGCTAAAAAAAAATGTCAGGTGGCAGAGTTCACTGGATTTTTTGCTGCTAGCTGTGGTAGAAGGCATCCTTTTCCACAGATGATGCATTTTCTATTGATTGGCACATAGGCCACACAACAGGTAATCTTTCACAGCTGTATTGAAGCCAAGCATAAAATAAGCTTTGGGAGATGAGGGTCCGTGCTGGGATTGTCTAAGAACAAGTGCCACATCTGCAGTATGGTGTGGCCCACTGGAAAAGTAAAACATTGCTTCTTCCACAATGACTTGATCACTTTGTGGCAGGCAATCCTTTGTGATCATGGCAATTACTATCCTGTAGTGAGTTAGTTCTTTGAAAAGGTCTGTCTCCTTGGGACTGAGGAGATACAGAGGGTTGAGTTTTTTACACCATCCCCCTTCCCAGGGACTCTTCCACCAGATGCCATTGGTGGTTCTTCGAGTATTTGCTCATGTCCATTCTGAATTAGGCGTATGAGCGCCTCAGACTTGGAGGGAGAGGTCGTAGCCCCACCGAGAGCCCACCCCACCCCTCATCCAGCAGGCTTCACTGTGCTGCCTCAGATGGGTTTCTGGCCTTAGGGACAGTGGCAAGTTCTGGAATCCATGGGAGTTCCCTCAGCCTACAGCACCACAACCTTGTTTGACCACCAGTGCCTTGTTGCCATGTCCTCCAGTGACCCAGGGAGCGGCACTGGAATCAAGTGGACTCAGAACAGGAAGGGGCTTCATCAACTGGCCGCTCAAGGACTCCCCCAGCTAAGGAACAGGAGAGAGTTCCACCACAGGGACAAGCCTCCCTTCCTCCTCCCTGGATGAGGCCTCTCCATGTCAGTCCCATTGGATGACTTCAGGGCCCACCAGGACTTACTGAAATGAGTGGCAAGTAACCTGGGGCTCAAAATTGAGGAACTCAAGGAGCCAGCCAATGACCTCTTTGGTGTGCTAGCATCAGCAGCCTCCTGCAGGATAGTTCTCCCAGTATATGAAGGGGTTTGAAGTTGGCCAAGGCGCTGTCGCAGATTCCAACTTTGTTGCTCCCCACATCCAAACGTGGAAAAGAAGTATTCTGTGCTGGCCAGAGGCTTCGAATACTTGTACATTCACCCCTCACCAGTATCGCTGGTGGTCATGGCGGCAAATGAACACGACAGACAGGGTCAAACGGGGTGTATGCCTAAAAATAAAGAGGCAAAGGAGCTAGATCTCTTTGGCCTAAATGTTTATTCAACAGCTAGCCTGCAACTGAGAGTGGCCAACCAGCAGGCATTATTGGGGCGATACCACCATAATATCTGGCAGTCCCTCTTGACCTCTTGGAAGTTCTTGGATCCCCTGCCACAGTCTGCTAGAGGAGAACTTGAAGTGATCCTGGAGGAGGGAACGGCAGTAGTTGGGGCATCCTTGCAGGCAGCATCTGACGCAATGGACTCAGCAGCGAGGGCAATGGCCTATGCAGTGTCTATGGCAAGGGCGTCCTGGTTCCAGTCCTCGGGCCTTTTCACTGAAGTCCAATAGTCCATATGGGACTTACCCTTTGATGGGGTGGCATTGTTTGTCAACGAAATGGACTCCAAGCTATATGGGCTAAAGGGCTTGCAGGCCACGCTCCTGGGCCTGTACACGCCTTCCTCCTCCAGGAACCACTTTAAGCCATAACAATCGCAGAGGTCAAGGGGTCATCATCGTGACAAACTCTACAGAAAAAAGATTAAAGGATTTAAGTGCCACAAGGGCTGCTCCCCAGCCTCTGCTCACCAGGTTCTAGCCGTCACTCCTCAGGAGGCAAGCATAGCTTTTGAGGGTATGCTTGAGGGCCATGGATCCAGTCTCCAAACTGTTCTCCCCCTGACTCTTCCCCTTCCTCCCAGCCTGGTCAGCTATAATATTGGACCACTGGGTGTTGAGCACAGTAGCTACAGGCTATGTCCTCTAGTTTACCTCCCTTCTGCTCCAGCATCCACCCCTCCCGTCTCTCTTCAGGGACCCCTCTCACGAGCAGCTTCTCACTCAAGAGGTTGCCACCCTCTTGTGGGTCGGTGTGGTGGAAAAAGTCCCTCAAGAGCTAGAAGGGACAGGATTCTATTCTCACTATTTTCTGATCCCAAAAGCGAAAGTGGGACTCAGACCCATATTGGACCTGTGAAATCTCAACAAATATCTCAGGAAGTTAAAGTTCCACATGGTGTCCCCGGCTACCATTATACCTTCTCTGGATTTAGGTGACTAGTATGCCTCCCTTGACCTGCAAGATGTGTATTTCCATTTTCCCAGGGCACAGGAGATTCTTCTGCTTTATGCTGGACAAGTCAGCATTTTCAGTTCATGGTGCTCCCCTTCTGCCTATCCACGATACCTTGCGTGTTCACCACGTGCATGGCGGTGGTAGCAGCATATCTCAGGCAGCGAGGCATGCAGAACTTCCCGTAGCTGGACGACTGGCCCATTCAGGGCCAGTCAAAGCCTCTTGAGGTTGATGGGGCCCCCCTTCAAGCCCCTGGCATTGTGCTTACTCGTTCATCTCTCTTGTGGCCTTTTTGGTAGCTATCACTTTAGCAAGAAGGAGATCCAAACTTAGGGCTTTGACATTGGAGCCCCCTTATACATTTTTTACAAGGACGAGGTCCAATTAGGCCTGCACCTGGCATTCGTGCTGAAAGTGGTCTCCTGCTTCCACATGAACCAGAATATCTTTCTACCAGTCTTCTATCCGAAGCCGCACAGGTCTAGTGAAGAGAGGCGTCTCCGCTCCCTGGACCTGAGAAGGGCTTTGGAGTTCTACTTGGACAGGACTAAGCTCTTCCGACGCTCAACCCAACTCTTTGTAGCGATTGCCAACTGTATGAAGGGCAGCATGGTCTCCGTGCAGTGTATCTCGGCATGGATCATGGCTTGCATTTGGGCCTGCTACGAGCAGGCGGGAGTAACACCTCCAGCGCTAATATCAGCCCCTCCATGAGAGCACAAGCTTCCTCGACGGCATTTATGGTCATGTGCCCATTGAGGATATTTGCAAAGCCGCCACATGGTCTTCGGTCCATACATTCGTGTCCCACTATGCCATCACGCAGCAAGCTCGAGACGATGTGGGATTCGGAAGGATGGTGTTGCAGTCATCACGGCCTGGAACTCCTACCCACCTCCAGAAGCACTGCTGGCAAATCACCTAATTCAGAAAGGACATGAGCAAGCACTCAAAGAAGAAAGAACAGTTACTTACTTCGTAACTGTTGTTCTTTGAGATGTGTTGCTCATGTCCATTCACAACCCACCCTCCATCCCCTCTGTAGGAGTTCCAGCAAGAAGGAATTGAGCGGGATGGTGACCAGCAGTGCCCTATATACGGAGTGTATATGCACACCACTGCAGAGGGCACTAGAGCCAGTCCTACAGATACTACTAGGGGAAAAATTTCTGGCACTGGTGCTTGCAGCACGCATACATCTAATTCAGAATGGACATGAGCAACACATCTCGAAGAACAACAGTTACGAGGTAATTAACCATTCTTTCCTGACAGCATGGATGACCATTCTGAAGAGCTCCTCTTTCACCCTGTGTGGTCCACCTCATCCACTCTTGTCACTGTTGGGGAACCTGGCCTTCATAAACTGGGTCTGTTGTTAATCTTTGCTCATTACCTTGATCTGAGGGTCCTTGTCGGGTACTACCAACTGGAGCCAGTAAGACTTGAGGCTTACATGGGCAGGATTGACCTCCCTGAAGTAGAACAGCTAACGCCTCTACTACCCACTACCCTGTGCCAAACAGCAGTGGATTATCTAGTTGTGGTCAGACAATAATCAATTCTGAGAGATCCTAGTAATGAGTGATGCTTGTGTGTCAAATAATATTTAAAATGTTGTATGTTCCTTTTGTTGTAAAGGATACTGCAGGAATATGAATTTGCACAAGGATTTTCACCATTTACAATCATTGTCTACCTTGCAGTGTGTGATGTTCCATTTCTTTGTGCTTCGAAAAACATTTCAACATTCTGAAAACATTTTGCATCAATTAAGAAAATAAAATTGTTTAAACATTTGGAAGGGTCTTTGACATCTTCTATAGCGGTATATTTCATTGTTACACTTAATGATATTACACTGTATAATCATGTAATCGAAAGGCAAAAGATGCAGTCAGCTTGTCCCACCATCTAATTGTTTTTTAATTAACAAATTTAAGTTCCTTGGCTTGGAGTAAGGAAAATTTTGCAGGTTATATGATCTCAGAGAGATTTGTTTATTCTAAGGAATGTTCCTTTCCTCTGAACATGTATTTTACATTAGGTCACCTGACCAAAGTCATGAAGGAAACGTTATACTAAACTAATCTGAACAGAGTAACTGATAACCGTTTAATATTTTCTTCATTGGGAAAGCCTTATTTACATTGAAGTATGTTTTAAGATGTTGAGTAATGAATTTAATTTTTCTTGGTAGTTAGTAATATAGCTTTTTTTTCTCCTCCCCAGACATGCCGAAAGTCAGCAGAAGCACATGGCAGAGAAAATGCCAGCAAAATAAAACAAGAAGCCATCAGACTTGAGAACAAGCTAGAATTTATTTTGCTTCTGTGGTTGTACAAATGCTGATGCTCAAGATGGCACACAAGAAAATGAGTGTTAGTCATTGATAATGTCTGAAGCTTTATGTCCAGTGATTGGCCTCTGCTCCTTAATTTATTTTTATTTTTTACTTGTGCCACTAAATATCAGGCATTTTAATAATGTTATTACAAAAAAATGTACAGTACTTATTACATTACAAATGATGGATAAGAAGAGAAGGTAGTTTACCTTTATTTTTGTTTGTTTAGAGATTTTAAGTTGAACAGTATTTTACCATTGACTACTTTTTATTCTTCACTGTAGTTTTAACAAAGAAACTGTAATTGATGGTGCTATACAAGTAAAGAAAAAAAACAAACAAAAAAACAAACAAAAAATGCCTGCCTTGTAGTGAAATTGTAGCGTTCAGTAATATGTATATTTTAATCAGTTTTCAACATTTTGTGAATGTTGACTATCTGACATTCATTTTTAGATGTGCTATTAACGTTCAGTTGGATTCAGAGTTACCTTGAAAGTTTTATGTATAAATATGTAAAATAAAATTTAAAATTTTATTTCATATGTCTTTTTGTTGACTAGTGGTTGACTTAGGTGTTGCACCAGTAATATATTCATCCTACTAAATGTGCAATTCCTAATTTCTCATCACCAGAAAAAGCCTTTTTTGCATATCGCATTTTACAAAAAAAAAAAAAAAAAATGGAGAGAGAGAGAGCGAGAGAAAGCGAGAATGGAGACAGGACCAGATTTTTCTAGATCTATTTATTTGTGAGTTCATGAAGTATATGTGACATGGATTTAGGATATTCTTATATATAGTATTATTTCACTGGGAATCCTAATATGACTCTTGTTAGAATCAGCAGGCACATACGGTAGATGTTTCTATATTTTAATGTCTGGGACTAAATATTCAAATAACTCACCAACTGTCAAAAAATACAAATGTGGCAAAATGTTAACACATTCAATGTATTGTGTATGGTAATTAACCACTTCACTACCTTTTGGCTGAGATGACATTAAGTGTCCTCGTCAATTGAGTATCTGCTGCATATTTCTATCTAGTCAGTCCTTAGTGCCCAAGCTACAGTTCTCTTCCATCTTTAATTTCTTTGATTTAATACTGACGTGCCAGGTCAATCTACCTATTCCTAGAACTAGATAGCTGTAGCCAGCACTGAAATATACATTATGCAAAATAGGTTATCTTTTACATTTTACTTTATTTTTTTTCTCTGAGGTGTGATAAATGTATCTTTGAGCAAGGTTATGGCTAATGAATTATTCAGGATGCTTTAACAGAGCCATATGGTACTTGAAAATGTCACCTCACATGAAGAATGTATTTTATAAAATTATTTATCATTTTATTTTGTTGTGTATCACAAATTATGCAGTCCATAAATGAGGCACCAAAACTGTGGAGTTTGGTAGGTTTTTTTTTAAACAGAGCCCTACTGTGTTGTAAGACACTTCTCTTTGTGGCATAAGTGTGGTCTTCACATGGCAGATTGCATCTGCTTCAGTAGGGATGGGATGGATCACACTTTCTAGCACTGATGTACATTCTATATTTTATTATTAGAAAATATTTGCTGTTCTGCAGCTTTTCATGAGGAAAATGATCACAGTTTTTCCTTTAAGTCTAGCGGGAAGAATATCATTGCTCTCAATTTGCCACTACAGTTTTGTACTAATTTGAAGCTAGCACAGGGGTTCTCAGACTGGTTTGCGGATCCTTTTGGGAGGCATGTCCTACTAGTGAAGCATCTGTCAGTCTCCAGATGACGATGTTTCCTGCCGTTTGTAATCCAGTCCAGGACTTTATTTTTAAAATGAATAAATGAAGCACACAGTGCTCCCTCTCTACGTGGCTGTATCAGCATGTTCTCTGGTGTTGCTCTGGCTTCAAGCATAGAGATGACACCAAAATGGAGAGGTAGCAAACATACAGGCACACCTGACCAAAGTGCAAAGTCACCTAAGAGATGAAATCAGGTCAAGGGCACTAAAAGGCACAAGGAGAGATTTAGTACTAATAAACCTAATACATTATCACATTTTTTTTCATGTGCTATTTATTCCCTATCTCTGGATGCTTGGAAGGAGCTTACAGGTGGTATTTTCAGAAGCCAACTGACTTCAGTGGAAGCAGAGTTAGGCCAGCTCTAGATGCTTTTTCAAGCATCCAGAGATAGTGAGTAAATAGCACGTGTAAAATATGTGGGAATGTATGAAGAAGTTGATTTTCATTCTGTCTCCTTAATAGTGGCCTGAAACTAGTTTTGTAAGTAACCAAAACTTGAATTGGGATTAGGAAATTGGAAGGGGGGGGTGTCCAGGAGAGAGCTCATTTCTATTTTAAGAAGTGATCATGGTATGCAGAGCTTGAGAACCGCTGATTTAGCCTACAGAATACATAAAAAACAGGAATGTAAAACTGAGATTATTTATTTTGCTTTCTTTGAATCTATGCAGAAAAATATTTTGGATGTTAATTTCCCTGTATCACTTGGTTGTCTTGATGTTGTGGTGTGCACTGTGGTTCCACTATTTTTATATTTCTGCTTTGTAAAGTTCCATGTTTTCAGTGCTTTAAGGCCAAAATTGTCAAATTTGGAGACCAAAATTAGACACACATATATGTGGCCTGTTTTTCAGATGTGTTGAGCACCTGCAGTTTCTGTTAGACATTGGAGTTGTTGATGATCAGCATTTCTGAAAATCAAGCCACTTATTCATGTGCCTAACTCTGGATTTAAAGTGCTTGTCTTCAAGGCCCCAAATTAGAAAACTTTGGGCTAATAAAGTCAAATCCTGGTATGAGTATATGAAATAACATACAGTAATAAAGATACAATAGTAACACCTCTTGCACATACCCTCATCTGTGATAAAGACTTTCAGATTATTTAACACTACTGATATGCTATAATTGAATATGTGCAATGGAGACCAAAATTATGTGTCTCAAACAATGTAGTTGGATGAATCTCAAGGTACAACTGAACATGTCCGGCAGTTTGACTGCAAGTGCTGGTGTTGTGTAGGAAAAGCTATACCTTCAGTTATGATGTATTAATTTATTATAAGGCATTAACTTCCTGCTAAGTGTAGAGTTGAAGATTTAATGGGGGGTTCTCTTCCTGCAAGATGTATACACAAATCCTATTAAATGTAACTGGAGTCAAAGCAAGGATACGTCCCTAATAGTGAGTTGCTGTTCAATCCATTTGTTAAAGACAACAGTGAACACCCACCCACACAGCACTCATTAGACCGGAATGCTCCATAAAGGGATAGCTTTCTGCAAAGCACTAGAAAATATAAGAAGTAATCCCTGCTCTTGCAGGTGAATGAACTAGACAGATAAGTCAATAGGCCTTTTCCATCTCCGATTTCTGATTCACCCCATCCATCAGTCGTCTTGGATTTTGAAGGTTTAAAAAGTCTTGTGTTCAGGCTCAGATCTTTGTCTGAATGAGTCCCTCTCCCCATTCTTACCAAGAATTGGGGCACAGGGAAGATCAATGCAGAGATAGCAGCATCCTTGGACTGCACCAATACCACTTTGTGGGAACAGATTCCTGTGTGTGGTGGGAGTGCCGGATGCACAGTGTGCCCCATCTCCAAGCAAAGGGCAGGACATGAGTTCAAAAGTTAATACATTTGAAGGCTGTAAATTGCCCTATAATGGTGATTCTAGGGATAAGAGAGTACAGGCAGTGTCTGTCAGCATATGAAGCCAAGCGATCTAGGTACTGGATGAGGGGGGGCCCTAAACCTGAAGTTATGGAAAGGCCTTTGCATGGCTGGCCACGACTTCCAGTCAGTCAGTGACTAGGAATCCACAGCTTCTGGCAGCCAGCTACCCCCATTTATTCTGCTGGTCAACAAATCCTGCCACATCTCCTAAACAAGGTAAGTTTGGGAAATTGCCAATTAGCCTTAGTCGAGCTTCCCACATTTTCCACACACACCTCAGTTTCCTCTGCAGGTTTTTAGAAGTGAAGAGGTAACTAGATCTTAGTTGCTAATTTTTGCTCAGTGCTCCCTCAGGCAACCTTCCCCCCCTGACTATGAGAGTAGTGCCAAATTCAGCCCTCAAAACTTGCCTGCACGGAGCTTCCCACACACACTCTATACCACTCATGAATTTAAGGGGAGGATTTGGCCCTAACCCTGCAGCAGCTAAAGAGCTTGCCTCCAAAAAATGGTCCAACATAGCAACCAGTAGCTAATTTACCCTGCACCCCAGCTATTCATTTCACAGCATAGCCAAGCATGCAGGCATGTACTCCATTTGATTTGTTTTGGATCATTGCTGTGAAATAACTGGGATAAAGCAATGAACCCATCATGCATGAGAAATTATGGATTGTTTCAAGCAAGCAAAGGGTCTCCAGCCCTATGCACAACGGTATATCAGCAACTAAGTGCAGCAGTTGGCTGATAGTTGTGATCTGGCACGCTAGGGCCTGATTCTTGTCACACGTTTGCTGGTATAATGCCATTAGGATCAATGCCATTACATCAGTGCCAAACAGACACAAGTGAGAGGTGAACTGGGCCTGTTGGTTGTAGTGCCCCTAGGCCAAAAGCCAGGAAACCTTTGCCAGTGCTGCTGGAGCAGACAGCAGTTGTGGCAAGAGCCATTTGCTTGTGGGATGGTGAGGCGTTATAATGCTTCCTGCATATTAAGGGCCATTTTCAGAAATCTCCTACTCACCACTAACTTCTACGGCATTTACAGGACAGTAAGGGAGATTAGAATCTGGCCTTCAGTCCACTCTAGGTTTCAGATTTTCAGGCACTTGAGAGACAGTAAGCTTAGACAAATTGGCGTTTTGTTAACTTGATAAGTGCCTTTAACTTGATAATGAAAAGTAGTGACATATGTTTAGTCAATTAACCTGCTGTTAATTATTACCAATATTTTTTCCAGTTACATCTGTAGATTGTTTCTTTTTTAACAAAAGAATATTGCTGGGTAATTGCATCTTTCTTTGATATCTGTCCAATGTACTTAAGTATTGTGCTGATGTGTATGATGACAATGCTGTAGAAGTAATGGATTAAATTACATTTTTAACACAAGCGTTTGTTGTGAGTCTTTGAAATGCTAACATTTGGTCCCTATCAGTGATCTTTTACAAAGCCTTAGACAGTGTATGCATGTTTATGCCTACGTATGCCTCTCAGGCGGGGATACACAATACCTTTACTGTGCTGATCATTGTTTGCTTGGTGCTGTCTAATATGCAGCACAGAACTCATGGGCTGAGGAGAAGGGTGGGCAGCTAAGATGGCTTTAAACCACTTTTGCACCCTTTCCGTACTCCAGTATCTGGAGAGGTCCACAGTGTAAATCAGACAGTCCTGGGGACCTAGTTACATTACAGACTCCTCCCCAGTCCATTGGCATCTCTGCATTACTACAGCCCTGCCTCCTACACCAGGATATTTAAGGAAGTTCACAGAAAGCAGCTTTTCTCTTCTTCTGCAAGGGAAATCCACCGTCAGCCAGAAGCAGGGATTTTGATGATAATTAATACCTCGCTCTTATATAGTACTTTACAACGGGGGGGACAGTATCATTAGCCCCATCTTACTTCTAGAGCTCATTACACCACTGCTGCTTTTCTACGTGGCATAAAAGGAAGTTCATAGCCTAATATATTACATGGAATTGTCGTACAGCTATTCTGGCAGTTTCCTCATAGTATAGCTCTATAGCTATACTCCCAAAAGTATATAATTACAAACTAGTATGTTCCCCATAGTTATGCTTTATCATTTTTTCCCATGCTACAGTTCCAAAGCCTGTGACACTAGTCCTCCATTTATGGTCACACCCTTCTTTCTTTGTCTCTTACTGCAAATGTAAAATTAACTCGCACAAGGCACTGATTTTTATTATATATATTTTCTTTTAATAGGCCACCTTCCTCTAGCTGTGTGCAATAGGACAGACTGTTCCTACTTTGGTAAAGTACCAAGATTAAGAACTTTAATATAGTCAGCAAAAAAAATTTTTTAACTCCCCTAATGTCCATAAACACAGGGCTGTTCTATTAAAGCTGTAGGGCCTGAAAGCCCTTTCCACCATATGTCCTGCTTAGTTCAACATGGCCACTATCGTACCCTTAGACAGGCATTAATCCAGCACCGAGGTTTCAGATGTATTATTACTGTGTTAAACATTTACAGAATGTAAGGCTGTAAATGTCAAGCCCTTAGATGTAATTGAAGCCATTGGTACAAATGGAGAAATATTATTTGCAATATGCAATTTTTTGCCCCCTTTCTCATACTTAGGTACTTACTTAGCACTGCACCACAGCACTGTACTAGCTTCACAATCTTAGATGTATTTAGCCTGACTCCATGAGGTAGTGCACAGCTATTAACCCCATTTCACAGATGGGAAACTGAGGCACAGAGGGACTGTGATGTGCTCAGGGTCACAAAGGATGTTTATGGCACAGCAGGAATTGAAGCGTGGTCTCCCACAGCCCAGGCTAGTGCACTAATGATTAGAATATACTACCTCTCTGATCATATTACCAAATACTGACCAATCATGGTATTCATAGCTATTTACACTGATCTTCAGAATTACTGAGGGCCTATAGCGCTCACTAATCAATGGGAGTTTAGAATCCTCAGCATGGCTGAAGATCAGCCCCTTTAGGCCAGATGCATCTTAACAGCTCACTCCACCCATATGCCTTTCCTCAGTTGCACTGGGCACAGCACTGACCTCCCTGTGGCTGTGGCCTCTAACGTGAGAACAGGGTTACTTACCAGTAACTGTTGTTCTTCGAGATGTGTTGCTCCTGTCCATTCCCATATAGGTGTGTGCACCCCCCAGTGCTCCAGCTCCCAGAACAGTTTTCCCCTTAGCAGATATGATTGGGTTGGTGCAAGTGCCCCCTGGAGTACTGGGCTCATGCCGTGGTACATAGGGCCCATCCGACCCCACGGCTCTCCAGTCCCTTCTTTCTGCGGATGGAGGGTGGGTGTGGAATGGATATGAGCAACACATCTCGAAGCACAACAGTTACTGACTGGTAAGTAAGCCTGTTTTCTGTCTTCGAGTGACTGCTCATGTCCATTCCCATATAGGTGATTAATTAGCCATACCTTGGCGGTGGGTAGGAGTCATTGGTGAGCTGCTCTCATCAGCACGGCTCTGCCAAAGCCTGCGTCCTCCCTCGCCTGTTGTATGATGGCATAGTGGGCTGTGAAGGTGTGGATTGATGACCAAGTAGCTACTTTGCAGATGTCCTGCAGAGGCAACTTCCCCAAGGAGGCCTGGGCTCTGGCTGAGTGCGCTGAAACCGGTCCTGGTAGCGGCACCTTTGCTCATAGCAGCACCTGAGGCAGGCTGTGATCCAGAAGGAGATCCGCTGGGTGGAAACGGGCGAGCCCTTCATTCGGTCCACTACCGCCACAAAGAGCGGAATGGCCTTGTCCGTTCGATATAATAGGCCAGGGCTGGTCTCACATCTAGGGAGTGCCACTTCCGCTCATCCTCCGAAGCTTGCGGTTTAGGGAAAAACACAGGGAGGACGATGTCCTGGTTATAGTAAAACTGAGACACCACCTTAGGCAGGAAGGCCGGGTGGGCCTCAGCCGTACCTTATCTTTATTTAAAAAACGGTGTAAGGGAGCTCCAAGGTTAAAGCTCATATCTCAGAGACCCGCCTAGCTGATGTAATGGCCACCAGGAAAGCTACCTTCCAAGAAAGGATGAGCAAGGGCATGCAGCCATAGGTTTGAAGGGGGACCCCGTCAGCATGGTGAGGACCAAGTTCAAGTCCTGGGGAGGCACTGGGTCGCGGACCTGTGGGTACAGCCTCTCCACCCCCCCCCCCCTTTAAGGAACCTAACTGCCATAGGGTGCGAAAACAACCACCTCCCCTCCAATGGCTGGTGGAAGGTCGAGATGGCTTCCCTAAGTGCACCCTAAGGGAGGTCAAAGTCAGGCCCTGGAGCTTTAGGTGGAGTAGATACTCTACGATAGTCTGTATAGGTGAAGAGCTCAGAGGGATAACCCCCTGGGATTCCACCCAACAGGTGAAACGCTTCCACTTGGCTCAGTACACCATCTGTGTGGAAGATTTCCTGCTACCCAGCAGGATCTGTTGGACTTGTAACGAGCGGACTCTCTCGCTCTCCCTCCATCAGCCATGGCATCTCCATGCTGTCAGGTGGAGCGAGTCCAGGTCTGGGTGCAGTAGGCGACCCTGGTCCTGGGCGAGGAGGTCGTAGCGCCTCTGGAGCGGCCATGGCTGGGCGAAAGATAGGTCCAGCAACATACTGAACCAGTGCTGTCCCAGCCACCCTGATGTGATCAGAATGATGTCCGACTTGTCCCTCTTGATTTTTAAGAGGACTCTGGGAAGTACCGGAGTGGGTGGAAATGCATACAAAAGGGACCCCAGCCAAGGTATAAGGAATGCATCGGATATGAAGCCCGGCTCGTGGCCCCAGAGTGACCAGAACCTTGGGCATTTCCTGTTCCAGGCCGACGCAAACCGGTCCAGTTGGGGAACACCACCACCTCCCCCACCCCGTTGCGGAAGATCGAAGCAGCCATCTCCAGGAGTAACAACCAGTCATGTCGGGGTAGGAACGACCTGCTGAGGCGGTCCGCCTGGTCATTCCTGATCCCTGGTGGTTGGTAATTCTTTAGTTGTAATGCCCCCGTCGAGTAGACCATGTGGCCAAAAAGGTCTAGCTTTTTGTGTTCCTTACCCTTGGGGATATTGCCATGGGTCCCCTGCCTATCTCGTTGGTTGGCCACCTCAACCACAAGAGTCCCCAGGGCAGGATGGTTAAAAAGGAAATCAAATCCTTCCGCGGGCACGTAGTAACACTTCTCTGCACCCTTGGAAGTTGGAGGAACTGAGGCCAGGTTTGCTAAAGGTGCTTCACCAACTTCAGAATCCATTCATGAAGAGGCAGGGCAACTCTGGCTGGTCCTGGCAAGCTAGACGCACCAAAGGGGGGGGGGTCTTCCTCCTCCGACAACTCCTTGAGCTCCAGCTTTAAATTGCTCGCCATCCTCTTAAGGAGTTCTTGGCGCACCTTATGGCTCCTGGTGGCCACATCGTCGGGGGAAGATGAGGAGGCTTGTGGGAGGGGGCTTGTGGAGGGACCTTCCCCAGGGTCCTCAGAGGAGCGACCCTCCTCCTGCTGGTGAGGCAGGGGCGCTGGTGGCTGGGCCCCTGAGGATTGCACCAAGAGAGTGTCCTGGGCCATGTGGGGCCCCCATGGTCCCCAATAGGGCCACTGCCAAGGGCCCTGGGTCCATGTTGGTGCCGGCATCGGTGCAGGCTGGGGAGCCCCTTGAAAGTGCGCTCCTGTCTCAGCGGAGCATCACCGATGCTGTCTGCGGTGCTGATTGCCCTGCTCCAAAGACCCGCTGCCAGACGACGATCTTCAGTGCCAGCGTCTATGATGCCAATGGGGAGTCGAGGAGACAGAAGAGCTGGAATTCGATCTTCACCTCGGTACTGAAGATTTTTGGCGTCGCTTGCCCCTCAGGGAACTAGAGCGGTTCCAGTCATGTCGTCGCCGCTCCAGTGAGCACGAGCATTGAGGCGAGCAAGACCAGGATCTGTCCCATGCCGGGGGCTGCTCCCGGCTGACAGCCCGCTCAGGCACCAGGCTGTGTGCCAGGGATCGAGACCAGTGCCGCGGTTTGGCCTCTGCTACCGGTATCTGCGCCGGGCTCCGTGCTGGGGATTGAAACCAGTGCCGCACTTTTGCTTCTGGTACTGGGGTCTACTCCGGGCTGCGAGCCAGGGATCAAGATCGGTGCCGGTCCAGTGCCGAGACCCGCCCCAGGCTTTTAGACAGGGATCTGGACTGATTTCAAGCGCAACTTAGTGTAGGAGAAGTCGAACGGTGAACTCCTCATGCAACGGAGATGGAACGATGACACCGCTGCTGCTGACCTCTCGCCCACCCTCAGTGCCGTGATGTCGAGGAGGGTGAGGACTCAGAATCCGAGCTGGAAGGGGAGCCTGCACTCCTCACCCTTCCTGACCATCTGGGGGGAGACCTGGACATCTGCCAAGACCACCCACCGGGGTCACCCAGCACGGGTTTACCCCGAGACACCGGTCCCAGTACCCTCGGCCAAGGGGGGTACTGAGGTGTAGGCATGCACATTATGGTGCATGCCACTGCGAAAGCCTCTGGTATTGACGGTCCTTGCAAGGGCACTCTCCCACGCCCAGGGGTCGGGGGAGGCTCCTTGCGTGGAGATGCCAGTGCCAGAGTACACTCCACAGCATCTGGCTGGAGCATCTCCTGGCTGGTTACCTGCTGCATTGCAGTGTCTTTAGTGGTAACTGGCTTCTTCTTTTTCTTCGGTACTGGAGGCTTTTGTGTCTCCGGTGCTGGCGGGACGCTCTGCACCGACAAGACACTCAGTGCCGCAGGGGAACGAGATGGTTCTGAGTCCAGCTGGAGAGCAGAATCCATCAAAATGGCTCGACGACGAGCACCCCGCTCGTGTGTCCACAGCTTAAAAGATCTACAGCTCTTACATTTATCTTTACAGTGCTGTTCCCCCAAACAGCGAAGGCAGTGCTCGTGAGGGTCACTCACGGGGAAGGGTTTCCCGCACGCAGCCCAGGACTTAAAACCAGGGGAACTTGGCATGGTTCCTGAAGGAAATAGCCCTAGGGTTCTAACTAAACTAACTAACTAGACTTAACAATAACTATGTACACTATACTGAGAACAGGAGAATGCTGCTTGCTGTGCACCGTCCAGTCACCGTCATGAGCACAGTACTCCAGGGGGAGTCTGCACCGACCCTATGGGATCTGCTAAGGGGAAAAAGGTTTTGGGAGCCAGTGCACTGTGGCATGCACACACCTATATGGGAATGGACATGAGCAATCACTTGAAGACAGAAGGTCATTTTTAGCTATATACTTTTAATACAAATTTTATATCCCGAAACTTGAGTGTGCATGAATGTTAACTAAATTCTTAAGAGGGTTAAACACAATTACTGGAAATAAAGCCAGGCTTTAGAGCCTCCTGTTCCTAAATGTCACAGGAAATAAAGTTTCCAGAATCGCAGCACCCAGTTGGGGGGGGAGGGAGGGAGGAGGGAGACGATTGGTGCTAGTAGAGCCATAGGTCAGCACATGTCATGTGTACTTCATTTTTTATGCTGTATTTTGGGGGTTTTTGGTTTTTTTAAATGAATGGGGAGATTTGTGCAGTTTCACTGAGAATTCCCATTATCTGTCCGCTAACACAGGAGCCAAATTCCCCAAAAGAGAGTCAAGGAGCTCTTGGTCAAATGGTTCCTTTTGGTACAGTAAGATCAGCACATACAGTAATAAGCAGTTTCCATTATGAGGTTACTGAACACACCGAAGTTACAAGAAACACTGTACTGAACTTGTTTCAGGCATATGCCTGAACACACCCACACTATATATATATATGTAAATATTTAGCTAGCAAAAGAGAAAGCTACATTCCACCCACCTGCACAGAGAGCAAATGATCATTACATTGAATGAAAGCTAGTTTGGTTTTTCTGCTGTTGCCGGTGGTTTCAGTTTCATTGACACATTATCCTTATGGGCTGCCCTCTGGTTTTTGTCAGTGCTTAGCTGCTACCACTGCAATGCCTTTGAGCTATTTCCCTTATGTATCTGCCTCCCCAAAATGCTGCAATTTGCAGAAGTAAAAGTAAATCATTGTGTCAAGCACTTGTTTTGACGGTGGTATTTGTTCTTGATCCAGTAAACAATGGGCAGCATTGGACAGTGCTTGCCTCCTGCTTTAAAGGGGGGGAAAGGTAGAGAACAGGAACCACCCAGAACTGGGCTGGTTCTACTCTACCACATTTAAAAGGCCATGACAGATCAATCAGCACAAAAACCATGAGACAAGGCCTCATTAAGCTAAACTGTAAGTTGTTGCTTCAGTTCTTTTCTGATTTAGAAGTGTGAGCTCTTAAGTGAATACCTGCAGATGACTCGTAAGAGCACTTGGCTGTCACTAACATCCCCTTGTGGCCTGCAGATACAGAGTTAAAGCTAAATTAAGTAATTCTAAACCAACACCCACTCTACAGGTTTGGCCTCCACAGTGAACCACTTCAGTTTGCATTCCACCTCATCAAAGGGATATTTCCCCTGTATAAAGCATGCCTGGTCATGCCAAGCATCTTCCCCATTCAAAAGTTCTCCAGACACCAAGCAAGCTTTCTTAGATGGCTAACTCTTTTTAACTTTACTCCTTTTACTTGGCATTACTTAACTTAAGTCCTATTGTTTACTATAAGACAATTCAATGCTGTGTTTATCCTAGTTAAGTCAATAAGCTGTGATGTGCTTTGGGATCCTCAGAGGAAAACGAACCTTACGATTTCTTAGAACTTCCCAGGAGAGAGCTGGACATTATCTGGTTTTGAGAAAATTATTGCTTTGGGAGTATGTTGGGGTCACCTTGCTGGCTGTAATCAAGGCTGGAGGATGCTATGAACTGGCGGTTGCGGTCAGAGCTGCTGAACCAGGGCTGTCTAACATACAGACATTCAGGGTGTGACCTGCATGCTTGTAGGCTGGTTGTAAGCATCCCACGTTGGGAGCTACAGCAGCGAAGTACCATGAGGCACACAGGGTTGCAGGGCAAGTAGTGACACAAACTCTCACTCATCTGGATTGCATCTTGAACCCTCTCTCTTACAGACACACACGCACATTATAAAATGAGAAATTAGCCCAAATAATTCATCTATCACTAGAACTGTTCCAAATTTCACTGTGTTTACAAAACCTGGCAAGCATGTGGTGCTTAAGCTTCTCAAAGAGGCGATGTAACTAGATCCCGTGGAATCATTGGATACTGATCTCTGCCATGTATCAGGGGTATAACATTTTGTAACCCTAATGAACAGCATGTGATTGGGCCAGGAAATAAAGGGAAGTGACTTTTCAGCAAATCACATTCTTTTGTCAGCTTCCCTATTTGTTAACCACTCTTCCAACAAAAATTAATTTTCCAGTCTATGGAACAAACTAAGTTTTTGCCCATCATATTATGTTGCTACCCATCTTCTTTGTGAAATCATACAGGAAAATAACTATGGATTACCTTGGTATTACTTCACCTGGGATGAAATCCTAGCCTCATTGAAGTCAATAGGAGTTTCGCTGTTGGCTTTAATAGGACCAGCATTTCACCCCCTAGTGTGTGTTTTACACTAAAGACGTCTATAGGGCTAATCTGAAATAATGGTAAATTGAAAGCTGTAATTCAAAGCATTCTTCCCCCTGGCAGAAAATCAGTTGGGGATTATTAATCAGATAAAACCATTATGCCATTTATAATGTTGTACATGAACTAAAAGCAGAACAATCTGCCACAACTGTTAAGCAATAATCACTAGAAGTTAATTATTGTGTCCTCACCAGTAGCTACTTCTGTTCTCTTCGGGTGAAATTTATCCAAGTGCACAGGATTTACACGTCTAGCCACCTTTTTAATCCACATTTCACATGAATTAAGTTAATAATTTTTCATTTTATTGACAAACAATTCAAATAGACTCAACAACTGAAATATGAAGAATTAGTGGGATAACACTGAACCCATAAAACAAGTGTTTCATTTTAAAATATATTTTTAAGGACTATTATATTTTTGTAATACAACTCTTTGTGAAAACTTTCTGTGCCCCAGTTATGACATATAAATATAAAAAAATTTTTATTGCTTAAAGCAGACTAGTGCAATCTTTAAAAAGCCTTATTCTTATTAGTTGGACCATTTCTTTGATTGTGTAATACCTAAATTAGCAAGATAAAGACACGTAGTAATGAGTTAACTCAAAGAGTTCTTCATGGCACAGCTGACATTATAAACTTCTGTGCTGCTCTTGTTTTCTCAGTTAATATACCACAGCTCAGTAACACAACATCCATTCACCATCAAGAAATTTGCTACCAATTAATTTGAAATAGCAGACTATTTTGTTCTGATCAATCTTTTTCAAATGGAATTGGAACCCTAATTTAATACTACAGACAGAAAACAATATATTAATTTGGCATCCTCTTGAGGTTATTTCAACATATACCAAGAAACTCTCTAGAGCCTTCACAGATACAATGGGAGTCTTTGGAGTGGCAGGTTGGGATTTCCCAGCTCAAAAGTGCCTTACAGCATTTGAGCATTCAGAGAGAAAGATAACAGCTGTCCCTTGTTACTGTCTGTAACCTTGAGAGAAGTCTCAGGGCACAAACAATGGGTCTGCTAATCCATCTGCAAATCAAATAGTAAAATACAACTAAATGAATTATCTGATCCAGAAGTAGGAAGCTGTACCTTGAGGCGATCCCATAGGCAGTATTTTTAATTCTATTTAAATTCAGGTGTTTGCAAGGTGAAAAGTAACAATTTTCCCCTCACAACTCCCAACCTTGTTTATTTTGTAGTTTAAGGATAAGGCTCTGACTTCAAAAGATGCTAAGCATCCAGGGCTCCCAGCAACTTCAAACTGGGTCTCTCTTTTTGTTTAAGTTAAACAAAGCACTGATTATTTTTCTTCAGAGACTACAGATCCTATGACCAGTCTAGGTTTTTTTACCCTTCTCTGGTCTTCCAGACTCTCAAGTATCTTGCCATTGACAATGTTATGAGGGGAGGGGGGTTGTCAGATTTTAAGAGCCATCTGCAACTTTACAACAAGCTTGAGGTCATGCTCTGCACCTGCCCTAGGTGTCACTCTGCAGCTTCCTCCTTAGCCAGCTAGGTTATTGGTCTTCAAAGAAAGGGAGTCAAATGTCTCTCTGGCAAAGATACAGCATGACACACAGCTGTCAGACTTGGTTTGCAATGCATCCAGCAATTAGCAAATAGATCCCTTCTGTCTGGAGAGCACTGAAAAAAGGTCACGTCATCTGAGTAAAGCCAGCCATTTGGATGCTAGTTATGACGCTTGGGTAAATGCTTTTAAAAATTCCTGCCCGCCTGTTTTACTTTTTCCTTTTGTCATTAAGAGAGGCCTCGAAGACTTCCCACTGTGTTGGAACTGCAGCAAGTATCCAAATGGTGCTGCAAAAAATACTAAAAAGCTACAAGAATCCAAAACAAAGGGGTTGTTCTTGCTTGTAGCCAAGTTCCATTTCCATTTCTGCCCTGGTCCCAAGTCCTAGACCAGCTAGCATGACTAAACCGTATGCCGCAATTTTTTCCAATATGTGCGTGTCAAATTTAGTGCTTGTGAAAAGTCACAGCCTCACAACCGGGGAAAGGGGAGCCTTTTATCTGCAGAACAGCTGCTACAGCACAGAAAACATCCCTGCACTGCCTCATCAATGTAGCTGAACCCATCCTTAAATTGTGAGCTCCTCAAGGCAGAGGCTGTTCCTTCTTGTCTGCCTGGGAAGTACTTAGAACATAGTGGGTGCTACCATAAACAAATATTACATCATCATCATCAGTAATAATAATTTCACTTAGTGCATGAACAGGTGGTAATAATTTTGTGACACATTCAGGCAGACTGAGGCTGATGGCCTACCTCTAGAAGAAAATCTCTAGATCCCTTTAGTGATATCCAGCTATCTAATTCACACATATAAATCCCTTTTAAATTACTTGAAGAGAAACTATAATGATAAACTTTGATTTAATATTTGTATTAAAAATAGTTTTGCTTGAAATTACGTTTTAATTGACATTCTACAGCAGACACCCCAGGGATCAAAAGAAAACAAACGCTGCAGCTACATCAATTTTAAGTGTCACCAGCATGAAGTGTTGATGTGAAATATCCACATCACCTTTGAATTAACCTGCACTGACAGCTGTGTTTTCAGACATTAGCCTATCAGTGCAATCTAGCTCCAGGGCATCCCCCAAGATTCTATGTTAAGGTTGGGATTTCTGCCATAAGGCTAGTCCAAGCAGTGTAGTGGTGATTGCAATTCTTCACAGCTCCTGACATATGACAGAAATTAAAAGAGAAATATTTGGATATTTAAAAAAAAAGAGATTAAATAAAATCAATTTAATGTAAGTAGAGATCAGTGCAAAATGTGATAAGTATAATAGTCTATGGACTGGAGAAGTAGGTTAACCTCCCTTTGGCTCAGACAGTTATTCATATACCACTAAAATCTTTCCACAGTAACCTGAATGTAACAGCACCTCCTGAGGCCATTGCTAATTAGCTGCAAGAACCCCACTGCTGAGCACAGCTAACCTCTTGACTAGTCTTCTGTCGATGGGTCACAGGGAAAGTTACAAGTTATTATTTCCAACTTCCTATGATAATGGCCCAGCTGGATCATGACCCAAATACTCACTATGAAGAAACAATGATCATCAAAGTTGTGATCTTACAACAATGCCAAGAGTCAAGATATGAGCTGTTCTCAGTGGCTGCAAATTGAATAAAGAATTTCATTACACTTTGGAGTCACAATACTGCTAGAACTGCTCTATAAAGACAGAAAAGCAAAGAGGATAATGAGACTTTCCATAAGCAATGTTCAGCCTGCATCGGCCTTAAAATATTTTGGATTTTCATGGAGATAAGTAGCAATTTCTTTCTAAACTAAGTTAACAGAAAAGTTATGCTCTCAACACCAGAAATGTTTCCAGGTCCAATTTGCCATCTAGCAATGAAAGAGATTTAATATTTCCTTTGCAAACTAAAGAAAAATGCCACTGTTTATAAGTACTCAGAATCATAAACTATATTTTGTTCAGAAAGTGCTGAGTTCTAAAATAATTAAGAAGAAAAATGAGAATTAAGCAAATGCTTATTCATAGGCCCAAGTGTGTGCACTAACTCTGACTTGTACACAGGCTTGATCCAAAGCCCACTTAAGTCAATGGAAAGATTTCTGGGCTGAAATCCTGACTCCACAGATGGCAATGGCTAAACTCCCAGGAACTGCAATGGAGCCAAGATTTCACACTTGTTGAATTCAGTGGGCTTTAGGTTAAATTGATTGTACACAAATGTGAACTCTTGGCCTAGTTATAATAAGTGTACAACCTGGTATCTAGTGTCCTCACAAAATGGGAGATGAGAATTTGAGCTCCCAAGGTCAGCAAGGGGAGATGATGCCTCTTCTTCAGTCTAAAACAGCCCCATGTGGGCAACTGAAGGAGCAGCTTGATGAGCTACATTAACTGTTAACGACTCAGGAGAAAGATCTGGCCATCACTGTGGACAGGTCAGTGAAAGCCTCTACCCCGTGTGCAGTAGGGGAATCAAGAAAGTAAGTGGAGACTTGGAATGTATTCAAAAAAGGTTAGAAAATAATGCTGAAAACATTATAGTGCCATTGTATACTTCAGTGATGTACTCTGGCCTGGAACAGTGTCTCCAGCTCTTATCATTCTCGCTCAAAAATGTGCAGAAGAAACAGAAGGGCTTCAGAAATGGGTTGCTTAATTAAAGGCACGTAACTATTTCCATGTAAGGAAAGATTAAATGCTTGACACTGTTGAGTCTGCAAAGGACATGAATAACAGAAGTATACAAAATAGGTACTGGTATAGACCAGGTCAACAGATCACTCCTACTTACTCTCTCATAATGTAACTGAAAGGCAAATTAAAAACTGATAAAAAGAAAATATATGCAATGAATATTTAATCTGTGGATATCAGGTCAACAGACAAAAAAATTCAAAAGAAAAATTCCCCTTTTTACATTTTTCAGGTTATTAAAAAACAAAAAACTGGTTTCTGGTTATCAAAAAATGAAAAATGTGAGTGGGCTGGGTTTGGTTGGTTTGTTTCAAAACAAAAAAAATTGTCAATGAAATAAAAAAAAATTCTTTGAATTTTCTTGCAAGAAAATAAATACATATGTGATCAGCTCTACTTGTCACTGCTGAGAAGTAGCAAACAGAAGCTTTATAAATCTGCACATTCACAGAGCTCTCTAACTTGCTTCTCATGTCATTCCTGTGACAATAAATACATAAATATATAACACAGATGGGATTTAGGAACCAATAGATTATCTGATTGTAGTTCTGAACCACAGCTATTAATCTTCATTGGCCTTATCCTGAAAATGCTTGGTTCTTTGAGTAGTCTCTTTTTAACAGTAAACTCTATTACTATTTGTAGTGCAGTAGCACCAACAAGTCCCAGCCATGGACCAGGACCCCATTGTGCTAGGTGGTCTACAAAAAGGCAGTTCCTGCCCCCAAAGAACTTGCAATCTAAGCTCTTCACAAGTCATAAGCATTTGCAGGATTCAGCCCTAAATCTGTTGGTTGGAGCCTCACCAATATCCTTTTATATGGATTTGTCTTGAATAAAAATTATAGCAAGCGTAAAAAATGTCCTATAGACCTCAGTCTATTGGTGTGGTTTCATCTCCAAATTGGTATTTGTTTAGGCCCTAGCAGAGGGCATCCCCAAGAAAATTCAACGGGGGTGGTTTACGATCTGGGAAGTTCAGATTCCTATATAAGCCTACGCTCTCTAATGCAGTTTCTCTTCCTTGTTATTGTAAAACAAAATGAAACCTTTATTCACAAAGGGCCAGATCCTGCAAACTCTTAGTGCTGTGCATAGTGTTAACTGTCGTGAGTTAGACCATCGACGTATGCTTCGCACAAATGCCCTGACCCTGCGCATGCTTATGCACTTGACTTCATGCACATGACCACGTAAGGTTGACATCAAATAAAGTTAACCCAGGAATAAGTGTGGTCAGGATCAGGCCCTAAACTCAAGATAAGAGACTCAAGGCATAGCACTTTCTAGTTCAAACAATGAATGTTAAAGCTCTCTGAAATTAAAAATAGTATCATTTAAATTAACCTTTTCTTTAAACTTACCAACATTTAGTATATTTATACAACATGATTAGTTTTTTACCTATATTTACTTCTTGAAATACACTGACAAATTAAAATACCATGCAGTAAATTACTTGACACTGAAGCTGTGAGAATTGAAGGGTTTTTGGTGCGAGGAGGTGAGCTATGGTGGAAGCCCCCAAAACAGTTAAGAAATAGATATACAAATTGTCAGACCAGATGAAAATATTGGGGTATATATGGCAGCTTCCCAGCTTTTGCAATGAATACCTGATGCTTCAGTAGAAAGTACAATTTAAAATTTCATAAAGCACAAAATGCACAACTCAGTGCATGGGCTTGAAGGTTTCCTCCTGACCTCTGAAGGCTCACAGCAATGTAACATGCAGCATTATTATTCCATCATCTCAGTTAGCATTGCTAACTAAAGTCCTATAATTACCCAATCCTTTTAAAGTCCAGGTATAGTATTTGTCTCAACGGCCTCTCATGGAGCTCAGATTTCCACATGCTGAGTTTCTCCAATTCCTGTAAGAGTTCTGCCCTGTTTCTATGGAAATTGATAGTAAAATTTTTCCTTGATGCCAATGGAAGTCTGAATGGGTGCACTGAAATAATGATGGTCAACCAGAACATTTTCTAGACTTGGGTCAGATAAGCATCACGCAGCTCAGGTGTTGAGGCAAAGTTTATCAAAACTGCTCTGAGCTGGGATATCTTGCAACATCAGATTTCCCTTAGAGCCTGTCAGGAAGTACCATGGCATTCAGCAGGTCTGCTTCCAGTCCCAGCCATAGCTTGGTAGTGCTAAGGAACATGAACATGGAAACGAAAGAAGGCAATCTATTTGAACACTGAAAATAACTGAGGTCTAGCTGAACTGTAAGGTAAAAGTTCTTCTTTCTTATTTGACCTAAACTCTCTTACTCATCAGTGATCTCAGCAAATAGGAAATAAACTCATAACTTTTTTACTTTTTTCTTCCTTATTAATAGAGGGATAGTTCTGTGGCTGTTAACTGAGCAATT
Source organism: Mesoclemmys tuberculata (assembly GCA_007922155.1). Classification (NCBI taxonomy): domain Eukaryota; kingdom Metazoa; phylum Chordata; order Testudines; family Chelidae; genus Mesoclemmys; species Mesoclemmys tuberculata. Next base: position 19,766,235 of record ML675649.1, on the reverse strand, counting down.
GTTGGAAAACCTTGGTTACCCATATAGTTAAGTAACATATACTGTATGGAACAAATACTACTCTCAGATGAATGAGTGTAAATATGGAGTAACTCCAGTGAAGTCTATGAGCTCCATCTGGATTTGCACCAGTGTTAATAAGAGCAGTAATTAGCTGCCTGTATGTACATTTAGCTCATAATATCAGGATCTGGAGTTATCTGTATCTTCCACAAACTATTTGGGGCTTGATTTTTCAATTTGTTGTAGCAATTTTATCCCAGTGTAACCCCATTGAACCAGGCCCTCTCTGTTCATTTTTAACCATTACTCCCTTTTTTTATTAAAACATGATTTAATTCACATCTAATTGTTGTACTATTTTCATATCACAAGGCCATTTTCTGTGTATGCTTCCAGCTGTTTGAAAATGGTGGTGCAAAATTAACATACATTTTCAGGTCTTTGATCAGAATAAAATCAAAGACTAGATCCTCAGCTGGTGTAAATTACCATCGCTCCACTAACTTCATGGAGTTTCTGGTCCATAATCTTTAACATCCAGTAGGAAAAAATGCAAAAATAGAATAAGCACAAAGCTTTTACAAAAAGCAAACAACATTTCATGCTACCAAAGCCCTGGAACCAGAAAGGGTTGCATGAAAAGTCTAAATATAGCTCTATCCTTCATGATAACAGATCATCTGGGGAAGAAAGATGCCTTCAAAATAAAAGTGAAATATATAAAGTTATGAAAAAGGGAATTGCAGAGTTTCATTTAGATTATTTCAAATAGTGAACTGCATTGCAAATAAGCATTTCCAGTTAGACCTTTCATCATTTCTCTGATGGCTTGTTTGACAAATAGAAGCCATTTAGGAAACGTGGGTAGAGAAATTTTCCCAAATGTTAGTCTTAGGCTGCACTGGATGTATAATGACAAACATCTGGACCCGATCCTGCAATCATTACTTAGGAAAAACTTCCATTAACTTCAAAGGGAGTTTTACTTAAGGAATGAATGCAGAGGAATGAAACTTATGCCCAGTCAACTCAGGGCTTAGGGAACTCTGAGTAATAAGATCAAATACACCTTGCATGGGGAGACACATTCACCCTCCTTCCACGGGGATAACAGAACAAGATGCTGGGTCATCCCTCCCCAAAAAAGGGAAGAGAGAAGATAATAAGAAAACCTCTTGAAGGATGATGGAGAAAGAGAAATTTACCCCATACACCCTGCTGCTAGAATCCTCAAAAAAAATCTCACATGGCTGCTAGAAGTTCCAAACCTCCCCGCACTTTAGTAACATATCCCCCCACCTCCAGATGATGCCAAATTCTCCACTTTCCTCCCTGACAGCAGCTACATTGCAGTATCATGCTGCCTGCTCTAAGTCATACAGCAAATTAACATTTCTGTGACAGCAAGAAATAAACTGGAAAACGTCTACAAACAGGAGGGTTTCACTGAAGGAGATATGAGAATAAAGATGACAATTTAGACTGTCCTGACTGTGTCATCCATTTCAATAATTAATTTAATTACAAAAGCTGCCTCATTCCTTTTGGTTCCTGATGCCATAGCAATTTCAGCTTGCTGCAGAACTTAGGAAGCATCCATCCAGATGATAGTAGACATTTTTAATGACTGCTACTTGTAGCAGCTAGCCCTGGAATCTATGAGGTGAAGAGGCAATACTTGATTTAATCCTAAATGTGCACAGGATCTGGTCCAAGAGGTAAATATAGCTGAACTCTCAATAACAGTGACCATAATAGAATTAAATTTAACATCTTTCTAGAGGGAAACAAAAACAAGGAGGCTAATTAAATGGAACAGTCACAAGAGTGAAATGCCTATAAGCTATATGGACTCTTTTTAGAAACATAAGATAGACAGGAGCATAATCTCTGACAAGCCAAGTGTAAAAGTATAATTAGGCAAGCCAAAAATAATTTGAAGAACTAGAAAAAGACACAAACAGCAAAAGCAAAGTCAGTGGAGCCACTAATGATCAAGGTGCTAAAAGAGCACTCAAGAAAGACAAGGCCATTGGAGAGAAGATAAATGAATTATTTTCATTGGTCTACACTATAGAGGATATAAGGGAGATTCCCACACCTGAGCCATACTTTTTAGATGACAAATCTGAAGTACTGTCCCAAAGAGAGATGTCAATGGAGGAGGTTTTGGAACAAAATGATAAATTAAACAGTAATAAATCACTTGGACCAGATGGTATTCACCCAAGAGTTCTGAAGGAACTCAAACATGAAACTGCAGAACTACTAAGTGTGGTGTGTAACCTATCACTTTAGTCAGACTCTGTACCAGATGACTGACAGATAATGTGACACCAATTTTTTTAAAAGGCTCCAGAGGGGATCCCAGCAATTATAGTCAGACTAACTTCAGTACCAGGCAAATTATTTGAAACTATAGTCAAGAAGAGAAATTATCATAAACATAGAAGAACACGATATGTTGAGGAAGAGTCCACACAGTTTTTGTAAAGGGAGGCCATGTCTCACCAATCTATTAGAATTTTTTGAGGGTGTCATTCCCCTCAAGGGTGATCCAGTGGGCACAGTGTACCTGGACTTTCAGAAAAGCTTAGATAAGGTCCTTCGCCAAAGGCTCTTAAGCAAAGTAGGCAGTGATGGGATAAGAGAGAAGGTCCTCATGGATCAGTAACTGGTTGAAAGGCAGGAAACAAATGGTAGGAATAAATGGTCAGTTTTCACAGTGGAGAGATTTAAATTGCAGGAGTCCCCCAAGGATCTGTACCGGTCAGTGCTATTCAAAATATTCATATATGATCTGGAAAAAGGAATAATCAGAGAGGTGGCAAAGTTTGCAGACGATACAAAATTACTCAAGATAGTTAAGTCCAAAGCAGACGGCAAAGAGTGACAAAAGGATCTCATAAAACTGGATGAGTTGGCAACAAAATGACAGATCTACAATACTGATAAATGCAAAGTCATGCACACTGGAAAACATAATCCTCATTATACATACAAAATGATGGGGTCTAAATTAGCCATTTCCATTCAAGAAAGAGATCTTGGAGTTATTATGGCTAGTTCTCTGAAAACACCTGCTCAATGTGCAGCAGCAGTTAAAAAAGCTAACAGAATGTTAGGAACCATTAGGGAAAGGATAGATAATAAGATAGACGATATCATAATGCCACTACAGAAATCCATGGTACACCCACACCTTGAATACTTCACACAGTTCTGGTCACCCCATCTCAAAACAGAAACATTAGAACTTGAAAAAGTATAGAGAAGGGCAACAAAATTTATTAGGGGTATGGAACAGTTTCCATATAAGGAGAGATTAAAAAGACTGGGGCTGTTAAGCTTGGAAAAGAGACAACTGAGGGGGCATGTGATACAGGTCTATAAAACCACCAGTGGTGTGGAGAAAGTCAATAAGGAAGTGTCATTTACCCTGTCACATAACACATGAATCGGGGGTCACCCTATGAAATTAATAGGCAACAGGTTTAAAACAAACATAAGGTAGTAGCTCTTCACATAATGCAGTCAGCCTGTGGAACTTGTTGCCAGGCGATGTTGTGAAGGAAAGTATAACGGGGTTCAAAAAATAATTAGATAAATTCACAGAGGATACGTCCATCAATAGCTATTGGCCAAGATGATCAGGGATAGTCAGCAACTCCATGCTCTGAGTTCCTCTACATCTCTAACTACTAGAATCTGGAACTGGATGACAGGGAATGATCACTTAAATTGCCCTGTTCTGTTCACTCCCTCTGAAGCGTATGGCAAAGACCACTGTCAGAAGACAGGATACTGTGCTAGATGGATTGCTGGTCTGACGCAGTGTGGCCTTTCTTACATTTTATTACACCTTACAGAGACCCTGAGGTGAGGTAAGCAGTCAGAAGGTTAGACAATCATAGCAAACAAATGTAAGAAACCAAACGTTGTTTTGCATCTCATCTTGCGACTGATTTGCATCACATCAGATTCTTGCACAATGCACGATTAGTCTTTCTTTTAAATAAGGATTTACTGTGAAAATTATTTTTAAATCTCTGTTTCAAATCACTTCTGGCCATGTTTGTGCCATAGCTGACATAAGGGCACTGGGATTGTGCCCTATATTTTATGAGAAAAACACACAGCTTCGCAAAATGATCATGAAAATGTACTGCCCTAAGTGCAAAATTGACTCATCCTTTAAAGTGACAATCAGCTACTATGTATGATAGTCAAAGACTGGGTGCTTTGGGGCACAGACTGTATTGTCCCATATGTTTATACAATGCCTAGCACATTTTGACTGCAATTTAAATATAAATAACGAGAAGTATAATCAAACAATATGATATTCACACATATAATAAAAGCCTTGCCCAGTGTGAGTGAGTAAATAGAATTTTCCAAGGATGGTGTCAGCATATGATTTCTGGAATGCTACTAATATACACAGCTGTGTTACTAGTAGCAAGCACAAGCTGGTACTGCTTTAAATTAAAACAACAGCTGTAGAGAAGTGACATCGCCTGTGGAACTGCCACTGCTTGTGAGATGATAACAGTTCAAAAGCCTAAGAACTTGTAGTAATCATTTCAGACATGATTTTTTTTTCTTTCACACTTCATATGCTGTAACTAGGAGAGAAATTGCTGCTTAGGAATTAGATGAAACCAATCCAAACCCCGTCAGCAGTCTCAGAAAGAAATGCAACACACATTACATGTTTTAGTCAATGCCGAGAAAGGATGAGTAAAAGAGATGAGAAATTCTCATAGCTGAATACTTTCACTTCCTCTTTGCTGCTACCTCTTTGTTGCTCAGTGTGGCTATATGTGTGATGGGCCTTTATCAGACCATTATTCAGCAGCTATGGATACTAAAATTACATGAAGGCAGGAAGACATGTAAACGTTATGTTAAGGCTGAGAAATGAGACACACACAAAAAATCAGGAAAGCTAGAGATTAATATCCGGCAGTTGTATTGGCAGATTTATAGATTTTAAGACCAAAAGGGACCATTAGACCTTGTAGTCTGACCTCTTGTATATCAAAGCCCATTAAATTTCATCTACCTACTCCTGTACTGAGCTTAAAGCATAACTTCCAAAAAGGCATCAAGTCTTGATTTGAAGACATCAAGAGATGGAGAATCCAACACTTGCCTTGGTAATTTGTCAAAAATTATTGCCTAATTTCTAATTTGAATGTCTGGCTTCATTTTACAGCCATTGGTTCTTGTTATGCCTTTCTCTGCTAGACTAAACACTTAAATTAGCCGTATTTCACAAACCTAGTACTTTGGATGGTTGCCTAAATTATTTATCTATGCCTATGTGCGCAGTATGTGCAAATGCACACCCAATAGAAGAGAAAGTTACCCTTTGTTTGCATAATATACTATAAAACCACTTTACCTGATGGATAGGTGGTAGAAATAAGTGAGGTTCTAACTACTAAAGAGCTACTGACATGATTTTGAAAGAATGATAATTACACACCCGAGGAAAAAATTCAGTCTATTGGTACAGTTCTACTTTGAAAATTAACTGCCAATGGCCCTTGTTTTTCCCAGAGATCTGGTTCCTTGTGTGTGTTAACTACACAGCTATGGGAGAAGGAACTGAATTCTATTCCACGTCATGCATCATCATCAGTCATTAACTGCATTCTGATTGCAGAATCTCTCTTGCTGATGCTGCCTGAGCCACATATTGACTTCTCTTCCTTTTGTAGTGCATATTTAATTATTACTGGTAAACTAGTAGCAGGCCCTAACTAGTGAGCCATGAAGAGGCTGTTAGATAGGCTGCATAACAGTGTCACAGTGAAGTGATCGCAGGTCATGAAATGTTACTGTGCCCTTCTTCCCTCTCTCTTTCCCACCACTACCCACAGCTGCTTCCTGGTCCTCCCTAGTTGAAAACAGAAGTTAACCACAGGAAAAACCACCAGCTCTTGAAAAATCGTGTGCTGTCTTCATATTAAAGCCAGACTCTGATCTCATTACACTGCAGTAAATCTAAAGAAATTCTGTTGTCTTCAATGTAGCTACTTGAGATTTACAGAGGAATAACTGAGATGAGAACCTCCCCATAGGACTGGATCCAAAACCCACTCAAGTCAATGGAAAGACTGCCATTGACACCAGTGGGCTTTGGATCAGACCCTAACAAAGTGATGGTATGTATCTCTGCCATGCAATGTGTTTCTATGGGACTGCAGTATAGTACAAAAAGGTTGCATATTTTAAAAAGTCTTAACCATAAATTATGAGATCATCATAATCTCTGTTTCCTAGTTGTTGCAAATAGAATTATATGACTTTTCCTTGAATAACTGTAAGCCACAAGATCAGAAAAATAGCACTGCATATGGCAATAGCCTAAACAGCTCTGTCCTATGTGCTTTCTGCATCTCTTTTCTTTCTCCCAGTCTGAGTACAAAATTCTGTTTTCAGAGCCACTAGCAGATTTAACTCCAAATATTCTCCTACATGTGCAAGTTTACCATTGAAGTAAATGGAAATTCCACTCAGGAACAGAATATCAGAGTCCTGATCTTTTCTGTGTAACTGACAATAAAGTTTTCCCTATGAACAATCAAATACATTTAGAAAGAGTGAAACTGCAGTACATTTTATTATTTTTATTTTACATCCATCTTAAAGTATTTTTGACTCCTTCTCACAAAAGCAAACTGCAGCTGGATTTTTTAAAAAGGCTGGATAATTTTATGACCAATAATAATTTGTAGTTATGAATCCTATATTCTGATAAGAGTAATTAAGTCTCATACTTCAAAGCATAACCTGCCAGCAGGTCTGTAAAGAAATTTTCTATGTGCTTTATTTATTGTACAATTGACTAGGTGCACTATGAGTTATCTTTGCCTTGCTCTGATGCCTGTTATGCCCTCCAGTCATCCACCACAAAAATCATTAGGACCACTTTAGTGTTCCCTTAAAGAGGGTGCGAAATAGTAAGTTTCAGAACTAACAAGGTGTTCTTGAAGCCTTACCTTATTACTGCTGTGAGTTTTCTTGTGAAAAACCAATCAGAATTACACAAGAATAATAGAGATATTTTGTGGAGAACATTTTTCATATGGTATTGCCCCAGGCTAGAAAGAAATTACCTCAGTACCCACTCAGTGATTCTCATGATCTGGCATAACGCCTATGTAGGAGCCTATACTTAATGGATGTATCTTAATGGGTTTATCTCACATATTATGGTAATAGGTATGGTATAAAATCCAGATAGATAGATGATCTAGCTTCTAGAAGCAATAAGTAGTCTTGAATATGGCAGGTGCCACAAACATTGAGAAATATCCTCCTCCATTTATGGCATCCAAAATAACTAAAAGTACCTCTCTAATTTCATACTCAGTTTTTGAGGTTGTATAATAATTCTATTTATAATGTGGTCTGGAAGAATGTACACACAGTTTGAAGTTTGGAGTTCCTGCATGCTAGTCCTCGCTCTGTCACTGATCCATTGGGCAGTTCTGGGCAGTCACTTCATCCTTCTCTCTCTCTTTCCCCTATTTGTAAAATGTGGCTATTAATGCTCACCCACCTATGTCTCAGGAGTATTATGAGGAAAAAGCAGTTAATGTCTACAGTGCTTTGAACACGTAAAGAAAGATGCTGAATTAGGACACTGAGTCCTTAGTCCAGCAGGTGATAACAGAGGAGGCTGGGATTACATATATAGAGGAGAAGTTAAAGCTCCATAAACATCCTTAGATTGGTCTCATGTTCTGATCACTCTGGAAAAAGTGTGCTGCCCCTTGGGTTTTGCCCTGGATCAGAACGATGAGTAGAGAAGAACTCAAATTTAAATGCCTGAAGTCTTTGCCATAAAAAAGGTTTAAGCAGTTTATTGTAACTGAATGTTATATATTTTCCAAGGACAATAGTGTATTTTACACCTGATTCAGTATTTTAAAAAGGGGGATTATTATGGATGAAGGTTGCCTTTGGGGACAAAACGCAATAGCTACATATTGTAATGGAAGTATTAGCAGCAACCCATTCAGTTCCTTTAGGCTAACATAAAAGATTCATGGATTCTAAGGCCAGAAGGGACCATTGTGATCATCTAGTCTGACCTTCAGTATAGCACAGCTCATAAACTCCTCCAAAATAATTCCTCCAGCATGTTCTTTAGAAAAATATCCAATCTTGATTTAAAAATTGTCAGTGATGGAAAATCTACCACAACTTTTGGTAGAGTGTTCCAATGATTAATTACTCTCACCATTAAAAACGTATACCTTATTTCCAGTCTGAATTTCTCTAGCTTCAGCTTCCAGCCATTGGACTGTTATAACTTTCTCTGCCAGACTGAAGAGCCTATTATTAAATATATGTTCCCCACATATGTACTTACAGATGGTAATCAAGTCACCTTTTAACCTTCTCTTTGTTAAATTCAATAGATTGAGCTCCATGAGTGTATCACTGCAAGGCTGGTTTTCTAATTCTTTAATCCTTCTCATGTCTCTTCTCTGAACCCTCTCCAATTTATCAACATACTTCTTGAATTATGAACACCAGAACTGAACACAATCTTTCAGCAGCCGATGCAGCAGTGCCAAATGCAAAGATAAAATAACCTCTCTGCTCCTACTCCAGACTCCCGTTTATGCATCCCAGAATCACATTAGCTCTTTTGGCCACAGCATCATAATAGGAGCTCATGTTCAATTGATTATCCATCACAACCCCCAAATCTTTTTCAGAGTGACTATTAGAGTCCCCAATCCTGTAAATTGGGCCTAAATTCTTTGTTCCCAGATGTGTACATTACATTTAGCCATATTAAAATCCATATTGTTTGCTTGGGCTCAGTTTACCAAGTGATCTAGATCATTCTGAATCAGTGACCTGTCCTCTCCACTATTTACCACTCTCCCAATTTGTCTCATCTGCAAATTTTAGCAGTGGTGATTTTATGTTTTCTTCCAGGTCACTGATAAAAATGTTAAATAGTATAGGGCCAAGACCCGATCCCTGCAGGACACCAAAGAGAACATACTCACACTTTCCTTGAGCCAGATTTCAGAGAACACATTTCAGTGTTGTAACTATACAGCGTCTGAATCAGGGCCATGGAGGGAGCAGGGCCTGCTTTCACAGACCTCCATCTCTAATGCCTGTTCAGGGGGACTATGTGAAATGAATTTGGTGATCTGTCTAGTTCCCTGTGGATGGGTGTTGACGGAACAACTTCCCTCCATAACTAACTCAATAACTAGCACCCTGCTGGCAGTATTAGAAGAGAGGCTAATTATTTGAATGAGTGTAAATAATTCACTACCTTCTTCTCCTCAAGGGCAGACCCTTTGGTTCAGGGTTAAGGCACACTGGTGCAGCAGCCTGCACTGCTGCTGTTTGGGCATTAGCTGCTAGGAGGCTAGACAGAGAACTTCAGTCTGGCAGCAAGCACAAGCACTGAATTCACATGAAAAGATTAATTAAAATTAATTTATGTAATTTTTCCTTTGGAGCATCCTGCCACTAAATAATAAATTATTTTAAAGTGCTCTGGAGATGAAAAGCAATCTCTAAGTGTCACATACTATTTGTCATCATAAATATTAAATCATTAAATATAGCAAAGGTACATACCACCTCTGTTTTTGTTTTGATTTATTTTGATTTGTTCAGTTGGGGCCCATTCACTGTTCTGGACTGATGTACAATTAATACAAATCACAAACATTCATTTTAACCAATATTAGCAGGGTCAGGAAATAAAAGGTGCCATTCCCCACACATTCAAACTACAACACTAGTAAAGACTGGAGAAAAATCAATAGGTCATTCAGCACGTCAACAGATTTGGGATTCCATAGTGGGGAATCAAATTCAGTGTCAAGAACCCTTCACTGGAAATACTTGGGCAGCACCTTTCCTTCTTAACTCCTCCCATGCTTTAGTTGGATCCAGCATCTCATCTTTCTCATCTAAATAGTCCTAAATCTGATCTCCCCTCCCAAGTGAATTAGGAGTAACTTTAGTCAGTGGAATTACATCAGTTTGTGTGCTCAGAATTGGATCTGATATATTTCTGACTGTTTCTTTAAGAAGATGTCATGTACTGACAGCACCATTGGGCAATACTGTGGCTTCTCTGTTTACACATGAATGGCATTTCTCCTTGAGAATTTTCTTTTTATATAATTTATTTCAAAACAGTAAATCCAGCCTCATACAGCAACCATAATGTGGTTTTCTCTCAGCTAACAATCTATAGCACTATTTTTTATTTAAAAGCCTTAGCTGTGTTTTTAATGCACATTTTGGATGCATGTCTTGAGATGAGAAATACATACATAAAACATAAAGTTAGTGTCTCTGGCCATTTACTATGCTTTTACATGGATATACTCTGTAATGTGCTAGTCCCTAAAGTGAGTGCTGCCCACCATGACAGCTGCAGCCGTATGTAGGACAGGATCTAATTTTAATGTTATATTTTTCATATGAATTTAGTTATTGTGAAGGGGCTAGTTGACAGCTATGTTGGCTGAAATCCTCTATTTATCCTTAGAACAGGTACAGCACAGACAATGCAAGCTTCCGCCCTCCGCCAGGTCTATGAATGAGCCACAGCTCATACCTGGAGGAGCCATTCATAATGCTGAAACTTTATTCAAGTTCTATGCCAATTTCATCTGTGACCTCTGATGGGGCTGCCAAAGAGAATGCCAGTTGTTACTGCTGGCTTTTGTGATATGAA
>ML675649.1:19689563-19755475 GCA_007922155.1 Mesoclemmys tuberculata | reverse complement strand
CTGCCAAAGAGAATGCCAGTTGTTACTGCTGGCTTTTGTGATATGAACACCTGCCTATGAAGAAATGAAACAACCTGACCCATTTCACAAAGGATATCCAGGGCCTGATCCAAAGTCCACTGAAGTCAACCGAAGGACTTCCATTGACTTCAGTGAGCTGTGAAGCAAGCCTCAAGTGATAACACATTAAACTGTCACATCATTTATAGAATTATGGCCAAAATTTTCAAACTTAATGATTAAAGTTAGAAATCCAAATCTATGGCAGTACTAAGCATTTAAAAATCATGAGTCAGGCCCCAAAAATAATGAGATTCCAAAAAAAAACTAATACATGTGGCATTCTTTTTCTTTGTTTTCTTGGTTCTGAGCCTTTAGGGTGCACTTGAGTCAGATTTTCAAACTTTTCTCTAAAGCCATGATGATCAGAAACTTACTTTTTAAATAAACAAAAACTGAAATTCTCACCTACTTACATGCCTCCAGCAGCTGGGGCTTTAAGAAACACACCAAATATCATAACTCATGATAAAATCACAAGAGTAGACAATACTATAAAAATAAGAATAACCATGAAAAAATTCATAAACTTGAACTGCAAAACAATATAATAGCTCAGGAGCCTTGCAAAAACTCGATTTCCCTGAAGCTCACCTGTTACTAATGTTAACTTTGTATTTAGTGCTTTAGCCCTGCACCTCCACTTTCATTTCTAAAAGACAGTGAGACAGCTTGGTATACTTCAAATGTCAGAGTGGATTAAAATTGTGCCAGGAAAGATGTACATCTGAACTAGCAGAGATTAAATAATTGACACAGACATAAAAGCTTTTGTGTGAATGGTTTCATGTGACATTTGTTAGAAATTCAATCTTTTTAATGCTTTCCAGTGTTACCATATGTGCACATCATAAACATGCCAGAACCATGCTTGAATACTATTTCATGCTGATTTCTGGTAGGTTATTGGAACAACAGTGAATTCAGTAGCGTACTTTGTCATGTGCACAATCATACCGTTTCACCTACTATGTACAATAAAGACGGTTTTCCACTGCCCTTTTTGTCAGTGCAATATAGTGCAAGCTTCTTAAAGGAAAGCCAGTGAGTAAAGGTTTCATCTCTGCAATTTTCCTTCCTGTTTCACATGTGAGGACATTGTGGTCTCTCACTTGAAAGCAAAAGATCTACTGAAAATGCCATTGATTTTTTACTTTTAATGATTCAAAGATCTTCACAGCTGTTTTGCCTGAAAGTTAATTGCTTTCCCTATTAGCCGAGGAGTTTCTGCAAACAAATTAGTCAATTCATTTTAATAATGACAGATTTCTTCAGGAATTACTGTTCAAATGCAGGATAATTTATCCTTCAAACCTGATTAATAATTAAGAATGTATGCTGGATGTTCCTTTTTTCTTTAACTACATAAAAAAGAGAAAAGTCTAACTATCATATGATCTATTTGGATTTAATCTTGAGCCTAAGAAAGTAAATCAAATTGCTTTTAATGGGCAAGGTTCTGATACCTTGAGTAGCATGTTCCACCTTGAGTAACTGTATCAGAGTCTGGCCCTAACTTATTATCAATGAATATTATTCAGTATTAACATAGCAGAGGTCCCAGCATTGTAGGTGCTATAAAAGCACAAAGGAAAACACTGATCCTGCCATGAAAAGGTTAAGAGGACAAGTAACACACATTTAATATGAGAGATACAGTCAACAGATAAACACGTTTTTATATACATTTGCTTATTTAGTTTTTGTAGGTATACAGATATAAGTATCCAACTGCCCTTCAACCTGCCTAATTTTTTATAGGAGTCATTGCAGAAGTGGATCTGGAGAAGGAATTTGAAGAAGATGGTAGTGGCCCTCTCAGTGAGTTCAGGGAAGACATAAGAGGTAGTATGAAAGAACATCCTCAGCTGGTTATTGAAAAGTGCAGACAAACAGGCCTTGAAGGCTGGCACTGGAATGAGATGATGAAGGAGATAAACAAGAGATAAACAGGGAGGAATAAATTGTGGAGAGTCTCAGAAGTGAGATCACACAATTTTAAATTTGATGCAGTTGAAAAGAATCCATTCAAAGAGCAAGGGTGATGTGGTAAGAACAACAGGCAAGGAAAATTATCTTAGCAGCTATGTTTTGAATGGACTAGCTGGAGGTAGTGTGTATATGTGTGCAGCGTTGGGAAGGCCAGAGAGAAGGAGGTTGAAGAAATCAAGATAGGAGAGGAAAAAGGCCTAGAAGAGAGCTTTGGACACCTAGAGAGAAAGAAAGGAACAGATATTAGAAATGTCATATGATTTATCAGCGTGTGATAAATATTACTGGGTTATTCATTAACATTAATCCTTTTATGCTATCATGATAATAAGTATGTTCTATTGGGCTGAGCAAATGTTATGTTGACAAGACATATATGAAGTTCTGCAGTTCTGGGAAACATTAGTTTCTCCTAATAACAGCATTTATAGAAGTGAAGGATTTCCTCAGAAACTGTTTCACAGAGGCACTGATGTGTATAAAGTACATTTCGTTCTGCTGTACCCATTTGAAAAGACATTGTCAAGGCTGACATGCCCCAAATTTTGCCAAGTTTTTTATGGAATATTCTCCCTTATGCTGCCTTCTTGATTCCTGAATTACATTCATCTCAAAACAAAAGGGTTGAAGTAATCCTGAATTCACAGTTACACAACCCCTTCTTTCCTTCCCTTCTCCCCAAAACAATAACAAAACCAAGGCACTGGTATTTTCTGCCATTATGAACCCAGAGAATACAAGCAACAGTTCCACTCTCTACCACTTCCTGTTCTGTCTGTCTCTCCTTTCTTTTGTGAGCATATAGGAATTTCACATTGTCTAAAAACCTGCTCTCTCAAGATGAAGTCACAGGCTTTGAATGTGCCACTGAAGTAGTAATGGCACAAAGCACCAAGGGTGAAAATAAAGGGTTTTTTTAAGGAAATAATGGGGAGGAATTTATAGGGAATTAACCCTAACTAGCTAAATCTATAGAAAATGCATGAAGGGATAGCAGGCAGACACAACCCAATTCTATCTTGCTGCCACAGGTGGTAAGATGGAACTGAGGGACAGATGTGGCCACACTACCCTTTCTGCCTCAGGATGGGGCAGTGTGGGGTCATGCCCAATGGCATGTGCACCTAGAGTGGGATCCACAAGGACAAGTACTTGAATTGTTTTAGCAGGAAGAATGTAAATAAAATATTTCTGAATGAACCATATTACTTCTTCTGTCTCTAAACTAAACTTCAGGCTGAGCCAAACTATTAAATATGAGCCTGGAAATTACATTTCTGAGCATTCAGGTTTGCGAGCAGCTTTCTAGTTGCTATGGTTTGCTATGCCACAAAGTTATTTTACCAGACTAGACCATTCCAAACTTGTGTTTTTCCAGGTAGCATAATGTGGCTTATTATTAATTTATATTGCATTAGTACTAGGGCCTCAATTACACTGTGATAGGTACTATATAAATACAGAACAAAAAGACAGTCCTTGTCTCTACCATCCTGTGTCTGTGTGGGTGCATGCTCGTGCTCAGAGGTTTATTTTACATGCCCTCTACTTGAATGGGGACTGCAACAATATTCTTCTCATCTAAATAACTCAAGAGAAACAGCTTTTGCGTCATTCTTTGTGCTGCTGCCAGTCTCTCCTAGAGAAGAACATTGTTATCTGAAGTCAATGAAAGCCAAAGGGATTGAAAAATGAGTGACACTGATGCATAAAGGTGCACTCAACCAATTCACATTTTTGAATAAACATGATCAAATACTTGATTCAAAACAGAGGGGGCTGTTTGTCCTGAGGTGCCTCCGCTGTCTGCCTTCCTGGATTTTTAATGCAATACTACAGTATTCTGTGTTGAATAAGTAGGGGAAAAAAGGCAAAAAACAAAGGGAATCACATGATACAAAGGAACACCAAGATAAACATGGCAAGGAAAGTCAATAAAACAAACAAATAAATACTATGCAATAATGGTGAACATAAAAAGAAAGTTTGGATCACTGAGACAGAATTATTCAGATATCCTGTGTCTACAAAATGATACTTCCTAAATTTCTAGGCTGAGGGACATCAGAAATGCAAATCAGCAGGTGCATCACTTCTCGTTTTCTTTACAAAAACCACATGAGAGCAACTACTCAAATCATACTGTGAAAAGGCTTTTCCCCTGCTGCTCAACACCAGATGAGTGGGTGAAAATGATATTGAGACAAACATTACGTTTTTAAAGTACTGCAAAGCTGCAAGGGGTTTACTGTATGTCTCCACGGCCATGGAAGTCCCTAAATACTGCATGTGGATCCACATAATGAAGGGGTCAGCAATCTTTAGCAATTAAATATTTGTCTTTGTGCACTGGCAATGAAATGCAAGATAAATATATTGGGAAGATTAGACTCAGTAAGAGTGAATTATTTTATATATTATTCTTAGAATATAACATATTATAACAACATACTTTTTCAACCAAAGTTTACAAAGCACTTTACAAACCAATGAATAATGCTTCAGAACATTCCTGCAAGGACATTATTAGCCCTGTTAAACAGGTGAAAAAACAGGCAAAGAGAAATTAAACTATCAGCCCATGATCATAAAGTCTCTCTTTGACTAAGATGAGAGCACAATCTAGCTTTGATTCCCAATTCCTCTCTGTACTGTTAATTTAATGCTGTTGCCCTTAGTATTACATCAGCTTTGGCCCCTCTGAATTCATATAATAACAAAATAGATGTTTTCCCTGTATCAATCTCTTTAAAAAAAAACAAAAAAACTAATTCTGTTTCCTGGCATTAACTATTCATTTGCTCTCTCATGGGGCTTCTCTTAATTGTGTAATGTTCTGAATTACAATTAACGTAACCATGCAATCAACAATCCTTATTGTTGCTCTGCTTTCAAACTTAAATACTTCTTTAATCTCATTTTGTAGTATTCTGGGTTATGATATCATTGGCGGAGGAGTTAGGTCCTGTATTAGTTAAACACTGACTCAGAATTTAGAAGTATGTGTAGATCAGTGATATTATTATTATGAATATATTATTATTATTATCATCATCTATTGAAATATGTCTTTGGGAAAAAACCTCAGGCCTGTGTAGAACTACTGGCTGAACAGAAATAACAAGAAGCCTGTTTGTCTCCGGCTTTGTCTACACTACCACTTTTGCTGGTAAATCTTTTGTTGGTCAGGGGTGTGAAAAAACCACACCCTGACCATCAGAAGTTTCACCAGTAAAAGTGCCAACGTGGACAGCACTGTTGGCGTGAGACACTCTCCCACAGACATACTTACTGCCGCTCGTTGGGGGTGGTTTAATATGTGGTGGGAAAGCTCTCTCCTGTTGACACAGAGGGGCTACTTGGCAGACCTTACTGCAGTGCAGCTGCAGTGGTACAGCTATGCTGCTGTAACATCTATAGAGTAGACATAGTCTACGTAGTTGAATAAACTTCTTTACTTGGATAGAAAAATCAAGCACTCATGATTTGGAGAAAGAATGGGTTCCCTCAGGAGACTTTGTCAGAACTTGCCCCCCCATTGTTGTTTCTTACTCTTGGATGTATATATATATATATACTTCCTATCTGTGATTTCCACTTCTTGCATCTGACAAAGTGGGTTGCAGCCCACGAAAGCTTATGCCTGCAGAAATCTGTTAATCTTTAAGGTGCTACAGGACTCTCATTGTAATTGAAATGAAGTTCATTTTCAAGCAAAGATACATGTGCAACTAAAATGTGTGAAGCTTGATGCAGCAACACTGAAAAATGAAACAGAATTACAGAAAATTGTGAAGAAAAACGTAGCAGAACAAACACATTCTTTTCCTGAGACCTACTAGTTGCATTTCTGCTGCATTTTACACCAAATAAACAGCCAAGAGAGAACACGCACAAAGGGGAAGACAGGATGGAAAAGATACTGAGAATCATAGAAAAGTTAGACTGAGTGGAAACTGAAAAAGACAGAAAAAAGAGAGAGCGAGAGGTAAAAGAAACTGGAGTAAAGGGAATAGTGAAAGATCAGTCACCATATGGGGAATCCTGAAAAATTCATTCTGTTCTTTCATAAATAACATTGTTTTGCAATGTTAAATAACATGTTTCATAAATAACATTTGTTTCGCACTTGCTTTTTTGTCATCAGTACCTTTCTTCTTTCATCTTCTTGCTTATCTTTGTCTGCTGTTTGCTCTGTTCATCTAATCTGGGGTAAAATTCCCCAAGCCCTTCCCTCAGGCACAGTCATTCAATCTAGCGGTTTTACTCTCATCAAAGACTAAGGGCCTGACATTGCTACTAATCAGAGTAAATCTTCTCTTGCCAGCAGTTCCTCACTGACACCAATGGGACTATTCACATGAGTCGAGTTATTTAAGTGCATGTTTTCAGGATTGGGACCAAAAAGATTTATGTCACTGACTTCAGTGGAAGGAGTACAAGGTTGATCCTCTTGTGCAGCCTCAATTCCGACTGAAGTTTCGTTACAGGATTATATTATTATTTAGACTATAAACCTTTTGGAGCAAGAACCATGAACTTGATCCTGCATCCTTTACTTGTATAACAAATTCTTACATGAATAAAGGTTGCAGAATCAGACCCCACATCTTTTTATTTTCTGTAAATCCCCATGCACAGATAATAGTGACATATAAATATTAAATAATATTCATGTTAATTATATAATTATTTATAATGGAAAGTTTAGTATCAAATGTTTCCAGTAAATAAAAATACACTTATCTGATTATGGAAGGAAAAAGCTGGCCACATGGTGGGAAGAAAACGTCTCTGGAAAATAGGTACTTTCCGCTGGGCAATATCAAAAATAAACTTAATTAAAGTAGCTGCTCTAGACAGACAGGAGTGGAGGACCATTGTTGAAAAATGACACATCTATACCTTATCACGGATTCTGTAATCCCGTAGTTTATTTTCCATTACTGTCATTCAAGGTTTGTCATTAATACAGATTTTTTTTGTGTTTTGCCAACAATAAAGATGAAAAAAACTAAGAATTTGTATAGCAGATTTGTTTAGAATGCAACTTTCTCCCATTTTCCAGTTTGCTATTAGAGAATCCTCTTATTCTGATAAAGTTACTGATCCATAATATCATTGTTCAAGGGAAATCTCCTTTCTGGGGGGCGGTATGCCACAAATCCTTTGGCTGTGATCAAGTCTGACAGTTTCATAACAAAGTAACGAGGTTACTTACCAGTAACTGTTGTTCTTTGAGATGTGTTGCTCATATCCACTCCCCTATAGGTGAGTGCATGCCCTCGTGCACGGTTCCCGGACCTTTTTCCCTTAGCAGATCCAGTAGGGCCGGCTCCGGCGCCCCCTTGATTGCCGCGCTCATGCCGCAGTACGTAGGGCACCGCCGGCCCCACAGACCCTCAGTCCCTTCTTTCTGCCAACTCCGACAGTGGGGATGGAGGGTGGGTGTGGAATGGATATGAGCAACACATCTCGAAGAACAACAGTTACGGTAAGTAAACTCGTTTTCTGTCTTTGAGTGATTGCTCATATCCATTCCCCTATAGGTGATTAAACAGCCATACCTTGGAGGTGGTAGGAGTCATCGGTGAGCTGCCCTCAGCACGGCTCTGCTGAATTGCGCATCCTCCCTTGTCTGCTGGACAATGGCGTAGTGTGATGCAAAGGAGCGCACCGACAACCAGGTGGCAGCTTTGCAGATGTCGTGCAGGGGAACCCTTTCCAGGAAGGCCGCCGCCGAAGCCAGGGCCCTGGTTGAGTGCGCCATCATGATCCTGGGGAGCTGGACACCCGTGGTGATCCACTTGGAGATGCACTGTGTGGAGACTGGGGATCCCTTCATACTGTCTGCCACCGCGAAGAAGAGCTGCTTCGTCTTCCGGAAGGGCTTTGTCCTCTCGATGTAGAAGGCCAGGGCCTGTCTTACATCCAGGGAGTGCAATCTCCTCTCCTCCTCCGATCCGTGTTGTTTAGGAAAAAGCACGGGGAGGAAGATGTCTTGATTATAATGAAATTGCAAGACCATCTTGGGCAGGAAAGCTTAGTGGGGTCTCAGCTGCACCTTATCCCGGAAGAATACGGTATGGGGGGGCTTCGAGGTCAATGCCCTTAACTCAGAGACCCTCGTAGCCAATGTAATGGCCACCAGGAAGGCCACCTTCCAGGACAGGATCAGCAGGGGGCATGTGGCCAAGGGCTCGAAGAGGGGCCCTGTGAGTCTGGAGAGGACCAGGTTGAGATCCCAGAGAGGCACCAGGTCATGGACCTGCGGATAGAGCCTCTCAACCCCCTTGAGGAACCTCACCAATATTGGGTGGGAAAACAGGGACCGCCCCTCCAACAGCTGATGGAAGCCAAAATGGCCACCAGGTGCACCTTAAGGGAGGCTAGCGCTAAACCCAGGAGCCTAAGTTGTAACAGATACTCCAGGATAGTCTGTACAGGGGACGAGCCCGGGGGGATGCCCCATGACTCCGCCCAGCAGGTAAACCTCCTCCACTTGGCCCTATATATGACCTGTGTAGAAGGTTTTCTGCTGCCCAGCAGAACATGCTGGACCTGCACTGAGCAGGCTCTCTCCTCCTCCATCAGCCAGAGAGTCTCCAGGCCATTAGATGCAGGGAGTCCAGGCTCGGATGCAGTAGGCAACCATGGTCCTGGGAGAGCAGGTCCGGAATCCTCGGGAGCTCGATCGGTGTGGCCACAGAGAGATCCTGCAGCATACTGAACCAGTGCTGTCTCGGCCACGCTGGGGCAATCAGGATCACGTCCGCTCTGTCCCTCTTGATTTTCAAGAGGACCTTGGGTAGGAGCGGGATGGGGGGGAAATGCATACATGAGGGTACCCGTCCATTCGATGAGGAATACGTCGGAAATGGAGCCCAGCTCATGACCCCGGAGAGAGCAAAACCTCGGGCACTTCTTGTTCCAGGATGACATGAACAGGTCCAGTTGGTGAACACCCCACTTGCAGAAAATTCTGGCTGCTCCTCCGGATGCAATGACCAGTCATGTCGAGGTAGAAACAACCTGCTGAGGAGGTCCACCTCATCGTTCCTGACCCCCGGGAGGTGAGAGGCAGTTAAACAAAAGCCTTGCCTCACCCCAAAGTCCCGTAGTCAAACTGCTTCTCGGCAAAGAGCTGTGGAACGCACTCCCCCTTGTTTGTTGACATAAAACATTGCTGCGGTATTGTCCATCAGCACCTTTACCATCTTGCCCAATAAAAACTCGAGGAACACTTTGCATGCCAACCTGACTGCCCTGAGTTCTTTCACATTGATGTGGAGGCCTCTCTCCTCCTGCAACCAGCGCCCCTGCATGCTCAGGATGCCACTGATGTGGGCCCCCCACCCCATGTACGACGCATCAGAAATCAGGGTGACCGAAGGAATCAGATCCCTGAATGGAACCCCTTTCAACACTGTCCCGGGGTTCCTCCACCAAAGCAGTGATACCAGAACCATGGGGGGAACTGTCACCACTCTGTCCAACCGGTGCCTGCTGGGCACGGACACTGAGGCCAACCAACCCTGGAGGGGCGTGAGCCTGAGGTGGGCCAACCTCACCACATATGTGCACGCAGCCATGTGTCCCAACAGCTATAGGCTCTGCCTGGCTGTCATCGTGGGGCACTGCTGCAGTTGTGAAATTATCGCTGCCATGGCCTCGAACCTTGAGCGTGGGAGGGAGGCTCTGGCTTGCACTGAGTCCAACAAGGCCCCTATTAACTCTATGCATTGCACTGGGGTCAACGTTGATTTCTTCTCGTTGATGAGCAGCCTCAGGCTGTTGCAAGTGGCCTTGTGCACTTAGGATCTGGACCTGCCCCTTATTAGCCAGTCATCCAGGTAGGGAAAAATATGGACCCCTCTGCGTCTCAGGTAGACCACCACTACTGCCACACGCTTCGTAAAAGCCCTGAGGGAGGACAAAAGGCCGAAGGGCAGGGCCATAAATTGGTAGTGGCCACCAGCTACAGTAAACCTGAGGAAACACCTGTGACTGGGAAGGATGGAAATGTGGAAGAACGCATCCTTCAAGTCGAGGGCGGCATACCAATCTCCTGGATCCAGAACTGGGATAATGGATGCTAGGGACACCATACGAAACTTGAGTTTCTTTATGAACCTGTTTAGTCTGCGTAGGTCCAATATAGGCCTGAGGCCGTCCTTGGTTTTCGGGATGAGGAAGTATCTTGAATAAAACCCTCTCCCTATCTTGAGCGGAGGAACCACTTCTATGGCCCCCTTGTCTAGAAGAGAGTAGACCTCCTGCACAAGGAGTTGCTCGTGAGATGGGTCCCTGAAGAGGGATGGGAAAGGGGGGGAATTGGGATGGAAAGCCGTAAACTGGAGGGCATAACCTCAACGCACTATATCGAGGACCAACATGATGCCCTGCCATTGTTCATAAAAGGGCCTTAGTCTATCCCTGAAGGCAAGGGGGGAATCCAGGACGGGGATAATGATGCCACCCTCAGGCGCACCATCAAAATTGCCGCTTGCCTTTAGGTCCCTTAGGGGACCCTTGCTGGGATGCAGAGGATGACCCGGAGCAGTCGCGCCATCCAAAACCCCTGTTCCTTTCTCTGCCCCTCGTGGATGGAAAGGGCCTAGGCAGTGGCCTAGGTTGCTGCTGCTGCTGTGGGGGGTGCTGTTACTGCTGAGGGGCCTGTTGCCTAGCGGCCTGTGGGGTATACAGGCCCAAAGAGCGTAGCGTGGCTCTTGAGTCCTTCAGGGCATGCAGCTTCTCATCCATTTTGTTTGAGAACAGACCAGCCCATCAAAGGACAGGTCCTGGATTGAGTGCTGCACCTCTTGCGACAGCCCCGAAGACTGGAGCCATGCTGAGCGCCGCATGGCAATAGCAGAGGCCATAGCCTTGCTAGTTGTGTCCGCTGTGACCAATGCACACTGGAGGGCCACACTAGCAACCGTCACCCCTTCTTCCAGGACCGTGGTGAAGTCCGCCGCTTGGTCCTGGGATAAGCCCTCTGTGAACCTCTGCATAGACTCCCAGAAGTTCAGATTATACCTTCCTAGGAGGGCCTGGTGGTTTGCTATATGGAACGGCAGGGCCCCCGTAGAGTAGACCTTTCTCCCCAAAAGGTCCAATTTCCTGCCGTCCTTGTTCTTGGGGGTAGAACCTTGGGCACCCTGCCTATCTTTTTGGTTAGTGGCATCCACCACCAGTGTCCCCAGGGCTGGGTGCGTAAACAAGTACTCATGCCCTTCAGCAGGAACGTAATATATCTTTTCGGTGCCCTTGGAGGTTGGGGTAACTGAAGAGGGGGTTTGCCAAACTTCCTTGGCCAGTCGCAGTACCCTTTCGTGTACTGACAGGGCCACTCTCAATGGTCCCTGTGCTCCCACACACCCAAAGAGGGGTTCTTCCTCCTCCACGAGCTCCTTGACCTCTAAGTCAAGGTTACAGGCCACCCTCTTCAGGAGCTTCTGATGAGCCCTAAAGTCAATCAGGGGTGCCCTCTGGTCTCTGTACGCCGCCTCATCCAGTGAGGAGGACAAGGACTGGTGGCATGCCCCTGTAGAGGGTCCTTCACCAGGATCTGATTCCTCCCCTGGGGAACGATCCTTCTCCTGCACCGAGACAGTCTCGGTCTGTTGTGTCACTAAGGCAGGGGCCGACAAAGTTCCCTGCCCAACCTGTGCTCCCCATGGCCCCCAATATGGACACTGCCACAGGCCCTGGGGCAACCCCAGTGCCGGCATCAGTACCGGGGGGCTGCACCGCCTCACGGCGTCGGGAGCCCCTACCATTCCGGGAACCCGAGCCAGCTGGAACGGTGCCGTTGGTGCCATCTAGCTCCACTGCTCCAGGACCTGCTGCTGGATGACCCCGAGGAAGAGTGGCAGTGCCGTCTGGACCATTGCCGACGCTTAGGCAAAGCCAACGATGCCGACGAAGACCAGTGCCGCGGTACCGAGGACTTGCGGTGCCTTTTTCCCAAAGCCAGTGAACGGTGTCAGGACCTGCACCTCGGTGCCACATCGGGGTCCGAAGCACGGGAGTGTCCATGCCAGCGACGCTGACTTCAAACGGTGCCACCTCGGGGACTGGTTCCGGCGCCAAGAAGATGCATCGGACTCCGAAGAGGAAGAGGAGCTATCCAGCTCAACTCTCCGACGATGAGTGGTGGGCGGCCATTGCTCCGGTGCCAGGCCTGCCCACCCTTCGGGGACACCCATCACAGGCTTGCCCCGAGACGCAGGCCCTCTCTCCCTCGGCCGAGGGAGGGCCGGAGGCGTGGGCAGGGCCAGCAAGGCTTGAGCCACCTGAAACACCTCCAGTGTCAAAGGGTCCTGCAGAGGGGCTCTCCCACTCCCCGGAGTCGGGGGAGGTTCCCT
Source organism: Mesoclemmys tuberculata (assembly GCA_007922155.1). Taxonomy (NCBI): domain Eukaryota; kingdom Metazoa; phylum Chordata; order Testudines; family Chelidae; genus Mesoclemmys; species Mesoclemmys tuberculata. The sequence continues at coordinate 19,743,053 of ML675649.1, read as the reverse complement.
CATGGCCGGTGCCATTGCTGGAGGCTGCTCACGCAATTCCAGCACCTCTGGACTAGACCCCGGCTGCTCCGGAGGTGCGGGGGAAGGAGAGTGCTCCACACACTGCCGACGTTTCTTCTTCGGCACCAGCAAGGTTTAGTGCCGAGACGCCCCCGGTGCCGGCGGGGCACTCCACACCGGCGACACACTTGGTGCCGGGGAGGCGCGCAGTGGCTCAGGCGCTGGACGGAGCACTGCATACATCAGAATCGCCTTCAGCCGGATGTCCCTTTCCTTCTGGGTCCTCAGCTTGAAGGCTTTACAAATTTGGCACCTATCCTTACAATGCTGCTCCCCTAAACACTTAAGGCAGCACTCGTGAGGATGACTGACTGGGAAAGCCTTCCCACAGCCAGTGCAGGGTTTAAACCCTGGCAAGCCTGGCATTGCCACGTTGCTTGAGCCCTAGGGCTCTCTAACTTTCCTACTCTAAACTATTCTCTAACTTAACTTTAAACTAACTAAGTTCAACAAGAACTGCTACGCTAACTATAACAAAGGGAAAATATTTGCAGGAGCAAGCTGTTTTTTCAGTCACCATCACGGGCGGAAAGAAGGAACTGAGGGTCCATGGGCCGGCGGCACACTATGTACTGTGGCATGAGCGCGGCTCTCCAGGGGACGCTGGAGCCGGCCCTACAGGATCTGCTAAGGGAAAAAAGTCTGGGAACTGTGCACGAGGGCGCGCACTCACCTATAGGGGAATGGATATGAACAATCACACGAAGACAGAATAAACCTGATCCTCAGATCAGTGGCCTGCATCTGACATTCTCTGGTTATTTTTATTTCCTTTCAATGTCACAAAATAAAGATATCAAATTGTCAGCCAAGAACAGTGAAGTTAAAGGTCTAATCTATAGTTAATATCCTAGATGTGGGTATTACATTGCAGTACAGCTCTGAAGAAGAAACTAGATTCACTGAACCTTCAGAAGCATCTCTAGAAAGGATCACTAGTAATGGACAAAGAACTATAAAGTATGAAAAACAGATGGATAAAGGTGATTAACACACATACTTCTAATGTTACTACAGCTAATTAAGGACCCATTACAGGAAAGCATCCCTATTCAAAAATGTTATTTAAGCATGTGCTTAATTTTGAAATAGTAGGACTTCAGAACAAGCATATGCTTAAAGTAAGAATGCTTTAAGGGCTTTCTGAATTGGTGCCTAAACCAGTAGCAGCAGGCAAAAATGCTATTCAGACTTACGTAGATTCGCTTAGGTTTCCCAAGGCACGAATGCCATCAGATATACTCAGCATAAGCCTGATACTGGTCTCATTTATACTAGTGTAAATCAGAAGTAACTCCACTGAAGTCAGTGATGTTATATCATTATGAGAACAGAACCAGGGCCTATATAGCTTTCAAATTGATACTGCTGGTGGTAAAGTATTGTCTTTTTTCCCCCCAGGGACACTCAGTGCACAAAAATGATAAAATCTGCAGTATTTCAAGAAGCTGCAAAAAAACAACAAAAAATGCAGCTGTGCACAAATAATCAAAGCAATTACAATCGAACCTCACATATGCAATTTTATTGGCCACCTTAATTTGCAATACTGTGGTATACAGAACTATCTACAACTACTTACGGCCCAGTTTTGATATATTTTGTCACAAAGAACATCACCATCCTCCAAAAGTAGTCCCATTCATTTCAACAGAAATACTTATGAATTAAGGTGATATGTGGTTTGTCCCTACAGACCAGAATCTGGCTCTACATAACTGAAGAACATGCATGTAAATGAGACAGGAGAAGATAACATTATTATATTGTGAGTAGATGCTCAATTAAATGTTCTGAGCCTACATATCACCACAGTACAATAGCAGAGATTATACAAAACTTTAAATATGCTCAATATTCCATTCTCTGTGCTCTGTTCATTATCTGAATAACACTAAAATTTTGTGTAAATTTAATGCTGATCAGCAGCACAGGACACTGAATTTCTGTGTTTATCCATAGAACAGAGTCAGTGTAAGCTTTCTCTTCTATATAGGTTTTTATACTGTGTTCATCACAGTAGTATCTGAGTGCTTTCCTGTAATGCATTAGGTAACATGACTATCATCTGCCACATGCTATTTGTTGTTTCATCCTCTCCCAAGAAGGAGAAGCTTGTGCAGCAGAATGTCTTGTTTTAATACTGTATCTTTTTTTTTAATATAAATATACCTGTAGCTATGTATTTATGTTAAAGAAGGCAAAGTCAAAGAAATGGAGCTGATGTTTTTGATGGTCCCAGTGGCACGCTGTGGGTCTCTGGTGCCCAGAGGCAATGCTTGCATCTGCGCCCTCTCCCCCAGTTCATGGCAGCAGCAGCACCCCTTGGGAGGGGTCTGCAGGCCCGTTTCTGGCTCTTTCCCACTCCTGTGGCTCCCTGGTGTCACTAAACTTCCAAAACTGGGCTGTCTGTTCATATAATCATCCCCTGAATGTGCCTGGGGCAGCAGCCCTCTCCCTCATCTGAGCAGCCCTGTGTCTACTGATGCTCCTGCCTTTTTAACACATCAGCATGTGAAGGTGAGGGGCAGATCATGATGAAATCTGCAGCATCTTCAGACTAAGCACAGAGCTTGCTGAGAGCTTCCTCCCATCAGCTGAGCCTTCAAGATTGAAAAAGTGCTCCAGCCCTGCTATTGGCTCTGCCACACCTCTGCATTCTTATTGGCCGAGCAAAGACTAGTCCAGTGAGAGGAGGGGGGAAGAGGAGCAAACAACCTAATTGCTCTGAGTCTTGGCTGGTGAGGGAAGGGGAGGGGGGAAGAGGAGCCGAGCAAGCAACAGTCGCTTCCAGCTGTTAGGAAAATCAGGGTGAGGCAAAAGCCTCCTCCCTCCACCCTAGCTAAATGCTGCCCCTATGCCCAGCGCGGGGGCAGAGGGGCCAGAAGGACACTTGCTCCCTCTACAGCGGGAGCCCTCAGCAGCCAGATGGGGATGTCATAGCCCAGAGGCCCCTGGCCACCTGCAATAGTGGCGAGGAGGGGGTGGCTCTTCCAAGGAGGGCTCGGCCAGCGCCCCTCCCAGGCTGGAGACCAGGGGGATAGCCCCCACCCTGGGGACACCAGTGGATGGTCCTTAGTTCCTGGAGAAGTTCAGTCTACAGTCTCAGACCTCCCCCAGAGAAAGTTCTGTCTTCCACAGAGATGAGTTTTACTCTAACCTTACAGAGGTCTACTGTGCCAAAGGAATGCAGTTGTCAATGTACGGTCTTAATCTCAGAGCTTCGGATGCTCTGTTAGATATCCTGGGCCCAGTCCCTCAACCACTTTGAAGATAAGTACTGAAACCCGGAACTTAATTTGAAATAATTTGGGAAGCCAGTGCAGTGAGTGGAGCACAGATTTGATAGTTTGTGGTAGCCTCTGTTGCTGAGGAGATACGGTGCAACACTCTCAATTAGCTGGAATTTCCTAAATGCTGAAGGCTTCATGCCCACCTGTACTGAATTCCTGTAATCCATTTGAGAGGTGACAAAGGCATGAATAACTGATGCCAGGTCTCCATCCGCCAGGTTGAGACAGAGTTTCCTAGCCAAGAAGAGATGGTAGAAACCTTTGCTATGCTGCTCACAAGTGTAGCTCATCCTTGAGCTGGAGGACTTATCTCTAGATCTTAGGGTGTGGTTCAGTCTTCATGTGCACTTAAACCTTGACCTCTTTGCTGAGGTCGCCAAATGTAGTAGTAGCTTTTGTGGTGCAGACCACCTGTCCTCTAGAAGTTAGGCTGAGATCAACAACATATTTCGTATGAAAGGACCACAGGATAGTACCAACTGTAGGCCAACTGAAATCTGGGCTGGATTCATACCAACGACCCAGAAATGAAAGATGGGCCAGATCCTTAACTGATGTAAATTGTTGCAATGCCATTGAAGTCAATGAAACGACACAGTTATACACAAGCTGCAAATCTGGCTCCATATCCTATTCTGCATCCACTGACACATCCAAGCCCAGATCTTCAATGGTTAGGCACCTAGCTCCTATTGAAATCAATACCACCTAAAGACCTCCCAGTCTAGCTCTTTTATGTCTTTTCTTCTCAATTAAAATTTCAGAAGTGAGGAAAACTAGTAAGTGACAGACTTGTCCCAATTAATCAAACTGTGCATGTCCCTTTTAGAACTGTTTGCTATCCAATTTAAATCACGTTAGGAAACATTACGAGCTAGATCCTGACACAGTTTTAACAGAGCCCTGTGTTTTGTTATTTCTATTTCAATCTAGAGAAAAAGGAATTTTATTTCTACAGTACTAGATACAAAAGCTTGGTTGGAAGACTCAGCCACGCTTACTTTTCATGTGTTCCATTTAGCCATGTGGATCTCAAATAAGAGAAATGTGCACCTCTCCTGAAAAATCAAAGAAAGTAAATCATGTCACCCTGGTTGTGGTAAAACGTCAGAAACAAGATGTTCTTTAATTCTCACAACAAATTTTTTGGTGGCCTCAATGTTCGGCCACCCATTCTTGCTGGTGGCTGCTCTGACAAACCTGTCTCTCTGTCCCTGACTCCTGCCCCGGGGAAGGTGGGTCAGGAACTCACTAGCTGCCTGCAGCATCCCAGGCTCTCCATACCACAGCCTGGCGGAAGCAGGCGAGCTAACCAAGGGAGCGACCTGGAGACCAAATGCTGCAGCTGCCTCCACTGACAAGACTTTGTGCACCGCACTCACCAGACATAGGTGTCTCCAGAGGTGCTGCCCAGAGCCCCCAAGGAGGCTAAGTGGTGCAGGGCACCAATCCCTGCTGGCACTACCAGTACAAACACCAAAGCGGTACATATTGCTGCTGTTGGTATTCAGAAGCAACAGCTGGGGACTGCAGGAAAGGGCCACTGCTTTGCCTCCTCCTCTCCCCCCAGTCTCTGCTCATGCTTTGGAGGCTGTCATGGCTGCAGAAAAAATCAGCTGGTGGCTGCATATGGCCACAGTTGCCACATTTGAAAAACACTTGATGCAAACCACAGAATTAAAGAGCAAGAAAACAGATTCCTTTTCATAAGATGACCAGCAATAACCACACCCCTAAGCACCAAATTTGTGTTATGTCATAGTACATTTCCAGTAACTGCCTTTTTAGAACAGTGTGGGTAGAGAAGATCCTTTTTCTCATCATTTACAAATCCAGTCTTCAAAACTAAACTTATGCCTTTTTTCTTTGGTCTCTTCTATTTGGGTTTCTTTTTTTAGTATTATTTTTTGCTTCTTTTTCAAAGTTTGAAAGTATTGCTTTATTGACACCAGTGTAATCAAGAGCAAGTCCTCTCTGCTTTGGTCACTGGATTGTTATAGCTTGATATCTATGTGTTGACCATAGAATGATCACATCTCACATACTATTAAAATTGTCTCTTTCTTTAAAAATGTATTCAAACCTTTATAATACGGGTATCTATCTACATTTGAGGCCTTGACTCATGAGAATGTTTCTGATCATCATTCTGGTTTCATAGCCTTTCTTTTGCCTGATGAAATGACCAATTCTGAGCAAGACATATAATACGATATAGTCAATATATGTGATTTTAGACTGTAAGCTTTTGAAACTGGGAGTGCGTTTTTCCCTTTTTGGATGCTACTATAATAAAAATAAAGTATTAAAAATCAAAATAAAATATAATATATTAATAATATGAGAATTGTAAACTCTTTTTAGCCACTCATTAAACAAACTCACAGTAAGCCAAGGGAAGTATGATTATTTCCATTTTACATATGGCTAAACCAAAGCATAAAAAGGCTAAGTGATTTCTCCAAGATCACACTACAAACTGCTGACAGAGTTAGGAATGGAACCCAGAAGTCCTACCTCTGACTCCCCTGCTCTAGTTATTACACCATACTTAACATAAACCAGATAATACAGACCTTCTGCTAAAAGAGACAATTGCTTATACAAAAAATGGAAACTAAGCTTGAGGCAAAAATGCATTGTCAGAGCAGAGTGTGCATGGCACTGCTCTTCAGTACCTTTTGCTGCCTGATTCATGAATTCTCAAGATACTCCCTTCAAAGCCAGCCCTGCACTGTTCTCTACTGCATATGATGCTGTAAAATGCAATTATGGTAGCTAAACGCAGGTAGCTAGAAGTGAAAAAGAGAGCAAATGATTGTTTAGAATCAAGTACCACAAAAGATCAATTAAACGGTATGAGCCTGATTGTCAGGATCCATAAAAGAAAATACTATTCCTGGTTTAGTTCATTTAGAAAGTTTAGATCCTGATACTGGATTTTTTAAAATATAAAATTTTAAGCTTCATTATAGCTATTAAGTACAATATGTGTATAAGACCCGCTCAGTCAATCCTGCTGAAGAGCTGGCAGTGTAGACATACCCACAGGTGTGCAATAAGTGAAGACTCTTTACAAGCTTAAACATGGATCATATAGAATACATTACATATGCTACTCAACTGCAGTAGCAACACATCTTAAGCCTGCTGGAGAGCATGTTGCATAACAGGAAATTTGGAGAGTTTCTACAGAAAGTCTTCCTGCCCAGTGTCTAAACTGGTATAGCAGTTGGGCAGATCCAACATAAAAGGTTTCTTTTGCTGGCTGAAAGAATCACATTAGCTGTTCACTCACCACTAGAATTGGCAACCAGACCAGCATCTATTAAGTCCTTTTCCCCCTGTATAAGAACTTGCACCTTCAATATATTGCATTTTATTTCATTAGTAACCCCCAGCATTTAATCTTATATTGGAACGTCCAAAACATTATGTTAGAGAGAATGGATGGTCTCACAGTTAAGGCACTGAACTCAGAAGATCTGGAGTTTATTCCTAGCTCTGCCACAGACTTCCTATGTGGCCTTGGGGCTAGTTGCTTAGTCTCTCCGGGCCAGGTTCCAGCTTTTTTATGCTGCTAAAAGGAGTTTTATTTTATGTCATTCCTTTATGTATAATTCATGTTAATGTACAAAGTCCATTGTTCTATGTTTACATTTTGTTGTGTATTAGAAATAGCATTTTAACTAAAAATAATCCGCTTAATCATAACTACTATCCTAACATTGAACAAACAGCTGAGGGGACTGGAACGTTTATGTCGTGTGTGTGTGTTCCTATTTGGTACTGTTTTCCTTCATATCAGAATGGCTAAGGGCCTGATTGTCCTGGAGGGGAAATCCCTGTGAGACATGGGGCTGACAAGAAAGAAGTTGAGCCTTCTTTCCATATGGGGGGGGAGGATCGCACAAAAAGTGTCCCTTCCATGCACAGATCTCTGTGGTATGATCAAGACCCAAGTGTTTTGTGCAAAGCTCCTACTGACATTAATGGTGGTTATGTACATAAAACTTGAGAAGACCAGACCTCTACATGTAATTGGGAAAAATACTGTTCTTTTCAGTCATGTGATACGTATTTTTTTGTTGAGGAGTTACACATACAAGAAGTGTGGCAAAGGAATGCCTAAGCAATCAGTCATTGTCCACATTATCTGCCAGGATGAACTGGCACAGCTCCATTTAATGAGAAATCTCATGCATTATTACTGAAGACAACATTATATCTTACTTTCATCATGCAGAGAAACCTGGAGAGCCTAATAAATGCCTTTTCAAGAACACAGACTCATGCATATTTCCAAAACCTGTTTCACTTCTATGCAAGAAAAAGTTTCCTAACTAGATTAAAACCACAGCCCACAACCTTAATGACTAGCCAAAAAGTGGAAAATACACAGTAAAACTGGAAAATTATACAGTACTTGTATTCAAACAAAGCTAGTCTCTACACATACCACAAGCAGATTATGGGAAATAAGATGTCAAATTAAAATAATATGTATCTGGAAATTCAATATAAAACTTGTTAAAACTCTTGATTCATTCTGCTCCCATTGAAGTCAATAACAAAACTCCCATTGACATCACAGAAGACAGGATTTTGGATAAAAAATTCTTCAAAGTCAAGAGATGACAAAGCTATACATCTGACCTACATAGCAAGAGTGTGACACATATATAATATAATCTAATATTAAAACATTATGTAATCATACAAGCTATACAGCTGTGCTTTTTCATAGTCCATGATACCATATCACTGTAAATTTCCTGAGCTTTTGATAATCAGGAACAAAATTGAAAAAGAAAAAGATTATTAGTTGTACATTTTATTTGGGTATTTTTATTCCTCCTTTATTACATTTTTTAAATAAAAAATTATACCAAGCTGCAGCCATGAATTGTGGGAAAGTGCAAAGGAAGCACAATATGCTAATGCTGAAACTGCAGATGATGGTCAAGCTGCAGATTTCCATAGTATCTGCCTACTGTGGTGCCTGCTTTTGGCTTATCATTTAACAAATTGTTGGGGGGAGAGGGAGTTGTTTTTATTTCGTTCAAAAAGCTAGTTCTTGGCTATTCCTCATATCTCCACTGGCTGGGATGCAGTTCATTACAACCCCAGTTCCCTCTATACAAACCCAAGTAAATGGGTTTTGTGAAGAAAACTACTTTGGGGCTGGAGGGGATTGTAATACATTCCCCAGTCTGAAGGCAGAGTACAAAACATCTCTGCAATCTTTACACTGATGTATTCTAAAATCTGGATAGGGGTTGTAACTCCCTCCATGCACACAAAATTACTACCCAGGGATCTGTGGAAATTTGGGGCCTCCTACTTCATTGTCTAACAACTTGTGTACCCACTTGCACCTGTCTAAAGTAGGTGTAAAACATACATTTTGATTTGATATCATTTTACACCCTCACTTTACACAGGTATAAATGACTGTGCAAAGGTAGTACAGAATAGCTCAGACTTCGGTCCTTTCCAGATTTCCTTCTGGACATATTTCCAGATTTCCTTCAGAGGAAAGAAAATAAAAAGAGAATATATGGGGAGCTGGGGGAAATCCCTTCTTGATCCCCTACAACATTTCTCAACCTTTTAAGAAGCAAGTACCCCTAGCTTCTGAAAATGTTAATAAGTACCCAACACACAATTTTCCACAGGATTTTATATTAACAGACTAATGTGAGCCATATGTTGGAAGAAGGCTGAGTATGTAAGGCCATGATATGCCAGATGTCAAATCTACTGTGGGTAGGGTTACCACTTTTACACCAGAGGTGCACAACTCAAATATGTACCTGGGCTAGAGGTGATGTTGGCCAAAGCTAGGAGGCTTTGTGCAGCATGCCAATCTTGGGAATTTAAAGTGTCATGCCAAATTTTTTGCCACAGATTTGAGAGGAGGAAGGGGTGAGAGAGACACAGGGAAGGAGGACAACTGGTAAAATCTGGGCTGTCACAGAGCAGTGAAATTGACAAGTTTTCTGGGCACTGGGCTTTGCACCAGGGAGGGCGGCTGCCACCTGGGCAAGTTGCAGGCAGCTGCTGCCTGGCTGCTAACCCGGGAGGTGGGAGACTGCCACCCAATCCAAGCTGGGGAAAAGGAGGCTTGTGTGTTGGCTGGGATGCAGGAATGAGGGCAGGCAGCTGTTGCCCATCTTCAAGCCAGGGCCCTGGAGGCCGTCCCTCGGCTTGGAGCCAGGACACGTGTGGCTGCCACCCAGCTGTGAGCCCAGCTCACGATGCACAGGAGGCTGCCACCGGGCTCCCACCTGAGAGCTGGGACCCAACGGGAAGCGGAGGTCTGCTGCCCGCCTTCCCCAGAAGCTAGCGGCTGCTGCCTGCCTCCCAGCTGGGACCTGGCAGGAAGCAGGCGGCTGCCACCCGCCTCCCCCAAGAGCCAGCAGCTGCCACTCACTTCCCAGCTGGGAGCTGGGACCTGATGGGAAGCGGGCTGCTGCCGCCCAGCTTTCCCAGAAGTTGGCAGCTGCCGCCTGCTTCCCCTTCACTGTGTTTTTCCCCGGGTACCCCTGCCTGTGTCTCGCGTAACCCCAGAGGTACGCGTACCACAGGTTGAGAAACTATGCCCTACAGGTGACTGGCTAACACCCTGCAGCTTGAGATTTTAGGACCATAAAACACGAGACAAAGAACAGTTTACCAGGGCATTACACCACAGGATTTCAGGACATCAGCCTGGAGCTTTCCAGGCAAAAGTGTTCTAAGGCCTAACATCTAAAGCCTATCTGTAAGAGCTTTTCTGATTTCATGCCCCAAAGCAATTTAATTGAGAAAAATCTCTCTAAGTGAAGCAGCAGAGCCTGTTATAATACTGCAAGGAGCTCTAAGAATTTTATTTGCTTGCCCCTAGAACTTTTAAAATGAAAAGATGATCCCATACCTAAGTGATTCAACTGCATGATCTGTTGTTAGACCAATGCCCTCCAACTATTGCATATAATTGCTTTTGTTCCATCTACATATAAAATAAATAATAATAGATTACTTTTTGAGAATTAGCTTAATATTTTTAGAGCTACACATTATATATGGCAATTAATCATTAGTATTCCATTTGTAGTAGATAATCCAAAAGAGCGCCATGAGCAAAATCTTTTAAAAGATTGTTTTACATATATTATAAATGACTGTTGTCCCCCCCCAAGATTTCTGTAACTATTTTATATTAAACAAATTTACTTTCTGCTTTTTATACCAGAAAGCGCAGGTTGCTGCTATTTCTTATGCATTCAAACTTTAGAAAAAATATTAGCAATGTTCGTCCTTTGCATATAGTACATTACATATTTAGGGACCAATGTTCCAACTGCAGTCAATAGGAGAAGAATGGGGCACTTACCAGTTCCTAATTTGTTTATATTTCCCCTTTAATATGATAGCCATTATTGAAGGACATTATATGAGACAATGCAATGAGATTATAAACAAAGGATTCAATCTAAGGATTTCAAAGTGCTTTGTAAAGGTTAATGATTTAAGTGTCACCCATAGGATGTAGGGAAGTATTATCTCCATTTTAAAGGTGAGGAAATTGAGTCACAAAAATGTTAAGTGATTTGCCAACGCCACACAGCAAGAAAAAATGAGTCTATAGCAACTAGATATCCTGACTTCCAATACTGTACATTAACTACCAGAATATGTCTTCTATCGACACCAAAAGGAAGTTTGCTTATCGTATTTGTTTGTCTCTCCTTACATGCTAATGATATCCTCCTCCACACATAATGACATTTGAACCAATTCATGACACAACATTATGATGCCATAATACAAACAGCTTTGTCCCCAGACAATTTTTTTTCCAGATATTACAGTGCCTGGCACTGGTCCAATTGCTAATACAGATTTTAATGTTTTTAAAAAATTATCTATCACTACTAAATGCTCCAACATGTGGATGAAGGGCTCCAGGCTGAGTAGTAGCCAACAAAAGAAAACAACAGAAGCGCTTCACCATTGCTTACCTTTTACAAAGTGGTCATATGAGAGCAGAGACTATTTAGACCTAGGGAGGGAGATTATGTATTTAGTGCATTACAGGGAGTTAAATTATGTTCTGCTTCAGCTAATATTTTTGCTTTACTGCTTGTGGAGTGCAACAAAGAAAAGGAAGGCCTAGAATATTTCTTGATGATTGCATTTCTTCATTAACATCCTGATTTAACTGCAAGACCTATTTTGGAAAACTACACTAACCTGTATGTATGCTGGCCTGACGCTTTATTCTTTTTCCTGCAGCATGCCTCAGGATGATCAAGATTCATCACCATGATCAGGATTCGTCACTGAATTTGGTCCGGTGCTTGGATCATTAGCTTTCCCGGCCTGGGCCAGGTACTGATAGGGAGCCTGACTTGATTGCTGATCCATCCCCCACCCACCTTTATTCTTTGACATACTGCAACACTGTCACATTAATTCTCTTGCAGACTGGCAGGATAAACTCCTTGTGTACCATGCTGTGTCTGCACATCACATCACAATCCGGATGAAGCTGTATCCGACTGCCACGTTTCATCCACGCGACATCCTATCGCAACACTTTAGCCTTCTACAGCACCTCTAACCCAAGGATCTCAAAGCACTTCATAAGGTAGAGGCGCTGAGTCTCCTAGCACCAGTGTGAGGTGGGGGGAACGATGATGATTTCCAGAGGGGGAAACTGAGGCAGGGAACAGTGAGGTGACCCAAAACTGCCGAGGCCCAGCCCTGGGATTTGCTCACGTGCAGCAGGGCAATCTCCCTGCGGACGAGGGACCGCTCGGGCCCCTCAGGCCGGGCTCCTGCTGCCCACAGCCCGCAGCCGCCTCAGGCGCGGCGCCGGAGTCCCCGCGCCGCTCGGGATTCCCTGCGTGCGGCGGGGGGCCGGCGGCCAGGCCCGTGCGCTCTCTCGGGATGACTGGCCCGGGGCCGCTGCCTCCCGGAGGAAACCCGCGTCCCCGGGTTTCAGCTTTGACCGAGCCGCTGATGTAGAGAAAGAGAGAGGAGGGAAAGTCCTGGCCTGGCCCCGGTGAGCCTTCGCCTATAAAAGCCGCCGCCGCCAGCCGCCCCCAGCAGCGCTCCGGCACCGGCGGCCCAGCACCTCCCCCGTCAGCATGGCGCCGCGCCTCAGCCCCCGTGAGTGACCGTTGCCCCGCGGCGGCCCGGCCGCGCCAGGACCCCGCCCGCAGGGGCGCGCGCCGCGGCCTCGTGCGCTCGGAGCTGCGAAGGGCTCGGGGAGCGCCCGCCTTTCGCGCGCTGCCAGGCTAACGCGGCCGTTGTTCCTTTCAGGTGGCTGCCTCGTCGTGACTCTCCTCTGCCTCGGCCTGCCCGAGTGGGCGGCCACCGCGCCGCTGCCGGGCCCGCGGCCGCACCTCAGCCACTGCCTGAACGTTTCCCACTCGCTGGTGGCCGCGGCCAACGAAGCGCTGCAGCGGCTGCAGGTTTGTCCTCCTCGGCACGTGTCCCCTCCGCCCCGCCGGTCGCTCTTTCAGCAAAGCGGCTTGTCCTCAGCACGCCCGAGTAGACCCCCAGGAAAACGAGCTGCTGCGAGGGTTAGCTAAGTGCTGCTGGGACTCACTGCTGCGGGACAAGCGGGAGAGCTGTCAACGCCACAAACCCGAGCACCGGGCCTTGCCAAGGGGAGGCAAGTGCAGCGTTGTCTCCGTGTCTCAAGTTGTTTTGCCAGATTCTGTGAAGGGAACATTCTCATAACCCTTCCCAGCACCTACAGGGGAGTAAGAATTGGCTTGTGGTGAAAGGGTCAGGAACCCCCCGGATTGGTGCACTATGAAAAGCTAGGTGGGGTTGAGGGAATGGTGGCTATGCCCTGGATGTGCTCTGTAATTTAGGCAAAGGCTCCATTTAGATTTAAATTTTTTTTATTAAAGATACATGTTTCAAAATGATCCGGTACAGAGTTTAGACGGCAGAGCATTGAACATCCAGGCATAAGATACAGATTATTAGCGGGTACAGAGTTTGGTTGGGAGTGCAGCAAAAGCATGGCCTGTGGTATCCTGGATGGGATGCAGTTTTGTTAGATGTGGCTAGGTTCAGAAGTCCGATCTACAGAACAAATAAAAAAGCATGCTAGGACATTGATCATGGTTCATGATCCTGACCGTGAGCTGGGAGTTTTTGATGTATAGTGCACAGAAGGTCAAGAACTCATCTTCATGTTTTTTTCAATTTTTAAAATAGGGAAAATAATACATATCGGTACCTGCCTCCTAGGGGTGTTGGTTTATTGATGTTTGCAAAAGAGTGTTTGAGATACTCAGATGGAAGGCGCTGTAAGAGATTTTATTTCCCAAGCTGTGCATAGTCCTACATTTGTCTCTTCAGAAATGTATGCCTGTTTGGCTTTATTTTCTGTTTGCTTCAGCTAGTCAAATTTCTGTGCCTATTTTTAATCATATTCATTTTTTGGTATTTTAGAGAACTGTAATAGTTTGTCCTTAATTTCCTTACCATTTTTTTCTTGTTTGTTGTTTCATATTTAACTTTCATTTGTGCTTCCACTCCTTTTTTATGATTATTTTATTTTATAGTTTTGTCCTTTCATATGTGTTATATATAATGTCAATTAATCCTTGCCTGAAACTAAGCTTGACCAGTCATATTCCAGTGGTGCAGGGTTAAATCAACTGGGACAAATTCAGAGGTGATAGATATGTTAGTATGAATTACTTGTTGGTAAGCACGTGCATTGCAGAACCCAGTACAGGGGTTGACTCCAGTTGTCCTAATTCATTATTTCTTGGTGGTTTAAAGTTTGTTTGTTTTTTTTTTCCCCTTTCCATGGCAGTTTATTTGGGAATTTCATATAGCCTAAGATTTTTTTTTTAAAGCAGAGAGAAAATCAGATTAAGGCACAAGCGATGGTCTGCATCACATATCCAGTATTATGGTCGGTAAAAGTTAACCTAAATAGGTACTTTAGGCTTAATTACAATAAATAAAGAAAATACATTTTCTCAAGACAACTTCTTCCCTTGTCTTTCAACCTGACAAATATCTGTCAGTCACACACAGTAGTACCTCCCTCTGATCTGTGTCTTTCTAGTGTTTGCTTTTATTTTTTCCTTATCTGTCCTGTGTAAGAGATTTTTTCCAACTCCTGTTCAGTTTGGTTAATTCATATGTAGTCATTAACTCCTGTAAAATTTGCCACAAACATGCCATCCACTGGACAAACAGGTAGTGTGATAGCAGCTGGTTAGAGTTCAAACACTCCAACCTGAAAGTATCCTCTTGCATCATCTAAGAACACTGGGTTGGAGGACGCATCTTTTCCCATCCCATGTCCTTTTAGTTGTGTGTGTCTCTCTTCTTTTATTACCATCTCACTGGCACATTTGAACCAGTTATAGTGCTAAGGGGAATTTGTTTCTAAAATTCACTGGCATAAGCACAGACTTAGAGTGAGAGAGGAGAAGCAGCTAAATAGTTCCATCATCTCAATGAATCAAAATGGTTGGCCATAGGGCAATGCCACTTGTCCATGTAACTGTTATTTGTCTTTCTCTTTTTTTTAAGTAATTTTTAAATTGTAAGCTTTGGTATATAATGTTCTGAGGGAAGAGTCATCCTCTTAGAATGATTTAGAACTTTAGTATAATGGAGGGAATGTAATCCACTGCAACATTTACAAAATATAAAACTATTTACAACCTGATCTTGCTCCCAGAGAAAATGATGGCAACATTTCCTTTGACTTTGGGTTTATAGCAAGTATATTTTCTATCTCCTTTGGTTAACCAAAATTTATAGGTGTGAGGATATATAAGGAGGATGCTGAAACACCTTCAGTTGCCACAAATCACCTACTATCCAGTATATTTCTGCTTATAAACAATGCCCTCCAGCATTCTGTGCAATGATTCAATCAATGTCCCTTTTGTTTACATAGGAGCTTGGCACGCTAGGATTTGAATGTACCCTTGCAGAGATTGATCTTGAAGATATCACTAAGAGTAAAATCAACACAATTAAGGCTTGTATGCCAGAAGAGCCAAAGGTATTGCAATAAATAAAAATCAAGTTTCATCACATTTATATGGGACCATTATGTAATTCATCACAGTGATACAGAATGGTCACATTCATGGTGTCTTTAATTTTCAGACTGGAAATTGTCCAGCACTGGGAAGAGCTGATTTTGATAAGGTAAATTGCCAGTCTCTCAAAAGAGAAAATCATTTGCTTTTTGTTTGTCTTTAAAGCATAAGAGCACTCTCCAATATTTCTTAATCCTTGTACCTTCTGCAGATTGAGTGCCTGCGACATATCAATGAAGATCTGAAGGCTTACAGGACAGAGTTCAAGAATTTCAGTAACCTGAAGATGCTGGATGCTATTGACAAAATGATAGAGGTATGTTTTTCTTTTCAATTGCCTAAAAGATTTATTTTATATTATTAAATCGAGCTCTGTTCTATGTGGTTCTTTCTGTAGTTTCCCAAATAATAAGCTACTGTGGAATCTGATCATTTAAAAAATTGACTGATTTTGTTTTCATGAGATTGAAGAACGTTTCTCATCACTGTATAAATGAGTTCTTATTTTGATACTGCATATCACTGTATTAAAATATAGTAAACATACCAGTAGTGAAATTGGTCTTTTTAACTGGTATCTTACTTTACATCTCCTATCTGTACCATAAGATGTCTTTGTGTGAGATTAGACTGGATTTAGGTAAATAATTAATATATATTGTTAAGAAACTGGGAACACATGTAACATGCTTATTAACAAATTCTAATGGTAGCAATCATGTTCCTACTGGAAAATAATTGCCTTTTTAATAACATATATATCCAGATACATTGGATTATAACAGTTGTCAAATGAGCTGGATTTAATTACTTGGAACCACAGCTCTCCCTGATAATCCATTAGGCATGTGTGCCTGCATAAGTAGTACAGGTTTGGGCCTTAACTATATGAACTGTGTCATTATTACTATCATAGTTTACCTTTACATAAAACATTTTATTTTTAATAGTTTAAGTTAGAAATGTAAGCTAAAAACTTTATGCACATTCAAAGACTGATGTATATTTCTACTCTAAACATGGTTAAATTGTCTGACCAACCCACTCTTTTTTTTTTAAAAAGGTTATACAAATTAACAGTGAGAGTGTGGAGCCACCATCTACAAACACAGGATCAGCCTCTTTCAAAGAAAGAATGAGGTTATGTAGTATTCTCCATGCTTTCAGAATTCGCACTGTGACCATAAACAGGATGATGAACTACTTGAATTCTCCTGGAAGTTCATCATAATCACTGAAACCTGAAAGCACTTTCTATAAAACATTGAATCAAAACTATTTTTTTATCTGAGGAAAACATATACAAGGTTCTCCTTTCTGAAAGACTTCTGTGTGCAGAACACTCACTGAAGTCAGTGGAACTTGTACACAGAGGGCTTCCAGGATTGGAACCTGAATATAAGAATATGGTAATATTTCTACAAAAACTTTTCAAGGATTAAGCACAATAATATTTTACAAAATTTGTTATGATCCAAGTTGTCTTGATCAAATTACTATCAGTGTCTTTTAAGCTAAGATGTTAATTCTCAACATTTCTAGAAAAAATAAGCTATATTGTACCAACATGTTCTCAACATACCAAACACTCAAATATAACTTATCTTGAATTATTTATTTATACAGTTGTAAGTTTTTATAAAATTATTATATAAATTGAAATCTATTTATAAAATTCCTGACTTATTTATTGTTTAATAAATTTATAATTTGTATAATAAACTTTGGTCTTTTTCTTATTTATGAATTAAAATCCATCTAAAAGGGACACCATCACATGAGCAATTGTGTTTTTTAAAATATATTTAAATATTTGCTTGTAAACTGTAGATCACTGGTAGCATCCAAGATTAATACTGGGAAAAAAATAAACTAATTTTGTTTTCATTATTTATATTGGATGTATACTCTCAGACAAGACAATGAAAGTCAACTACTCAGTTGCATGGTTTATAGTTAGTTTCCAGTTAATGTAATAGATTCACAGAATGAAATCCTGGTCCAACTGAAGTCAATGGCAAAAACATTCTATAATTAATATTCTAAAATAAATATGTTCTAACGGTTCTTAATATTCACTGTTAAAAATATATAATAGATTTCCCATGTGAACTTTGGTCACTGCTATGCCTTTGCCTGTTGAATTAAAGGGCCCTCTACTATCAGAAATAGTCAAGTTCTCAGGCCCTAGTACAATGTCCCAATGTTTAGGTTGCAAAGGCCACTGAGGAATTTAAATTCATTTTTAGGAAAAAAGTAAGTAAAAATATTTATAATAGAAGCATTTCTGTTGAACTTAGTTATGTTATCAGCTTGTTTTTGTTTTTTTAACCAAACCTAAAGCTTGAGTCAAATTTCACTGGACAATGTTTCATTACAGAAATCTAACCAAGGATTTACTCTCCTGCAGAGGTCAAATTCTTTGTCTCTCCACATTTGAGTCTAGCCATTTACAACTCTTTCCTGCCTGGGGGAGGGCAGGAGAGGAAATGCATTGACACCACAGAACAGACATTCTTACTGTTCTAAGTTTTAGAATTAGCCCAACTGTTCAGCATTAATGCAACAGGGACCAAATTTCTTATTGTCATGCTACTATGATGGAAATGAAGGTCCTTTCCGTGGACTCACTAGTACATAGTGTTTACTTACTAATCATTTTATATATTCCTTTTAGTATCACATGAATATTGATTAGAGAAAATATATCCTATTGCATTTCCACTGTTTTTCTTCATATTACACTCAGAAGTATGTCATCCCTACTTAAAATAGGATTACACATGCTATACTGGGGTGAAAAAAGCCCATTTTCTTAAATGGGGCCAGGATTTCACACTGTGTATTTAATACTTGAGTACATATTTAATACTATAATTAAATTCTATAAAGTATTTTATTAAACTAATTGTTGTTTATCTAACAGACTGACTAAAAGCTGATACCAGCTTATCCCCTCTGAGTGGGATATAGCCTGCTGTGTTCTTGATTTTAAATGTGGAGACAGATGATACCCTTCTTTTAACCATAGAAAGAGATCCCCGTAATACCAGAGATGGACAGGATGACTTACAAATAACTTCTTCGGACTTTCATCATTCAGGAACAGACTTTGCTTCATAGTACAGAGTTGAGGAAATTAGTTGATATGTTACAACCAGTGCCCCACTGCTGCCACTATTATAGTCTCTGAAGTTGCAGTGCATACAGTACTGTGGCTGGTGTCACTGCATATTTTTGGTATGAAGCTCCTGGAGACACGATCATGGTATGGCCTGATATGGACTAAAGATGGGAGGAAGTCAGGGTTGTGCACTTTTATAGTCTCCCTGAGAGCCTAATATTTAACATCATAATTGAAAGGCAGATCCAATTTATTTATAATCTGAAATTCAGTACCTATGTGTAATGTCATCTCATGAAGGAAATTAGCTAGTTTTTTTGGTAAAATCATAGTGTTCAATAAACGTTTATTAAATAATAAATACTTTTATAAAACATTCACAAAAAATGTCTGATACTGTCACACTCTCATATTAATAAGGCATCTCCTCTCTCATTAGGTAGCAGTTGGCCAAACAGGTAGCCCCACTGGAGCCATTTTAAATAATCCAGTGTGGTAACATTTGGAGGATACAGAACATAGGCAGATTAGGCTTTTAAAAATAATTTCAATTAACAGCCATTCTCCTGTACCCATGCTGAACTCCACTGTACTACTGGGGCCTTAACCTTTTTTTGCAATTAGATGGAGTAGGTCCATATTGTTTACATTCTATACACAGCAGTTTACCTTTAAACAGGAGGGTTTGTTACATTCATGCAGAAGCTAGGAAGCAATGACACAAGAAAGTAAAGTATAAATATTCTCCAAATAAAATAATTTTCTATAGTGCCTTGTTTTGTAATTCACCATGTTCATTGCATTCAGTCTTATCTGAACATAAATCAATATTAACAGATAAATTAGGGAATCGTTTTCCAAAATGCTATGCACTCAATGGCATTACACAATTGCAGAAAAACAGATTATGAGCAGTAATTTAACACGCTGCAAAAATCAAATATATTAGAGGTGATTTTAGTATGAGTGGCTGCAGAATTTCCTGAAGTGCATTTTCTGATTGGTCTCATAGGTGTGTAGTCACAGAGTCAAGGATGTTTTATCACTGTATTGCCAAATGGAGATAAGCCCTTACAAAGCAACTTTGGAACATATTAACTGCAGCTTAACCAACAATGAGGACAAGCATTGTCAGGTGAAAATCCAATCATAATGACTCTTCTTCACGTGGGCGCATCCGTGTTCAGCCACTGACATGATGATCTCCCACCAAGAAAACAGAGAAATCTGCCACCAACCAAAAAAGTTCAAAGAAGAGAACCAAAAGTAATGTACTTGATTTAAAGAACTCCCATTGACCAGGGGGACAGCAAAGCACTGAGACTCAATACTGAGGAACATAGCTACAAAGTGACTGTCCCTGCTGCAGTAAAGCCTGTGGGAGTGTTGTGCAAAAAGAGCACTTGGGACCCTTTCAAGGGGAAAAGGCAGTATGCCGCATTTATTACCAGAAACTAAATTAATAACTAGCTTAAGCCTATGTACACACACGCCCAAACACACCAGGAAATGTTCTGTAGTTGTATAGCTACCAGTCCTTATCATGGCTTGAGATCGCAGCTTGGGTCCGTTGCTGGAGTTCGCAGCTCGTGGCAGCTACCTGGCCAGGGAAGCTGGGCACGAGGAGAGCAGGGTCTTTGTCGGGCGTGCACTGATGCTCTTCTTTGATGGTGTGCAGAACGTTTCTCCCCCAAAGCTTTGCAATCTCACCCAGTCTTTTATCGGTTTTTTACTTCAGTTCAAACGAGTTTTGCTGTGTCCCCTCACTTCTCTGTGACCGTTGCTTGCTGAACAATAGCAGACGTGACTTTCAGCTCGTTCTTGGTGTCTTGATTAAGTCTGTTCTTTTGTTTTCTGGGGTAGATTCTTCTTTTGCTTTTTAGGGATGAGTTCACACTCTTCAGCCTTAGGGTGGACTCCACACTTCATCCGGATAAGCTGGCAGTTTGGGTCTGGTTCACACATACTTACACCCTCCATTCATACCTTGTTCAAATAAGATTACCTATTCATCTAAAAGTTTAGAAAGGATTTTGGTACAAGATGGAATACATTTGGTCAAAATGGAGTTTCACATTTACAATATGGAGTATGGCTGACAGGAGTTCAAATATTACTGACAGAATTGTGAGATGGTGATTATACATTCTGGGTAAGAAGGGTTGAAAACAACTTTAATAATAATTAATAATATTTTTTTTAAAAAAGACACACTTATTACCTAAGGACAGATAGGTATAAACTTATACAGCTAAGCAGGCTGGGAGTGAGTAGCTTGGAGGAAAAGACACACCTTTTCCACCCAACCATGAGAAACAAATGGACAGCGGTTTGAGCCCAGAGCTCCCCAATACTTCACCAAAGAACAGACGGGGACTGCCTCAATTAGCAATAAAGTTGCAAAAAGCATCAGATGAAGACTGACACAAATAAGGCTGTTAACTAATTTAAACTATATAGAGACTGACACAAATAATGGTATGAATGAACAAAGCTCTGAATGAATCTAGAAGCTTACAATTTTATTCCTACAGGAGGGCCTAAATGTGAGTTGAAGTTCCCCTGTCGGAGATTTCTCCTCACTCAATCCACTGGAGGGAACAGGGTTTCCCACACACACACACTGAAGAGGCTATAGGACTAGTCTTTGAGCCCCATGTATTTCTGTGGCACAGAACAGGTCCTAAGAAATCAGCAGGAGACCAGAGCATGGCGTTAGAGGCCACCAACACTACTTCTCAGTCTCTGGCAGCACAATCAGGGATTCTACAGTTAGTAGAAACCCCTGGAACTCCCCTCAGCAGGGAATTCACATCACAGAATGGCAGCAGCAGAAACATAATATTCCAATGTTACGACATTCCTGCCCCAAGTTCCACTCGGCCTAGGGGTCAGGGAGGCAGATAATAAATGCCCCTCTGCTCCAACCAGCCCACAGCTCCCAGGCTGTCATTACCTACCTACTCCTTCAAGGAGATCCTTGGGCTAGTGGAGAGCCTTTGGAGGTCTAGGGAGGGTGACTGCTGCCACAGAGTAGCAGAACTCCATTCATGCATGGCATAGTTAGCTCTATGATTATTGGGGGCATAACCTCTATTCATCATGTCTAGTCAATGTGAATATTCAATGCATCCTGACTAGACTCCCACTGCTTTGTCCTAGAATTCACTGGGTTAGTTATAAAATGTGGGCTGGCTTCACATCATTGGTGGTTTCAGAGTCGTGGTCTATAATGTGGAGGAGATATTCCAGGACTTTACAGAAAGTTCTGCAGAGACTGGACCAAGGTAGACAGTAAAGTAACAGACCTAACACACCCAAAAAGGCTATGGGTAAGATCCATTACCAAAAGGATCCATTACCATAGTTGGTGGACATAGTACTATAGAGATACACATTTTAAGAAGGATGAACCAGAATTTATGAGATCATCATGAATACAAAGACCCCTAATCAGAAGAATATGTATAAGTGTAAGTAGGATTTCATCCAACAGTGAACTGGTAGAGGGTTGTAAAAGATGAATGCTGATATAAAATCATTACATTATATTTTATCTGTGGAATAAAAATTAAAAAGTCAAAATTCCAAAGCAGATAGATTTAGGTTTTTGTCAATTTTTATTCCTATTTTAAAAAGCACACATAACCAGTACACATTCAAAGGTAGAGGATACAGAAACATCCACAGGAGCCCTTAAAACTAGACAACAATCTTGCCTGCAAGGAAGCTGTTCTGTTTAATAGATAACGGTATTTTAAAAGCTTAAAAACTTATAAATGTGTTTTCTGTCTGCTTGAATTATCTGCTGGTCTTTTATTTTTCTGTTTCCTTCAGTACATTTTCTATTTCTAGCCCACATTTTAATGTTCAATTTAAGTTAAAAACAGTAAAAAAAAATGAAATGAAAACCCAACACTAAAAATAAATTTAATTCTACACTGATTATACTATAACAAAAATCTGTATAACATACAAACTCATTTTATAAGAAATGTGTGATCAGCTATAGATACATGGAGCCAACATGGCCTTGCCAGAGAAAAGCTAAAGCTGCCTTTAGTTCGTATTGATGCTACATTGAAACTAGTGTTTCACTTTTGAATAAACATAAGCCCATTTTAGCAAAGTGCCAGTATACACAAACACACACAATGATCATGTAACTGCATTATCATGTAGAGTTTATATACCATGTACATGGCAACCCATCCTGAGCTTCTGAATGTATGTACAGAGAAATGTTTTTTACCCAGTGAAATTAACAGTATTATTTTATAGGTGGTGATGAAAGGTACTGTAATGAAGCCCCCAAACCATTTCTAATCTCTGTGGAAATCACGCATAGAACTGGATAAAAATGCTTAAACATGACTATTAAATAGGTGGAAAGGGTGAGGTGTTTTCAAGGGGGTTGAGATTGCTCTGCACTTCATATAAGGTGCTCCGCAACCTAGCAGGAATGGTTCAAGGGAGACATGAAGTCAGTGGGAGATTCAAATTGCATTAGGATAGCTTCTTCAGTGTTAACTACACTGTTAATATGACTGGTATCCAAACGTTTGAAAAATTGCTCCTGAAAATGTTAAATTCATTTACATTGGTGCAAAATTCAATGCACAGTTCTTTCCCAAAAGTATGTGTCTTAATTTTTCCAAAGATTACTTACGGCTTGTATCTTCATATCTGGTCTCCTGAGCTCTAAGCTGTAGAGTCCACAATTAAATCACATTTAAACAGTATGAAAAGTTTAAACCACTATGCAGCTGAATGTTCCTGAGAGTTCTCCTTTTAGTTGTTTCTTCATGAACTCATGTCTGTTATAAAAACCCTGAGGAAATGAATATACACACACATATATATTCATTGGTCTCTAGATGCTACGGCAATAGAATTGTTAAATAGTAATAATAATAATAAATGCATATAAAAATCTTATGACACTGTACAAATACAATTTTAAGCTAATTTTCCCTTTCAGAAAGACTTTCTCTAGATTAGTTTAGGCCCCAGGTCTCCAAACAGTCCTGCACATGCTTAAATTTATAAATAAGAGTAATCCCACTGAAATCAATGTGTGTAAAGTTAAGTACATACAGAAGTGTTTGCACGATCAAGGCCACAATAAGCTTGTGCAAAGATGCACCTTCAACGTGACTAAAATATCTAGGTATAGATATTTCTGCACTGAGCTCCATAATAAAAACAAGATTTTGCTTCGGTTTATAAGGGTTGTTGATTTTGACTGACGTGGGGCTAGATCAACTGTTCTAAGTATTAGTCACTTCAAAATATATTTTTTCATATCAGATTCAAAAAGCAAGTATAAAATATTATAAAGTGGAATGAAAAACACATAAATAAACATTAAGAGAGAAGACCTCATATTTTATTTACACAATATAATTATATACAGGATGTCTAGTGAATTCTCTGATACTGAGACCAGAAGCATATCTGAAACACAATTACATAATCAAGTATAAAGAAAAGGTGATGTTTACCTTCCAGTATTTGTATTATTTCATATGACACATGATCCTTAAGACTGTCATACAAATTTTGCGCAGTTCCATTATTCTGTTCACCTTCCCTCCACTTGTGCAACATCATGAATTTATGAACATTAACCTCTTCTTCCTTTGCCAGAATCTGATCAATATCTTTCATTTCTAGCTTAAGACATTGAATGGCAATTTCTTTCCAATCTTTACCCATCTTCTTTGCAAGAGTCATCAGCTGCTGATCAGTTAATGTAGTTTGAGCTTTAGTTCCATCTAAAAACATATAGGATACCAATCAGCTGCAACATTACTATTTTCATTAGGTTTCTAATGAAATGATATTATTATTTTCATACATTGCAACATGGAGACATACACTGAAGGTGATTATATTAGTGAGCTGAAGCTGCATTTTCCCTTCATTTATTGATGCTGCTATAATGCCAACTAATGAAAATTGTACTGAGTTACTGGCTTACCAGGCAATATTGGTACTGACAAGACAAAGTCAGGCGTGATGAAAAGTCATCTGAAGAAAAAGTGCAAGATGTCCTACCTCACAAAAATATCTTAAATTTCTGTTTTTGTGCCCAGGACTTGAATAGCTTCTCTGATCATAAAAGGCTACTTGTCTAATAGAAAAACTGAACAATCCTGAAACATCTAAATAGCTGTTATACAAAATACCCAGGCACTTCAGATCCTTATGCAGCATTAAACTGCAAGCCAAGTTCCTTCGATCACCTGAAAAGTGTAGAAATCTAGTATAACAGTCTATCTTAAAGTGTGCTACTAATTACAAAGAATGATCATTATTATACCTTTATAATAATTACTTTAGTAGGAAGTCACAACCTGCATGTTTATATCTGTCTAGTCAGAACCTCAATGGTCTAACCAGATTTCTCTTTCAATGGGATCATTTTATAAAATAAGACATTTTAAAATGATTAAATAGCTCTCTCTAGTGGCTAAAAGCCACCACACAGAAATATGGATAGAGCCTATCATTGTTGACATGCAAATGAAACCTGATTCTTTGTGCACCTCCTGAATATCACCTTATTCAAACATTATAATTATTTTCTTTGGATTAGATTACCATGCAAAATAGGTACTAGAAGCAAAAGATGTATTCCTTTCCTGGACAGAATTCAAACACTAAGGCAGGAGTTAAAACTGTAATGTAAAGTTCTGAGCTAAAACTTTGCATATATTAAATTGTAAACACAAACTGGGATCCAAATGTACAATTTTGAATAGTGTCTACTGTAATACGACATTCCTCTTTATGACATTTTGGTAATAAACCCCATCGTGTCTATAATTTCAGATCAGAGTAGCCATTAGGAAAGCCAGTAAGGCTGAATTTTAGCAACATGTTTGGAAGAAAAATAAAGCTAAGATTCTTAGAGACACCTAGAATTACCCATGCAACCTGTTATCTGTAAGCACATTCAGTAGCAGCAGGTGCATCTGATATTGAAGGCTATTGACTTAAGATCCTAATTCAGCAAATTATATAAGCATGTGCTTGAATCCCATTAACTCAATGGAAGTTACTGGGAGCTGAGGCCTTCAGAAAAATCAGGATACTGTTTTTAAGTGACTGAATGGAGCTGAACTTTTGGAAGATCCAGTTTCAGTTGTGGGTGGGAAGTTCTTCAAAAAAAAAAAAAAAAGCAGCACTATAGCAAAAATTCTTCAAAAGCATGTATGCACTCATCTAATTTACAGCATCAAACTATGAATATACACGCAAACATTTACTCCTATAAATCAGATATAGTGATGCCTTCTGCATTCACAAATGCAGGTTTCTGTCACCATAAATTCTGTGATCAGATTTGCAGAGACCAATTTAATATTTAGCCCTAAGAAATAAATAAATAGGATAAAAAATTAACCATAAACAAAACATTTTTAAATCACACAGAAATTCTTTACCTGAAACATCTCTGCCCTTTAGCCTTTTATTACATAATTCTTCTTCAGAAAGACTGTTGCTTGATTTCCGTCTTCGGTTCCCTGAAGAGTAGATAACTGATTTTACTTCTTTTGTATCATATATTCTTCTCTTGTGCTTTATCAGCATGTAGTGAGGCCGAGTGGCTTCTCATCAGTGCAGAGGGGGTTAATTTTCCTTGGGAGGCACAGGTAGGGTTGCCTATTTTGGTTGGAGGTATTTCTGGAGGTTTCATCACGACATAATCGTAATTCCTGGAGACTCCAAGACAATCTTGGAGTGTTGGCAACTATGCATAGCTAACCCCATCCCACCCCTATTCCCTGCAGGAAGTATAAGAGTAGTACCTCGCAACTCAGTTGTAGCTGGACCACAGAAGGAGGCAGACAGCTCTCCCAGAGAGCCAAGCCCTTAGTGAGGTCCAGGACCAGCTGTAGAAAAGACAAGCAATCTACTGCCCCAGGAGACAGAAGACATCTGGGAGAGACTGGAGGAAGGGCCGACCACCCAACCACAAGCCTGCAAGCCAGAGCCAGGCTGCAATGGCACAAAACCCACAGTAACTGGTAGGAAGTAGTCCAGTGAAACCAGACATTGGTCCAGCTGTGCTGTTGGGCTGCGAGGCAGCAACTGCCTTCTTCCCTGCTGGTCCTGTGGTGGGATCACCTGCCACAGTTAGAGTCCTGGGCTGGGGCCCAGTGGAGCTGGGTGGGCCCAAGGCCCCCTTCTCCACCCCATACTCAAGGGTTGGCCAGACATGAAACCTTAGGCTGGAGCAAGTCAAAACTGGTGGTTGCCTGGCCCAGCCAGGAGGCTATGGACCATAGACTGTTTGTTCACTCCACCCCACCTAGAGGGGCTGATGGCCCAGAGACTCTTTAATGGTTGCTTGCTCTAGCCAGGAGGCTGCAGGCCACAGACTGTTTCATTGATCAACCCCCAAGCTCTGAGAGGCCAGAGCAACAGACGGTTGGTGCGCACCAGAACCAGGTCCAGGATCCCTGCTGGTGGGCAGTGTGCGGGGCCTCTGGTAGAGATGAGAAGTGCTAATTGGGCAGTTACATGGCTGCAAGTCAAGCTGCCCTGACAAACATCTGGCCGATTTACCGACTCCCTGCCACCACTGGAAGGGGGTGCCCTAACCCTGAGAGGGAGGAACCCTACACACACAACTGAGCTGTAAAGAAAATAAATAATGTAGTACACTGTTCTTGTAAATAACTTACTGATTGTGTTTCTTTTCTGCTCATTCTTGTTATGTTCATGTTGTGTCCAGTCACCTATTAAAATATAAATGTTTTCTGGAATAAATGAAAAGTACTGTAATAATTCTCACTGCTAATCCACAAATCCAATAATTCTCACACACAGAAAAATTATTAGCTCCTTCCACAGATCAACAAAGATTTAGCAATAGGGTACTATAACGAGATCTCATTTTGCTATGATTTTGTTATTTTTATCAAACATTTCACAGCATGTATAATACGATTTGTTATCTTTAATAATTAGAATTCAACCTCCCTTGCCAAAATAAATAACTGTCTACTCTGCAATGTGGATTATTTCAATTATTACTGTTTGGTCAATTGATAAACAGCCTGATCCAAACCCACAGAAGTTTGTATAGGCTTTGTATCAGACTCTTGCCTAAATCTGACCATCTGTAACAGGTTCTCAGACATTAGTGTGAATAAGCAAGGTTCTGCTATAGTGTTATCCTAATTCAACATTCCGTGATATTTACATAACATTCATGAACTAAATCTTTTTTGAAACACAGTTCCCAAATATCCTAATATCTCTGCTATCATGTATTTATTTCATTACCAAGATTCATGCACATCCCTACAGATTTTCATAATGAATAGCAACTTGTTAGAAAATCTATCTCCTTGGGTAAAACAGAGAAGAAACATTTTGGAAAATGACAAAGTACAATATTACTCTTATTATTATATCACGAGATCTAAAGTCACAAAACTCTGTATTGTATTAATATTTATTTTAAATTGATTGTTAGGCATTTTTCAGTCTTAGTTATCTGGAACCTTGGGTAATATCAGCTATACAAATAAATAAATATTTTGCAGGGTAAAGTTCCACCATTTACCATAACACTACATCAGATGACTCAATGCTCTACTTCTACTGAGGATTTAGGTAAATTCATATTTATACTACACTCATGTAAATATGTATTCAGGCCTTTGCTCTTTTTCAGATGTCTATTATTAACCAAATTAAAAATATATTTTGCCATTCTAATTTCCGAGATTGTAATGATTTTATTTCCTCATAACTGCACTTCTGCAGAGGCACATGTGTAAACTCAAAAAATAAAAGTTATAAAATGTTGAGATTTTATATTATATATTTTATTATGTATATAATAATAAATAATTACAGTATAATATTTTCCAGTTGTCCTTGCCTCTGTCCTAGCCACAATGATTACAGCTATGGTGTCTTTTCCTGGTGTTTTGGCACTTTCAGCTCCAGATATGGTGACCTCAATGGAAGTAGAATTTGATCCAAACGTACACAAGTTTCCAACAGAAACAAATTATAGCTCAGTCAAACATACACAATACTCACATTCTCTTAGTTTTGCTTTCCAGACAATTTTCTCAGATTCCTGTTCAATCAAAGATAATGTAACCTCCATAGGATGCTCCAAGTAGACTTCAATATAACTTTTTAATTTTAAGAGAGAGCCATCAACAAATTCAATTTCCTAAAAAATGTAAATCAAGTTTTTTTAAAAAGCTAAAGCATTTACTCTAATCTTTAAAACAGCTTTTGAAAAAGTTGTTGCATAGATCTGGAGTGAGGTTTTGTCAATGACTTCATGGGGGCCTGAATTCAACCCTATAGTTTTAGAGTTTCTAAGGGTATAGCCTTCCTGTAATGAAAACAAACAAATGTGTTGGAATTCATATACACTGACCTGTCTGGCCTGCCCTGAACTTATGAGGAGTATACATGATTAAATATGCATTTTTCACAAAATGTTTGCAGCTGAGCTGTGATGTACACATTGACAGTCCAATTTATGTATTCATAAAGAACATACCTCAGGAGTTATTTCAGCTTCTGGTTCACTAATTAATCTGTATATCTTTCCATCTTGTAATCGTTTTTGACAAACAGGGGGCTTGTCAATTTTGATAAATTTCTTATCAGAATGTTTTACTGCTTTCGAGATATCCTAAAATTTAAAAATATATTTTACTTGATACTCATCCTGGCCAACAAATTAAAGAATTTCACAAACAATTATGTGCTTCTAAACTTCCTTGTGGTTTTCTCTATACCCCGTATTTTTAATGGATGGTGATGCTTTTCCTTGGAAAGTAAATGGTCAAATCATGGGATATATTCTCACTCACAGCTGGACAGGTTTATGTGCCCAATACGCCCAGACCCCTCCCCATCAAATATTAATGGAACCTTCATCCTGTGCAGATCAGTAGGCCACTGCATTTGGATGGCATCCTATTATGCAAATAATTACAGTACAACCTCAGAATTACAAACACCTTGGGAATAGAGGTTGTCCGTAAATCTGAAATGTTCATAACGCTGAACAAAACATCATGGTTGTTCTTTCATAAGTTTGTGACTGAACATTGATTTAATATAGCTTTGATATTTTACTGTGCAGAAGAAAAATGCAGCTTTTCCTTTATTTTTTTAATAGTTTACATTTAACATAGTACTGTACTGTATTTGCCTTTCCCCCCTGCCCCGTTTCTGTGGCGCTTGATTGTATGCTTCCGGTTCCAAATGAGGTGTGTGGTTGACTGGTCAGTTCGTAACTCTGGTGTTTGTAATTCTGAGGTTCTACTGTAATGTGATTGTCTATAACAGTTTTTTAAAGTGTTACCTGCAACTTTTATTTTTACTTAGTACTAATATTCTTTTTAACACATATGCGCCTTTCCACACATCAAGACTTACAAAAAAGCAATATACATATTTACAAAAGCATTAATTAGCAAGAAATCACCAGAGAAATATTCTTCTATCTTCTCCAGTTTCATTGGACCCTATCCTCTGAGGTGCTGACCACTTTCCACTGCCACTGAGAAAACTTCCCTGGGAAATGAGGGTGCCCAATACTTTGCAGGACTAAGTTCTAATTGCGGACATGTTTACTTCATATTTAGCCTCCTCTGGGATTACATCGTAAAATATTGAATAAAACAAGGAGCAGGCCTATTGTCAGTCCCTTCCAAACAGCATCACAATGCTGAATGTTGATCAGAGTGAGTCTTGCCAGGTGTCTACTCTTCAGTAAACTTCAAATATTCTCTCGCCCATTATGTTACATGGGGCAGTTCAAAGATCGATTCTGTCACAAACAATGAGAGTGAGTAACAGTATGAGCTAGTCTGGGAGTTGAACTATTCTGGTCCTCATCCTGATCCTGCAAGCACTCCATGCATGGAATACCCAATAACTTCTAAACCTCTGCATGCGAGATGCTCTATTGGAAGAGCAGACTCTATATGGCTACAACTCCATGACCACTTTATAACTTTGATGTATGTCGGATCTGAGGCCCAGACTACATGACAATGTCAACATTTTAATGATTAACATTTAGGCATATTTATATTGGATTTGATGCTGTATGTTAAAAAAACAGATCTTACCTTTATAAATGAATCA
Organism: Mesoclemmys tuberculata; assembly: GCA_007922155.1. NCBI lineage: Eukaryota > Metazoa > Chordata > Testudines > Chelidae > Mesoclemmys > Mesoclemmys tuberculata. The sequence continues at coordinate 19,712,346 of ML675649.1, read as the reverse complement.
TTATTTGTCGCTACATACACACGAAATGATAAGGAAGGGTGATTACTGACAACTTTGTATAAAATTACAGCCCCATCGTAATGTATTGGCTCTTGTGTTTGAATGACCGGTCCTACTGGAGAGAGAGAACTCACGTGCCATTTGACATGTGTCACTGAATAATCAACAGAAGGCTCAAATGCTGGACCCGTACTTTTAATATGTAAAACTTTGAATGTCATGTCAGATTCATGATCTGCAAAAAAATACCAAAACATTAACATTTCTTATAATAAATAGCAAGAGATAGCTACATTTGTTGAACTCAACATATAGTACTTACCATTTAAGCTGAGGGAATGTGGGAATTGAATGGAAGTAAGAACAGAGGCTGAGTCACAACTGACATCAAATATAGGGCCACCAACAATCCATGGTTTTTTAACATAATCAGCATATTTGCTCCAAGACAATACAGAATATTTGATTACAACAGCCTTGGTTACATCAAAAATCAAGCCTGTAACAGTACATTGGTAAGTTCCCTCTGCCTCCAGCTTCAACCTGTATTGGACAAATGTAATAAATCAAGCTTAGCTTTCATTACATATTAATAATCAAGTAATGTTATTGGTTTAAAAGTGGTTCATATGAGATAATTTATTAAAAAAGGACTCTTTCCTTTGTGGTTTTCTCCCCACCAAAAACAGAACCCGACTAACAAACAAAAAGTATGGAAAATAGCACATAAAATATTTTTATTTTTTTTAGATTAAACCTGTTTGGGTTGTTTTTTTTAAGCATGTCAGCTAAATGAATGCAGTTAGTGGAAGTCCAAGCCAGTGCAGATCACGATACACAGATAAAGCAAAGAGCTGCTTCCCACACTATGAGCTGAAACCAACTCCTGTTAACTTCAGTAGAAGTTGGACCAGACATTAGCTGAAGTTTCTGAGGCCAAGGCTAGGTCTACACTGACGGCAGTAAATTCGTTGCCGTCAGTTCGATGTCTCTGGATCAACTGAGCGGTCTGTGTAGACCCGCTCAGTTGATCCAGCAATCAACGTAGGAAAACCACCCCAGTAAGTGGCGCAGCACAGTGTGGATAGCGCGTGGAGCAGACGCAGCCAAGTAGACGGGAGATACACAACTGATTTACATCATTTGCTTTTCTCCCGTCGACTGCCGCCGAATCTGGAAGGTACGTGTACACCAGGCCTAAGTCTACACAGCAATTTGGAGGGTGATTCCCCATGCACACAGACAGACACACACTAGCTCAGCTCGAGATAGTGTGCTTAAAACAGAAGTGTGGACTCAGTGGCACAGACAGCTAGTTTGAGTTGCCACTCATGCCACTGTGGCCACTCTTGAGCACACTAGCTCAAGCAGAGCTAGCACATCTGTCTGCTCATGCTGGGAATCACCCTCCCGGCTGCCATGTAGATATACTCCAAGTGATATTCAGAACTAATCCCAAATAGAGCACACTACAGTAATCCAGTCCAGAGGTGAGAAATACATGAATAATTGTGGCAAGGTAGACAGCCAAATGGAAAGGACATAACCCTTTAGCCAAGTTCAAGTGAAAAAAGGGAATTACAGAACAAGACACCTTACAGAAACCTCAGTCTAGCAAAGGATTTAAGCACATTCTTAACTTTAATTACTTCAATGGGACTGCCCACATATTTAAAGTTAAGCTTTGCTGGATTGGGCCCAGAAGCCAGTACTAATAACAGTAATGAACTGTTTATTTTTAATGGATTTTGAGGCATCTTCACTTACAATTATGAACGTGTTACTGAGCAAGACACACAAGGCAAATCAATCTCTTATGTAATTCGTCTGAAGAGAGAAACATTGTGATCTGGACAATGTAAACATACTCCAATTACATTAAACAATACCTACCAAAATTGGCCTCTGGAAAGTCTTCTGGGAGTCACTTGTTCTTTTTGGTTCTGTACATATAAATGAATAAATTTGGTTAAACACCACTTTTGCAGTATTACAATTTGCAAAATTCTAACACAAATTCTAACGTGGATTTTAAAAACGTACATGTTCAGTCTTGCCTTGTTCACAGCACAATTGGCTATTAACCTCTAAATGAAAAAAGAGAGGAACAAAATCAACTCTTCAAAAAGAAAAATTATTAGAAATTATCAGATGAACAATTTCAACAAGATCCATTCATACCTGATTCAACAGGTAGCGGCAATTTGTTCTTTTCCAATTCTTCATCTATTAAAAAGATTACTTTTATAAAATACACATTTCATACAAAATTATATATAGTGAACTATGCTTAACCTGAAATGGGCCCTATTCAAAGCTTTTCCATAAAATAAAGCTGAAGCTGATCTTTTTAATACCCTTCCATCAGCTCTAAACCTCTAACTTCCCTTTGATTCTATTTTTTTCCACTGCTTAATCCAGAGATGTTTTGCAAACATACACTATTTATCAAATCCATCAGCCCCTTGGGCAAATTTCTGCTCACAGGTGCACTGGCATCACCTCACTGACTTCAACTGCCTAAAAAAAAAATTAAGCTACTATTCCCTTTCTTCATCAGCAAACTCATTTTCTTTATTTTAGTTAAGATCATAGAAAGAGCTCCATGAGATTAATAAAATCTGATTTAAATGTAAATAATAATAAAAAACTCTTTAATCTATACTGTATTTCTGTCCTAACTGTCCAAGGCACATGGTCACCTACATTTAAGTGTTGCCTTTCTGTTGAATCTTGTGATTCAACCACAAGCGGTTGGCTTAGATGCAGAAATCATTGGGTTAAATCTATGGCCAGTATCATTCAAGAGGCGAGATTAGGTAATCGCAATGGTCCCTTATGGCCTTAATATCTAAGAATGCATGAAAGTCCCCACTCCAGTAATGAAAGATTTCAGGGGCCTATGCAAGTAAGCACAAAGACTCTATCATAATGCATATGCACAAGAAAGCCCGGGCCACCTTAATTCTGGTATCTCCTAATGTTTCAGTGTTTGACTTTACAATCTTAATATTATTTTCACATAGTTTTTTTTTGTGTGTGTAATATTTTAGATCTTTAAAAACAGAAATTGGAATCAGCATATGGAATCATACTGACACCTACATGTCCATCAGTAGGATAGGAACTTTTAGATCTACAGCACAGACCCTTGCCATTGAGTTAACAGAGTAACAGATAGCAGTGCTGGCTTTACATATTCTGTTGCCCTAGGCAAAATAAAAACATGCACACACCCTGAAGCAGAAAAATTTGAGTGTTTGCAGCGGTTTAGGACTGTCATTCGTCAATTACATTGACAAAAAAGCCAGGGGCACTTTGAGCCTGGCTCTTGCAGGGGACACAGCTGCAGCCCACTGCTAATGGGGACAGGGGCGGCCACCGCCCGTTTCTTGGAATGTTGGCAGCTGCAACTGGGCTCCTGGCTGCGCTCCAGGACCGGACAGGAGGTGGGTGGTTGCAGCCCGCCTCCCAGCTGGGATCAAGAACCACGCGGGAACAGGTTGCTGCAGCCCACCTCCCGGCTATGTGGTTGGACCGATCAGGAGAAGGGAGGCTGCCACCAGGGTCCTGGCTGTGTGCCAGGACTGGCCAGGAGGCGGGTGGCTGCCGCCAGGGTCCAAGCTGCACCGAGACCAGGTGGGAGAAGGGCAGCTGACACCAGGGCCCCAGCTGTGCACCGGGACCAGACAGGAGGCTGCCACCAAGGTCCCAGCTGCGTGCTAGGATCAGGCGGGAGAAGAGTGACTGCAGCCCTTTACATTTTGTCGCCGTAGGCAATTATTGCCTACCTTGCCTATTGCTAAGGCCGGGCCTGACAGATAGTTGTAATAGGTGGTCATCTCAGTGGCTCAGCAGCAGATGGGGATCAGACACACACTTTGCCGACGGGTTTCCTAGATATTTGCTGACAGCAGAGAAATGCTGAGCGGAGTGATTGCAGTGATAGATCCTGTGCCAGTTCTGCCTCTCCCCTCAGCTCCCCATCTCAGTTTCCTCCTCATCCCACCCAATCCCTTGACCCCACCCAATCCCATTCTCATTACCTATCCAGTCCCAGTCTCCACCCCTCAAGGCTCCTCATCCCAGTTCTAGTATCTTTGCCCAGCCAGTCCCAATCTTCCAACCTTGGGCTTTTTGTCCCACTATCTTTGCCCAGCTGTTCCACCACTGGCACTTTGTCTGACCACATCCCTATCTCCTTCCCTAGTGAGTCCCAGTCTTTCTCCCTCACGCTACATCCAGACTCCTTGTCCCCATCTACTCCCTCTGCCTCACCCTGGTCCAGCTCTTGTCCCTTCTGCATTTCACTCAAGTTGCTCCCCCCTCTTCACTCCCTGGTTGCCAGCAGGGAGACCATGACAGCACAGAAGAGACTCTCCCCGCTCTCATTTCTGGTGCCCAGTGTTACAGCAGCCCGTATCATCTGGGAGCAGCAATGGCATGAAAAGTCCTACTCAGCCTCTGCAGTCCAAGGCTGGAGAATACTGAGTTGCTGTGTGGGGACGGTGCATGCACAGTTTAGTCACAGGTAAGGGCTGTGAGGTGCTGCAGCATGATCAGTGCAAATAGAATCTTCAGAGAATTTAACTGCCAAATTCTAACAAATCTCTACTGAATATGTGTGAAGTGAGATTTTTAAAGGCTTCTAACTTGGCTAAATTGAGGCAATTTTTCATTTGGATGGCAAAAGGCCTCTCTCTGACACCAGGGTGATTTTCCATGCCAAATTTCTAGTCCCAGTTCCAAACCATAGATGCACTAGAGCTTCTCAGTGAAATGGTTGTAAGAATTTTTCTCTTTACACATGGGTAAAACAATGTCTTTTTCCCTAATATTGTTTTTGGAAACAGCTAGACCATTTTTGCTGGAACTTTGCAAAATGCTTCAGCCTGAGGCAGTCACTCAACATAGAAAATATCAGTCTGAATCATTAAAATTAGTCAATTTTTTGAAAACATGGTCTCATAATAGGAAGTGTAAGGCTACCTTAACTATAAGTGGCACTACCAGTTCTGCCTATAATATGCACCAGTGACCTGATTCCGCAACCTTTAATCATGTTGAGTAGCGTATACTCACATGAGTAGTGCCATTAAGATAACTCACCAGGACAAAGGATTGCAGAATCAGGCTGTAAGAGCTTTTAATTACATGATCACACTATCTTAGGTGTGTGTGTATATATTTGGTTTGGAAAACATGCTGTTATACTGTGTTATCTGAAAAACAGTATGTGACTGTGAGTTGAATCCATTTTTGAGCAAACTCTCTTTTACTCAGTAATGTTACACCTGAGATTAATTTGTCCCATAGCTATTTGCAAAGATTATATGCAAGAGAGTACGTAACTTTGGCATTTCCTGAATTTTGGGCTCCTAACTGTGCACTTTTAACATAGCACTAACAAAGTATTTTTGAAATTATTTATTTATTTATGTATAAATAAGCATGGTGTGAGTGCACAAGCACACAAACTACAAATTCTTAACTGGACTTCTTATTAATTTGGGGAAAGAGAGTTAATAGGAAGAAATGCTTTAAAAATAGGCTGTGTTACACATTGTATCGGCACTCAGTCATTTGCTTGCTCTTTCATCCCATTACCCGCTATAAATTATTGTAAGACATCCTTATAGGTCTTGTTCTTTTATGGCAACATATATAAGGACAAAAATATATACACTCACATGTATTTTTTATATCTGGCTCCTCAGTATCTGCAGACAAAAAGCCTTCTAATTATTTAAATACAAATGGTATTATCAACTTCTATGAGATATAAATAGACTGCTGGTGATATAATACACATACATCAACACACGCTTGTCTTTCACCAACAGCAATGACTTCCTGTAATTCTTGTGCTGTCCATCCTGTTTTGCCACTTGCACTGCCAATTTTTAAGTGTATTCATGACCTCTTGTTGCTTAGGACTACTATTGTGATTCAAAAATGATTTCAACATGTATTGTGTCTAGAATAAAACAACTTTAGCTTTTTTTAAATTTGCTTTTCTGGTTAGATCCTCACTCATGAATGACCATGAGAATAACTTGGGCACACAAAATACTATTCAGTTTCTCAATATCTAATCACTAAACTGATCATGGTAAACAACCGGTCTGAAATTATTTACATAAACAGCAATGTTTTAATTGTTTAAGGTCAATCTAAAAGCTTAAAAGAGTGAGAGAAAATACATATTCTGCAACATAACACTCACCTGACTCAGTTTCCGAGCTGCTTTCAGAGTTACTTTCAGAACTGTCATGTCCTTAATAAAATTACATCCCATTAGCAATGGTAATAATTAAATAACTTCACAGACAAGCAAAACAGAAATTTAGATATTTAGATAGATTAGATAGGGCAACAAGTTATGTACGTATGAGAGAGAGAGTGAGAGAAATGCAGCGGCCCTTACTGAGGATGCTTTCTTGTTGGAAGTATATGACACCAATGCTCTAGAATCTGCACTGACTTCCTATCGGTTGAATAGAGTTTAAGGTGTTGGTTATGACATATAAAGGCCCTGAACGGTCTGGGACCTGCCTACCTGAGAGCCCACCTCTAACCCCATAACATAAAGCCCGCAGTTCTAAACTATATCTGGCTCACAGCAGGCATACGTGGGGAAGAATTCCATGCACTCTCTCCCCTACCTAACATACCTGCATGGACCAGCCATGATTTGATCCATGGACAGTGAATGTGTTGCTAAAGGTTTCATTACCTTATTTTTAAAAGTGCAAGCTGATGAGAAAACATTGCTAAGAAACAAACACAATTTAAGGAGTGAGCATAAAAATGATAATATCGTAGGCTTACTCTATCAAAACATGGTGAGAAATTCCTCCCTTTATTTACCTAACACTTCAGTGACATGATAGACCTTATTTAAACGCTTTTTAAAAGAACCAGAATGGTAAGTCAAGCCTGTCGTGTGAAGTTAGGTGTCAACCAAAATGTAAAATTTCCCACACTCAAAGAGAGAGAGTATTAATTGAATTATCTGGTTGTCGTTTTCAATGGATTCTTCAATAAGACTTTGATAAAAATAATACTTCAATGCTTACCTGATTTACACTCTTGATCAGAGTCATCTTCTTTAGTGCTGTAATTTTCTACTTTAGAAAAAGAAATACAACTGGGGATTAAAAAGGTATATTTCACAAGAAAAATGAAAGAATGGATAACGTTTTCAAATACATACAAAGAGTATTCCATGGGCCTAGACCTATAAAATATTACCACTAGAGGCTGCATACTCCATAGCTTCTGCAGGCCAAGCTCATTGCACACACCTGTAGTTGCACCATCCATCCCTCTCTATTTCAAGGACTCCCTACCATCCTCCTCCCTCCTGCCAAGGATTTTGTGTCTCTCATTCCTCCTTCCCCACCATGCCAGACGCTGTGTGCTCCCCATTCCCTCCTCCCTCATGCCAGGATCACCAAGTTGAGTGTAGGACTTGCTTTGTTTGGCCAATTATATTGGTCTTATTTTTTTGCAAATTTCTTGTTTGCCATTATCTGGCAAAATCTTAAAACTCATGAATGTTTCTGTCAACTTTATTATAAAATAGCACTAAATTACTCAGTTATTATCATTATTATTATTTATATTGTAGGAGCACCTAGGAGCACCAGACAAGGACCAGGACCATGGACAGCTGAGAGCAAAATTAAACCCACACAAATTTATATTAAGATATTTTAGTTCAAGTATCAATTGTTTTTCTTCAAAGACTACTATATTTATAGTATTTGTCCATTTCTAAATGTGAATGTAAGTGTAAAAGTAGTGATTTCTTTATTTAGAAAATTATTGTTACTCCACATAATTCTCTTATTTTATGATTAACCTAGATCAAAACAAAACAAAAAACACCACAACTTTAGTAAGATAGAGCTAAAATTGTAAATATATTATGAGACGAAAGCCTAATCAGAATGTTATAGTTATAAAAATAATCAATGTTTAAAAGCCAGAAAATGCTAAGTTAAAGTTTCACAAACAACTTTAACTCTGATCATTTATCATATACATATGACTTATCTGGAGATGGGAATACATGATAGCATAATCTTCCATAAAGGGGCCACATCCTATTTTACCAGGACAGTCCTGGTTTTTCAAATGATGTCCTAATGTCCCAAGAACTTCTTCTGGGACACTGAAAATGTCTTCAATTTTCATTTCATCAGTCAAAAAGCTTTATTTTTTTAATAACTACAAAATGTTTCTTCAAGAATATGCTCTGTTTTACGAGAAACAGTATTCATTGTGATTAACAGAGTTTGGAGTTCAGAAAAATGTTAAAGGACTTTATGAAAATCAATCTTTTGCTCAAAATGGTTATTAATGACACTTGTCCAGTATTTCATGATAAACTTCTTCAGAACTCCAGCTTACTGAAAAATATCCTCCCACTTAAGAAATACACACCTGTTGCTGCTGAGTTAGAAGCTGCCAGTAGAAACATCAGCACACATTAGAAAAAGAGTGCTCTTTTGTAGAAATTTTGTAATCCTAAAAAATGTTGTCAGTGTCTCAGTTTTTTATTTTGAAAGTATGGCACCTTTCATCCTATGACATGGTGTGTGTTTAAAGGAGGGAATATAGGCATACATTATCCCTCTTTTGGCAGAACATTTGGCCATAACCAGATCAGATTGCTCATGATATTTGGAGAGAGCAAATCTATGGCTGAATTAATGAGAGAATTACTGAAAAAATTACAGTAAATTCCTATTTCCTTCTCTCCCAGACTCCATAACTTAGTAATTAATTATGCTGCTGTCCTTGTTATTCTAACTCTATCCATTCCTTTTTCCTCTCTTAAAGATAATTTGCCTCAAGGGACAACTAAAACCAATCAAGAAGTGAAAAGCTTGCAGTTGTGACTTCAGTGATTTGGAGACTTTCTCTTAGTCTCAAAGCAGCAAAGAATTTGAGCTACTACCTATAATTTACCCTGTAAATAGAGCTAACTTGACTCTCCTTTTAAAGACTGCTTTGATACTGAATATACCCTTTGAAATTCTGTCAATCCAGTGACTCAAGAAAAGCACAACATTATGCCATCAGAAAAAGCACAGTTTGTCACCAGTAGAAAATTTGGGACTCTCAATTCTAGGTGCTGAAGACCAGTGAGAAGTGGCGGTGACATATTATGGCTCCAGGAGGAAGGAAAGGTGGTGGTCACCCCTTCCATCATCATGCCTGCCAGCTAGTGTACAGAGAAGTGTACATAATCACCTAGAATCATTCTGGAGGAGGTCATTCACTCTTCTTTCATAGCCAGACTTTCATAATCAGATTTGTGCCATAACAGCAGACATAATATAGACATCTTAGAAAGGAAGGAAGCTATTTAGAGATTCCAAGCTCAGAAGGGATCACTGTGATCATCTAGTCTGACTTCCTGTATAATACAGACCTGGGCAATATGGGGGTAAAATGAAGGTGTGCATTAAACAAAGGAACTTAGTTCACACTGGGGTCATTAAAAGCATACAAGAATTTAGATGTATAAGGACATCTGCATCAATCATCCTGTCTTTATTGTAGCTATCATAATTTCAGGCTTTATCTGTCATAGTTTCTTTTTACACATTTACTATAATTGAAATTGTAAGGGCTCCGTAAGTCAAATTCAGCAGTACCTTATCTCACACAAAACACTCAGTAACTACAGTGTTTGGCACTATATGAATAATCTGTGCTTTAAATGTGATACATAGAAGTTACACAAAAGCCACTATACTGAATTTAAATGCATAATTACCTTTCCTCTTAACTTGATATTTTTATACTTTGTATGCGTAACATGAAAGGAATACATGACAGATCTGAGAAAAATATCATAATAATAGAAAACAAACAAATTTTCACAAATTCTTATTCATGAGACTAATGAGTTACAACATAAATGTAGTCCAGTTAATCAGACAGATTTTAGTTCAACAGAATTGATCATTTGATAACAAATCCATTTGAAACTATTGTATATTTGGAAAAGCTACTGTACCTTTTGCTTCTAAAGAGGAAACATCACCACTGTAAGACAAAATGACAAGTATGTCAGTAATAAACTGTATGTTCACATTTTGCCATATTCTGTTACTACAACCAACAAGTGACTGGCCTACAACATGAGCACTACATAGTATTTAAGTATTAAATGTAAACCCAAAAATCAAAATGAAAAATAACTAGATAAGTACCCTCAAAATCTGAAGAGTAATTCTGATGTTGGGCTTGATCCTACAAACCCTTACACAATAGTGTAGCCTCCTATGAGCTATAATACTTTGTTCTAACTCTGGTTGTTAGGTTGATGTCAGGGTGGCTGGGTAGTGTTTAGTGGCCAGTGATATATAGGTCAGATTTGATGATCTGGTGGTCCCTTCTGGCCTTAAACTTAATGACTCTGCGTGAGTAGTCTCACTGGGGAAATGCCACATAAGTAAGGTCTATTCTTGTGAGTAAGGATTTGCAAAATCAGACATTAAGACAGTAAAAGGAACAACTAGCTGTGTGTGATGATTATTATAAAGAAAAATTACAAAGGAGTATGAGGTAACCTAATCCAGGTAAAAAATACTTACAATCCTTTAAAAATAACTTTCATAGTGTAAAATAATTTCTTTAAAAAATTATTTCTACTGAACCATTCTGAATTGGCATACAAAATGACAGAATGTAGATGTCTAACATATTGGGAAAAGCCAACTCAGAACACAATGTCATTATTTGTTAGGGCATCCAAAGGACAGCAAATGTATTATAAACTAAGACCTTACTCCTGCAAACACTCAAAGACATCAAAAACAACGAGAGTCTTGTAGCACTTTAAAGACTAATGCCTGCCGAAATTTGTTAAAGTGCTACAGGACTCTCGTTGTTTTTGCTGTAAACAGTCTAACACAGCTACCTCTCAAAGAAACACTTAACCTTGAGCACATAAGTAGCCCCATTAACTTCAACAGAACTACTCACTTACCTTCAAAGAAACTACTTAAACATGAGCACAAGAGTTTGCAAGTCCAGGATCCAAGGCACTTGAGTAACTTTATGCATATGAGTAGACCCACTGAACTCAATCTGAGCACTCACATCTATAAATTAGAGAGACAATGTGGGTGAGGTAATATCTTTTATTCTACCAACTTCTCTTGGTGAAAGAGACAAGCTTTTGAGCTTACATAGAGATATTATCTCACCCACCTTGTCTCACTAATATCCTGGAACCAACAAGGCTAAAAACAACATTGCAAACAACGTATAATAAAGTTATTAATATGCATGGGTGTTTGCATTGTCAGAGTCTAAAGCTAAGTTACTTTTTCAATGCTTTACTTGGTATCCATACTTCTATATCCCAGTAAGTTAAAAATACATCAAAATCACATGAAATGCAATGAAATGATGAAGGCTGTTTCAAAGTACAAACAAGTATTTTAAAGTATTTGTTTCAAGCTCCTAAAAGAAAAGAACAAGCAGCACTTCACGCACAATAGTTCTGACTTTCAATGTGTATCCTATAAAAAAACCTGGGGTGAAATTCTGGTCTCACTGAAATTAGTTGCAAAACTACCACAAGGACTTTCTTTTGTTCAGATGTCAGATGAAAACATATAATATGGACCAAAATCCAATAAAGACTTGATGAGGATACAAACTCAATTTTGTATGTAACCTAAGAAATCAAGGCAAAAAATGTTAAAAGCGACTAGCAATGTAAAGTGTCTGAACTTCTGTATGCTCAATCCAAGATGCCTGATTTTGCACTTTCTGAAAATCAGGACCATTTATGGTATCTCAAGGTGAATTGGACAAGGTCTCTGAGGGTGAAAGGCTAGTGAATTATCTATTGTGCCACCACAGCCCTTGAAAATGCAAAGCAATACAATAATACTAATATATGGCAATCAAGTGCTGAACTAATGTGTAATCAGCATTAAATTTTCCTCTCAGTAACACCAGTACAACCCCACTGATTTCAGCACTGTCACTGTGAGAAAAACCTTGCATCTGGCATAACCTTCTGGCATAAACTAAATCCTCATTGTAATCAGTCAGATTTATGGTCTGAAGTTCATTTTTATTCTCTTTTTCTTTATACTTACCACATTGTCTTTCCTTTAATTTCAACCACTTATTAGATCTCCTTTAGCTATTACACAACAACAGGTGTTTTAATTTCCATGTTCATATCTACTTAACTTGACCATCTGCCTTTTTCCTACTGTTTTCTTATATCATTCATCTATAACATGACTTATCATTAACACTATTTAATACCTTGGTCATTCACCTTCTGTACTGTATAATTTCTTCTCACTAATGCCTTGTATCACCTCAACCCACCCTACGTTAGTATTTCTTCCCGTTTCTGGTGTGGTGAGGAAATAAAGGAAGGGAAGGCAATAGAGAGGGAGGCTCAATGTCTTCAAGTTGTGGTTTCTTTTGATAGTACTTACCTAAATCTTTTAATGTGATGCCATTTTGTTTTTGTCTTTTTACAATCACTGCTTACAGTACAGCTCAGTAACAGAACTGGTCAATTTTTCCATATGAAAACAGTTTTAAAGAATGGCCTTTTATTTAAAATGAAAATTTTTTAGCTTTTGATTTTTCATTTACTTTCTGCATCCTTTCTCTTCTTTTTGCCTCCCTTATTCTATTTTGTCACTATAAATAAACAATGGGGAACAGAAGAAAAAGGAGGAAGAAGAAAGAGAGAAATAGGTTGTGGGAGACAAGAAACCAAACCCCAAAATTTTTCAGAAAAAATATCAAAACAAAGGATTTTTTTAAAAATCACAAAAAACAATTAAGATTTATGACCAACGGTATATATGAAAAAGAGTAAGACACACAAAAACAAACTGATGTATTAACACTATGAAAACAGTACTGTATGTGCACTGAAATCCAATAAGGATAAATGAAAAGTACTCCACTTAGGAAGGAGCAATCAGCAGCACACATACAAAATGAGAAATGACTCCCTAGGAAAGAGTACTGCAGAAAGGGATCTGGGGGTCATAATGGTTCACAAGTTAAATGAGTTAACACCATAACACTGTTGCAAAAGCAAACATCATTCTGAGATGTATTAGCAGGAGTGTTGTAAGCAAGACATGAGAAGTAATCCTGTTCTTCTCCACGCTGATTAGGCCTTAACTGGAGTACTTTCAGGAAAGATGTGGACAAACTGGAGAAAGTTCAGAGGAGAGCAACAATAGTGATTAAAGGTTTAGAAAACATGAGGAAAGATTGAAAAAAATGAATTTGTTTTGTCTGGAGAAGACCAATGGGGGACATGATAACAGTTTTCAAGTACATAAAAGGTTGTGATAAGGAGGGGGAAGAAAAATTGTTCTCATTAAACTCTGAGGATAGGACAAGAACCAATAGACTTAAATTGTAACAAGGGAGGTTTAGGTTGGACATTAGGAAAAACTCCCTAACTCTCAGGGTAGTTAATAAAAAAAATAAATTGCCTAGGGAGATTGTGGAATTTCCATCACTGAAGATTTTTAAGACAGATTAGACAAACACCTGTCAGAGATGATCTAAATAATGCTTGGTCCTGCCATAAGTACAGGGGACTGGACTAAATGACCTTGTGAGGTCCCAACCAGTCCTATGATTCTATGATTTGTTCACAGTGTGCTTCACAATGAATTTTCGGTTCAAGTATCACAGAAACATACAGTCACACTGGCTCCCTTATAGACAGAATGAAACAACTCTCTGATTATGCAAATTTAAGACGCAACAACCTCAAAACTACTCCCTTAATTCTAAGAGTTAGTGTTCAAATTGAAGTAGGATATGCAGTGATTTCCTGTCCCAGTGCGGTCATTAAGCTTTCTGCATTCTGCTAACCAATCCATACCAGTGTTGACTTTTATGCTTAGTTCACTAAGATATTTTGGAAGAACAACTGTGTTGCTTTTGTCATTGCACCAAATGATAAATATCAACTGTTAAGAAACTCCAAACTCACATATGGGCCTGATTCCATGTTACAAAGCAATGAACCAATGAACAAGTGCTTGCACAGGGCTATCGTGCTGTGAGTGTGATAGGGATATGTCAAGGTCCAAGCAGAGAGACTCCATTTATGGGGTACCCAAAAATTATGTGTCACGACATCAGTTTCTTCTCAAGACCAAGAGTACTTGCCTTGATGCAGGAAAATCTGAAACTTCTGCATCATCCTCCACAGCTAGTTGAGATAAAACAAATCTTCAGTTATAGGGGACCTTGGAGAACAGTATATCCATCTCCTGCAGTTGTTCTAAACATTTTTACAGCTACAGAATGGCTTTATGGCTTTATGTCTTAACAGCTGGCACTGGCCGTGGGACCTCTTGGTAGCTTTAACAGCAATTTCTCTAACTGCCAAATATACTTGATGGACTTTGGCACAGGTTTCTCTAAGATGATAGACATGGCAGTCTTGCTCAGCTGGTCTAGTGACATACGTAGAGCCTCTGAAACTATTTTTATTTTTTATAATTTTTGTTTTATTTTGGGGGAATTTTTTGTTCTTTCATTTTACACATTTTTATCCAGGCAGGAGCTCACCTTATTGCAAAATTACTTTTTCATATTATTTCCTTTTATGCATTGTTTTTGTTTTTATTTTGTGTTATTTAGATTTTGCAGAAAACATGGCGCTCTAGATGAGTGTACATGGAACCAGGTTTATTATGGCACCAGTGGTGCTGTTGCACCGGGCCCACACTCGGAAAACGCCCATTACGGATCCATCTAACCCATCCACATGGCCAGGTCTGGCCCCTTGCCCAGGGCAGTCCAGCACCTAGGCCTTGCTGTGTGAGTGGGTCCCAGCCAGCAGGTCCCACTTGCCTGTAAGGGGCTCACCACCCTGCAGCCAGGAACCGCACTGTGGGTTGGAGAGGGCTGCTGGGCAGTGGGTGCAGCGAGGCCGGGCAGCCTCTTGGGAGTCAAATCCCAGAGATCTGTCCTGGATCTGAGCAGTCTCTGCTGCCCACCACCTGCAGGGCCCCACCCACCTCCCCAAGGTTGAGCCATCTGGGACTGGTGTAGAGACAGGGCCGGCCTCAGCTGGTAGGGGGTAGAGGGAGTAGTGCAAGGGGCTCAGCCAGGCCTCACCAGGCAAGTGGGTGCTGATTACTTGTAGGATCTATTTCTTTTTTATTACCTATACAAATGTGTTTAGATTATTTCTATGTTCCTTCAACTCTCTTCACATGCTAAAGCAAGTGACAGATTTAAAGCTGATGAAAATACAAATCAAAATATATATTGAATCAGACAAAATCTTCAACTGTTTTTTTGTCTAAGTAAGGCTTGAAAGATCAGGCCCTTGTAATTAAATTACATATATCCCTTAATTTTGTAGAGATAAGATTAAAATTAACGAAGTCTGTTAATATACAACCATATAGCTCAATGTGCCTTTATGCCACTTTCTATTTGCTGCCAATTTTGGTATACGCCAGTTACTGTTTATAGTTATAGGTAAGCATCATAAACAGTGCATATCTATATAGATACAATTGTTAGCTGTTCCTTCCCAATTATAACCTATTTTCCTCATAAAAACACATTCCGGTTTCTTCCTGTCATTGGGATTTTTGGAAAATTGCATAAACATATAAAATTTAATTGTAAAATGTAACACTGAGTTTTTAAAAAAAATAAAATTGCATGTGGTGCTGAGGGACAAAAACTTCTGTAGAGTCTTTAGAAGGTTTCTTTCAGTCAGAAAGTTCATTACTCAAAGCATGCCTGATACATATATATATGCCTCTGTAATATGTGTGCAATATTTTGTTGTACTCAGCGTGCAAGAAACTAAGAAACTAAAATGATGGAGCAACTATTTTTAAGGTAGCTACAAGGAAACATATTCTGATCTGTGGTGAACGTATTAAAAACCACATCTGGGGTAAGTGACTGGTCTTTTGAGAATGGGAGTAACCTGAATATTATTGTGATTTTTACTGTAAGTGACCATCTAACACATAGTCTAGCTTCACTGGGTGGCAAGATAGATTGGCATGCCTAAGGGGTCTGTCTGTGACTCTACAGTAAGACTATTATAGCGCTTAAGGAGTTAGTGGGATGGTGAAACTTAATTATAGAACATTCGGTCAGTTTGGGGTTTCTGCCTACTTTTTGACAGTCTGCCCTGAGGTTGGCACTCACAGTCATGAGCTGCTTCAGACAGCGTGACACTGGGCTATGCATTCTCTTTTTTACAACAGCTGGAGTTGTCCATCCTTTTCAACACACACCTGGTCACCAGGTTCTAGATCAGGCAATGCTCTGAGTGCTGTTGGCTAGAAAAGTGTCGATAAGCTCTCTTTGCCTTTTGATCCATTTTGGTACTCTTCTCAGGTCTGTCTGCTTTGGGGCTAGATTTTTTCCAGGGTTGGAACAATAGTCCTGAGATGCCTTTTCATCAGCAGTTGGACTGGGCTGTAGGCAGTAGCTACTAACGGTGTTGATCAGTACCTCAGAAGAGCAAGGAATGGATCTTCCTGCTTCAATATTTTCTTGGCTGTCTATACATCCGAGCAGCCTCTTCATTTGCTTATGGGTAATACAGGCGCTTAGTGATGTGTTGAAAATCATATTTTGTTTAAAATGACTAAAATTCAGCTCTGGTGAATTGTGGTCTGCAGTCTGCCAGCTGTTGTTCTGGAATACCAAAATGGGCAAATGTGCTCTTTAATCACTCAGTAACACTGTAACATCTTTTCCAAAACATATTTTTCCAATGTATTATTTCAATATATTTAGAAGAATAAATCCACTACAACTAGGTAATGCTATCCTTTGAATGAGCATAAATCTGCTGCTAGGATCTTCCAGGGTCTGTCTGGTAGAGATGTTGTTATTAGAAGCTCTTTATATTGTTTTTGTCTGTTATTTCTGCAATGTCTGCATAAAGATACTTTATTATTCATGTTCTTACTGATTCCAGGCCACCTCACTGAGTGATTGGTCTGTTCCCAATATTTAGTTAGCCCTCTTTGTGCTTTATGGATAAGGTCTGCAATTTCTTCACTCAAAGTGTTTGGGATGACAATGATATTGTCTTTAATCATTAATCCACTGGACTCACTTAACTGTTCACATAGAGCAAAACAGACTCATGCCACAGCCATAGCGTTCTTTAGATACTTGGGCTATCCTGCCAGAATGTAACTAAAAATTCCTTGAAGCTGTTTAGTTATCAAGGTTCATTTTTGTATCAGTTATAGTCTCCCATCTTATACTGGTCTGTAAGCTTCTACAGCATCCAAATAAGCCTTTTTATCTTACTCTAGTTCACAGGTGTTTGAGTGAACTGCTAGGTTTGTGACAACATGTCTGCTATTACCAGATTTTTACCAGAAACATATTGATCGATTGGGTTAAATCACATTAGCTTAATCAAAAGACACTGGCATCTCAGCAGTGCTTGATACTTTTCCATTGATATGGGTTTATGGTCGATTATCAGTTTAACTCAACCCACATAGATATCTGTAGACATTATCATATGCCCATACACTGGCCAGGAACTCCTTTTCAATCTGCTCATTTTGTTTTTTCACTTCTGTAAGTGTACAAAAGAAGGCAACCAGCTTCCACTCAGAATCATGTAGCTGCAATAATACATCACCAAGCCCATAGCTACTGATCAGCACAGACCACTGAGCATTTGTTTACATCATAGAACATTAAAATTAGAGCAGCTGAGTTCACTAATAAAGCTCAGAACTTTATTGAGGATTTTGTCATGGTGGTCCACTGAAGACCTGTATCTAAAACGTCATCCATAAAAACAACAACCCCATTTATGTTTTTAAGAATCTCTGCCATCTTTCCTTGGAAAATTTCAGGAGTGCTGGTAATCCCACAAGGTAATCTTTGAAAGCAAAATCTCCCAAATAGTGTAATGAATGTCATCTATTTGGCACTCTCTTTGGCTAAAGGAATTTACCAAAAACAACTTGAGGCATCTAGCTTGGAAAATACAGTATCTCCTGCCCCTTTAGGGAGGACTTCTTCTAGTGTTGGAAGAATATATTCTTCTTTCACTACTGCTTCATTAAGTCTTTTATGATCCACATAGATTTGTATATCCCCATTCTTCCACATAATACACATAATCAGTGTACCATGCAGTTGGCTCAGAGATTTTCTCAATTATACCATTCTATTCTATTCTCTTTAACTCAGTTTCTACTTTATGAAGTAGTGGGTTTGGAATTCTGCAGGGCATATGTATGCCATATGGTTCAGCACTGTCTCTTAAGATTATTTTTACTGGATCGCCTTTAAAAGTTCAGTGTTACCAAATATATTCCATCAGTTTCTTCCACCTTTCTCACTAGACCATCATGGCAACTACACTAAGACAATGGAGATTGTCAGCTTCCAATTCTCTAATCATATACACATTAAAATTAAAGCTTTTGTCTGTCTGTTGTTTCTGAGGAATATTGTCCAACAGAGGTGTACTGTGGATCTCCAGCACCTGGGAGCCAAGCCTGTATTTGCACCTCCCCCCGCCCCGACACAGGGCAGGAGGGGTCCCAGCGCCACACCCCAGCTGCCCCGGGGAGGGAGGGATCTGTACCTGTGGGGGTGTGGAGACATGAGGCTTGGTGGGGTGTAAACGCAGGCTTGGCTCCGCCATCCACCATCCCCACACTAATCCGCCATGTGGCACCCACCTCTCCCACTCCAGTCCCACAGCCCGGTGCTGGCTTGGACAGGGACAGCCTCACCTTCCGACCTGGGGGGGGAGGGGCCCAAGCCAGCCCTTCATGATGCATAGGTCCAGGGTGCAGGAGCACCTGCTCCTCAGCCTCCTGAGCCCTCCCCTCCCCCCGTCCATTGAGAAGGGCCAGGCTGGTGCTCCGCACTTACTCACCACTCCAGCCCTGCAGTCCAGCACCACCTTGGATAGGGCAGCCTGGTCCCCTGGCCTAGGGTGTGGGGGGCGGTGAGCTGGGCCAGCCCTTCACGATGCAGAGGGAGCAGGGGGCACTGGAGGGGCTGGCGCCCCCCACCCATCACGAAGGGCCAACCTGGCGCCACCCCCCCTGCACTTACTTGTCACTCCTGGTGCTCCAGCCCGGCGCTGGCTTAGACCAGGCGGCCTCACCCCGCAGCCTGGGGTGGGGAGGGGGGCGGGGAAGGGGGCACCAGGCCATCCCTTCATAACGCACTAGGGACAGGGGGCACCAGCCCCTCCAAGTAGACATTGGGGCTCAGGCTGAAGCTTAGACTTTGAAGCCCACCATCCTCTCTAGGCTTCAGCCCAAGTCCTAATGGCACACGGCTATTTTTAGTGCCATAGCACGAGCCCTGTAAACCCAAATCTGTCAACCTGGGCTCTGAGACTCAATGACGCTTGCTGTCACTTCCCCTTTATGTGGCAGACAGTGGCAAAACATCCAATTTTTGTGCATTTGCAGCATGTGGCTGCTTTAGCAAGGCAATCACATTTTGTACTGTGATCTTTCCCATATTTTGTGCATCTAGTCTGAAAAGTGTTCGATTTTGTTTCGGGCTTAACCCACATTGATTTGAGGACTTATTACAATTGCTTTTTGCAGCTGTGTTATATCTCCTATTACGATTCTGTTTGTAAGTCACTTCCTCTACGTTTCTTTCTGGTGGCCACTGGTCTCTGTTTTGATTTTTAATTATTTCCAGTTGTCTTGCCTCTTCTATTGCTGTATAAAAGGTTAAAATCTCTCTTCACTTGCAGTTTATCTGAAAGTCCTTTAGCTAAAATGTCAACCACTACTCAGTCTCTAATGTGCTCTTCCTTTTTTGTGTCCAAAGTCACAGTTTTCTGCCATGCCATACAAACCTCTTATAAATTAATCCAGACACCCCACAGTTTTGGACATGCTAGAGAAACATGCTTAC
The DNA here is from genome assembly GCA_007922155.1 of Mesoclemmys tuberculata. Taxonomy (NCBI): domain Eukaryota; kingdom Metazoa; phylum Chordata; order Testudines; family Chelidae; genus Mesoclemmys; species Mesoclemmys tuberculata. Next base: position 19,692,396 of record ML675649.1, on the reverse strand, counting down.
TCATAAACCACACTACGGTGAGGTATAAAATGTTCATAAACTTAACCAGCAGCACAGCATAATTGTTCTTGTGGTTCTCCTCTGCACAGGCAAAGGATTTAAAGATATGTTCAGCTTCCTGGCCCATGACATAGATGACGGAATGACACTGCACCTCCCCATGGAGTTTAGTTGTGATGCAGAAACACGCAAAGTGCTCCTTCCAATCAGGCCACTCTGATGGTCTATTAAAGCTGAAGCTCTCTGGTGCATGGAACTTTGGCATTTTGACAAAATTCTGAAGTGTCTATTGTTTGTCTTCTGACACCATGTCAGGTTAGTCACACAGAGGCAAAACGGACATTAGCAATAACAGTAACTTTACTGTAAAAAAAGCATGTAGACTATCTCCTGCACTCAGTACAGATGTGCTGCAGTATTCTTCACACCGCACCACTTAGTGGCTAAATATTATTAAACTTTCCATCACAATACGCCTAAAGAATTCTGATAGGTGTACTATATCAGAAAAATAAAGGGCAGGATCAATCTAAAATTTTATACATCAATATTTTATTGAAAATATGTTCTAGGCATTTTGTCCCAAGGCATTTAGATTGGTCTCCGGTCTTTTCTCAAAGCAGCTACCATTCAGTAAAAATGTTCTACAAGTAAACATTTGAATGTAATAAGCAGCTTTCAAACTTTAAATTCTAAGTTATTTCTGTGTGTTAGTTTTTGGGTGGAATGCTAAACAGGTAAATGAGGCTGTATAATTGACTTTAATTTTATCTTCACACTAAGCAGAAAAGTCCCTTCTGCTTGCGCTTTTATTAGCAAAGAAGTTGCTGTTAGATAAATCCTGGGAATCAGGAGAGAGGCTATAGGCAGTGGTGGCCTTTTACAACTCAAGATGCCACAGGACAGACTATTTTCATTCCCTTCCTGCCTCTCCTCTCTCAGCCAGGCCTGTGTTTGGAATTCAGCAGATCAGGACCACTTGCTACTACTTTTGCTTATCTGCTGCAGTGGGTACAATTAACCGGGGCAATAAATATGAGGCATTTAGCTACAATCATTAGTCCCCCAGCAGCTCCTTTATTTAACCTTGATTCTTTATTACAAGGGAAAATTGTTTCTTCCTAGGACCTTAAAGATGGTCAATGGGGTTTTCACATTCTACTACCCATCAACTACTAACATACATTTTGGGATTCTGAGCATTGAAACTTCATTGGAAAGTTTCCATTCTTTGCTTTTCATTTTCTCTCTACCTCCTTTCAGTTGAAATATGTGCCAGTGAAAAAAGTGGCAGGAAAAATTAAACAAACAGAAAAATAAGATGCAACTTAAGATATTGGATTGTTACCCAAGACCAGCCATTTACTATCTTGAGGAAATAATTCTACAGGGACAACCTCATGTATCTCAGTGTGCTCAATAAATGAGCCAGAGGATTATTATTCTGATCCTCTGGCTGCTACTGGAAAAGAATGAAACAGTTTTGCAGACAATTTAAACAGTGGTTACAAATTTGCAGGCAAAGCTAAACATTTATGCTTTTAAATTCTTGAAGTTAATACCACTGCAAACACTGGTTCTTATGTTTTACAAAACAAATTAGACAGCACTAAAGTCCCTCAATGGCAGCTGAAAGGAGCTGAGATCTGTTCATTAGCAGTCCCTAGACATAAACATCAGGAGACAGGAGGCAGGGCATTCCTTTTTTTGAGAAACATTTTTATTAATATAAGAAAAAAGTTAGTATAGAAGAGCACAGAAAAAAAACCCAAATCATAATATTTGCAAGGCTGATCTGTGTATTCATACTTACTATGCCTAGGGAGAATAATATTCTTAGAGAAAATATGGCGCTGGGGGGAGCAGAGGAGGAAGGAGGGTTATTTTGTTTGCCTTTGTTATAGTGGTTTATAGTTTTCATATGCGCATTTAAGACCCATCACATAAGTGCATTTTTATATGCTGAAAATAAATACATTCGAGAATTATATATATTACTGAACAACTACAATGGCTGAAACTGTTTTAGAGGGAAAATTTGTAACTTTCTTTGGCAATGTATAAACCTTACATAATTTTGGGGCTAGTCAAAAATCTGGATCATGAGCAACCTCCATGCAGACACATTTTAATGTTTTCCCCCAAAATTTTTCTGTTCATGTTTTTCTTTTTAAATCAGATAACGAAAGATAAACGTTTCGATCAGAAACTTCATCTGGTTCTACCTTTAGTTGGTGCCTTTCATCTCAGAAGAAATAGACCTGAATTTCTGAAAAATTACCTCTGGCAAAGTGAGAGAGGTCCTTGCCTTCCCTGCCAACATCCAAACTCATCTATTTAACTGTGTTCTTATACAATGCCCAGCGCTTTAGGATCTGAGCCTCTGCCTCGCAATAATGAATGTATCTGCGCAGGGAAGGGCTATTATCCCCACTTCACAGATGGGGAACTGAGGCAAAGGGTAGCTTAAGTGACATGCCCCAGCTCACCCGGGAGGTCCCCTGGGCTGCGCTGGAGAGCTGGGCTCTGCCGTGCGATGCCAGCCGTGGCGGGGAGGGGGCAGCAGGCTGACACCTGGGGGCGCCACGCTGCATCTGCCCGTCCCGCGGCTACTCCCGGGGCTGCAGCGGGGGGGCCTGCGGCGGCCGCACGACACTCCCCGTGGGAGCTCGGCCCCCGCTCCCGCGCGCACAGCGCCGGTGCCCGCCGCAGCATCCCCGGCCCGGCCCGAGCCGAGCAATGGCGCCCTTTGTTGTCGCTGCGCGGCGACCTCTTCCTGCCCAGGGGACCGCCCGGGCTTCCCGTTCCCGCGCTCGGCTCGGCTCGGCCGCCC
>ML675649.1:19460919-19684563 GCA_007922155.1 Mesoclemmys tuberculata | reverse complement strand
GGGGGGTAGAGGCTGAGCAGGGAGAGGGATGCAGCTGCAGGGAGGCCAAGCAGAGAAAGAGGGATGTGGAAGGGAGAAGGAGGGCCAAGCTAGGAGGTGAGCTAGTGGGGAGGGAAGCAGCAGCAAGCAGGGTGGGGCCAGGGACAGAGCAGGGGTGGACTGTGGGCGGGGGCCATGGTCAGAAGAGGTGGGAAGGGAATTAGCCTCCACCAGGGAAGCTTTCACCCCACCACCCATGGCCCATGTCCCTTTTAAAATCGCCAGGCCCACTTAAGAAAAGGTGAGCCCCTGGGCAATTGCCCCTCCTCCCCCCCAGTGGGTCGGCTGAGATCTTATTTCCTTTCCTTCCCAAGGGCACTAAAGCACATGCAAAGTGGCAGAACAGCTATTAAACAGATTGGCATAATAACCCTAAAGAGAGGAATCTGAATACTTCATTAGTCACAGGGTGACACTGGCCCTTTAAAAGGATGCAGAACCAGGGCCCTCTGACTGGTCAACTGACCCCCCTGGAGCTTTAAAAGAGGGCACCTGGACTTAAAGGGGGGACTGAGAGCCAATCAGCAAAAGTGCAGAGAGAATAGACATGGGGCTCTTGCTGCCTGGCAATAGGGAGCCCCAAAGCACCAGGACTGCCTGAATTTCCTGACAGGGGAGGCAAAAGAAACCGGAGAACTAAAGGGAATAAACCATGGTAGCTATAAATGAGGAGGGTTGGGGACACGTGTTTGTCGTGATTTGACTTAAGTCTGGACAATAAACTGCTTAAAAGATACTAAAGGCATAATAGTGGGGTATCAGTGAAGAAGCCCTGGCTACAGTATTAGCTGAATTCTGGCCTGAAGGAGGGAATCCTGGAGCATGTGGTGTGGATGACAGGAATGGGTGATAAGAGAGTGTAGGATTAATTCAGCTAGTGACAGATAGGTGGGATGTGGGGGAAGCAGTGAGTGAATAATAATTGTTGGGCAGAGCAGAAGGAATTAGGGAAATGTGAGGAAATAAAATAGCGATAGAGAGATTAAGGATATGAGAAAGAAAGGAGAATTTAACAGACGGGCTGGAGAAGAGGAGGGGTAGAATGATCAGCAAGATGAGAAATAATGAAAGAATGTAAGGGAAGAAAGAAAACAAGGACGGTGGAGAGAGGGGAAAGGAAAGCAGACACTGAACAAAACCAATATTAAAAAATGGAAACAGGAGGGAAGACAAATGAGATTGAAGGAAAGAAGCTAAAGAGAAGGAAATACAGTGTCACAGATCTAGTTGAGTGCCTTCTGTTGAACACTTATCAGAATGCCATGAGGGGAGTGACCTCACTGGACCCCTTTAAGCCTCCATGGTCTGAACAGATCCAGGCACTGCTGTTGCTTTGGGGCCTCTAGGAACACTAGGTGCAGATCCTCTGTCTAGCACTTCCTCCTGAGAGTTGAGACCCCCACAGTCCAACTGCCTACCCCCAGGACCAATGCTGACCACTCAGGCTCCCTCTTGGCTTAAACACACCCTCTCTCAGAACTCCAGCTGCATGAGCACTCTGTGTTGACAGCTCTCCTCTCCAGAGGTACATGATAATGTAAGCCAACAGAGACACAGACAGATTTGCCACATGATTTTAAAATACTATTGCTCTTCACTTAATAGCATGTACGATGCCCAGATCTAGACAAAAGAAACACACTTGTACACGTGTCCCTGCCTCTGACTCCTCATCACTCTGAAAAGTTCTCTGACTTGGACAGAGTACTCCACAGTGTCCAGGATCTTCCCTCCAGTTTATGACTTCCCTTTGGAAACATGGAGCCTCTCTTTAGGTCAGCTAACTTTCTCTGACCTTGGCTGGTCTGCAGTTAAACAGGAAAGCTTGCAAAAGCCTGCCCGTCTCTTCACCTCTCCTACTCAAAGCTTCTTATTCCTGTCTCAGGGAGTTTCAGAGAACAATTCACAATAACTCCAAGATCTTTCTTGAGTGGTAACAGCTAATGTAGATCCCATCATTTTATATGGATAGTTAGGATTATGTTTTCCAATGTGCATTACTTTGTAGTTATCAACACTGAATTTTCATCTGCCATTTTGTTGCCCAGTCACCAAGTTTTGTGAGATCCCCTTGTAACTCTTTGCAGTCTGCTTTGGACTTACTTATCTTGAGTAGTTTTGTATCATCTGCAAATTTTGCCACCTGACTGTTTAACCCTTTTCAGCAGGGGTTGCACTAGTACCAAATACGGAGGTAAAATAATCTCTCTATTCTTACTCAAGATTCTCCTGGTTATACATCCTAAGATCACAATAGCTTTTTTGGCCACAACATCACTCTGGGAGCTCACATTCAACTGACCACAAACCCCAAATCTTTTTCAGAATCACTGCTTCCCAAGATAGAGTCCCCCATCCTGGAAGCATGGCCTATGTTCTTTGTTCCTAGGTGTATACATTTACATTTAGATGTATTAAAAACACATATTGTTTCCTTGTGCCCAGTTTAGCAGTATAGATTGCTTTGAATCAGTGACATGTCCTCTTCACTGTTTACCATGCCTCCAATTTTTGTGTCATCTGCAAACTTTATCAATGATGATTTTATGTTTTCTTCCCAGTCATTGACAAAGATGTTAAATAATGTAGGGCCAAGAACTGATCACTGTGGGACTACTGAAAACAGACCTGTTTGATGAGGATTCCCCTTTTACAGTTATATTTTTGAGACCTATCAGTTATTTTATTTTCATTGCTTTGAGAAAACCAATACAATTTTATGATAAATAATAAAATTGTAAGAAATCTACTGTAACTCCCATATATTTATGGAGCCCTCTGTTTATAATAACTGGGCATGTATTCTATATTGTAGCGTGTGTGTAAATACATCTCATACACACCCCAGAAAATTGCAGAGGCATGTGATAAACTGCATTTATGCACCTTTGACTCTCATATCTGCATTCTGCCCACAGAATGATAAGGAATCCAATCAAGTATAGGTGTACAGTCTTTCATGGGTCTCTACAGTGCTGTAGTACTAGTTTGTCTCCAAATAGGCCATGATAGCATGCCAGATGCTCCAGTAAGCACTGCAAGCACTGCAGCTTCTAAGAGTATGTTCGCACTGCAGTGAAATACCTGTGGCTGGCCCAGGCTGCAAGGCTATAAAATTGCATCATAGACATTAGGCTTAGGCTGGAGAGTCCCAGAACCTGGGCTTCAAGTCTGAGCCTCAATGTCTACACTGAAATTTTATAGCCCCACAGCCCAAGTCAGTTGCAAGTGTTTTATTGCCACATAGACACACTCTACGAGCCTACTATTTGGTGGATTACAACAGCACACTCCTCCCAAGAGCTTTGTCTGTGTCACCCATGGATCCTAACTGTCCCCCCAGCTGGCACTGAATCTTCCCAGCTGATGACCTCTCACTCTCTTGAGCAGGCGGAAAAGATGTGCAGCAGATTCACCCCCAGCAGGTTCGCCACACACACCCCTGGTCACCCATCACATAAGTACTGATGACAATAAATATATTCCTAAGTACCAATCTCACTCCCACCCCCAGACACATTCCATTGTGATGGAAATTTGCAAAACCACGTACATTCAAAGAAGAATTGGTTGCTAGCGTGAGTAGAGATAGAATATTATCATAGTCATATAGCACTTTAAAACCATGGCTTTCGATACACTTTACACATATTCACTAATTAACATGTCCTCACAAAACTCCTACAAGGTGAGTATTATTTATTTCTGTTGTGCAAGCTGAGAAACTGAGGCTTGCCAAACTCACACACTGCAAGTGTGCACTAGAGCTGGGAATAGTCTAACTCCCTGGCTTGTGCCTGATTTGCAAGATCATCCCCTCCTGCTTTACATTAACCCATAATTTGGCCCAGAAAACGCTGGCATGTATGCAGCCTACAATCAAGAGTCTGGTTATGACACCCTACATGTTCTTTGGTCAAGGTTAGGTAACTCTTTTGCTGTTTCTTTCAATGCTAGCCTCTACTTCTTACTGTTTAGAAGTCTGGCCAGAACACAAAGACAAATAAAAATACGAGCTGGGTGTAAGTGAACTTGCTCCTAACGTTTTGCCAAGTGATCAGTTCATACCCACCAAATTCCTGTCCTGTTGAATGAGATGAGAGGAATTTATGCAAAATGTTGCTCCTTTTATTGCTACCTTGTCCTTTCACCTCTGTTTGGTCATGGTATTATGTCAGAAACCTGGATTGTGAGCTCTCTACTGGAGGCAACTTATTATTTGTCCAGTACCTAGTGCAATGGGATCCTGATACTTGAGTAAAACACCCAGACACAAGCAAGCAATCGCCTATAAAACCTGAAAATCCACATCTCCTCTCAATAAAAAGACAAAGTCCTCTGAAACCCAACACAATGACTGGGCTACCACTAATGTTGACAAAATATCCATGGAAGAGGAAAAACATGCATGGATCCCATCAAAAATAAAAATGTATTTTCATAAGAAAGAAACATTATCAAAGTGATACACAAAGAATTGGTTCTGCAAGAAATTAAAAACACTACTAAATTGCCAAGGGGAATCCCAAGAAACAAGCCACTCTACTCACAATAATTTGTACTAATGAGTTTAGTTTAAAACAAGAAGAATACAGGACTGCCCACCTCAAAGAGATAAACACAGATACTAGCTTGTATGTCAATTTCTTGCAAATGAAAATAAATGTTACCAGTCTTTAAAAAGAAAGAAGAAAATAGCAGGAAAGAATGGGAAGCAAGAAACCAAAAGGAATGAAGCGGCTTTCAGTGGTTTTGTTTCTCACAGAAACCCCCCAAGCTAGATTAAAAAAAAAAATTTTTTTTTAAATCAGCCTTTGAAGAATCATAGAAGATTTATCTTATAGCAGAACTGCAGAGTATTGTCAGCATTTCCTGTTTTCATGGATTCACAACTGGAAAAGAGAGAACTCCCTTATTAAGTATTGTTCAGTAATGGTCTGAAACTATAGTTCACAAGTGTTACCACAATGTTTGGGGTAATTGCAATATAATATTGTCGTGTTTTCGTAATGCTTTCTTTCAGACTGAAACACGCCATTTAAAGTGACATAACCAACACTAATGTTACTTTGAGTGATATGTTTCCTCTGTACTTTCAAAGATAAAAGTATCCAGTTACTTCTATTAAAGACCCTGATTCAGCAAAGCAGTTAATTATTCTTTGATAGGGTAACAAGCTTTGTGGATGAAGAGAAGCGGTAGATGTGGTATTTCTTGATTTTAGTAAGGCTGTTGATATTGTCTTGCACAACCGTCTCATAAACAAATTAAGGAAATAAAACCTAAATGGAGTTACTATAAACTACTATAATAACTTCCAAGATATTAGTTATTAGTGGTTCACAGTGAAGTAGAAGGGCATATCGAGTGGGGTCCCACAGGAATCAGTCCTGGGTCCGATTCTGTTCAATATCTTCATCAATTATTCTGAGGATAGGACAAGAACCAACAGGCTTAAACTGTAACAAGGGAGGTTTAGATTGGATATTAGGGAAAACTTCCTAACTGTCAGGGTAGTTAAACAATGGAATAAATTGCCTAGGAAGGTGGTAGAATTTCCATCATTGGAGATTTTTAAGATCAGGTTAGTCAAACACCTGTCATGGATGGTCTACCTAATACTAGTCGTGCCTTGAGTGCAGGGAACTAGACCTGAAGACCACTTGAGGTCCCTTCTAGTCCTACACTTCTTTGATTCTACGTGCTTACCTTTAAACATGAGTAGTACCGTTAAAATGTTGTACTGGCCTAGGCACATAGTCACTCAATTGTCAAGTCTAAGGCCCCAAATCCAGCATCAAGCTTCATGTGGGCATCCCTGGCACCCACACAGAGCCTCACTGATTTCAGTGAAACATAGAAATTGCCATACTGGATCAGAACCAATATACATCTAATCTGGAAACCTGTCTCTAACAGTGGCCTGGTTCCAAATGCTTCAGAGGACAATGTAAGAATCCCACATTAGACATATGGGGGTGGGGGTGGATAATATACCCCCTCCCATTGGTGGTGTCTCTAATAGAGACTGGCTTAAGTCTGAAGCATGAGCCTTAACATCCCTTCCAAAAAAGTTTGTTATAATTAATTATTATAATTTTGGATATTCTTAATATTCATATAAATGTCCAATCCCTTTTTGAATCTTGCTAAATACCTGGCTTTAATGACTTCTTGTGGCAGTCTAATTATTCATTGTATGAGAAAGTATTTTCCCTTATGAGCTTTGAATTTGCCACCTTTATTTACATTGAAAGTCCCCTTCTCTAGACCATTCATTATTTTAGATGCTAATGTCGCCTCTCCTTTCTAAGGTAAAGAATTTCAGACTTTACAAATCCTTTTCATGTGCGTTTTCTGTGATCTTTGATCATTCTTGTCACTCTTTTCTAAATCCTCTCTAATTTAGAAAATCCTTTCTGAGACTCATCTGGAATACTGAGGCTGCATTGCTGATTTTTATAAAGTGATTTCATTATAATATTCTATGTATTTTTCTCCAGGACTCTGCATGGAGCAGCCTGAACGATTGTAGACTAAAGCTGCACAATGTTTTCAGTTATAGCCCCTGTTATCACCTATTCAAATCACTGATTTGTCTGAAGCTTTGCATGCTTGGTATCTATTCAGGGATGACTTTCTAAAGGTGAGCTCTATCCCTTCAGCTGGTTCTGAGTCAGGAAAGGATAATAAATAAATACACTTTCCTGATATGAAAATATTCTAAGCATATTTCTTTTTTATTTTGATCAACACTATGTCAAGAACATCTGAGGTTTGAAACTTGACATGCAGATGGACCTTAAGGACGAGAAGAGACTGCAATTCTGTCTGGCCCTTATGTGAGCTGTGCATGAGAGCAAAGAGGATATTTCCTTGCACCATCCTCTGCACTGTGAATGCACTGTAGGACAGGCACAATCTGGCACTTTAAAACGAAATTTTAAAAACAATAACACTCAATGTTTTACCTTGCACTGCTAATGTCTTAATAAGTTAGCAAGTGCAGAACTTAAGCTTCCTATTTCCACCTACACAGTATTTTCTGTTCCTGTATTTCTTCTTCTATGTGTAGCTTGACTCATTGTTACTTAGCAGCCTGATTCTACAAGCTCTCTGCTTGGGCTGTATGTTTTTAAGTGTGTGTATGTATATACAGGATGCAAAATATGACTGGAGTTAGCAGCTCTGTAGGAATCTTGGACCAGATTGGTAAAATTAACCATGGTAGCTCCACTGAAGTCAATGGAGCTATGTTAATTTACACCACCAGAGAATCTGGACCCTTAATATTTGCATAAAACATGCAAAGTTAAAGGAAAACAGTGTCTCTCATAATGTTTTAACAAAGTGAAAGAAAAAAAACTGCAACCATTTCACTCAGCCAAGCATTTGAAAACTCTACAGATAAGAAGCTTATTATCATGATTAAATGGAAAATTATGACTCCAAATTAAGGAAATGTTAGTTGTTTTACAAAGTGTCACGGTTCCAGGACTAGCTGCTCCTTTGTCCTAGGGTTCCAGTTTTGGTTGGATGTATTCCTGGAGGTTTCATCACATGACAATCTTTCATTAAAGTTTAATCTTTAATTCCTGAAAACTGGGACAATCCTGGAGGGTTGGCAACTCTACTTTGTCCCCCTTTTGGTCTCCCTGAGCACACCTCAGGCCCTCATGCCTTTACCTACCCCAGAGCAAACTTTTACAATTCTTCTACTCAAAGACTGGCCCCAGTTGATCCTAAACTGTATCCTGTTTATCAACAATTCTTACCCAGCAGATCCTACTGAATTTGGGCACCTGCAGTTCTTCCCTTCAGGAGTCTGACCAGTGATATACAGGGATCAGACAACCTTCTTAGCATAAAAGTATTTACCTTAGCAGTCAGAACAAAGCATTGCGGGGAGGGGGGAAAGGATTTTTAGATAGCAGTCTACATATATGTCTATTTTATCTTTTCCTTCCTAGGTTACTCAGGAGCAGGCAACTCTTCCCTGTAGCCTGGCACCTTACATCATTAAGGATAATGTAGATCCTGGGGTGGGGAGGTCCCAGCTTAGATGGGAATCCTCTAGTCACCTCTCTGCAGTAGTCCTCTTACTCATATGAATATTTATAGTTGGCCACCTGGACAGACACTATATACACTTGTGTGTACACCTCGGTTGCCTCCAGGAGCAAAAATCTAAATAATGGATCTTACACCAGCAACAAACAGCCAAAATAGAAACAACACAACTCTACTTAAAAGTTATCCAGCAGAGATTCGTATAGGCTAAGTTGTTATAACTGTACCAGGTCAGGAGGTGGCGCTGCAATGGTTTCAGTCGCCTGGAGTTTTCAACAGCAACTTGCACCTACCCAACACTCACAGCATTATAAACAGATCCACCACATCCGTGAGTGTGCACTCTCCCGTAAGTTTATAGTCCTGGGCCCTCTCTTGCATTCGCTTGCTGCTAAGCAGGAGCTTAAGCCAGCACTCTAAATCTGCCAAAGGCAGACCAGATGAAACAAAGAGGGTGAAGCAATTTTGTATTGTGATCATCTTAGATTGCACAGTCCTAGCTGGAAATGTTGTCTTAGAACAGGCCTACAGTACAGACCCATATCAGTATATTACGTTGCTCAGGGTTATACCAATCTAACCTCCTGAGTAGACAGCGCTATGTCAATGGGAGAACTTTTCCCATTGACATTGCTACTCAGTGTTGCTGGAACAATTTGTATAAGGGGGTTGCTGAGAGCCATTGAACCAAATTGTAAACCCTGTTTATGATGAAAACCACTTCAAGCCAGAGAGTGCAGCAGCACCCCTAGTTCCAGTACCTATGTAGCTACTGTCTCTCAGGGAGGAGGCTTGGCTACACTAACAGAAGAAGCATTCCCGTTGGCATAAGAGCGCCTTCACTAAAGTGATACCACAGTGCAGCTCTACTGCTGTACCCGAAGACAAGCCCTCAGAGAGCTATAGCCCCAATTCTGACAGTTTTCTTCTTCAACTTTATGCAGCCACACCAAATCTTAATAGTGCCTCTTCAACCCAGACCCCTGAGTAACCCACTTGCTCCTCAGTCATCTGTGAGCCAAATTCAAATCTGCACAACCGTCTCGGACTTCCACTCTCAATGCCTAGCTGGAGAGAGGGGGTCAGTGAGCTAGCTAACAAGTAGCCATCTGCAATGTAGTCTTAACCCCAGGCAGGTGTCTTCAACCCTGGCAACCACCACAGGCTCCTTCTTAACATTTCCTCGGCTCACAGGGAGCAGTTCCCCTCAGTTCTAGCTCTCATCCCAAAATGCAGCCATCACCAGCACTGCAGCAGCATCTCCTCAGGAAGCCCATTTCAGGCTCAGAGGGTGCCCAACACTGTATCATGGGCTCTGTAGTCCATCAAAACCAGTATACAGTACCATAGAGCTCTGTCTAATCAGATCACCTCTGACAAGGTATAGAAGCTCCTCAAACAGGGGCCTTGGATGGTGACTCCGGCAGGCCTAGCTTCTCCAGATACCAGCAGTGGACTCATGTGTGTCAATCTGGTGACCAAAAAATGCTGTCTGAGAGAATGTCCCTCTTTAAAGCCCTTGAGGTAGTTATTTGTTCCTCAATCTTTGCAAGTCTTTTCCTTTCCTGGTCAAAACCAGTTCTGTAGGTTAGCTGAATAATGCAGGTAAAATTATCAATGCTAATAATTCTGGCTTTGTCCCTTAATAGCTTGAGTGTTTGCTGAAAGCTGGCTATCTTGAGTCATTCTTTTCCTTACCTGTTTTTCCACATAGCCCCCTATCAAGCTAAACCAATGTATTCATACAATAAACAGCTCAATAGCCAGGCCAACACACAGAATTAATATATTATTCCAGGGCAGCTCCATCATTGTTTTTAAAGGTACAATACAGCTATAGTATTTTCCTAAAAATGCCAATATTAAGTTCAAAACCTGCATGCTTAAGTCTTTTAACTGAGGCCTGGTCTACACTTACCGTGGCGATTCGGTGGCAGTTGACAGGAGATACACAAGTGACGAAAATCACTTGTGTATCTCCCGTCAACTTTGCAGCATCTCCTCTGTGCGGCGTCCATACTGCGCAGCGTCGAAGGGAACAGCGCTTCCTTCAACGCAGTGCTACTCCACTTACTGGGGTGGTTTTCCTGCATCGCTTCCTGGATCGACTGAGCGCGTCTATACAGACCACTCAGTCAATCCAGAGCAATCGATGTGAGACCCAACCTTAGAAGGCCTGATTCTGCCACTGCATTATTCCAGTTTTACACCAATTAAATTACTTGTTTCAATAGACTTACACAACCATTAAACTGGAATAAAGCAGAGGTGAATCAGGACCAGAATCTATAGTAAAATTTCTTAGTAAATACCCTGATACATTAACATTTTTTTTGAAAAGGCAGCACTCAAAACTAAAGATGTTTTATGGGCAAATTTAATGGCATTTGCTCATTATGGACTGCTAGTTCTTGAAGTAAAGATGCATGCATGATAGTTGTACAAGAATGCTTGGTTCCTGGAAGTAGCCTAAGGAAAACAAACATTTAATCACACCTAGAATATACTAATCCTTTCTCCCTTCTCTAAATAAAGCATTAGATTATTAATAGTAATTTCCGTCAAACGTATTGGCTAGAATATTTACAAAAAGCATCAAAGGGAACAAAAAACTGATGCCAGTGTGTGTTAATCAAATGTACATTCACTGAAAAATTTCTATAGCACTCTCCAAGATTCAGTTACTAAAAACACCTTAGATTATTAGAACTGTAATATTGTACTTTTCAACATTTAAGATGTTTGTTTACATTTTGCCCATTGCTTATTTGAACAGATGAACTAGACTGGACAATTAGGCAATAAGCAAAAAGTATGTCCATTTTCCATACACTATCAGAATGCTACAGCATATGCATTTCCAGAACTGTATGTGCATTATTTAAATTCAAATGAAAAAGAAAATAAAAAACCCCAATGTCTTTGAATTTATTAGAACACTTATTCAAATATTTTCAAAAATATGAATATTTGCGTGCATAAGGGAGTTTGTAAAACCCTTCTTTACCAAATTTAAGATTTGGTCTTAAACTATCTGTTTGATACATACAGTATGTTACAACGTCCTGTCAAATCTTTTTGGACAGAAAGCTATTGTCCTTTCATTTGAACAACAAGTAAGTCATTGTACTTTAAATATGACTCATTTGCAATTAAAGAAAAATCTGAATTAACTATAATCAACATATTATAGAAAGTAGAATGTGGCTAATCTTCCTAGGGCTGATATTTGTTTTACTTCCTAATATATCGTACATTTAAAATCCCTATTAGTCAGCTTATCTGCAACTATTTTGATAAATTCCTGAAGTCATCCTTACTATACTATAAAATTAGGCTCTCCTAGAGTTCTTGTTTCTTGAATTAGGCAAGAGCTTAATGCAGCTAAAAAATACTTTATTTATAATACTGTAAATAATCCCTTCACCTGAAAGGAACTAGTGATCAACTGTAGTATAGTAAGTTTCCAATTCTATAGCTTTCTTATTCCTATTGTTACACAACATATTTGTGCGTGTTAATTCAAGGTGAACTATGATCAAAATGGTTTCTTACAAAGGCTTTTGTTTACATTATTTTTAGAGTTATCTGATACCAGTTTTCAGCTTTTTATGGCTGAATACACTAAGGAGTCCATTCTGCCCTCTATCGTCTTACCAGGTATCCTGTTTTTGAGAGATTGATTCCCTTTTATTGTGCCTTTCTTTCATTGTGTCTCTGCCACGTTAAATTGCTTTTATCAATAAATGATGCTATAGTGGAAGTGCATGTTTCTCATTCCAGAAGGAGGGTGCAAAAGGAACCTAGGTGGTTTTGTTGTAAAAATAAATTGCTGCCCTTCAATACAAAAAGCTCATCACTAGCCACTGGAAACTGTCTGACTGATGTGTAGTTCTGCCTATGCTGTGTCCAGTTTTGTATGATGTTGTTGATATAGTCACAGGATGTTGTAGGCCCAGTTTTGTCTCTCCTTATGAAAGCCATTGATCACCTCAATCTGTGCAGGAACTTAAAAAAGGCATTTTACATACTCAAGTCAATTTTCCGGTGCATACCAGCATGTCAACTTTTAAATAGCTAACCCCATTGGTGCTCAAGACAAAGCTCCACAAACAGAGAGGAGAGATCACTGACTTTGTTTGGAACAGGCAGCACTTAAACTAATAATATTGGGACCTGTAACCCATGTTGACAAGTCACACCCATGGCTGCCCCCAGGGAGGAGGGAGGTATTAGGTGCACATATTGAGGAGTTTGAGGCAATTTCAAAGTGAATCTCTCAGTTTCCCAATCAGGTAAATAGCCAGAACCTTGGCCTTGGCTCTCCTTAGATGACCTCCCTTCTCCCAACAGGTGGTCTCCTTACCTGCCATTCTCTTCTTGCAGGGAAGACCAGTGACCTGTAGTTGCCAAAAATATCCAATCCAGCTGTAGGCCAGTTCCCCCCTTTGGTGTCTTTAGCAGGAATTTCACACACTCCCCATTTGGTGTCGGGAGGACAAATGACAACAAGTTATAAATTACTCAGACAAGTTATAGGTCTTTAAGTCACCAGGGCCTAATGAAATACATCCTAGAATACTCAACGAAGTGACTAAGGAGATATCTGATTCATTAGCAATTATCTTTGAATAATCATGGAAGATGGGAGAGATTCCAGATGGCTGGAAAAGAACAAATATACTGCCAATCTATAAAAGGGGGAATAAGGACAACCCAGGGAATTACAGACCAGCCAGTTTAACTTCTGTACCTGTAAAGATAATGGAGCAAATAATTAAGCAACCAATTTGCAAACACCTAGAAGATAATAAGGTGATAAGTAACAGTCAGCATGGATTTGTCAAGAACAAATAGTGTCAAACCAACCTAATATCTTTCTCTGACAGGGTGACAAACCTTGTGAATGGGGGAAAGGGACAGATGTAGTATATCTTGATTTAGTAAGGCTTTTGATACTGTCTTGCATGATCTTTTCTTAAACAAACTAGGGAAATACAACCTATATAGAGCTACTATAAGGTGTGTGCACATCTGGTTGGAAAACCGTTCCCAGAGAGTAGTTATCAGTGGTTCACAGTCATGTTGGAGGGGCTTATCGAGTGGGGTCCTGAAGGGATCGGTTCTAGGTCTGATTCTGTTCAATATTTTCATCAATGATTTAGATAACAGAATAGAGTACATTTATAAAGTTTGTGGACGGTACCAAGCCAGGAGGCATTGCAAGTGCTTTGGAGGATAGGATTAAAATTCAAAATGATCAGGACAAACTGGAGAAATGGTCTGAAGAAAATAGGATGAAATTCAATAAGAACAAATGCAAAGTACTCCACTTAGGAAGGAACAGTCAGTTGCACACAAACAAAATAGAAAATGACTGCCTAGGAAAGAGTACTGCAGAAATGGATCCAGGGGTCATAATGGACCACAAGCTAAATATGAGTTACCAGTGTAACACTGTTGCAAAAAAACCACACAAAACACGCAAACATAATCCTGGGATGTATTAACAGAAGTGTTATAAGCAAGACACGAGATGTAATTCTTCCACTCTACTCTGTGCTGATTAGGCCCCAGTTGGAGTATGGTGTCCAGTTCTGGGTACCACATTTCAGGAAAGATGAGGACAAATTGGAGAAAGTCCAGAGAGTAACAAAAATGGTCTAGAAAATATGACCTATGAAGAAAGATTGAAAAAATGTGTTTATTTAGTTTGTAGAAGAGAAGTCTGAACATAGAACGATTACTTACATCGTAACTGTGTTCTTTGAGATGTGTTGCTCATGTCCATTCCCAATGAGGAGTGTGTGTGTGCGCCACATGCACCAGTGCCGTAAATTTTTCCCCTAGTGGTACCCGTAGGGCCAGTTCTAGCACCTCCTGCAGTGACGCACACATGTGCCCACATATAGGCGCTGCCAGCCCCCCCTCCCTCTCAGTTCCTTCTTGCCAGAACTCTGAGAGAGGGGAAGGAAGCAGGGTGTGGAATGGACATAAGCAACACATCTTGAAGAACAACGGTTACGAGGCAAGTAACAATTCTTTCTTCTTCAAGTGCTTCCTCATGTCCATTCCCACTTAGGTGACTCACAAGCGGTGTCCCTGGAGGCAGGCAGAAATTCATAGACGTGATGCTTGAAGCACTGCTCTGCCAAAGCCAGCATCATCTCAAGCTTGCTGCATTATGGCATAGTGGGACATGAAGGTATGTACCCACAGATGTCCTGAATCGGCACATGCTCCTGGGAAGGCTGCTGCTGATGCCTGGGCCCTTGTCAAGTGGACAGTCAAAGACGCTGGAGGTGTGACCCCCGCTCGCTCGTAACAAGTCTGGATACAAGCCATGATCTGTTTGGAAATCTGCTGTGAAGACACCGGCAGCCCCTTCATCTGGTCTGCAATCACAATGAAGAGTTGTGTAGAGCGATGGAAGGTTTTGGTCCTCTCAATATAAAATGCTAGGGCTCTTCTAACATCGAGGGTATGTAGGCGCCACTCCTCACTTGAGTTGTAAGACTTGGGACAGAAGACTGTCAGGAATATATCCTGGTTGAGGTGAAAATGAGAGACCACCTTTGGCAAAAAGGATCTGGTGGATGGCTTTCTACTCCCTATAGAATCAGCTGGACCTGGGCTGAGCAGAGCTGCTCCTCTCCATTTAGCCATGGAGCATCCATGCCGTCAACTATAGGGAGGCCAGATCTGGGTGGAGTAGACAACCTTGATCCTGGGACAAGAGGTCCGGGTGCGATGAAAGCTTCTGTCACACTGGCTGGATTTGGAGTGGGGGGAGGGAGGTATTTATTATTTAACATCAGTATGTCAAAATCATAATAATTCATGAGATATGCCATGTCAGGTACTGTTAGAAAGGTTATAGTGTGCTAAGTAAGATGATAATGTTTATGTTCTTGTGTTATATGTGTAATGGAAGTTATGGATATGATTGATATATCTGTATGTCAAATTGTGCTGTGTCTGGGCGACACCCCAGACAGGATGGCTGCAGCACAAGAGCCTGCTTAATAGCCCATTAAAAAAACTCACAGGTACAATGGGCCAGGGGGAGAAGCCAGGGATATACCTGATGAGTCACCAGTCACTCATGTGACCCTAGACTCCATCTTATTCTTGTAAATTTCCACAAGCAGCATGTCAAAGGACAAAGGACATAAAAGGCAGCTGCACAACATCCATTTTGTCCTCTGTCTTCAGCCTACCTCTGGATCAACTCATTTACAACTTAACTGAAGCTGTGAAACAAAGGACTGGTTGAAACAGGTACTGGATGTATACTAGAGGGACTAGAGGTGGTGGAAGCTCCATCTTTAGAGGTTTTTAAGCTGTGGCTTGACAAAACCCTCGCTGGGATTATTTAACTGAGGTTAGTCCTGCCTTGAGTAGGAGGTTGGATTAGATGACCTCCTGAGGTCCCTTCCAACTCTAAGATTCTATGACTGTACAAGCCTGCAAACTCCACAATTCTATTAGAAACCTGATATATATGGACTTTCAAATCAATTGTATGTGTCTGATTGCTTTACTCCTTTAACATTTCTCTTATAGCTTGTTTCTTTCTTTTTATAATAAACCTTTAGTTTTATTTACTAAAGGATTGGCTGGCAGGCATGGTATTTTGGGTAAGATCCAAACTTATATTGATCTGGTACTGTGGCTGACCCTTTGGGGTCAAGAGAAACCTTTTTGGTAAAGAGCATAAAGTTTTAAATAACTAGTCTCTTTACTGGACCTAGTAGTTGATTGGGAGCCAGAGACTGGAATGAAGTAAAGGGGGCTGTGTATATTTTTATTTTGGCTTCTTGATAACCAGTGTGGGGAATCAGAACCAGTGTAGCTGGTTGGGAAGTCTGACTTCAGTGTCACTCACCAGTGCTGGGAGAATCTGCTCTCCTTTTGCAGCCTGCCCTGACCTTGGCATTTTCAGGTGTCTACCATAGGCACGGACAGGTCACAGTGGCATAGTTGTAGCAGGATCTGCAGAACCAGAACATTTGGGTTTTGGATCAGAACCTCACACTATTCCAAATTTTAAAATTTGATACGGAGTGTGTTAAAGAATAAAGTCAGTCAGGATGAGTGAGAAGCGATCATATGATGATATGAACACAAAAGAGCTTAAACAGTTATGTAAGGAGAGAAAAATAAACCTTAAAGGGGATATCTCAGCAGAAAATGAGAGATTTGCTCATAGGTGATGACCAGAGAACAGGATCTCCACCTGACTCCCTCACAGACATAGCTGCTGTAGAAGATCTTCAACTGCAAGCCCTGAAAGAGAGCCAGCATCTTCAGCATGAGAGAGCAAAGGATGGATGAACTGGAGGAGAGGGCTCATCAAAGACAGATAGAGCTGAAGGCTGCTGAGGAAGCAGATTCATCAAAGACAGATGGAAGTGGCCAGAATCCAACTCCAGATCCTGGAAAAGAAAAAAGGTCTGACCTCACCTGGAAGTCCAGCTTCTCTTAAGAGTGATTGGGCAAAAATCTTTCCAGTTTATAGCAATTTTGGTATGTTTGATACTGATATGGTGAATATATGTAACCAGGTTAATATCACCCAATCCAAGAGAGTATAAATGTAAATCTTCTATGTTACCTATAATCAACAAGGAAATTTGTGAAGGGGGGGTACAGGACTATAAGCAGTTGTCCGTATTTAGACAGGTATGCTGTGACAAGGAAGAGAGTGTCTCTAACCTTGGGATTGTGGAAAATAGCAGCTTGTCTGTTCAGAAAAGAAGTTTATCTACTGAGGGAGAAACTGTTTCCAAGTGCTTGTCTGTTGGGAGTGGCACTTTGCACTAGTGCAAGTTACCTGACTGACGGGGGGAGAAAGATCTACTCATAGCTGTCAGCACGGAGGACACACCTGGCAAGATCACCTGTTGGTATAGTAAACCAAGGTTGTGTTGTCCGTGAGTACTTGCACCACCTTGCCTGAGAGCTGCGGCAGGAAAACCATGCAGGCTAGATGAATTGCTCTGAGTTCCCAGACATTGATAGGCAACACCAACTCCTTTGCCCTGGATGATAGTGATGCTGTCCTAGACTTGAGATCTTGACCTGCCCTTAATGAGTCAATTGTCCAGGTAAGGGAAAATCTGCATCCCTCTTCGCCGGAGGTGGGCCACCATGCATTTGGTGAAGACCCTTGGTGCAGTTGAGAGGCCAAAGGGAAGTACGGTGAATTGATAGTGCTGAGTTCCTACCACGAGCTGCAGGAACCTCCTATGTTGTGGGAAGATTGAGATATGAAAGTAGGCATCCTTTAGGTCGAGGGCGGCGTACCAGTCACCTGGATCCAGTGAAGGGATAATGATAGCAAGGGAAACCATCCGAAACTTCAACTTCCTGAGATACCTGTTGAGGCCTCTGAGATCTAGGATAGGCTTCATTCCTCCCTTTGCTTTTGGAATTAAGAAATAATGAGAATAAAACCCTTTTCCCCTTAGATCTTGGGGGACCTCTTCCACCACACCCACTTGTAAGAGTGCTTGCACCTCCTGTATGAGAAGTTGCTTGGGAGAGGGGTCCCTGAAGAGGGACAGGGAAGGAGGGTGGGACGGTGGGAGCAAGGAGAACTGGAGGGTGTACCCAGCGGCTACTGTGCTGAGAACCCAATGGTCTGATGTTATGGTAGCCCAGGCTGGAAGAAAAGGGATTAAACGAGAAGAAAAATAGTAGGGAGGTTGGATCTGGGGATAAAACTGGTAGGTCACCCTCAGGCACACCTTCAAAAGGTCTGCTTCTTGCCTTGATTGTGGTGGCTGGAACCCTGCTGTGTGGTTGTGGTGGCTGGAACCCAGCTGTGAGGTAGTGGAGGATGAGTGGCCTTGGCATCTCTTATAACCCCCTACTCTTTTTCCTGTAGGCCTCACTGAAGGATTGATCCCTGAACCGTTGAGGCTGCAGAGGTCTGAAATGCCTCCTGGATGAAGACAGGGTATATAAGCCAAGGGACTGTAGGGTTGCCCTTGAGTCCTTCATCCCATGCAGCCTAGAGTCTGTCTGCTCAGCAAAGAGGGTCATGCCATCAAAGGGAAGGTCCTGTATCAATTGCTGGACCTCTGTCAGAAGTCCTGAAGACTGCAACCATGAAGCCTTTCTCATCGATACCACAGACACCATGATCCTGCTGCAACGAGGCTGCTTATATGGACTTTCTGGTCACCATCCTCCCCTCCTCCAGGATGGTCTCAAACTCCTGTCTGGAGGGCTGTGCTAAGGAGTCCGCAAACTTCTCTAGCAATCACCAGATATTAAAATAGCATCTGCCCAACAATGCCTATTGGTTAGATACGCATAGCTGTAGGCTCACAGAAGAATAAACTTTGCATCCAAATAAGTCCAGCCATTTCGCCTCTTTATTTTTGGGTGTGGAGCCCACTCTGCCCTGCCTGTCCCTTTCATTGCCAGCTGTGACTACCAGTGATCCCAGGGAGGGTAGGTGTACAGGTACTCAAACCCCTTTGCTGGAACATAATACTTTCTTTCCGCCCTTTTTGAAGTGTGGGGTAGGGAGGCCAGGGTTTGCCAAAGCCCTTTGGCAAGTTTTAACACCCCTCCATGAATGGGGAGGGCCACGCTCGAGGAAGCTGCTGATGCCAGGACCCCAAAAAGTTAATCCACCAGCTCATCTAGCTCCTCTATTTTGAGGCCCAAGTTAGACGTCACTCTTTTTAGAAGATCCTGGTGGGATCTAAAATCATCCAATGGAGCCGATGACAATGGCCCCGCTACTGTCTCATCCAGTGATGAGGAAGGGCTTCAGGAAGAGGCCCGCAAGAAAATCAGTACTCATCCCCAAAGTGAGGGGGAAATCTTTACACCATCAGGTTTATGAGATGCCATCCTGCATGATTAGATTCACACAGTAAAGAAGAAATGGTCATACTTTATGCTAAGGTTCCATTATAAATAGTTTATAAAGGGTTAAAATTATTAATAGATGTTTTAATAAATGGTATATCAATGATTCTAGATTGTTATAGAGTCCAACAGATCAATAGGTTCTTATAACCACAGTTTATAATTGCTAAGGTGTTAAAGATAATGTGCTTATAACCATATAACACATATTATTTCTATCTGTAACATTCTTATAACAGCTGTTTAGCCGTTACAACCTCCTATAAGATGATTATAAATATATCCCTAATATAAAATGTGACCAAATAAGTAACAGAAGATTATTTCTCTTGGGGTGTCTGTTCATGTATGTGTCTATACTGTTATCATAGGAATCACAAGATGGAGCTGTTATGCAGTCTTCAAATTATTTTTACTTACGTCTACATAGCAAAAGCTGTGCACAGGCTAGCCTACCTGAGCTAGCTTTAGCGCAGTTACCAGTAACAGCTAAGATAGCACAGATGAGTTTTTGACAAAGCTAGAGAGCAGAGTGCGTACCCAAGGTCTGTGCAGGACTGGTACTACTCATGCTGAAATCCACTCTGTGCTATCTGCATTGCTATTGTTACCCATGCTAGCTGGATTCAAGCTAACTCAGGTAGGCTAGTCCATGCGCCACTTTTGCTGTATGGACATAGGCCCGGTCTACACTTATCTTTGCGATTCGGCGGCAGTCGACAGGAGATACGCAAGTGACGTAAATCACTTGCATATCTCCCGTCGACTTTGCAGCGTCTCCTCTGTGCGGCGTCCACACTGTGCTGTGTTGAAGGGAACAGCGCTCCCTTCGACGCAGCGCTACTCTACTTACTGGGGTGGTTTTCCTACGTCACTTCCTGGATCGACTGAGTGTGTCTATACAGACCGCTCAATCGATCCAGAGCAATCGATGTGACGGCAGCGAATTTGCCACCATCAGTGTAGACCCAGCCATAGGCTTAGAATGTGAGCAAGTTTTTAAGTCTTAGAAGAAATGCTGTGTTGTTACTGGTTTTCTGTTGCAGTTTCTTTAGGACTGCTGTGGAAAGCAGTAAGGGAGTTTGCTCTCTTGTTAATCTCGTTAACTAAAGTTAACTCTTGAGGCAGAGTTGCAACTTGGGAACTAAGTTGCTGGTGTTTAGGCTGATATCCCTGAAATAGGAAATTGCTTGCATACCATTTGTGACAACCTCTGTCCCAGAAATGGTGGATGTTTAAATAAAACAAGTTACACTAAGAATATAACCAAAGTCCATGTCACTGATTCTCTTCCAGCGGGAAACAGACCCACAAGACCCCCACATCTGTCACTACTTTACAGAAGAACACCAATATATACTTACATATAGTGAGCTCATCACCATGGCATTTAGTTACTGACAACTCACAATACAAGTTTTTCTGACTCTATCATTTTACAGGGTTTGATACTGTGGCTGGCTTTCAGATTTTAATTAGAATTACAATCTGTATAGCAAAACACAAGCTTAGTTTAAAATCCCATATTTTTTCATTCTTTCTTGCATGTAATGATGCAGAAATTGCTTGAAATTTTGCCTCCTGAGATGGAAGCGATAGGAGAAAATAATCCTTAATCTACATAATATCTTCTTTCTCCTGTTATTTCCTGTCCACTAGCCTCACTTTCTTCTCACTTCCCTTCCATTTCTCCTTCCCTTTCATCCCAACTTTGCTTTGATCCTTTTGTCTTTTTCCCCTCTCTTCTAGTGTTTCTTGGTCCTTCTTGCAGAGCAATGCAAATTTTCAGGAAAGCTCTAATCTACTCTCCCTTTGAGAATATCAAAGAACAGCAAAAATGCTGAATGCATTAGTAAGGAAAGCTCTGTAGGCAGTGAGAAGGTCAAACAGAGCAAAGCTGACAAGACTTGTTTATATAGATAGGTGTGCACTGAGTGGCCAATGTTAGTATGGCTTTTTGGTGCACACCTATCTGAAAAAAAACAGGGAGCAATGCCTGAAAACTAGAGACCTGTCAATGAGAAAGAGGGGGGACTCCCTGTGCTACTGTGCATTACCATGGAGGGTCACTCAAGCTTCATTTGTCATGTTATGGCCCAGTCAGATAATGGGATGGTTGCTACAAAGCACTCTGTATAAAGACTACCTGGCATACCCAACAGCTGTTCTCCACATCAGGCTTCATGCAGGATCAAGCTCCCCTGTGCTCAATGGTTCAGATGAAACAGTATTGTTGTCCTCTTGGGACCCAGATACTTTCATCACATAAAGGATGGTTTTCTCAGAGACCAGCAGCCTACACATTACACAAGTTACAGACATTTCAACATCTTTCTTTCTTCCTTCATTTGGTTGCTTTCAGCTCCATTTTTGCAATTTCACGTCTTTTACTTTTCAGTAGGTATCTCTTCTGTCCTCGCTTTTCACTGAGTGGGACATTTCTTTAAAGAGGGCCAAACCCAGAGAGGTGCCAAGCATGCATAACACTGAGTCGAGGCTTCAGTGGGAGTTGCGATGCTCAGCAGTTCTTAGGAGGCTAACACAGCCCAAGGCAAAGGAGCAGTTTGGAGCCACATCACCTGTGGAGGAGCTAGGGGAGCAATTCCTTCCAAAGTTGCCCCGACCAAGCAGTTACACCCCTTCGTAAGCTGGCATGGACTGGAGAAGGACATGGACCTTTCTTTTCTCTGCCACCTATGGGCTGGATTGCACATTCCAGGTGGCTGGGGAACAGCCCCTGCATTCCCCAGACCTCAGAGATTGTAATTATGTTTGGCTTTAAGCAGGCCACTCATAAAGACCAGGCATTATATGGATCAAAATGTGGTCCATTGAAATCAGTGGAAGTTAGACACATTGGCACTTCTGGAAGTCCCACTAGGCAGCTATATGCATTGGTAGCTGTCAAAAGACCTTAAAAAATCTGGCCTTTGGAGGCTATTTTTAAACATGTTCCCATCAGTCAGTACTGCACAGGGCTCAGTATTGTGAAATGACTTAGCTCTTTGTGTTGTAGTTCCAAAGAAGAACTGTCTCCATTCTTACATCTAGTGAAATTCAGCCTGGATGGCTTCAAAAGGTCATCTCACTGTATTAATGGGAGTGGAGTTTGCTACGCTGGGTGCCTAGGAATCAGAATGAATTGAGAAAAAGGGCTTTCTATTAAGAATGTTTCTTTTAAGGCATAGGGTTAGAATACACACATCATTTGTATTGCTATAGTAAGTGGTCTGTCAGCATCTCCATGCTGCAGCCTTTCGCTGACAGGTTTATAGCTCTGATGCACAAATTTGAGCTAGGCTCAAAAAGAAAAATGCTTGTCTCAACCCAGTTGCAATGTTTTTATTTTTTAACATATTTTACTCTAATCTTTTTAGCTATTTTGAAATTACAAGAGGAAAAACAACATGAATATTTCTAGTTTCAGATGTACTCCTCTGCTTTTAAATAAAACTGTTCTTTTACATTAATTTTTGCAGGATGCTATCCTATAGTGTGGGAATTAAAGAAAATTCATGGTCAGCATAACTTAGAAAAACCACTACTGCATATAAAGTACACGGTATTAATTTGTCATCAAAAATTTCACAAGGTTGTTTAGTACATTGAGTTCCTTCACACAATCCGTGACTTGGTATTGATTCAATATATCCTAAAAACGCCTAAGGTTTCTTTGTGAAATATCTTATCAGTAATCATGCTCTTTGAGGATTTCCTAAATCTGGGGTACCCAGATTTAGCCCAACTGGGGGAGGGAGAGGAAGGCGCACCTTGGCAACTTGTCAGGAACCTAAGTGCTGCATTTAACATCTTATCCTATGAGGTGAGGGCTCCCTCAACTCTCTTCAATGAGCTTTGAAGACTCTCAGCTCCTTATAGGATCAGAGCATTTATTTGCATGAAATGAAGCACATTACAGCCATCTCCTATTTAATAAAGAAGTAGCCCATTCAGACAGTGCCCCTGATCCTGCAAATAGTTGTATTTGTGCTTCGTTTTAACCAAGTAAGCAGTCCCACTACAGTCAATGGTGTTAAATCATTTACAGAATTGGCACCAAAATACCCCAGCATGCAATGCTCCATTCTGATCCAAATGACCTTCCTCTGGAAAGAAGATGGGACACTTCATGCTGGAACCAATAGTTTCCAAGGACTCTTTGTCAGTTGCATTTGGCTACCAACTTGTACTATTGCTACCCTTGTGCTAGGTGCAAACTACAGGGTCATTGCCATTTAAAAGTCAGATTTAATAAACAAAGTTTCCTTCTCATATTATTAATAATATAAGAAGATATAAAATTTCTGTGAGAATTTAAAAACATCTAATTTGTTTTTCCACAAGTAATGAAATTTGCTAGCTATAAAATTCATTTATCTCAGTATTCAGAATAAAAAACTAGTCAATTTCACTTTATGGTTCTAAAGCCCCAGCACAATGCTATAATATTTGGGTTCCTAGTACTTCAAGAGAATGATAAAATCCAAACAGAAAACTATTAATTCCCCTCTCCCCCAGACTATTGTTTGAGGAATAGAAAATGAGAAGATACAAGAAAAATATTCTATTAGCATATTGTAATAACAAAACTTTATGTTCATGAACTAAACCTAACTTCTATTAGTATAATAAGCAAAGTGATTACGTACCACCGTTCTGACCCCAT
The DNA here is from genome assembly GCA_007922155.1 of Mesoclemmys tuberculata. Taxonomy (NCBI): domain Eukaryota; kingdom Metazoa; phylum Chordata; order Testudines; family Chelidae; genus Mesoclemmys; species Mesoclemmys tuberculata. Next base: position 19,660,898 of record ML675649.1, on the reverse strand, counting down.
GGGTTTATTATTCCAGTTTATAGGCTTCCTTAAATTGGTACCTAAAAGGGAGAAAGAAGGAAGGAAGAGAGTATCAAGCAGTAAAGAGTGAAAGGAGGCGTGGAGGAGAAAATAAATAAAACAGAATCCTGATGTTTCTCCCTGTGGCAGAGTGGAGGGGGTTAGGTCCTTTCTGTGCCTCTGCCCCCCCAAACCCAGCTGCCAGGGCTGGGGTAAAGTGGGCGGGTAGAGCCCCAGATCGCAAGGAAGAAACCCACACAGCTGATGAGAAAAAGCCAGGAATGTGCCTTATGAGACAAGGAGGAACAGCTGTCCCCCTAGCTGCAGGGTGCATATAACCCAGCCAAGGAGAAACCAGAGTGAGGTGTGGCCAGGGAAGAGGGTAGAACACCCGCACTTTCGTTCACCTCCTGGCTAAGAGAGGGTGAGCAGCCCAAAGCCTCGGGGCCAAGTGGGCCTGGTTTGGGAGTGGAGTCTATACTGATACACTGTAAATAAACATGCACAGGTGATTGCACTGGGTGAAGCCTGTGAGTCCTGTTATTGTGGCAGGGCAAGACCACACAGAGGATCTGGAGAGGCCAGGGGCCTGTGGCAATCCACTACATTCCCCCTGAGGTCAACAGGAGTTTTGCTGTTGGCTTCAATGGCAATTGGGGCACTCAGCTCTTCCTAGGATTGGGCCTATGTAAAGAAGTTTAAAAAATACAAAATAGATCAGCAGAAAAATGGCAGTCTGTGAAGAGTGGAGATTCTTATTTGTGAGATTTATGGACTATAAGGCCAATGTTTTCAAACTGGCATACTTAAAATTAGGCACCTATATCCATATTTGGGCACCTATATAAATGGTTTGAGTACTAAACGTCTGATGCACCCAATGACTTCAGTGGACGAAGGAATAGGCACTTCTAGATGATCTCCATTCTTAAAGCTGGTTTTAAAAAATCTTTGAATTTTGGAATCTTTGAAAAATGTACTGAAATTTTCTATTAATCTTTGGTTTTATAAAACCTTGTTTTAACAAACCTAAATTTGGCTATTAATGTGTTTACTAAAACACAAATAGGGAAAGCCATTGCTTCAGTGAAAATTAAGACAAGCTGAAACTGCTTTATACACATCAATGCAGTACATATTACATAAAAAATGGCTAACTTATAGATCTCAAAGTAATTGTTAGTGGACAGTCATCATCAAATGGGGGTATTTCTATTGGGGTCCCACAGGAATTTATACTTAGGTAACTGCTATTCAATATCTGTAAACTTTACCAGCAATGATAATATACTTTTTCAAATTACTTATAAAGATATTGAATAACAGTGAGCCAAGAACAGATTCCTGTGGGAAGTATAAAGACAACTATCACCACACAGAGACAAAAATTTTATGAATTCTGCACTTTCTGTGGCCATGTGAAATGCAGAGGTAGTTTTTTGAAAATAGAAGGGCCTTTAATTTTGCTGATGCACATAACAATGGTAACTGGAAGTTGAAGCTAGAAAAATTTAGACTGGAAATAAAGTGAACACTTTGAACAGTGATGGTAAATTAATCATTGTAACAACTTATCTAAGGATGTGGTATATTTTTCATCAAATGGAGTCTTTAAATCAAGACTGGATGGCTTTTAAAAAGAATATTCTGTCACTCAACTAGAAGTTGTAGGCTGGATGCAGGAATTACTGAGTGAATTTCTATGGCCTGTGTTTTGAAGGTGGTTAGACTAGACTGCCATAAGGGTCCATTCTGACCTTAAATTCTATGAATTGGAAGTGAATGCACCCAAATACCAGAGAGGCAATGTCTACTGTACTTCCAAAGGGAACCATACTCGTAGACTTTAAGATCAGAAGGGACCATCGTGATCATCTAGTCTGACCTCCTGCACATTGCAGACTACAGAAACTCACCCACCCACTCCTGCAATAGACATCTAACTTCTGGCTGAGTTATGAAGCTCTCAAATCATGGTTTAAAGTTACAGAGAATTCACCATTTACAGTAGTTTAAACCTGCAAGTGACCTTTACCCATGCTGCAGAGGAGGGCAAAAAAAAATCCCAGGGTCTCTGCCAATCTGAGCTGGGGGGAAAATTCCTTCCTAACCCCAAATATGGCATTTAGTTAGACCCTGACCATGTGGGAAAGACCACCAGGTGGATACCTGGGAAAGAATTCTCTGTAGTAATTCAGAGCCCTCCCCATCTAGTGTCCTGTCTTTGGCCATTGGGGATTTTTGCTACTGGCAGTTGCCAATGGACCACATGCCATTGTAGGCCATCCTATCATACTACCCACTCCATAATACTATTATATTAATCTCCATCTTCTCCAATTTAACTAATAAAATAATAAGAGTAATAATAATAATATGTCCCCCATGGAACTGTATCAAATACCTTACCTTACTGAAATCCAGATAGATTAGATCTGTATTTCCTTTGTCTAACAAAATCAGTTATCTTCTCAAAGAAGGAGATCAGGTTGGTCTGGCACAATCTACCTTGTTGTATTTGATCCCAATTACCATTCACTTCTGTCCTTATCTACTATCTCTTTCAAAATTCAACCTTTAAAGATTGCTTATACTTCCTGATTTAAAAAAAAAGACAGCTTAGGAGCATTCAGAATGATCAGACAGTGTTTTTAGCTAAGGTGCCAACAGAGGTAAAAGGTAAAGTAAGATGTAAGTTAAGTTGTTTCCCTCCCACCCTTTACTTCTCTTGTCTATTTTGATTGGAAGCTCCTCAAGGCAGGGACTGTCTCTCATTGTGTTTTTGTACCATGCCTAGAACAATGTGTCGCTGATCATGGCTGGGCCCCCATGCTACAGTCATGGCAAATAATAATGCAGCTGGGCAGCAATGATTTAATTTCTAATCATGCCCAGTAGAGGGCGATAATTCATTACTATTCAGAAGTTACATGTGGCTTCCGCACATTTTTCTACTCAGTAATATTCTTCTAACTTCACATAACAAACAGCATCAATATCCACTGTTCCTTTAACTTGTATCCAAAGTGGCATCAGGGTCACTGGCTTCTTATGCAGGACATTACGTCAGAGATCCGGATATTGGGAAGTCATATAATCATAGAACAAGGCATAGTTTTCTATTTAAGGACTTTAAAAAATCCACTCTTAGTTTTTGCTTAGATTTTTGCCAAGTGGCTGGTGCTGAACTATATCAACAAAGCAAAATACCACTTTGTGGAAGTATTATCAATTATTTACAAATTAAGTTCATTTGTGAGGAAATATAAAAAAATTTAAGTAGGGTGGATTTTTATTTCCTTAAAAAAAGAAACAAACAAGCAAAAAAAAATTTTGTGGTGGTGGCTGATATCATCAGGGCTAAAAATCAATGTTCCATTTTCTTTTATTAATGGATCACTTTCATCTACAAGTAGAAAAGCCCAAAGTGTTTACTTTTAAAAAGTGACGATTCTGAAGAATGTAATAAACCATACCTTTCTTATCAGAACAAATTAATATTCTACCTTAAAAGAGAGAAATATTAAGTACATATATTTAATTATTTTATTTGGGTTTCTATTAATTGACTTTTTCTCTTACAGTAAGTTCCCTCACATGCATACATCCTTCTCAGAATTTGATATGACCACTTTATGCTTTTAGTTAATTTTTTAAATAAAAGAAATGTAGAGTTTAAAACTTAATTCCCTGCAAATTGGCTCTGAAACCCAGGATATGCTGAGTCACTCCAGCTACAGAATGAAAATGCCATTTAAAATGTAAACTACCGATCTTATTGTACTCAGTGGTGTTTCCCCCAGCAGATGAGAAAGTGTTTAATGGTCACTTTTCAGTAAGAAATAAAATCAGGTGCAATAAAGGTCTTATACTTTGTTTTAAATAAAAGTTAGCCCTTCACTCCACTGATTGCTTGCTATTTGCCACAGTGCTAAGAGATGGGAAACACAATAGAGAAAAGCAATAACCAGAGAGAAGTCGTTGAAAACAGAAAAGAGAAAAACAAGAAAACGGAAGGGGATTGGTAGATACAGGATACAAGAAAGGGAAAAAAAATCTGCCATACCAGAAACAGCAACTGTAGCCAAACAGGAAGTGCTGCCTTAAGACCAGCCAATTCAGGCACCCGGAAATGGCAGGAGCGATAGCAGAGGCCCAAGACACCTGACAAAGTAGGAAACCTGAAAATGAAAGGCGAGGAGGAGATGGCAGGGGGTGGGGGACTCCCCACCCCATTGAATATGTTCCTAAATTGTATGTGTTTTTCTGACCCTCCCCACGCCCTCCAGATTTGGATTTTAAACCACCAAGGAAGTTCAGCTTTATCCCCTCTACATTTCTACATCCTCTCTCTTGTTTATTTTTGAGACAACATGGACAGACTTTTTCCCCCTGAACTATAAACATCCCATTTCCACCTTTATGCTTCTCCTCCCCCACCCCCACTTCTTACTGTGTTTCCATTTAAAGTATTTCATTACACGGGCTGTGCACTTCTGAGGTTGCCATCTGTGTTTGAAGTGTGCATATAGATCTTATGTACAAGCTCTGGTCAGAGGGTTTTTTTTTTTTTTTAAATAATACAGTACACCAGTTAGAAGAGGACTGGTGGATTCAAGGAATTGTTAACCGGATAACCAGCCTTTTCCCTATAGATCACGGATTTAAGTGCCAGACGTTGTGGTACTAGGGATTGTGCAGAGCCTGCATGGAGTACTGTGAAGGTCTTATTGCGGTAGTCATTCATAGCCACTTGGAAATGGACACAGAGTAAAGCAGATCGCTTGCAAGCCCCTTAAGTACTGATTGATCACTGAACGCTGCATAGCGAGTGTAGTTGTTACCATCTGACAGCTATTTGGTGCCCTCACTGTCATTTCTTGTGTCAACATCATAAGAACCACTGGCACCTATGCTAAGTGTCAGCAGAGGCCAAAGATTTGGGCCTGGCCATTGAGCTGCCCTTTCACCCCTCAAAACAGTTTCTCTAGGAGGATAAAGGCTCATTAGCAGGGCCCGCTGGGGGAAGTTTACATGATGATCCTGTCCACGGTCTGGGGCTAGGTAAAGAATTTTAGGTGGCCAAGCACCTTCTTCCACACTAAATTTGGCTTTGAATTTTGCCCTTTCATTTGCCACTTACTTTCAAGTCTACTCGATCAGAACAGACATGTGCCAGACTGACCACTTCCTTAAATCAGAAACTATAGGCCTCAGGTACTTACGTTGCTCCCATCACCGTAGTATCTGAGCATCTCACAGTTGTTAATGTATTTATCCTCCCAACACCTATGTGAAGAAAGGATGCGCTTTTATCCCCATTTTAGAGATGGGAACCTGAGACACGGAAACTAGGTGGCATGCTCAAGTTCACCCAGATGCAATGGTGAAACAGTTAATTGAACCTGCGTCACTTGAGTCTCAGGTTAGTACCCTCACAGTGCCCAATCCTTCCTCTCAGACCAGATACTTATGGTGAATATCAGTGTTCTTTATACAATATAGCGTAAGTGAATTTACATTCTTTATTTCTGCAAACTTCTGATATTCTCATATATAAAGGAACCATAAGAAACAGCCATCCTCTTCCAGTGGGTCAGAAAGAACAAGGTTAGCACAGTAGTTATATGTTGCTGTTTTTTCTGATACCCTGAAATTCTTAAATGCCTATATCTCACAGTTACACACTCTGTTGTTAATACACATTTTCTCTACACTCCCTGCTGGTCTGCAAAACATTGAACATCCTCATCTTGGATTCAAGGAAAAGGATGTTGTCCTGGAAACGTTTGGACATATAAATTACAGTAGTCTCATGTATAACCTGGCATAAGATTTAGACACCACAAGACTTCTCATTAATATATGTCAAAAGAAGAGCACATGGAAACTTGGCCTAGTTAGAGTCTAGCCATTAGCCAGGTAATATTTCAAATCTCTTCATTTGTTGTAGTAACACACACACAGAGAGAGAGAGAGAGAGAGAGAGAAAAGAGGCTACACTCAATCCAAGCAGTTTGTCAAAGTTCGGGGCCTGTGGGATGTTCAAGTTGGGAGTAGTAATTAGTGACAGTCAGATATTTCTTTCTCACAGACTTGTTCATTTGGTACATTCCTTGTAAAGTCCTGCTTCTCCAAATGCAGGAGGCACCCAGAACAAAAGGACCAATTTCTTCGTTTACAGCCCCACACCTATTTAGCCAACAGACCCAAAAGCTCAATCTCTCTTTTTTTCCAGGATCACACTGTGCTTGAGTTTCTTGCTTTTTACCTCCCAGTTTCTTGTCTCTCCTCCTACACAAATGCCATGTACATGCACACAAACAATACTCAGCAAAAGCCTTCTATTCACTCACTCCAAACTCCTTGGCGAGTTCACAAGACCCTTGGTTTTAGGTGAGGGGCTTCTGATTAATTGATGGAAGTGTTCATCACCCAGTAAGGTTTCCACTCAATCTATAACAAAGCTTCAGCCAGCTCATAACAACACGGACTAGTATTGTTTTCACTGAAGCTCCACTCTGAACTTTCCACTTTCCCAGGATGAGTGCTTTGGGTGCAATGCAAACAACACTACAATGTCAAGCAAACAGTGTTCTAAAGCTTTGTGTGATTCAGTTGTTATAAAATCAGTCTCTTGATTATTTGGCAGAATATTTGAGTTCGCTGTAAAGAATCCTGAAGACCATGGGAAGGACTATAGAAAAATTACATGTCATGGGGACTTCACAGGAAAGAAAAAGTTAACAGTTGGCTTTTAAAATTTTCCACTTACAGAAGTCTGTTTCAAATTCCTGAGGTTTCTCTGGCAGAAGAAATGTTTATTAATGGATGATGAGTTTGTGATTTTTGTTTTCCTAGATTCCAGAAATCTCCCACATATATAAATGCAAGCCAAGGTTTGTCTAGGTGTAATGTCTTCTGACTGAGTAGAGCATTAATCATACCTCCTACAGAATCCATTCATTTGTATAACTTAAAGTGTATATTGACTCTTTTAACAGCACTGCACTAGGAGTTTTGGAAATGCTTAATTGCCCCCTTTTCAGAGAGTAGGATTTCAATAGTTGAAATCTCAATTTATGAAGCACCAAATTCAAATGAAAAGCAAATTTTAAAAACCACAAAGATTTCCCTTTGGGAACCATCACATCTTCCACTGCTACATTGGTTACTTGTCTGCAGTGTTGTAGCTGTGTCGGTCCCAGGATATTAGAGAGACAAAGTGGGTGAAGTAATGTCTTTCATTGGACCACTTTATGTTAATGAGAAAGACAAGCTTTCAAGGGCTCTTTGTAAGCTCAAAGCTTATCTCTCTCACCAGCAGAAGTTGGTCCAATAAAAGAGTGATGGAAGACAAATAACCAATATTAAACTACTTTATTTTAAAAAAATTAAAATAAACTTCATATAATTGTCAAAAATGTGTTAAAATCAACTTACCTTGTACCTTACTTCCACTCTTGCCACTGAAGTGTTGGGTAATCCAGTTCCTCTGTTGATTACAGTTGCGCACTAGTTGTAGAATTTCTTCCCAGGTGAAGCCAGCAATTTCAGTATCCTCTGTCACTGTCTGCCAGTTATTCCTTGGCCTTCCCTGCTTTCTCTTTCTTCCTTCAGGTACCCAATTCAATACTTGCTTACCACACCTTCCATCGTTCATACAATGAACATGTCCCAATTACCTGAACTCTTTCTTTGATATTTACTAACATGTCCTGCTCTGTCAGCAATCTTACTCTCACATTTGTTATTTTGTCTTTCCATGAAGTGTGTAATATCTTCCTCAGCCATCTGTGATGGGCAGCGTCCAATTTATTTTTTGTTAGCCATTGTCATTGAGCCTTTGCTCTGTACAGTAGCATGCTCAGTACGGTCTCATGGTATAACCTTGTCTTTAGCTTGGTATGGAGACCTCTGTTTGGCCAGATGTCATTTATCCTTCCAAAAGTGGTGTTTGCTTTTCCTAGTCTCGTATGAAGACTTTTACTGCAGCCACCTTCAAATGTCACCACAGTCCCCTGCTAGCAGAACATTGCTAGTTTAATTTCTTTCCCATCCATGTACACCTTCATATCTGCTGTCTCCTACCTTTACAATTTTAGTTTTCATCTACATTTTCTTTCAATTTTCATCTTCTTTTTCCATTTCATCTTTTTTCAAACCAATTTATACAGCTTCCTCTGACGTAAGGGCAATCACTCTGATTCACATCATACGTAGTAAAGCAATGTGGTTAGCAAAGTCAAGTGTACAACTCATTTCTGCTTTGTTGCTCACTGAATCACCCAGTCTATTGTTAATGCAAAGAGGATTGGTAATAAACACCCATTCTTGTCTAATTCCAGTTTAAATACCAAACCATTCACCCAGGCCTAGAGCCAATCTTACTGTGCAGCTACTTCTATCATATACATTCCTTACGATGTTGATTAGCTTGCCCAGTAACACATAGCTTCTAGCAATAGTCCATGTTTTAAAATGCTATAATCATTTTAATTTCAGTTTCAATAGAAATTGCCACTATCTTAACATTCTTCCAATACAGGACCCCAATCCTGCAAAATACTTTCTACATGGGAGACAGCCTTACTTGTGTGAATAGCCTCCTTGAGTCAAGCCTACTTACACGAGTAACATGTTACAGGATCAGGTCAATAAATGAAGACATGCAAAGCACCAATCTACATTTCAGATTATTGGAACAGCTTGAGATCATCACAGATGTTTCAATCGTAAATTCTATTACTTATTAAAATATTGTTTTTAATTAAGTACCAGGAACTGTAATTTATTTTAGAGAGATATATGTACATACAATATAAACACACTTTTTAGTACGTAATAAAGCTCACCTCAAATAGCTCAGAAAGGCCATAGGGTATATTGTATATACTTAGTAGCAATTTGTCACAGCTTGATTTGATTTCATCCTAGGAAATAATCAGTAAAAAGGCAGCTCATACTAAGGGCTTGCTTGTAACCTGATGATCCACCCTGAGCAAGGTTCAAGAGAAAAATTAGGCTGCACCTTTTGTTGGGGAGCTTGTCTCCCCCTCCAGATAGGTTCCAGTGTGTTTGCTTCTCCAGTGTAGCAGTTCCCATATAAAACAATGCTATGGTGTAAACATGCTGCACTGTCGTAAGAAGTGACTTGCACTCATGCAGTTTGCCCCAGTTTTAAAACTTAGCTACATTACTGCAAAAACAACCAAAAAACAAAAACACAACAAAAAACAGCGTTGACAAGCCTTTGGAGACACTAGGACCACCGATAGTTATGGACCTAACAAGGGCCAAGTACAAGGTATCTAAACTTGCTAACAGCAGGGCTTAAAAGAAAGGGAGGGCCCTAATGCTTTGGAATATTTGTAGCAAGTGTGTGTGTGTGTGTGTGTGTAGACACTATGCTTGCAGGGGCTAATAATGCTATGTAGCTTGTCAAAATTTTGCAGTATAGATGAGATCTTCATGAGCTGTAGAAAAGCCAACAACAACACGGACAGTGAATTTAGCAGCAACCCAATAAGATAGTGAGCAGTACACATAATACGATAAAATGTATTATTAAAGAAATATTGGTTTTATGATAACTGACCAATATAATGATCCCTGTCATATTTTTGTACAGTATCTAGCACAATGGGGTCCTTCCATGACAAGGGCTCAGAGGCACTATTGTAATACACATAAATATGGGACCAGGATAAGGGCCACTATACAGAGAAGCAGAAATTTTATATCAAAAAAGTATTTTGTGAGATGCACGTGACATTTAAGATAAATCAGAAATTGACAAAAATGGATTGGAGAATGATGACCTTAGACCCGGGGAAAGTGTAAAGCGAACTGTAACAAGTGATTGCAGAAGAGATTATCATGGTGACTGATTATTATTTTGCTTCATCCATGTGATTGGTGGCAAAGCAAACATAGAAATGCTCTTTGCCCCCTTGTGTATGGTTGTGCATTTAAAACAATGGCAGGGTGGTACAGCAGGCCTTGACGCTTCATGGGCTTGAGACAGGTCACAAAAAGATGAAAACAAGGGCTAGATTTTTAAAGTATTTACATGTTTTTGTGTTTCCTTTAGAGAATACTGTCACTGTGCAACAACATATATTTTAAGCTATATATTCTGAGATCTGGTCTGCACTTCCCTTTCCTAATTGCTCAGATGGCTATTGCACACATGTCAAGAAAGACGGTAAAATAGAAATAGCGATTCTGCTCTCTGAAGGAAATCTTTATGAACAGTTAATTATTGTTTCAATATTTTGTTCCATCAGCCGTTTGAATGTCAGGCAAAAGGTTGGTAAATGTCTATGCCTTTTATTGACCTGTCTTGATTCAGGAACCTTACAGTTATGTGCCAGCTCATCCTGTTGTTACTGCAATAATGAAATGCAATTAGATGGGTGGCTGATATATGGCTGCTGAAAATAGGATTGACAGAGGTCTGCAGCATTACTGAGTACCTTAGCTCACTTCAAAAAGGGATACATTCACAATGTAAAAAGTAGCAATTTAGGCACAAATTGTGTTAATTTAGAGTTTATTTTTGTGAATAGGAACTATGTAGCTAATTCCCCAGGCACAATGCCGAATATTTGCCCTTTTACGCCTATGCACAGCACTGAAAGGTTTGCTTAAAATAAATCCAACAAAGATGTGGCTGTACATCAGGGTCTTGCGGAAAAATGGCAAAAAATAGCTAACCACAACAATGTTAGCCCTAGTGTTTTCATCTCACAGTTGCTGGGACTGAAGGGAAGGAAGGAAGGAGGCTGCTTATGACGTGGCATTTGTTTGGTCTAGGTACATATATTTGCACAGGTGTGACTAATCCTGCAAGTACTTAATTAAACTCAGACAATGTCTTGCAATTTGTTTTGACCAGTTGAAGCAATTAAGCAATAAAGCAAAACAAGATGTTTGTTATTGTAAGGATAACTAGAGAGGGCTTCCTGTTTACAAGGTAATAATTGTGTCCTGAGCTGAATAGACTGTAAGGCTGCAGGCCAATGTTATTTAAGGCAAATAAACTCAAAGCTTAAAATAGAAATTTCAAAAACTTTTTGTCTCTTCCTTTCAGCTTCTCCCCACCTAGTCCTCTTCCCTCCTTTTGCCCCCCCTCCCCCCGCCTCCAAAATAACACCAATCTAACTGCCTTTACATGATTTTTTGAGGCAGAATTGTGAGGGACAGCTGCTACAAAGCTCAGAGCGCTCTGTTGTGGAGAGAAGGAAATGAGGGATAAGAAAGGAGAGAGAAGCAGGGAAATGAGTCAAAAGCCATTCAAAACAAACTTTCCCTCTTATTTTAAGAGACATTTTGGACTTTTTCTGCTACGTAGAAAGGAAGACAATGAGAGGCCAAGGCCCTGATTCACCAAAGCTCTTAAGCACATGCATATATTTAAACACGAGAGTGATACATTGACTTCTGTGGGACTATTTATGTGCTTAAAGTTGAGCACAGGCTTAATGCTTTGCTGGATCAAAGCCTAAAACAGCATTTTTGTTGCTGTAAAACAGCTTGAAAACTAAGGAGTTGGTCCTGAATAGTGCTAAGCACTCTCAGTTACCTCTGAAATCAATTGATGAGCAGCATGTTCAGCCCCTCTCCCAATCAGATCCTCTGAGTGCAGGTGCCAGTCAGAGCACAGAGATTAGCAACAGTGTAAAGAAATGTGCTCAGCACTTTAATTGAGAAATAGCTGTACAATTAGTATACAAATCCCTGCACTCCAGCTGGTTCACGTGCATTATTAGTCAATCTGAGCATAAGCAAAATCACACAGTGCAGTTACCGAGAAATAACTACAAAATATTTGTCATGGGTATGGTGTTATGAAGATGTGCTAGATAATACAGGTTAAATATATGTGCATTTGTGAGATTTGCGTTGCTTTTGGTTTTGTAAGTTGTTTTGCACAAGAACTAGAAGGCGCTTGCATGCAAAGGAAACACACATGTACAGGGTGGGACATTAGGAGAGGTAATTTATAGATGAGGGGATGTTGGCCAGAATACTCATGTCATTCCCTATCCTTTCCAAAAAAAAAAAAAAAAAGCCAAGGGATAATTTACTTCCACAACAGGTCCTGACCTTGGCACAGAGTACAAGCCCACGTGCTGTTGTGAGACTTGTACACACCACCTTTTCAACTGGCCATACAGAACTACCATGTAAGCTAAAATCAGTAGCATTACACATATTACCTTAGGGCTAGATTCAGAAAGGGGACTTAAGTAGAGTCATTAGAGCAGAGGGACTGGATCTTGGGTGCCCCCCCACACACAGGTGCGTGCCCTAATCATCACCATTAGAGTCTTCTCACTTGTTCTCTCTCTCTGGTCCAATGACCAAGTATTTAATTCACAGTACAATGGCTTCCAAAGAAGAGACTGATGGAGCCTCATATGAGAATATCCCATAGATGAGGGGTTAGAGAAGCCTCCTGTGAGATAGGATTTGAGGAGGGTTTCTCCCTTCTCCCCATCATGCAGAGTGGGAAAATTAAAACTAGATCTCCCACATCTCAGGTAACAACTGGGCTAAAAAAAAAAAAAAAAAAAAAGACATAAGGCAGGCCCCACCTCCTCCTCCAGATAGATTTTGGACATCCAGTGACATGCTTAGAGGCTGCCTACTGGATCAGGTCCTACATATGAGATAAGTGAGCAAATGCCTATTTTCCCCTTGTTCATAAATTGCTCTGGGACTTAGTCTGGTGCCTAAGTCTGCGATGTAGACACCCAAGTGCCTTTGTGACTCCTATCCATAATGCCTCAGAGCCCTAGCCATGGACAAGGGCACTATTGTGCTAGGTAGTGTACAAACACAGAACAAAAAGACGGTCCCTGCCCCCAAAAGTTTACAAGCTAAGTATAAAATATGAGACAAATGGATACAGAGAGATAGATGGGGCATTTACAAGGAAACAATAAGACAACTTTGGTCAGCATCACAGGTAGTGGTATCACCCCAACAGCAAAACACTTGCGTTTTCTTTTGTAGGCATCACTGCAAATGAGAATTTTAAGGTGGATAACGAGATAGTTTTGTGGATGTTTATGGGAAGCTCTTCCCGAGCCTAGGGGGCAGCATGGGAGAATGCAGGAAGGTGCTTATTTGAAAATTTAACAAGTGGGAGATGGAAGTTGGCAGTATAGGCTGATCAGAGGCAGTAGTCAACTTCTTGACAGAGAATGAGAGATTATAGGGATAGGGTGGAGATTGACTATGAAGGGCCCTGAAAATGAAGAGAATCAGCTTTATCTGATATGATAGAGAAGCAGAGCCAGTGGAGGGATGCTAAGAGAGGGAGGACATGTTCAAAGCAATGGACCAGGAGAATGATCTTTGCAGGAGCATTCTGAATGGCTACAAGTGGGTCAAGATTGCATTTGTCAAGTCCAGAGAACAGGATGTTGCAGTAATCAAGAGTGAGTTGATGAAAGTTTTAGCTATGTGGGTGGATAGAAAAGGCCATATTTTAGAGATGATACACAGAAAGAATTTGTAATAGTTAGACAGCATGGGTGCGAGAACCTAGAGAGACGTCTGAGTTGAAGATGTCATCTAGGATAGGGTACTGCATGACAGGCAGGAGGGGTGGTTTGTCCACAACTATCGAGAAAGATGGTAGTGGGGACAGGCAGAGTAAAAACTCTATTTTAGTCATGTAGAGCTTGAGCTGATAACTAGACAACCATGATGAGATGTCAGAGACAGGATGAGATTTTTGTTTGGTCAGAAGAAGCCAGTGGTGCAGGAGAGAGTTAAAGCTGAGTCATCAGCAGAGAGATGGTAGTTGAATTTGCATTTGTAGACAAGATTACCCAGAGATAAAGCGTAAGCAGAAAAAGGAAAAGGATCAAGGATAGAGCCCTATGGAATCCTCACAGAAAAGTGGAAGAGATAGCAGAAATGAAGGAGAGAATGAATTTGTAGCTGAGAAAGTCAGTCTAGTCATGGGATTTCCACCAGAGCTGTAATCATTACTTTTAAACCGGAAACCCATCATTCCACAGTTAAATTAATCACTTAAAAAAAAAGACATTTTTAATCTCAAAGAGCAGATTAAAAGGTTAAATGTACACATCCAATTGCCCTTCCTTAGCAGAATTGGGGGCCTGTGATTCTTTGCCCTCTTTGCACAGAACTCCTACTGATGTCTTCATATGTGGGGTGACATTCATATCCCTTTAGAAAAGCAAGGAGCTGGCGAAAGGGTTAGGTACCTAATTAATTTGTTGAAAGTCAGAATGGCAAAGGTCATTTGCTAGAACACTTGAGGCAAGCAAACACATACACAAGGAGGAGTAAAGTGAATTAATTTCAGCAAAGTGAATTAATTTAAGATTTGGAAAAAGAACAGTGGAAGAAGTGTACCTAGCATGTATTTATTGCATATATAGGTCCAAAATACCTTATTATGTTGGGCACAGCCCTCTCTTTACACCCCTATTTTTTTATGTCCTACTCTCACTTTCAAAGCTTTGGACATAAACCCTCTTCCCCCTACCCCCCCTTTTTTTCCCAGACAGACATTATTTCACCTCCTAATGTTTGAGGTGACCTTGAGAAGTGTGAATGTAATCAGCAGAGTCAACAGACTGCCAACCAGTTGCCTAGCCAGATGGGAACCACTCATTCTTATGGCTTCTGACTCATGCACTTTGTGTGGGTGGCAAAAAGAAAAAGGAATGGGAAAGAAGCTGTTTCTATATTTAACCACAAATAATAGGAAGAGGCTGGGCTGTTGGGTTAAGTTGTAAATAACAGTGAAATTAAATCATCTCTTAGAAAGTCATGACTATGTCATTACTGCCTCTTGAGAAAGTGCATGACTAACTCAGACTGCGGTTTGGAAAAATTTTGCCCCCTGTAAAAAAAATAGTTTGTTGATTACTCCAGACTACTGCAGTGATCTTTCCAACTGTGATAGTTTTTTTTATTAACTTTTAGTTGCTAGTGAATTTTGATTTTTAAGCATTTATATATTTTAACTGCTAATCCCCAAAAGCAATACTTTTTTAGCCATCCTCAAACCCCAGTTCAGCAAACCTGACAGAGGTCTCATTGGAGCTAAGAGGTTCGAAGTTAAGCACGTGCACAAATGCTTCCGTGAATCGAGGTTATAATCCCCAGAATCATTTTTAGGAATTGATGTAATTTAGGCTCAGAAAAGTAAATCTTATTTATTACATGACAACAAACTGCAGCTATGTCTATTATTTTTAACATTAACAGTCTGATCCAAAATGAAAATCAACAGGAGTCTTCCCTTTGACTTCAATGGGCTTTACATCATGCCCTAAGAGAGCTGTAGATATAACAAGGGGGGGAAGTGATGATCAGATCTTTCTAAGTTATACTCAGCAGGAGGAAGATTGAATATGTTAACTACAGTATAGCAATTGATTGAAATCTGGGAACTCTGACAACACACTATTGGTATAATTTTATTGCAATATTTCCACTTTTAATTTATTTGAATAAAATACATTTTGCTTCTGGACAACATTCAAACTCGTTAAGCAGAAGGAATGACCTACTCCAGGAAAGAATCACAATCATGCATGAGTATTTGAGTCTCTATTTTTTAAACAGTCTACAAGAAAATATTTGCTGGCACTGGAGATTTTTGCACTGTGAGGTAATGGCTCTTTTTTACATTTGCAGAGTCATCTTCTCATTTCTTAAGGTTTTGAGTTGCAGCTTAATCTGAGATGTGCTTGCAAAGTATAAAATAATGGCTTTCAAATTTGTGTTTTTAATTCAAATAGTTTAGTATTTTTCACACTGAACAATGTGAAAGATCTAATTATGGATTTTCTTGTTTTATAATAGCTTCACGCAAAGGGAGAAGTGTCTTCAATTATGAAAGCAAAAAAACCTTCAAATGACCATGTTATTTTTGATTTTGACAAAATGTTTGGATTCCTGTTGTGACAGGGCATCAGACCACTCCAGTCTCTTTTCTAGACAAACTGCTTGGAGACCACCTGGTTTCCCTAATGGGTAGGGGCTCCAATCAATGCCCATCACAAAAGGGTGGAGCAGGCTGTCCACTACCCCAACTTGCTTCCATGTAAACCTCCCCCAGACTTCCAAGGGTATCTCTGCCATAGGCCAGCACTTTATCCCCATGGACACTATCCTCCTGTTTGCCCCTGGAACCATCCAGTGGGGTTTCACCAACTCCCTCTGGATCACGGAGCAAGTGGAAGCCATGTCTACCAGGCCACTCTGATGTTTCTTCTCCACCATTACGGGAATGGTGGACAATTTATTTCCTTTCTCCTTTCCTCCAGTCTGAGCCCAGCCACAAAAATCAGAAAAACCATAATCCATCTACAGACAGTCTGTTTTCATGTGTCCTTGACACCCACACTGGAAACATGTCATGGATCAAGGCCCAGCCAGGACTTCTCTGGGCTCTTCCTTCTTCCTCTCCATGCCCTTGGCATCT
Source organism: Mesoclemmys tuberculata (assembly GCA_007922155.1). Lineage (NCBI taxonomy): Eukaryota > Metazoa > Chordata > Testudines > Chelidae > Mesoclemmys > Mesoclemmys tuberculata. Next base: position 19,644,415 of record ML675649.1, on the reverse strand, counting down.
GTGTTGTTCCCCCGCCCCCCAGTTCCAGTCCTCTCTGGAGCCAGCCCTCTCTCATGGGGAGGTCTGCCTCTGCGAACTCCTCTAATTAATTTTACCACTGCATCCAGAGTGACGGGTTGATGCAGTCTAACCCACACCCATATATTCTTGTTGAGGCTTTGGAGGAACTGATCCAAAATCAGAGTGTCCATAATCTCCCACACCATTTGGGTATCCGATTTCAGCCACTTTCACCTAAAAGTTGAAAGCCCAGCACCGTACCATCCCTCCCACCTTGTGCCTCAGAATTTTTTGTGGTATTTCTCAGTGGATAGGTCAACTCTATCTAGGATGACCACCTTGACCCCCTCATAGTCTCTGGCCTGCTCATCGTTCCAGGCCATACAGGCTACTTCAGCTTCTCTGGACAACTATGGGGCCAGCCTTAGGCCCTAGATTTCCCTGTACTAGCCTGCACCTCAAAGGTGTCCAGGAATGTATTGGGGTCCTCCACTGGACCCATTTTACAGAACTCTGGGGCTGTGCTCCGTCGCCATTCCCTGCCACAGGACTCACCACTTTTTGCAATAGCTGCTGCTGCACAAGGGTTTGTTTTCTGATGAAGTCCTGCAAACTCTTTTGCTGCACCATCTGCCTCTCCAGGTGATGAGCCTGTTGGAAGCTTTTCAGCGCCTTCTGAAGCTTCTCTGGCTGTTTTACCAGCCACTGCAGGGTCTCCTCCACTGTCCAGGCTGGGAAACCCTCATGCCAGATCCCCACAAAACCTCCTTTCAGACAAGAAATGTGAAGCCTTTCTTCTGGTAAAACATCCAGTGCTATATTTACGAAGTTAGTATCTACCATCTTTACAGATTGTGCATCAGCTTTAACAGGCTCCAAGGCTTCTGAACCCAGCAGGACAGAGAACTTCTGTAGCCTTGGCTCTACCAGCCTACAGCCTCTTTCACTTTCTCTCTGTCCCATTTGCATGCTCTTCCTGTGATTTCGTACTTTCTGGTTAAAGAGGTAAGTAGCTTTTAACTTGCTTCAGCCTATCCTCAATCTATCAGTTTGGCACAGTTCCCATTTTCAGGTGTGGGTGGGGTGACTAACTGAAGCTGCAGTGATCAGAGTGCTGGATCAGCTGCTGTTGCCCAGCACTCTGTCATGCCTGTTAAGAAAAATATAGTTTTGATTACAGGACCACTATATATTTAAGCACACTAAAGGAAGCACAGCAGATTTGGATTCAGGACTCCTGGGTTCAGTTCTGCTTCCAGCTTTCTCACTGATCCATTATGTGACCTTGGACAAATCACTCAGGCCCAGATGTTCAAAGGTATTTAGAGATCTAACTGCCACTGAAATCAACCGGAGTTAAGCCTCTAAATACTTTTGAGGATCTGGGCCTCCTGAGCCTTTTTCCCTTCCTTTTTCTTCTTCTTGTAGCTTACCCCAGGACCATTGGAAGGCGTCAGCTGATGGGAAAGAAACAGTTTTTGTGTATAAGGCATACACGATTGATCCTGTAAATGGACATTAAACGAGTATACTGCAAAACAGTCTTGGGGACATTACGCTGGAATATTAACAGACCCAAAGGCAATTAGCCTGTGTGCTATTATTATTATTTCAGACTTGCATATTAACACCATAAGCATGCATGATGATTTACAAAGACACATGCAGTCACACTGTACATACTACCCCAGTGATACAGCCCATATGGCTGTATGCTCATTCTCTTAGCGATCCCACAACATAATTGTATTTAAATGGCATGCAATATCAAATGCTGCATTTTAAAGTTAAGTGCTTAGATATGCTTCTGAAATAGATTTCAGCAGATAGATAATTTGTTCCTTAAGTACTACGAAGCAGCTCAAACACTGCAGAGTATATTTCTGCCATTAAACAGAATGCCATTAAAGCGGATATGGCCAAGGCTGTTTCAGACATCACAGAGAGCCAGATTATCGGACCCTTATTCATACAGAATCATGCCTTACTCTGCATGAAACCTCATGTGAAGTATGGACTACTAATGGAGGGTGCTACTCACTCTGAGTGAGGAGATCAGTATCGGACCCAAAGAAAAGGAAAAAAAAAATATTAACCAGGAGTTAAGTTAGACATTTTTGGGAAATTGTATCAAAGAAAAGCCAGACATGAAGTATCATAATACTAGAAAAATATTTAGTAACATTCTCCTGTGAGAATGAGATCAGTGTTACACTAATTCTAATGGTGGGAGGGATTAAGAGCAACATAAAACATACTGTGTTTCGCCAAGTCAACCCCTTTGAAACTATTCTAAAGATCTGAAAGTCAAATATTTAATGATTTGCTTACTTCAAAAGAATCAATGTGTTTCTTTAGTGTTCATTTTCAGGATCAATAATTGTGCATCACCTATAGAACTAAAGAAACTGAACTTCTAAAGTACATTCCCGTAAAGCACTCACCAAGGCCTCAGAATTTATGAGAGACTTTGGGCAGCCACAAAGTTGGTTCCTCACAAATTCTAAAAATAGTAGATTTCATATTGGGGAGGCTAAAATGCAGTGGTTAATAATCATTCATTCAGACTGAGCTACTCTGAGAATCTTTGGTGCACCAATTTATTATAATAGCTCTTCACCAGGAACATTCTTGCTTGAATGCACTGTATTTCTAAGAGTGCATAAAAAGTGTTGTTATGTACATTCTAGGCAGGGTCAGTTGTCACTGTTCATATCCCAAAGCAATTACACAGCTTCTCGTTTACTCAAAAGAGACCCTGGATTAAACATCCATTTTAATTATTCAGTTGCTCCACATTAAGTTTCAGGGCTGAAATCCATTCTTACACTGGAGGGAAGTCTACAGTATTTCAAGACTACGTGCTCTGCAACCAACCTGAAGTGCAAATTAAATGGAGGCTGAAGTTTCTTCAGTGATGACAGTTCATCATGTATCTAGTGGCATTGGACTAAATCTTGCTTGCAATAGTCATGTAAATAACCCCAACCAACAATTTAGTCATGAGGAATTATGCTAATCCTCTATTTGATCATCCAAATGCTGGAGAAGGTGAGATTGCAGGCTGTAACAAAAGAAGGGAGGATGATAGACTGAAGCACTGATGTGGGATTTATGAACTGATGAGAATGCCAGAAGATGTGTCTCCATAAGGTATTTGGTTTTTTTCTTAGTTGTGAGTCTGTCAAAGCTACAATCACTAAGAAACATAAATGGTTTGGAGAAGTCTCCTACCACCAGGCAGAATTTGGGGATTGTGCAAAGTTCCCTGTGAACTTTTTGGACGGGAAAGAAAGCAGGTTTACTGAGTAGAAGGATTGTCTCAGTCCTGCAAGACCTACTAGGCATAACCTTCACCTAGCTTTTGGCTGGCTGTTGTGGGGGAGGGACGTTATTCATATATTCTGATCCCAATTTCAGATAAAAAATCCAAAATGAATACAAATGCATTGTGCAAAAGCCAAATCTTACATTAGTTTTGCCTCTTGCTGTGGAATTGGTACTTGCCCCAGTGTAATTTGGCTTGTCAGATACATTAGATTAGGGGCAGGCTGGTTCTTGCAGGTAATTGCACTCCCATACGGGGTACTGTCTGCACTGGAGCTGCCAGGATAGTTTCCAGTTTGAGTAGATGTACATACACTAGCTTCAGTCGAACTAGTGTGCTAATGGTAGCTGCAGCAGTGCTAGATCTAGCCACCTGAGTACATACCTAGGGTCTCAGACAGGACTGTAGTCCGGGCAGGTAGCCTATCATGCCATCTGTGCCGCTGCAGCAACACTGATATTTTTGGCATGCTAGCTTGATTGAAGCTTGTATGCCTACATTTGTCTGAGCTGGAAATTAGCCAGTTCTTGTGTAGACATACCTGAAGGAGGATGAGGAGAATATAACCTCTCCCCATTGCATGTGGCAAATACTCATTTTTATTTGATTTTCGGATCCCTAGATCATTCAGACTTAACCCACTGATCTAGTCTTTGATAAGTAAAGGACAGCATCCACCCAATTTTATCATATACTTGCAGCAGCACCTAAGGGATTCTGCCAGGTGAGGAATCAGTTGTGCTAGCACTGTACACACATAGCAAATAAGTCATTTCCCCAAGGAGATTACAGTCTAAAAAACAAGAGATAACAGGTGGATGAAACAAACAAGCAGGGGAAAGAGGGCAGGAAAACAAAACAGTAGGATGTTTTAGCATAGAATAGCTATGTGCAGACAAGGTGATGCATTCCTGTTTGTGAGCTGGTGACATTCTCACGTTATTTTAAAACAGCCAGAGCATGCCATATAGGTCCAAAACTCTCCCCTTCCTAAGATTTGATTTTATTAACAAGTGAACACAAAACAAACAAGCTCTTACCCAAACCTTGCCCCCAGGCTTGGCTATTCCTAGAACTCTTCCCTCAGTCGTATTCAGCTCTAGATTTCTCTTCTCAGACAGCACGCCATTTTCCTTTGTATTCAGGGTGGATTAATAAAATGTACCATCAGCAACAATCCCTTGTGGTTAAGGATGATCTCTTTCATAGGTTTTGTTTTATGTGGGTCCTTTGGTGACTGAGAACTGCAGACTCATTGGCAGACGTTTCAGGTGGTGTTGGAAGGCAGGGATGGGCCGCAAGTGTTATATGACAGTTGTCTGTTCTTTCTTTTTTGACGTTTTTCTGAGACCAAGCTGAGGCAATTTTCTTCAAAAGTGACCATTCCTTTTCTGACAAGTCTTCACCAGTTTGTCCTGTCTTGGGTGACTGTATCCCAGTGTGTGATGTCAATGCCAGATCTCTTGATGTTTGTCTTGAGAGTGTCTTTAAAGTGTTTCTTTTGGCCTCCTTTGGTTTCTCCTTTGGTGAGTTGGGCTACAACAGTTGTTCTGGTAGCTGCGCATCAGACAGATGCACACAGTACCCACTCCACCTCAGCTGGTGCTGAGTAATCAATGTTTCAACACTAAAGAAGTTGGCCTCCAGGAGGACACTGATGTTAGTGCAGCGATCCTCCCACTCTGTGATGAGGTTCTTCTGGAGAAAGTACTGGCGTTCCAGGTTTTGAAAGTGTTTTCTGTAGGTCACCCAAGTCTCGCAGCCATAGAGGAGAGTTGGAATTACCACCAGTTTGTAAACTAAGAGTCTAGTATGTGTTCTAATAAAATGATTATTGCACACCCGGCAAGACAGTCTATCAAAGGCAAGGCTGGCACAGCAGATTCTGTGCTGAATTTTGACATCTATATTTGCCCTCTCTGAGAGATGGCTACCAAGCTAGGCAAAGTGTTCTACATTTTTCAGTTCCTCTTTGTCAATGTAGCTCTTCCTTGCTTGGTCTGATGATTGACCAGGAGCAGGCTGGTGGAGGACTTTCATTTTGCTGATGTTCAGAGTTAGCCCTTAGCTTTTATAAGATTCAGAGAAGTAATTAAGGGCAGTTTGTGCAACTACAACACATTCCTCTCAGTACTGGAGTTCGGTTATTATTGCTGATGTGACTTTAATTCTGACACGAACGTGAGAGAGGTTAAAGGGGTTGTTGTCAGTCCGATATTGGATGCCAATGCCTGGTGGCAGATAGTCTTGGATTAGCATTTCCATAGCTGCTAGGAAAATGAAGAAGAGAGTGGATGCAAGTACAAAATCTTGCTTTACACCAGTTTGGATGACAAAGGGCTCAAAGGTGGAGCCACTGCACAGGATGGAGGCAGTCATCTGGTCATGGAGGAGTCTTACAGTGGTGATAAATTTACTCGGACAACCAAACTTTGACATGATTTTCCACAAAGCTTCATGGCTGACAGAATCAAAGGCTTTGGTCTGATCAATGAAGGCCATGTACAGATCCTGATGTTCTTGGTATTTTTCCTGGATCTGCCTAGATGTGAAAATCATGTTAGTGGTGCCTTGTGATGGTCTGAAGCCACAACAACTCTGGGAGTACCACTGACAGCAAATCAGCACAGCTCAGATTGACCCTTCTAAGTTAGCTAAGAAGATGGTCAGCAGGACAACCCCACTGCCGTTATACCATCCCAGTCACTACTAAACATGTTTACGCTAGTTTTTCTAAAATTTTCTATTTCCAAGGATGCTGTGCTGGGTGGCACCAAGGGGAGTCCTAGGCTGGGTCTACACTGACGGTGGCAAATTCACCACCGTCAGATCTATTGCTCTGATCGACTGAGAAGTCTGTGTAGCAATCGATGCAGGAAAACCACCCCGGTAAGTGGGGTAGCTCTGCGTTGAAGGGAACGCTGTTCCCTTCAGCGCAGTGCAGTGTGGATGGCACACGGAGCAGACACAGCGAAGTCGACAGGAGATATACAGATGATTTATGTCAATTGCGTATCTCCCGTCGACTGCCACCAAATCTGGAAGGTAAGTATAGACCGGGCGCTAGTACAGACAAAACTCCACATTAATTGCCATTTTGAATCACTGACTATACAATTACTTTAATACTTGGATCCTACTGGGTCCTTTTGTACATGTTTTAATAAGACAATCATCTACATTTAAGGGGCTTCCCTGCTCTATTAGAAATTGCTTGAGAGTGGGGTGAGAAAGGGTTGCTGTTTAACAGCACACAACAGCAGTTTAGGTCAGGAAATGCAGAGGAACATCATGGACGACTCAAATTACAATTGTGCGGGGGAGACGGAGTAAGTAGGCAGAATATAACTGAAACAGAATGAAATCAAGATGTTTATCAAGGGTTTAACATTTTAATTATTGCAAAGAGCATCATGGGATATTCAATGGTCATCTTGGTGAGACTCTCAACTCTACACTGTAGCTGTGAGACAGCATTTCCAGCAGTAGAGTGCCACCTAACACCATTGGTTCAATACTGATGTAATAGGGTATGATGCCTACCTAATTGCCACCATCATATCCTGCAGCAGCTATCTATAGACTTTGCTTGGATAGCTTCCTTTTTGTCATTGACCAGGACTAACCCTGCTTAGCTTGTGAGATCTAAGAGAGCCACAGGACAAAGTGTGAAGTCTTGCAGGCAATTAATTATTATTAAATTTAGATGTGTGGATATATAACAGAAATTAAATGGCTGTAATATAAGGCATCCTGACAATCAGAATAACTAGTTACAATCCCTAATGTCTACAATTATGTCCCAGCCCTTTATGATCTCATTAACCTTTCTTGATCAACGGGAAAAGTAATTACTATGTGGAAAGTTTCTTGGACTGCCCCTCTATTGCTACTCATGTAACTGTTTGCTCTATTGTTTCATTATCTTACCTGTCAAAAATACTTGCAAGAGTGATCAATATATATAAATACTCAAATATTTAAACAGTCATGGTCTCCTGAAACAAGACAACTGTGTTTTGATCAGAACACAATACAGCTTTCAGAATGTATTGATATTTATTGAGGATGCTTGTCATACTTTGATAGCCACTTTTATTGATTTGCAAAAAGCTTTCAGTGTTATGGATCATTATTTATGAAGGTTTGAAACAGTTGATTTTGGGCTTTAATATAGATGTAACTAACTGGTTTTAGTCCAGCCTGTTTAACATATCTCTGCATGGTAAATTGCAAGGTTTAAACCTGATGTTTTCCCAGTTGGTTTTGATGTATGTGCACACCAAATCAAAGCTCAATTCTCAAACTTGTGTTGTTTTTGTTTGCAAAGAGGTATCTCCGCCCCCTTCTCCCCCCACCAAACATAGTCCACTCAAGTTGCTGTGGATACTGGGGTTTGGTTTTATTCATAAAAGGAACACAAATTCCAGACCAACCCTTCTTTCCAGATTTGTCTGTCACAATATTCCTCTCCAAGGACTGGTCAGCCCACACCTTATGTCCCCTTTGGGGATCCACTGCCACTTCCATCATATCCCCAGGTGGAGGTATCAAGATACCTGAAACAGAGAGAGTTAGCAAAACTGTCTTAACATTTTCTCCCAGGATCATCACCTTTGAGCAGGGTGAGGTATTCAGACAAGCACCGCCAGCCTGTTACATGGTTATTTAAGCAGTGACCTTCCAAATGTTTGCACTACTTTGATAGACTGCTGTGTGGTCACAGCACAATTATCATTGCTTATGAAAAATTTTTTGACTAACAGAAAAAAGTGTAATCTTATTTTAACAATACTTGTTCTTAGAAATGAAAAGATTGACAATTAGAGCTGTGCAAATAATAGGTCTTTCAGTTTGCTGCCAGTTCTGGAAAAATGCTTTTAGATCAACCCTACAATATTTTTATATTTCTATTTTTGGCAGATAACAAATTTAAAAAGAGAAACAGACAAATCATTTAGTTCAAACAGAAAGCTTCAACCCAAAGCAAAACATTTCATTTTGATTTTACAATATTTTAATATTTTTTCCATTAAAAAATAAAATAAAATTTGAAGCAATTTCTATTGAACAGTCATTTTGACCCCCCCAAAAATGTTTAATTTAAAAAATATCAAAATGAAACATTTTTACTTATTTTGAATTTTGGGGGCCTTTTTTTAAAGCACAATTTGGTGAAATTGACAAAAATTCATGAAACATTTTGCTGTCACCAAATCAGCATTTTTTGATGAAAAAAGATTTGTTTGAAAATTATAAGCCTCCTGCTACCTATTGCTGTGAAGGGGCTGACTTACAGTTCTTAGTTCAATGAATGGCACAGCAACTTAAAAGTAAAGTTTTCAGAGATCATTGCAATTTTTACACTCAGTAAAAACAGGGACAAATTCTGTTCACATTAACACTAGTGTAAATGTGAAGTAAGTGCATTGACTGCATGAGTGTGATTACAGAACATTGCTCAAGGCTTATATGAGCTATTAAGCAGATACAGTTATCCTGATAATGCAATATGGAAAATTAATTATCTAGATGATTGGACTAATAAAGACTGCTAGCTTAGCCCTTCAGTTTAGTATTAACTTGTTGGATTTATTAAATGTAAAAATGGCGGCTGGTTTTGAGTCTTATTTTTAGGGAGCTTTGCCAGTGATTATGGGACTGAGGAAGACCACTGTGGAAGCCTTTTACTGTTTAAATAAAACAGAATTAAGGGCAGCTGGTTTAAAATTCTCTGTGCCTGATTCAGATTTGCCATTCTTATCACATTTTTCTGTTTATTCCAACCCATTTATTCCTCCTTTTAAGTATCAGGGCTCAGTGTTGATCCAAAAATCTTGTAATTGTAAACACAGTACACAGTACATTTAGCACACTCTAGAGAGCTTGCCAAAATGTTAGTTTTAATGACCTATTAACAGGCTTCAATATTTTATAATACTATGATTATGGTTTTTCAGAAATGTTGTTTAAATATTATATTGTATTACTGGATAGAAAGGTAGGTTTAGCATTGCTCACTGAAGTTGACTTTCCATTGTATTTTATATAAAATATTACATCAGTTACCCCAGAAGTCTGTGGCAAATGCTTTCTCCTTGGAACTCTCATGTAAACAAGATGCATATCTGATGAGGTTAGTGTGGTCTAGTTGATTGGGCGAAGGGCTGAGCGCCAGACCTGCTGAGTTCTAATCCCACCTTGCTCTCTGGTCTTGCATCATTCATTTCTTCCTTATAAAATGGGTATATTTACTTACCTGCTGTGCCACAAAATGATGCTGAAAGGATTCAATAGTCATTTTTTACAAAGAACATTGATCATTTTAATTGCTAAGTATTATATTTAGCATAATAAGCACAGTTGTAAATGAATAAATATATGTAATTTGCTAGCTGTATCTCTGAAATGTAATAATAAATGAACCTCTCTCTCTTAATTATATGATGTTTCATATTCCAAGTATGTGCTCCTAGAAAAATGCTGAGCCTTTTCTTCCATCTTCAGTTATAATGTACCCATTCTCTTCTCCTGGTCCCATATATGGCTTGTATTCTAATTTTTGCTCTTTTAGAGCTGAACTACATATATGATCCTGAAATTCTTAAACTTCACATCTATAACATGAAAACTGATTTCCATCCAGATAATATACTATTTTTATAAAGGGGTATATGTATACAGTTGAGACCAAACTGCTTCCATTGATTTCAATAGCAAAAATCTTTTTGGTTTCAATGGGAACAGGATTGATCTCATAGTAAATAAAGTAGAAAGTAATTTCCCATAATATAAGATATAAATAAATGTTCTGAACAGCAGCTTGTAGTTAGCTGTAGAAGTGTTTGTGTGGCATCTAGCAAAATGGGACCCAATGTTGTTTGTAGTCTTTGGTTCTGGTGGAAAATCTGGTGCTCGTGCAATGGAAATTAATACAGTTTCTTTAATGCCCTTGAATAAATTCACTATATTCAGCCCTATCATAAGCAGGCACAAATTCCACTAGGTGAGGCTTTGCAGGATTGGGCCTGTAACCTCATTCTCTTCAGCCACTGAAGTTGGAGTTGTATCAAGAAAAGCATCATGTTTGTCGGGTAAGATCTGGACCTTATAAATTACTCATGGTTCCTTTATACCCTAGGACTTGGCTTGTGGCTTGAAGCTCCAGCCTACGCTGGTAAGGTGATGACTGTGCAACGGAAGCAGCTCCTGGAGGCTTTGTGCCTGAGGCAGACATAATGCCTCCGGAAGTACGAGGGTGGGCACTGCAGAGACGGCTGCAAGGCAACAGCCTTTGATAGGGCACAGCAGGTTCCCCTCCGCATGCAAGTCCAGCTCTGCTGATCATTGACGGAAGGGGGTGAAGCCATGATCCTAACTTTGCCTTTCCCTACTCCTTGTTGGGTTTCTAGTGCCAGTGTCTGTGAGGCATGTCCTCAGTCCATGTATGCTGGGAGCACATGGACTGAAATTGTGCCTGGCTCCTGCGCTGAGCTGTAGGCAAGGGAAGGCTTCTTGTGCCCTCTCTCTCTCTCCTATTGCCCATCCACTCAGGGCACAATCTAACCCCGAATGTTTTGTTATGCTGTAGAATAGGAGTTTTTTAAACGTCTTAGCAGAGAGAGTATCTCCTGGACATTTCCCCTCCCACTCACGTTTGAACAGAGCTCCTCTCCCGCAGGCAATCAAACATCCCTACAGCAACCACAGCTATTGCTTACATGGAAGGATATATCAGAAAAGTATACATGTCTTATTAGCTTCTTTGAATGAGATTTAGGAACAGACGAGAGAGCCCCATGCAAGCAGCCAGCTACCTGCAGCCCATCAATATATGCTCCATGGATCACAGTTCGGGCACTTCTGCTCTAGGATATCACATTTAAGGAACGCTTTTAGCACGATGCAACAGAAAACCTTCAGAACTTCACTCTTACTAATCTCTGTGCCAGTGCACAGTAAGATAAATTATAAATCTAATGGAGCAGTGACATCTCTGAAAAACAATTAGCTTTTCATTTCACTGCCTTCAGCCTTCATATACAGGCAGAGATAGGCCTCTTTTGTTGTCTCAAAAAAGTACTGCTGATGATAAATGCTTATTTTTAATTTCCAGTAATGGAGTGTAAACAAATTTCTTATTACCAGACAATTTCATGGTATTTTCTTTCTACTTCCTTGAGATTTCTGACTTTAAATGGACAGGTTCAGTAATATTTTCCAGCATTAATTGACTTACTTCAAAGGAGTCTGAGCCAGAATTAAATAAAAACATTAACTATAAATGTCAGCATTGGTGTTATGATGTTTTTGCCAAGGCTTTTATCCACAGTCTGAGTCATAGTGCACACTGTACACATTCAGGGAAGAAATTAATTTGCAGTACAGTACAGATATGGCTGGGATGTAGATGACTATGTATACACATGTGAAAGACACATATAAATGTGACCAGACCCTCCCAGTTTGTCCTCCCAACGTTGAATGCACAAGTTAAACAAAAGAAACAGTAACATGCTGTATGCATTAATTTAGAACTGTAGGATCGACAATCCACACCTAACAACGGGAGGCCAAGAAGAATCATGGCTGCACTAGAGCAATCTGGCACATCCCACAATGGCCAGTGTGACAGATGTGAATGGCATTAGTTTATCAATTAATAAAATGTTAGTGATAATGCAGACAATGTTGTTATGCTCAGTATTAATCATTCATTCAGACATTCCAAATGGAGACATGTGGGATATACCTCAATATTCACTGGGATTCCAAACAGCTAGACACTGTTGAAGAAGAAGGAATGCATGAATGAAACTCAAGGCACAAGTATCAAAGTGTGAGATACGTGATGGCAACTTCAACTCAATAAAGTGAAACAGGAACAGAGTAATCTGCCATATATGATATTCATATCCACAATAAAAATACTTCTGTTCATGAGGATTGGAAGGCTCACGGGCTTCTTTAGGGGGGAGAGGGCCTTCCAGCTTTAATTTACCAGCTCAAACCTGGCTATGGTCAGTTGTGGGCAAAAGTCACTGCCATTTGAAGGCTGTTCAACAGTCTATGCGAAATAAGTTGGTGGTCGGAGTCTGGTTACTAGTGAACAAATATCTATCAAAATTGCCATTCTGTTCTAACAGAAAGGCCAAGGCTTGGGTGGTATGGAGAATGATCTAACCTCTCCTTATAAAAGCAGTTTCTCCAGAACAGGATAGAGCAGTGTGGAGAACCTCACTACCATAGTCCATGCTCTTTCTAGTTTGTGAATATAGCACATTATTTTACAGAGTTCTTGATCTAGCTGCTCTCAGCAGCAATAAATGCTCTTCAAATCCTTAAAATAAATATCATTCAAATAACTGGAAGTAGTGAAGGAAAACACACAGTTACTGTAGCAGCACATGCAATGATGATTAGCTCAGTCAGAACCAGGCAATCATTCCTTACCCAGAGCTAGCCTGGGTTTTATACACATACTGTACCATGAAGTATTGCTGTTGAGACTCTTTGCTTAATATTTTTGTTCCTGAGGGTCTCAGAAAGCTAAATAGATATGACTGAAACTGTGATATGATGATATGATGTGAGTGATATGATCACTCAAACACAGAGATAAAAACAGGAGTATCTGTTACAGAAAATCAACAGTGAAATCAGTAACTAGGAAAAAAAGTAACCAGCAGAGTACAAGTAACCAGGACAAACAAAGGAAACCAGGAGAGTACAAATGACAGTAATGTTAATTGTTGTTTAGCTGCTTGTGTATAAAATTTGACATAATTAGAAAAAAAGAAGCCAAACTGAAAAGTATTGGTCATTTTTTGCTACATTTCATATTGGTAAGCTTTTCCATCACCCAGAAGAGCCTACACTTAACTGACTCAGTTGAAGGAAGAATTTTGCAATTCAGCTGATAATAATCAGTAAACAACAGAGAGAAGGGCCAGCTTTTATTGCTAGATAGTATATCCAAATAAAGCAATAGATACAGTAGGTTTCTGTCCTGCAGTTTATAATGCATGACAAAACTGCTGTGCCTGCAGAGAGCCCAACTGCTTTCTATGGGGCTCCGTATGAGCTCAACACTTCATTCACAAGTTGTAAATTGCAGAGATAGGATCCAAATTTGCAGCAGAGACCCTAGGAACAACAGTCTGCTTTGTCTCACCTGTTTTCAAAAAAGCTGAACAATAGGTGCAAAGCCCACCACCTCGGTTTAAAAGTACCAATCATCCCATTACACTACAGCATAGGTCTTTTGGTTACTCTTCATTGCATATAATCTTTGGGGCATCAGATCACACCAGTCAATATCTGATGCTGCAAAGAGTTTACATTAATTTTATGTGCCAAGAGCAGCTCTGGTGTAACTAGTAATTTCTGTGGAATTACATCTGGGATGAATTTGGCCCATATGTCTGGTATGCAGCCCACAGCTATATAATTCTTTTGGCATCATACCAAAGTTATCGAAGAGAGACTCATAGGATGATTCCTATAACTTCAAGCTAGCTAGAATATGCATCGGTTATACTGATGCACTCCAGGGAGAAATATCACATTATTGGCACAGTAATAGGAGATGGATATAAACCTGGAATCTCTTCAAGTTGTGTGCAAATGTCTAGCACCTTTTCCCTAGTAGACAGGACTCTGTATCCCCTAGCAGCAGAGGAAATCGTTACTCCACAGAGGGCAAGGAAGTAGCCTACAAATCCTAAATTTCCTGCAACACATGCATAGTTTACATTGCTGGCTGTATTTAGGACTTCTGTAAAATAAGATAAGGAGTTGTAGAGTATATACTGCCTGGAAAGTATCTAACTTTCAACAGCCATCACTACAAACATGGATTGCAATACTCCATTTCCTTGAAAATACTATGAGAACTGCTGTACCTTTACCAGTTATAACATGTCCCTCACAGGAATGTCTACTCAAGCTAGCGAAATAAAAGTTAATGGAACTATATTAGCTAAGATCAGCAACAAAAATTATCAGAGATATGGGGAGGGAGGAGCTTCTATACAAGGACTGCTTTGAGCAGGGGTTTGGACTAGATGATCTCCTAAGGTCCCTTCCAACTCTAATATTCTATGACTGTCAAGGGCCTAGTCCCTCTGCAGCATCCCTTGGGGCTGGAACTCACTGCAACCAGTTGACATTCAGACTAATAGTCTAGCAAGAACTGGTCTTTTTAGAATTAGATGCTTATGAATAAAGATAGCATCCATCACAATTACAGGCCTAGTTGCACCTTTGACCCTTTCCTCTCTGAATGCACTCCCCACAACTGAAAGGCCTCATGTTCTTACCTTTTCTGGAGTAGAAACCAAGGATTCTCTCATTCTTAGACCAGGTCCTGGGCTGCAGCAGTCTGTGGTTCAACTGTACTCACCCAGCAGACCTAACTGGGTTCACCATCTGTGGTTCTTCCCTTTGTGGTTCTTCACGGTGAACACAGTGACCCCAAACACACTTCTTGAAGCACAGTATTTTTCAACCTTAACAGTAGGAACATAGCATAACATACCAGAAAAAGGATTTTAAAACAATAAACAGGCTGCACCCATATCTGCCTTACCTATAGGCTTACCATCAGCCTGTAGGCTTATGATGGCCTAAACAGTTCAAATGCTCCAGTTGGGTCTGTTTCAGGGAAAGTTCCTTTCGCCCTTAACAGCTCCCTGAGAACTGTTCTCCTCCCCCCCCCAAAGGCTTTTTTAACTGTTTTCAGTCCTTTTGATTTATGGGGTTCCAGCAGGGCAAAACAAGCCTTGTAACTCAGCTGGCACCTGCAATCCTCACAACTTTGACAGCTCAGGCATTGTCTCTTAATGAGCCCCAATCTGTTACTTGGAGGTTGCTTACCTGGAGCCACTGTGTTGGCTTTCTGCTGGCTTCTCCAGAGCACTACGATTAAACTAAACCAATATATGCCTTTAATAAACATCGCAATAACCCAGGATAGTTATCCAGTACTAATCCCACTAACCTAGTTACATACAGTATTTACAAAGTATTACAGATCAGTGTCACTTCTTTCACAGCATCTACAATTACACTAGCCAAAAGAAACATTACAAGGATTTTCAAGTCTCATGTTCCAAGGGATAAACTGGGCCCCAACTGGGATGAGAAATAAATAAATCTTCCCATCTCCACCTGCAGTGTCCTACTAAACAACCTTTTATGCCAAACCCCCTTTCTTTTCTGTTGGTTTCTGAAAACCAAGTTTGAACCAGTATACATAAGCCTCCCCAGAGGGGTGGTACCTCTCTGCCAGTGTTTACAACCTAAGTGATTCATGTGAATCACCCCTCACTGTTTCGGGTGCTAATTTAGGGTGTGCCCTTTGCCAGACTGGGTTTTGTGTTTGAATATGAATTCTCACCCTTAACAGCCAAGCTCTTCTGACTGTTTGATCTTTTGGCACAATCATAATCTTGTGCCTATTACAATTTACTGTCACAGAAATGTTTGTGAGCTGACATGTTACTGGCAAAGTGAATTGATTTCTGCCTACATGGTCTCTGTTATCCAAGGTTATTGCCTATGTGAAACCAACCCCCTTTGACAGAACTGGACGTGGCAATCTAAGGGATGGCTGAGAAATAGTTGACTGGATCATATGCTTGTCTTGTGGACCAGAAAGAAACGGTGACCCTGGTGTTTGTTCCTTCCAAAGGAGACACCAGCCTGGCTGCACAGTGCAGGAACCCAGCCAGTAAATCACTGCCTCCAAACTCCCTAATGGAAGAGGAGCTGCATTAAGCCCATTAACATCAGCTAAATGGTTAGCATGAATTTTTAATCAGAAATAAAACCAGAAATATGGTAAGCGAATCCCAGCAGCAAGTAAATTTAAATAACGGTCACAGGGAAATCCAATCACTTAAGCATAGCCCCTACAAAGCAAGCGCTGTCCGTTTGACAAAGGACGGGGCCGACAGACATATTAATAAAGATTAAAGCGCTGCAAAGCGAACATGCACAGCCAGCGGATCCATTAACCCTTCCTGCTTCTGCAGCGGTGCGGACCCGTCCCGGGCTGGGCTGTGCAAGCCGCCTTTGCAATCCGGGCGTGCACAGAGGCCGGGCTAGTGGGCTAGGTCAGCGGCTCCCCGGCCAGCGGCTGCCCAGCCCTGGCGATGGGAGGTGGCAGGTGGCCCCCAAAGTGACCCCCCACCCCCGCCCCCCGCCCGCGTGGGAGCGAGCCAGCCAGGCTGCGGCGGGGCGGGGAGGATGCTGCCCTGTGTCTCCCGGGAGCTGCTGGTGCTGGGGGCTGCTCTGCTCTGGCGGCCCTGCCAGGGCACCTGGAGCTGCGGGGAGCTGACGTGCGGCGAGCGGGAGAGCTGCTGTGACTACGGCAATGTCACCCACGCGGAGATCCGGTGCTGCCAGCTGCCCTTCCACACCTTCCTGGACAACGTGGGCTGGTTCGTGCGCAAGCTCTCGGGGCTGCTCATCCTGCTGGTGCTCTTCGCCATCGGCTACTTTCTGCAGCGCATCATCTGCCCCAGCCCCCGCCGCTACAACCGGCCGCAGCGCCAGGACTCGCCCGCCTCCCTGCTCCACGCGACGGCGGCCACCTCGCAGGACTCCCTGCTGGACAGCAGCAGCGCCAGCAGCAGCCGCTACCCGGGCGAGCAGGAGCCGCCGCTGCTGCCGCTGAGCTCGCCGGTCTTCCTGCAGCTGCCCAGCTACGAGGAGGTGAAGTATCTACCCACCTACGAAGAGTCCATGCGGCTGCAGCAGGAGAGCCCCAAAGAGATCGTCCTGCCTGTGTCCAGCCTGGCAAGTGCCGCAAGCAGAGAGCCAGAGAGGGCGGGAGGCAGAGCCCCCTGGAGCTGAGCCCCACATCCCGAGAGCTGCAGGTCCCCACTGGGGAACACGGGGGGCCGAGGTGCCCAGAGGGGAGGCACTGGCCCGAAGCTGCTCAGAGGCACAGATGACAGACACACACCGCAACATGGCAACACGGACTTCCAGTCTCCTCTGCAAGCAGCCGCTTTGTACCTTTCCTTTCCCTTGCGAAGCAGACAGCCTGGCTGCTGCTGAGAGGTGTGGGGCAGGAGACCGAGGACATTTCCCTCCCCCCCAACTTATACGGGTTCAGCTCGCTCAAGGAAGCAAAGTACAGCAGCCGCAGCCCTCTCTCTCCCCACCCTGTCCTTCCTGTCCTTTATTCTGAACTGATATATCGTAAGTGCCTGGTTACTGGGTACTAGGCATTAAATTAGATCAGTGGTTCTCAGCTGTTTACCACTGTGGGCCGCATATGCAGCTGTGCCTGTGTTATATGGATCACAGGTCCACACAATATATAACTTACCTGTATGGCCCTGAGGAGCTCACATGTGCTTCAGCTGCTGGTGGGTTGAGAACCACTGGGTTAGACAAACCTGATGCTAAAAATCGGTTCAGGTTTCTCACATGAATAACTTGTTTGTTGCTCCCTTCTTCAGGCAGATTAAAACCTTGAAAGGGATAAAATGTGATTTACTGTATGGCAAACTCAGCGGTTCTGCTCCAGGGCTGGGGGGCAAAGGGAATTGAGAGAGCTTTTTAACAGCCACCCCTGTCATTTCTGCAAATCTTGCAAGATCAGTTACTCTGCACTAGGAAAAGAGTAGGCTTAGGGGGCGAGGGTAAACACATGCACCATAAGGTAATATTATTTCTATTCAGAAGCTTAGGATGTGCAATTTATAAGTAGTACAACAAAGCAGGCTCCTGACCAGGCATCCCAAAGAAATGAATGCAAAGGATAACTTCACAATCCCAGTGATTGCTGTTAATATTTAATCTTGGTATTGCAATAGCACTCTTAGGCCCCAATCAGGATCGGGATCCCATTGTACTAAGTGTGTATCAACACCTACAAAGACATGATCTCTACCTGGTGCATGTTCCATTTCATTATAAACCTAACGCAGCAGTGAGAATGAAGTCCATTTGGTTACTGTACAGGTCTTTATCTGCAAGAAAAAGCTCAATATTATAAGAGAACACCTTATCCTTGATAAGGTGCAGTTCCACTCCAACCCCAGAAAAGGTAATTACTTTCTCCATTTGTTTTACTTTATTTGCACAGTTTATAATCAAGCAATAATTCCAGTGGCAAGTGCACTTCCTGTTAAGGACTGACTAGGCCTCACCTACTGCTGCTGGTCACTTATTTTCTTGTTTGTCAACAAAATATTAAGTTGAGCAGTCAGCATAATTCCCTTTCCCTTTACTATAGGGAAGAGATTGTGTGTATGTTTGGATCTGAATTTTCAATCCAGTTCTTCTTCCCGGTTGATCCTTAGGAAAGGACAGAATAGGTTTATAGCAAAAGGAAATATAAAGAGAAAATAATGAAATAAGTTGGAAAGTAAGAAAGTGAAAAGAAAGTTTGTGATATCACAAGTGTTTTGATAACATGCTAATTTCACATGTTGAGGAAAATACTGGGTTTTGGTTGGTTGTAGCACTAGATCCTAACCTTTGCAGCATCAATATGCATGTGCTATCATTTTAGACATATTTACAACATGTAAATTTCATTATAGAAATTTCATTATATTTTGCAAAATCTGTATAGCTAGCAGAATGTAATTCACAGGATATGTGAAAACGAATAATAATATAAATTGGGATTGATCTTGCCTACTTGATCATCCCAAAAGTCCCATTGATGGCAATGATAGTTTTGAGAGCAGTAGGAGTCCAGGACTTGGCCTATTCATTCATCCTGCAGCAGTCACACAGAGTCACGCATATTCTGCCTACTTGAAAAATGCTCTGCAAAACATCTTACAAAATACTTCATCTGCATATGTTTTACACAAAGTTCTTTTTTTGTCCTCACTAAGACCTTGGGCCCCATGTACATAGAATATTAATTGTTTCCTTCTGCAGAGCATCTTTCAAATGAGTGTGGAGGTAATATATTGAGATCTGTACCAGATGTAATGTTATTTATGACATTTATCCCCATGAGCAGAGAAAGGAGGAATAACTCCACAAATGAAGCATCCCTCATGAGTGAAGATAAATTCCATGAAAGATTAGTCACTGTATAACACATTTTTCTGCCACTGGTTGCAAGACAAACTGCTTTAGAAAAAAGTTGTGAAGCAAAATAAAGTTAAAATATGCTGGAGAAGAATACTCTGAAAAAACTGCTCAGCTTTTATGAACTCACAAGTTATGTCATCAACAGAATTACAGTGTATAAAACAAAGAAACAGCAGCAATGGAAATATCTCCATCATAACTGTGGCCTAGTGCATAGAGGAATTCTGGTTTCTATTCCTGGCACTGCCACTGGCCTTCCGGGTGACCTTGGGCAAGTCACTATGTCTCTGTGCCTCAGTTTCCCCAGCTGTAAAATAAGGATAATGATACTGGCCTCCTTTATAAAGTGCTCTCACAGCCATTGATGAAAAGCACTATATAAGATGTATTATTATTAATTATTATTATTAATAATGTCTGGAAAGAGGCTTCTGTCACTTCCAAACACAGCTGTAGGAATATGCTACCCTTAATTGTCTCACCTGATCAGGTGCTTGCAGAGTCAGCTCTTACACTGATGCAGAACCGGCAGCCTAGAGCCTTGCCACATGTTGCCTTATTTTACCTTTTAACTGAGCACAAATGCAAGAAAGGCTTTCTAGATAGGGTAGGAACCTGTTTTGAATACTTATATTTCAAATTGCATTTCTCTTTCAAATATTTACCAGAAATATTTGCAAAGGCTTTTAATCATTTCTTCGCTCTTGTTTGATAATGCTAAGCAAAGGAAGATGTCCCAAGATACTGCAATTAACAAGATTGTGATACCTGTGTTTAAAGCCCAGCCCTATTCCCATTGAAGTCCACAGAAGTCAACCCTTTTTCCATGACATGGAGGTAGAGAAGATCCTAAAAAGAAATAAAGATTGCAAAGAATATAAAATAAATGAAAAAAAATCTTCAGTGAGGGCTCAGTCCTGTTCATACTGGTCAATGGCAGAAATTTTACTGACTTCAATAGGGGTAGGGTCAATTTCTTAGTAAGAATTTTAAAAGGCTGCCACACTGTTAGGATTGGTCCTTAAGTTAAAGTGGCTTTGTTAGTAGTTTAACAGTTATGAAAAAGTCAAACAAGGAAAATATTGACATGATTACAATTTACAATGCTGGGCCAAATTCTGCAATCCCCTCTCACATCAAGTTACTTGTGTGATATGAATGGGAATACCTATATGTGGAAGGAACACAAGAAATGCAGCATTGTGTAGTCACCCATTTTTTAAAAATATGCAAAATCTGAAAAAATTCATCTCTGTTTTCCATCTTGAAGGGGAATCAGAGCATTTTCATCATATTTTATGTATTTTATCTAGGGGTAGTTTTCAAAAACAGAAAATACTCAGAAGATTAAAATATTCATGAAAAATGCTAAATTCTACTATAATCTTTAAATTGTAGTATAAAATTAAAGCAAGCACAGTGTTTCACATGAAAGATTAACCTCTGAGATTTGCACTATGTTTCTTTGCAGCTGAACTACTGAAAACTTTAAAACATGATATTTTGGTCATCACTGAAGCAAAATTCCCATTTATTAGAAAATATTTAAATATTTGGGGCACAGTCAGTGTTGCTTTTGCATTCTCAAGGAATAAAACGATTTGGTCATTAACACTATTTTTCAAAAATTCATTCTGTATAGCTTAATAGAAGTCAGTGGAAGAGTACAGGGCAGTACAGTGGGGGAGCTACAGGGCAGCCTGATGTCTGTGTGTGTAGAAAAGAAACGACTAGACTCAATTCTGATCCCATTAAAGTCAGCAGCCAAACTCCCATTTTTTTCAATAGGAACAGAACTGAACCTTTACTCTATGGAGGCGCAGTTAGGGTATGTACTTACGTATATTTGATCTGCAGTTCAGGTTCTCATCAAAAAGCTTTTGCTATTTCAGTCCAACTTGGTTAATGCACCAGAATTAAAAGACATCCTGTTAGAAGTGCCTGTCAGGAAAATACAACTGACGTTTTAGAAAATTATAAGGATGGACTCATTTAAAAAAGCAGAACTCTAAATCTCAATACAAAATTTTACATGATGTAAAGCTGGTCTCCATAATTTTTTTAAGATAAATTATGGCTCCCGCCCCTCTTTTTGTCCAGATAAATATATTAAACAATTCCCACTATTTAAGCTCTAAAAATCAGCTAATGCAACTTTTTATTCTCAGTTTCTAAAATATGCCCTAGTTTAACTAGAGATTTATTTTTTGCTTTCAGATTTTTGTTTTTGTTTGTTTGCATGTAACTTGCTAGATGATTTTTCTTGGATTTTCTTATCAATCATAGCCAGGGAAATCTGAAGCCAAATCTTGTTTGCTTTCCCTACTCAGGTAATTCCATTGGAGTCTATGGGACTTCTTTCTAAAGGACTACTCATGTGAGTAAGGCAAGCAGAATTTGAACCTTCTTGAAAATGTATGTGATAGCAAATGTATAGGGCTTGATCAGACAAACCTGATGGGGTTGGCTCCCTGGAGAACAAGCCTCAGGGCATACTTCCAAGCCATGTGAATTCCTTAGGATCTATGGGAGGCTAAGGCCATCCATGTGGAGGCTCCATGCCACAACCCTACTATCTGAAAGCAGGATGCCTATGCCTGCCCCAGAGGGGCTCCTATTACTCCTTCTGCCTAATCTCTACAGTGTGTGCTCCTCTCCTCCCCAAGCATGCTCTTGGTTCTGTTGGCCTACCCACTTCTGTCCTTTTCCTGGTGTAGATCCATGGGCCAGCTTTGGGAATTTATTGCAGGGTTTGTGAAAGGAGGAATCCTCCTTTGTACGTGGGAGATTGCCATGTGGCTTTGTGGGGCACAATCCTCTTCCTTCCACCCCATGGTGGTTTAAAAGTTTGTTTGTCAAAAAGAGAAGCTTTAGACAAAAGACCATTTTTTCAGTGGCAGCATCAATATGTAGATCATGCCTCATACAGATTTTACTAGATGGTAGCCAACAGAAAGAACTGTAGGACTTAACCATACAGTCTGGTGTTTGCATAGAAGATTATCTTTCCCTCAGTTGCCTTGACCTAAAATACTTCGCTCACGTGAGATGGATGGTAAAAGAAAGATATATATTAAAAAAATTAAACATCAACCTCTAGGTTGTAGTCTAGACTGAGTGGTTGTTACCAAATGATGATCAATGTGGTCTCCATGAAATGAAATGATAGTTTTCCTCCACTTCCTAGTGAACAGATGTCCTCAGTAAAAAAAATAGAATACCATAAATCACTATCACAGTTGACACTAATTGGCACTTTTGATGACAGTCCCTGTAGAGATGTCAAGGACTGAATAGACATTGAAGACCGACCTAACATCTCACCCTTTCATGTGGTCACTCAAGAGCAAGCTTAAAACTTAATCAGCTTTGTCTGTGCTGTACTTGTTCTGCGCACAGAGGACTTCAGTTTTTTTCAGCTGCTTTTCTGATGCTTTTCACCAGACCTAAATTTGTTGGGGAAAAATTAGCAACTTTCCCCTCTAAAATATATCTCCTGATTTACTGTAAAGTACAGTAAGCCACTTAATTTTCAGTTATAGTACAGCTTCAATGGTCAAAGTGAGCGGTGATCACCCTCTCTCTCTCTCTCTAAAAAAGCCACACATGGAACTAACCTAAGTGACACCAGCGTTGCATTTGGTCTAGCGGCATGTCTAATTTGATCTTAAATTGGTGATCAACTACTGCTTATTATGTGACTGCTATAGGGCTGGTTCTATCAAGGTTCTATGTTCTCAATTGCTACAGAAGTCAATCAGAGTTGAGGGGGGATCAGCACATGGCAGGATGAGACTCAAAATGCCTAGGTAAACAAATGCAAAATGTATCTTTTCATTTTCATCTTGAAGCTAGTACTTGGAGTAGTTTCAAAAGTGCATTTACAGTTTGTGGAGATTACAGTTAACAGAATCCTTTATTTTTGGAGTGCTGTCTCTTAATATGCAGATTTGTTTAATCTGAAAAAAAAAAGTTCTTCTGGAAAAGATTAAAATATTTCTGAACAGTTGACTTTTACTGCAAAATCCCAATTGCTGCATCTGTTTCACTATATGAAGTAAAAGCTTACTTGCAGAATCCTTTATAAAATATATGCAAATGATCAAACATAATAAATATTGTTTATACTTCCACATTGTCTAATCATTACAGACATGTTGTCTAGTTCTGTGCAAAGAAAGACGTTAGTTTGTTATTTCAACCATGATATCCAGCCTTTATACTTTCATCAATTATACGAAGCAATTAGTACAATTTATAAAAAATTCGTAAATGGGTTAATGCACCAGCTCATTTATATTTCACTGTTTTAAGCGTCGTAGCATCAGTCAGCTCTTGGTAGAAGTGAAGCACCAAAAATATACATTGGAAATGTAAGATTTTATCTACAGTTAGTTCCAAGCAAACATTTCTTTAGGACGTACAAAGTAAAATATTTTTTAATGTGGAAAATGTTTTGGTACACTTAATTTTATGAGAGTTAAGAGCACATCATCAGAAAAGTGGTTAACTAGTTTATTTTGGTAATTGCTGAATAAATAAGTTACTGAGTTATCTTTAAATTTAGATATGGATCAAATGCACATTTCAGATTCCACTAATTGCAATGTCATCTTTAATTATAGCTACCCAACACAAAAAAGTACTTTATGGCGACATGAAGTGTTAGTTCATTTTGCAGTAATTATTAAATATTACCAGTGGTATCTTTAATTTCACAAAATAAATAATTGGATCTCTCAAAGTTTACTTGTTGAAATATCGATTATGAAACACAAAGGTTATAAGGAACTGCCTTTATTTCATTGTAATGCTTTTTTCCTATTTCCAGGATCTGTCATCAGCATTTGTCAGGAGCGCCATTTGTTTTGAAGAGATGTCAGCATTTTATCGTGCTTGTATTGAATATTCCAAAGCGTAATAAGGCAAATGAAATCAACACAACTTAGTGGGCCAAATTTGCTTCCCATTATGTTATGTATTAATGTAAATGGGTGAAATTCGCCCTTATGTAGAAAGTCAGCACAACAAGGCCTATCCACTGCTTAAGCAGGACTTAAGGGATGCATAGGCTTTGCTGTGCTGACCAGAGCAGAATTTGCCTCATTAATTGCTTCATTAACATTCTGTATCATCTCTTTGTGTGTGTTTCATAGCAAACTGTTTTGGGCTTGATCCTGCAGATGATTGTACGTGCATGTGCACCCCTGCACCTATCCGCAGTCAACAGCAGGATCAGGGTCTTAGTCTTCTTGAGACATATCTCAATATGTTATTTCTTGGACTTTAGGTAAAATCCAAAAATGTATAAAATTGTGGCAGTGCTCAAACACTCCAGTCACATTGTGGGTCTCATTACACTAGGTGATGAACAAACACATAGGAAGAGAATGACTCCAGTGGCTACTTTTACTATTACAAGTTCTTACCCTAAATAGCTTACAGACTAAAGAGACAAAGATCAGGAAGAAAAGAGAGGAATGGAATAGGACATACATACAAATGTCTGATTCTGTAACGCACATGCCAATGTACTGGGACTACTGACTTCAGTGGGATTACTCACAGTACATAAAGTGAAGCATGTGTAAAAGTCTTTGCAGGATCAGGGCCACGGTCATCAGGGGGTTAGACACATATCTTTAGTTCTGGTTTTTCAGCTTTTTTTTAAATTTTGTTTTATTTTTATCTCTTCCCAAATTATTTTAAACTTTGGCTTTATTTCTATATATGTTATTGTATTTAACCCTAGACTTCTTCTGTTTTGTGTTCAACTAACACTTGCATTTTCTGCTTTTTTAAAAAGATGCGATTTGCATTTTCCTCTTTGTTAAATTGACAGTTTGCATCAGAATTTACACATTACTGATGTATACATCTAACAACAAGCTGGATTGAAGCTTCAGGGGAAGCATCCTGCCACCAATGAAATCAATGCAAAACATCCACTGACACCAGTGGGAGTAAAAGTAAGATTAGTAAATCCACTAGTATTTAGCATTTAAATAGCACTCTACATGTTTGCAGAGCTGTATGATTAACTAATTATGACAAGACTCCTGTGAGATAAGTTGTTAAGAGCTACTAGCCTGATTTTACAGATGAGGGAATAGAGAGGTGAAGTAACTTGCCCAAGGCCATGCAGCAGGATAATGGCAGAGCTAGGTTTAGAATTCAGGCCTATTTGACTCCCAACCCAGATCCAGAATGCATTGCCCCTTTCCTTTCTAAGACTAAGGCTTTGTCTACATTAGCACTTTTGTCAGCAAAACTTTTGTTGGTCAAGAGAGTGAAAAAAACACCCATGTTTCACTGACAAAAGTGCCGGTGTGGACAGAGCTATGCAGCCAGTGCTTGTTGTGGTGGTTTAATTATGCTGGCAGGAGAGCTCTCTGCCATCGGCATAGCAGAGCTACTCAGGAGACCTTACAGTGGTGCAGTTGCAATGGTACAGCTGTGCCACTGTAAGGTCTCTAGTGTAGACATAGCCTAACACTGAATAATTTTTATAAGGCTCATTTCTTCAATCATTGCACAGGAGAGTAATCCCATGGACTTCAGTGGGACTATCCCTGGACAGAAGATTGAAGTAATTGCGAATTTTGCTACTGGGAGCAGGTCCATGAAGCTTGGATCTGACTTCTTGTTTACATACTAATGGTATTAGGGGTACAAGGACTATAGGATTGGGCCTTAGACTTCTGTCTAGAAGGTTTCTTTTTCATCCAGTAAAGCTTTAAATGAGTGAATCTATTTAATTATTTATGAGAACTTTAGGTAAAAATTGCTTTCTGATATCACTCTAACTTGATAGCTTTTCTAATTTAACCTTCCCAGGTACCTCCTATTGTTTATGGTTTGTGGCTAGAAGCTACATAGCGCTACATCAAGGATCAACTGCCTTCTCCCCCGCTCTCCTTATGTTAATTAATGTATCTATTATATAAGACCATTTAGAGGAGATGTATGCTTTTTTAAAGAGCCAGCACAGCCAGAATCTTAGATGATTTGCACACCTGAAACAGTATTCATGTCCTGAGAGAAATTATACACAGCTAAAACCTGAAATGGCCTCCATAATTGTTTCAGAAATCAGTTTCCTGCCATTAAAACAAACTGACAGTAGAGCTAATTACTTCAGCATTGTAGCATGCATCCTTCCTGTTCCTACTACAGTTGTTCTAGAAACCAGAAGGGGAAAAAATAAAACCCTCACACCTAACCAGAAAAAAAGGAAATATAGAACTACGTTTTGTTCTCCTTTAGTTTAAAAGGTTCAGCACAAAAATAACTGGCTGGTCCAACAGGCCCTAATTTTGGGAATTTTTCCTGATTCTTGCTTCTTACACCAGATCAGTCAGGTTTTGGAGAGATAAATGAGTCCTGCAGCCCATATTCAATAGTGGCCTATATGAGTAGTGCCACTGTCTTCAACATCCTCATCTGCATTGCAGCACCATCCTGACATGGTGCAGTATTGCCCTATTCTCCAGCTGTTCATCCTTGTGGCAGCCTGCTCTCCAAAAATCCAGACATCATGTAACAGTGAAAATTAGGTATTGGGTCTATGCCCTAGTGAAGCAGTGATAGGAAGAGCTGGAACAGTGTCATGCAGATTGTTTTTGAAAACCCATAGCTAAACTAAAAGTAATTGGCTGAGTGGTTCTCAGTGCTGTGCAAACACTTAGGGCTCCTGCATGGTGCTGAGTGCTTTCCTCCACTCCCATAACTTCGCCCACTCATTTATGGTCTTTAGTTATTAAAAATTAAAAGAGTAAATTTCTGAAGAGGCCAACAAACATGACCCACCCTCACTCTAATACCATCTCCAGGAGCCAGTTTATTTAAAAACACAAAAATCAAATTACTGCCATCCTCTGGGCTTTTCTGTCTGTGTGTCTCTTTTACAGTTAGCTTTTCAGGGCAGGAGCTGTTGTTCTGTTATCTGCCATATGATACCATGAAAAGATGGCAGTACTCAACAAATAAATTAAATAAATAAATACAGCAAACCAGTGGTCCAAATAAGAAGTCATATCCCTTAGCAAAAACATATTCATCTTCCTTAATACTAATACAGAAATAAGAGTGGCAGTGGTTAGGACAGAGTCCTGGGAATCAGGACTTTTGTGTTCTGCTCTGGGCTCTGCTACTGGCCTATTGTGTCTGTTGCTTATTTGCTCTGAGCCTCAGTTTATCTATACCTGAGGTGCGTTCTGAGGCTTAATTAGTGTGTAAAGTACCTTGATAGCACAATTTATTTATGGTAGCACTCATAATAAATTAGCATTTTCTAGACATTCAAGAACAGTTATTGCTCCTAGCAGCTCAGTCTAAGGACAGAGAGACAGACAAACAGATAAGTTAGTTGAGATTCTAAACTGAAATGTACTATATTAATCCAAATTATTATTAATTATATAAAGCAAAATCTGTGTTTCTTAGTTTCTAAGGCATTTATCACTGAGATATTTAATAGCCATAAACACTTCTTTCAACAACGCTGACAAGCTATAAAGGTGGTCAATATGGTTTACTTACAGATACCGGTACATATGATTTATTAAATCCATCAGTATTTGTGCCCCATATTTCAGACTAGTCATTAGGTCTGAATCACAGGCAATTTTTCTCTCTTTTGCTCTAGAATACTGTATGTGAATAAAATCCACTTTGCACACAACACAGCACAGAAGACCTTTTCAGTAATCCAAGTTCCTGCCATTAGACTTATTTATGTGAAATAGAGCAAGTCACTTAAACTTCTCCAATCTGAAAATTTGTGGTAACACTGTCAACCTATAAAATTGTTGTGAGCGTTATTAGAGTTTATAACACTTTTTAAGATCCTGAAATGAAAAGTCTTACGTAAGTGCAAAACATTCACTATTGTTACATCTCTTGAGTTCCAAAGTAAAAGAAAAGTTCAGCCCTCGTATATCACTTCATCTCTCAGCTGGCTTGAGAATTCTGTCCATATCTCAAGAACCCAATCTAGTAAATAGCTATATGCACCCTGTCTCCCAATTCTTGCCAGATATCCCTCAATGAAACTCTAACATAATTAGAATCACCCTAGAAAATGATGGTCTATACTGCTTCATGAAGAAAGGCAACGCAGACCTATAGTACTTTTATATGCAGCCACCTTTGGAAACTGAGTCTTAAGAAATTCAGGTTTTTTTTTTTTATTATATCTGATTTATTTTCATTAGTCACTTAATGACCCATTATTGCTTTTGACACGTGCATTACTCCTGTTTGGACCTAATCTTAAACTCCCTGCACAAGCAAAACTCTCACTAAGTGGGATCAAATGCATGAGAGATACGGAATTGGGGCCCTAAAGCAAATATGTCGTGTGTGTAGAGCAGGAAGAATAGACCAGTCAATGAAATGATTGGCTTTATAAATAAATGCATTTCAATTCTTATTTAATGTTCATTTTGACAGGCAAGCAGTATTTAGAAAGGCAGATTGTCTGGATGTGTGAAAAGCCACTCAACTTTTACAACTTATTATTAAACAAACTTTAAATCAAAGCGTTGAAGTTAATGCATCCTCTCAAAAAGCAGGACTATAGGATAAATCCATTAGTAAGGTAAAATGTGCCCACTGCAACTTTCATGTGAAGTGGCTCTTTGATCAGCTAGCTGGAAGAAAAGTGGCATTGGCCCTTTAAGGGCCCTCTTACAGCAGCTGGGAGAAGGGAAAAAGTTTACAGGGACAGACAGGAAGCAGTTGGAGCTGGATCAGGAGAAGGTCATTGCATTGCCCTTCCTTCTGACTGGAAGGGGGTAGAGGAGGGGAAGAGGAGGGAATGTATTTATATCCCATTATATCCCCTGTAGAGGCCCTTGTTACCAGAACTAGTCTGGCAGCACCCACCCATTAAGTTGTTTTAATACATGAATTTGTTTTAACCACTGTGGGCATTACATTAGTGGACACACATGCAACAAACTATAGTACTAATTAACAGTACATAGCACACACGAGATTGTTACCTCTCTTCCTTTGAGACA
The DNA here is from genome assembly GCA_007922155.1 of Mesoclemmys tuberculata. Lineage (NCBI taxonomy): Eukaryota > Metazoa > Chordata > Testudines > Chelidae > Mesoclemmys > Mesoclemmys tuberculata. The sequence continues at coordinate 19,614,991 of ML675649.1, read as the reverse complement.
AGTTAGGATATCCCGCTTCAGTTTAGTAGCAATGGCTTCAGTGGAACAACTCATGGAGTATGGTACCACTAAACAGGAGGGCATAGAAATCTGACCCTATGAGATTAAAAGCATTTCTAGTACTTCATGATAGTCCCAATTCTACTCTTCTCTTGGTTTACGTGGTCAGAAGTAACACAGGAATATCTAGTTAAAATATGAATAATAGAGATTCTAATGTAAGACACAAACTAGGAATTCAGATTATTTCTTACATTGTCATCCAGTGTTTGCTTTCCTGTCAAATCCAACAATTAATTGTAATCTATAACAACATATGTAATTATATTACTAAAGTTAATAATACCTAAAACTAATTTTGTAAGGATTTGTTGAGTCTGTTGTACTGATTACAAGTTTGGGAGATCTGATTTTGTGAGAGTACTTTTTGGCCTTTGTTATATCAGATTGTATCTACGTTATGCCCCCCCTCGTAATCACGCTAGCCCCACCATGCTCTGCTTTATTCACCTTTCTACCTCATCAACCAAAAGAGTTCACAATTATTCATGTGCAGATCCCAAAATGTCTCACAGAAGCTCACAGAACTGTTCAGCCACCCCTTGGTACACATACAGAGTGAAATTTGCTGCAATTTCCTTGATTTTATTTAAATTCTTTGGGTTACAATGTTATATGTAAGTGTACAAAGTATCTCCTGTTTGTTTACGTCCTTTCCCAAAATAGTGGTGTCCAGATGTTTTGTTGTTTTTCTTCTCCTGTTTCAGTTTCATAATCTAGTTCTCAGCATCCATTACGGATATGGGTTAAATTCACACCTTTGCAGGGTTCTGCTCAAGGCCTAAATACTACTTCAGCCCCACTTCCCTCCCCCAAAAAGCCTTAACAGTGCACAGGCTCTGTGTATGTCCTCTGCATAGGGGTTAATTTTACCCTGTTTGATGTCATCAGAAGTTCTAGCGGGAACTCAGAGCAATCCTACAGCCAGCAGAAGTCAAATGAAGGGTCTCTGAAATGGAGGCGGTGGAAGAGATAGTAAAATTATTTCAACACCTCTACCTCCAGCAACTCTTGCTGTAACTGCTGATAAGCATGGACAGCATTGTATACCCAATTTATTCAGCAACTAACAGAGAGCTTCTACAACCTTGTTTTAATATTACTGCAACTTATTAGTGGTTAGAACATTGGACAAGGACTCAGGACCCTCAGGACTCCTGGGTTCTATTTCCAGCTATGCCATTGGTCTGTTGGATGACCATTGGCAAGTCTCTTCACCTCTCTATGCCTCAATTTTCTATCAATGAAAACTGGGATAATGATAACTGACCTCCTTTGTGAGACCTCCTGATGAAAAGCACTATACAAGAGCTAGATATTATTATTAAACAATAAATTATGGAACTGAAGTTACAAAGAACTACATGAAAAAAAAATTGCCATACACCATTTTGATATTCCTTCTCTATTTATTTTTATTGTGTCCATCCATCATTTTGGTTTCATGCCATGTATTTTAGAACCTGCTGTTGAATGTTAGACTTGGAAGGGCAGGAGGTATAGGGCTCATTCTGATTTTATTTACACAAGTGGAAGTCAGGTGCAATGTGACTATAAACAACAATTTTTAAGGCCCTTATTCACTTTGGTATCTAATGGAATCACACAACTGTAAAACTGCAGCAAAATGAGATTTAATTCTGCACTGTGGCCTAGTGCATCTTGACCATGTAGTATATTAGCAAAAGAACAGCCCCAGGTATGAAGGGACTGGAGGCCCCTTTTATGGCAAGGTCACAATGTGAACACTGAACTGGGACTTGCAAACCTTGACCCTGCCAATCAAACTCATCAGAGTCAAGGACCATGTGGGACCATGTGGATTGGCTGAGCATTGTGGCTGCCCAGCAAATCCCAACCCTCCAGCTTTAGCTGAGGGAGGGGAACTATGCTGTTACTGATTATTTTATATTTTGAAAGAGTGATACATTTATTAAATATAAATGAAGAAAATGCTCAACTTATTTTTGTATTAAACATTATATTGCGAGAGAGTTTATCATTTCACTGGAGCTATCCAAAGTAAATATACCAGGATTATATTACTTTTCAGGCAGATTTTTCTTTCTGCTTCAAAGGGCACAAAAGGCTGGCATTATTCCAATAGGACACATGTCTTGAATTGTTTTACTACTTTAAAAACTATACAGTATATATAACAACTTTTGTAGGACCTGAAATTCTTGAGAATCTATCAGTAGAACACAACATTTTGGTTCACATTTTGCTTCTTTTGGAATAAGAAATATGTGTTATAATTTTATATCCGAGTAAGTTCTCTCTTATCAGTTTTCCCTTCTACCATCAATATTTCCCTTCACTATTCATTAGAATCCACATACTTTTCAGAAGAAATAGTGAAGACTAAAAGTCTCAGGAAATTCCAGAATAATTTTTGTTATGTACGAAAGAAGGTGAATTTTAGTTGTATTAAAAATGTAAGTTGATCAGTTTGGATGAAACCCTGGAACTGTTCAAACAGATCAGGTTATGTTTTTCCTACAGCTGTCCTAGTGTACCCACATATTGCAATGAAATACTCATCCTCAGTTATCAAACCATTGCCCAAGTTACAGCTGCACCATTTTTATTAAACCCAGTGTGAGGTACACAGCTGAAATCCTGTGTCCTGCTTTGAAAATCGAATCCCTAAGCATTTCAGTGCTTATATTGGTTTCCACTAGGGACTAAAATGAGCCCATCAGAGCTATATTTAGTCTAGGGGATAGAGCACTGGACTGGGACTCTATTCCTGACCGTGGCACTGGTCTGTTGGGTAACCTCAAATAAGTCCTCCTCTGTAGGTCTCAGTTTCCTCATCTGTAAAATGAGGATGATACTGACCTCCATTGTAAAGGACTTTGAGCTTTATGGGTGAAAAGTGTCATACAAGAGCTAGGTGTTAAATTTTGGATTTGCTTATAATTATAATCAATAATAATTTAGTATTTACCACACTTTTCCCCATCAAAGTTCATTAGGAACATTAGATAATTATGAAATCGTCAGAATTACTCTGCTAGGTAGATAAATACTATTAATATTCTCATTTGCAGAAGAGGAAACTGAGGCAGAAAGGCTAGGTGATTTATGCAAGGACACAGATGAAATCTCTGCCAAAGCCTGGGGTTTCTGGCTTCTAGACTACGCTCCGACTATTCCTCTTCCCACATGCTATACCTGTGATCTGCCTCTAGCATTATCTGTTAGCTACTGCAAGCAACATTCTAGAATGGAAGTGCTATGTCTCTATTACAAATGTGATGTATTGGTACATCCATGTTAGAGAGGGCCTCTTATAAGTACATTAGTTTTATCATATTACAGTAATGAAGGATGGCCTTACATAGGATATCTTAAATGTTGTTTTCATGCCAAATTATTAAGGGCTTTATTCTGCACTATTCAAGTCAATTGGAGTTTTTACATTGACTTGAATAGGAGCAGGATCAAGCCCTAAGTGCCTTATACTTCAGGCTAGATCTTAGACTTCTAATAGCTTTGGTATTAGGAAACTGAAATTATTTCCTTATTTTTCCTCTTCTGGAAGGATGGCTTTTTTCAAACCACTGTCACTGATAACTCCCTTACCATACATGAGTGTATTAATTTAATTAATATGATTAATCATGTATATACAAAAACAGAGAGGATATGTACCAAGGGGTATTCCTATTCTTTTAAAAATTATCTATTTCCCAACATAATATCAATATTATCAAAAGACTGAAAGGTAAGTCATACAATTTAACATAGCTATATAAATTCTTCAAATAAACTCTAATCACTGAGTATTAAACTAACTACAAAAAGAGTTAAGCTAGGGGAAAAAATAAAGGATTTTTTTTAGCCTTTTGCATTACCTGCAATTACCAAAATCATGACACCTGGAGCCAAAAGTTTACTCCTACCTGAAATCTGGCAGATCAGATCTCTGATGTAAACCAAGTTTAAAACATTACGTCCAAACCCCTGATGCAAGTTCTTAGGAACAATCCATTTATATTTCCAAACTGCACATCACAATCACCATTCTTAAAGCCCTTTGGAGTCTATCAACATCTTTCCTTAGTTGGCCATAGTGGCTGCTGTTCAGCATCAACAGATATTCCTTCCCCAAAGGACTGACTGTGCTTTCTCGGTCTCTTTCAGACTGTGCTAGCCAGGCGATGATATACCAAGAATTTATAAAGGGATCTTGCAGTGCAGAATACTAACATTACACAGACAGATCATTCTGGTTTCTCCATTTTTACACTGCAGGAATAAAACACACAAACAAACAAACAAATACCAATTCTGGGTCATTTTCATGTAAAATTTGCAAGCACAGGTCAATAATAGCTAAATACAATTTTTATGACATTTGAAACTTTAAGAGATAATGGCACCACTGCTATAAGATACTTAACCTTCTTGGTAAATTACTTTCATAACTGACCTGTGGCTTTTAAACATCAGCATTAGACGTTTCCCTCTCTCAAAGATATATACCTCACACTTACTCATTTTAATCACTTTGTGTATGTAAACAAATATTGACTTGCTGAGATCAATATCACAAAGTACTTAAGGATCACTACAGTGCTTATACTGCTAAGGCAAAATTGTGGTTACGTCTGAAAAGCTAATCAATCGCAATGCTGAATAAAACAGTTATACATCAATTGTATCCACCTCTGCTTCTCAAAGATGTCAGCAAAATGTGAAATAATTTCCTAACAGGCAGATATTTATTTTTAGAATGGGTATTCTTAGGCTATTCAGTTTAGAACAGTAACCCATCAGTAATCAATTATAAGTTATCTTCATTCTGGTTCTGGAAATTACGTGATATCAAGGTTGGGGCAAAAGTAATGTAACATATCCAACAGGAAGTCGGACAAAAGTTTTCTTGGTTCTATCCTGGTACTTGGTAATATGCAAATCTCGCTAATTCACCCTGAGAATCCTTCATTAGTGCAAATTAGTGAAGTTCTGTTGCAGGAAAGCATTCTGTAGTTTGCTTTAAAGATTTTTTTTTTCAGCTTCTGTACTTAACTATCGTTTCTTTGCTATCAAGTATGCAAGATCTGGTTAAATGCACTGGTGTGCCTAAAAATAGATAAGGACAAGGGCAATATAGAGCCTTTAAAAACCTCAGAAATACGAGTCAAAAGATATTGTGCACAGTGTCAGTACAAAAGCATCTTGCACTGGATAGAAGGCAGAGCTCTTAAAATTGCAGCTGCAATGTGTGAAAAAACCCCGAAAAACAAAAAACCTTTTAGATAAGCAGCATCAAGGAATGGATTCTGGCCAAGAATCACAGTTTGCTATACACCAAGACTTAATAAATGATTTACCAGGTCAGTAAAACAAAGGAATGTGCTCACATTGCCTCCTGGAGTATCTAAAGCCCTTCTAAGAGTCTGGCAGTCCCATAAATTGATACTGCTAAATGTTTGCAGTAGAGGACTGGATGGCTCTGTGGACTGGTAATAGAATACAGAAGCTTTCACCTCTAAGTCACCAAAAGCTGATACCAGCAGATGGCTGTCCAATTGCCAATGCAAAATGAGTTTGTGGCCTTAGTCCAGTTACTAGTAGGTGGATAGAGCTGAATAAATACTGCAGAAACAGTCCATTAATATTTGTAAGTTTTTAAACTAATTTGCTTAGATTGTATTTGTGCTCCTGTATGTTTAATGTCTGTGAATATTCGTACTGTGCATGAGTTTGATGATAGGCACATTCAACAAAACCAACAAATACTGGAGAATATTCACAAAGTAAATTCTGGATTCATACACATCAATATGCATTTTGGAAACATGAGTCTAAGAATAACACTAATACAATAAGTGATCAGAAACATATGCAGTGTTGTAGCTATGTCGATTCCAGGATACTAGAGACACAAAGTGAGTGACGTAATATCTTTTATTGGACCACTTTCTCTTGGTGAGAGACACACACTTCTGAGGAAGAGCTCTGTGAAAGCTCAAATCTGGGCAACATACTCAGTGTTAGAGCTAAATAGGAGGTGGAACAGAGTGTTTAGCATAAGTAGTTAACTTGTACTTACAGAAATCATTCGAGGTGAAGTGGTCCATTAACACCCCTCCAGTCACTTGGGGGAATAAAAAAGGGGTGGAAGCAGCTGCTGAGGCTTGTTAGTGGGTTATAAATTGTTGTAATAAGCCATAAATCCAGTGTCTCCATTCAGTCCATGAATTTAAGATCCCAGGCTTGTCTTTTGACAACGTTGTGTTCCTTTGAGGATAAGGACTGATAGGTTAGATATAGAGTGATTGCTTTGTGAAAAATGTTCACCCACAGGTGATCTGGTGTTTTTGTTTTATTTTCCTTTGAGTTCCTTTGAGAGCATAGTGATTGTTTGGTGTCACACACACAGTTTTATTCAGGCATTTTGTTCATTGGATAATCACTATGCTCTTGAATGAACTCACACAGGAAAATGATAAACACCCTGTCAGCTGTGGGTGAACACTTTTTATAAAGCGATAAATTTAACATTAAACATTTGCTATGACTGATATTTTGGGCTCATTCTTGCAAGTGCTAAGTACCACTTGCGAGTCACAACCAAGTTGAGGTGATTCATTCTGCAGGAGATGCCCAGCCCATTTGGAGGACTGGAACTTTTATATGGATTGTAGGTACTTAGATTGAATTGCTATTTTTTATTTAAAGGTATGGTAAAATCAATGAGATATATCATCTAATTGATATTAAAAGTACTTTATTTTAATTTTTTATTAAGAAAGTTATGGAATATGCAGAAAATTGGTATTTGCCACATAATGATTTACAAAACAAATATTAAACCAGGTAAAGATTCTCACAGAACGCACAATTTTTAGTGTTCACATGTGAAAGAAATGTTACACAGAACATTAACGTCCTTCAATAACCAGTAATATATTAATGTCCCAATATTTCAAAGAGATCATGCAGATCAGTATGCATGCAGCCCTAATTACTTCTACAGGAAAGAGAGAAAATAATATTTTGGTGAAATGGCATATGTCTAACTCCAACACACAATCAAGTGAACTGGACCTACTGCAAACATGAAAAGTTGTTCTTTTAAATGGATGGGACATTCCAACCATTAAGGAAGTTCAGATTACCCTGTTGCCAATCATTTTCAGAAAACTGACTTTTCTGCTAATTCAAACAAAATTAAAAGTATGTTACATAGTATTTTAGATTATTATGAAATAATTCATTTAACATTTAAAAGGTTTTATCCAACAGCTACATTTTTTTTTTGTTATTGACAAAAACACAATGTCTGCAACCAATCTCAGATGCTGAAGTTATCTGAAAATATTTCAGCACTGGGACTGTGCTGTCATGCATTAACCTATGTAACTGCAAGTAAAATATTCCTTTGCCATTTATCAATTTAGGCCTACATTTTTAACATTAGGTACCTAACTTTAGGTACCTAAACACAATTTAAGGCATTAGCAAGAACTGTACTAATTTCAGAAATCTGGTTTCCATAACCCACGCCCTGGAAAATGTTAATCCTCAGATTTATGTGTACCGATATAGCAATTGTCTAGCGAAACAACCATTTGCTATGACCAACATTGTATTTAGTGCTGTATGGTTACACTGGCTCTGACTGTTGGAGTGGCTGCTGCTGCTCGTTCTCTCTCTTTAGCAATTTCCATCTGTATTTTGGCCTTAATTTTGTCCCAATCAACTTCCAGCTGTAAGGACAGGAAAGATAATAGATAGGTGTTAACTAATATTATATTAAATATGTATTAACAAACAACAGTATGAAGGTACAAGTCATAAAGTGATCTGCTCTGTCATTATATAGGTCTCCTCTTGATGCAAACATATAACTACCATTAATGCTAATGGAAGTTACAACTGTGTACCAATTGGAGGCTCTCTGCCACAGTCAAAATCTAATGAACAGTATGCTATCAGAGATTCCTGTCTTTGAAATGAAACAAACTTGATACTTTTCAACAAACAGTAAAATCTCGTATCTGGTGAGAAAATATTCAACAATGGAAATAAACTTAGATGAGCCTACTGGATTTCATCCAGATTAAAAATGAATGAAATCTATCTGTCTCATCAGTCAGAATTAAGACACTTACTCATGGTACATTCAGCAACTTCTCTCTATACACCAAAGTCCATCAAGCAAATTGATGGCATCTGCATTAGTCATTTGATATAACAGAAATAACATTGTAGATATTTCAATTCTGCTTTGATGATGTTTCAGGTTTTCTATTGGCATTTCTCTAGCAGAAGAAAAACATCATCATGTGGCAGTGTCCTATTTCAGTGAAACTATGAATACTGAAATGCTGAATAGAGGAACAAATTTCAAGTTCTCTCTTAGATGGGTAAGTCATTTCTTATCCTCCGTCAAAGCTGGCACTCTGTTCATATTTGCCTGTAATGTAGCTCAGCTGATTTTGCCTGCATTGTCAGAACTAGCATCCTGTTCTGTTTTCTAGGTTTTTCAAGCACCTGTATGAACTTGAGGACTGTCCTTCTGGTATTACTTTGTCTCCCCATGAACTGTTCATCTTGAATTACTCTTTTTTATATATTTATGCCCATCTATCAATAAGGACATCAATTCTCTATTTCAGACTGAGCTACAGCATCTTGATCTGCATTAATGAATATCTGAACTCAGATCTGCATTTCATAAGAGGCTTCGCAGCAGACAGACTATATGGAAAAAGGAATTGGCAATACTGTAGGCGGCACAAGGCAGCTAATCTCAGAGACATTCTCTATACTTTGGTTGCCATAATTCTGTTAAAATGTGTATTAACTAATGCTACTAGAAGGAATCTTAACTCTCTCTTCATGTCACGTAGCCCTCTCCACTCTCAACACAGGTATCAAAAAGTGCAACAGTGACTTGGAAGCCAATAGATCTGGCACCCCAGTTGAGCACAATGACACTGAAGAGGGCTCAGATCTGTTGTGTTTTAGTAAAGCCTTTTCAGAGATCCTCAGGCTAAGCAGCCAATTCAAGCCACTCTTCTTGCCCTTTTGCATCTCTACCAGTCCCATGTGGAAGTGGGAATGATGCAGATGTCCAAAAACTGGGTATTTTTAGAATGAGTTTCAGGACAAGCTATTAGAATGTGTACAGCAATTTTACATAAATTGTATTCAGTTACACAGCCAAAAAGATAAGCAGTCTACTTAGTCTCCTTTCTCCATCCTCCCAAGGCCATTTTAATTCAATTCCATTTGACACTGGTTTATCTAATCTATCTATTTTAGGGTTTCATACTTATGACCATATCTATAATGTCAAAGTCCCTTTCACATGAAATTGATAGCAACAGCAAAGCTCCTAATAGACTTCATGGTGGCCCCAGTGGATTTCATTCTCAATACTCCTACACTGCACTATGGTAATCTCTAGCTGAAATTAGTGCAATATGCTTCTTGCTGGTACTCCAGCATCTTCCTTATATTGAAGTTGCAGATTCACCTGGTTGATCTGAGCTATCACTGTCATGGTCAGTTGCCGAGGAGACTTGAAAATAGAGAAGCAGATCTGATGCATCTGAAATGACAGCTGTCTGCTTTGTTAGACAGCCAGGTTCTTTTGGTTTTGATTTAGGATCTGCCATTCTAGGATCTGTAAAAGACTAACCTGGAACATCCCTCAAGTGCAAGTTGGCTCTCCTAAAAGAGGCCTTTCTGATCAGTGAGTCTTTTTCCAGCACCAAAGTTCCCGAATCTGAAGGGGTTGCTCTCCTGGACTGGCTCTGAGGCTGTCACTGACGGGGTCTTTCTCTGCTTGTTTCAGATCTGATGGGTTAGAATCCTTTTTAAGTACCACAGGATTCTTGGAGCTTGGAACTGAAGACGGTATCTTCTGCAGAGGTTTCTGCTATTGCTTCTCCCCATAAGCATCAGAGGCCAAATCTGGTGTAGCGTCACTCATGGATCCAAGAGATGTTCCGAATCCAGGGGGCTTGGCTGCCAAAACCTCCTGCATGGCACTGCCTATTGTCTGTTCTGCCTCTCTTTCTGAATCTTTGGAGTGGAAGTACTGCAGAATGAGCATCTTGAAGGAGAATGCTCTTTTCCAAGGCAGGATGGCATCTTATGTGAGCATCTGATGTGAGCATCTGATACCAGAAAGATTGCAGGGCAAGAGGCCCACTCCTTAAAACGCAGTTTCTTGATCTTTGGATCTGCCATTGGATTCTCATAGCGGAACCGAAGTTGTATGAACAGCTACCCAGAAATTTGGTTTGTTCATTTGTTAAAGAAATAAAACCTAACCTCTAAAATGCTAAAAGCTAATTCTTTACACCAGGAAACTAAGATAAATCTATGCTAAAAGCACAATAGGCACTACCCAAGCAAAGAATCTGGGCCAAGAACCCAGATGGAGCTCCTGATCTGTCAGCTGCAGCAGCTAGAAACAACTGACATGGCTCGAGTGCTGTGCCTCCTTCTATAGTCTGAATCTCAGATCATTCATGAACAGCAAGGAGAGGGCCAGGAAGGCGTACGACAGTGTGCCAGCAGCAGGCACTGCTAACAAAAGATTCCATTGTCTGAGGCCCGGTCTACACTTACCTTTGCGATTTGGCGGCAGTCGATGGGAGATACGCAAGTGATGTAAATCCCTTGCGTATTTCCTGTCGACTTTGCAGCATCTCCTCCGAGCACCGTCCACACTGTGCTGCATCGAACGGAACAGCATTCCCTTCAACGCAGCGCTACGCCACTTACCGGGGTGGTTGTCCTGCATCACTTGCTGGATCGACTGAGCGGGTCTACAGAGACCACTCAGTCGATCCAGAGGGGTTGATCTGACAGCGGCGAATTTGCCGCCATCAGTGTGGACCCAGCCTGAGTTTCACTGTCACTGCATCCCATTCAGTGGAATTATCTAGAGGACACTTGAAGTATAACCTTTTAGCTTGTTGGGGAACCATTAAATACAAAAAAAATCCTGAACTAACTTAAAATGAAAAGCACCTTGACAATACAATGAACAAAATTACCGACATGGCCTTTTAATAATTTACAAACATGATGCTGGACTTTGAGTAGAAAGTCCCCTGAAAATCCATGTTTGGAGAAGATAAAAAAATGTTGACATTAAATGTCACTATAACTTCCCTGTTCAAATAAAATCTAGAGGTTATGATAATACATATATCCTGAATTCTGATATTGAAATATAAGGATGAATAATTGCTAAAATAGCCAAACTGTTATTTTTCCCATTTAATAGTTTATAACTATGGATAGTGAATAATTTTGGATCAGGTAATACTTCTGGTGTTTTGCCAATTTTTCCACTCACACAGACTTGCTTAGATAATGTTTACTGTTAACAGGACAAAGATGATGTTTTGGTATTATGGTGGAAGGTTTAGATAAAAAGAAAGTTAATTAGTATCAAATACACAGACGTAGTGCTAAAAATCTCCTTACTGGGAAAAACAAAAGTGAGGTGACATGAAAGCATAATGACAAAAATAGGACAAACAGCAGAATCTGTATAAACGGAAGCTTGTGTATACATATTGGGCAGATTATGTTAGACAATGCTTAATGCTGAGTGGAGAAAAGCTAATAAACCTGCAATGTGGAAATGTATAGGAATCCAAGTGAACTAGACCCAAATTGGAGAAACACTGGACCAGAAACTGAAGGACTGAGACTGAAGGCCCAGACCAGAGATCAGAAGCTGAGATGACCATCATGAAGTAGAGAAGGGCTTCCCAGTACCCTGAAACTCAGTAACTTGAGCCCCTACCTGTCCTGTCTTATCTTATTATCAAGCATAAATATATGTTCAGACACTACAGATGACAATAATTCTGTCTGAAAGTTTATAAATAATGGCAAAAATTGATTAAGCCTAAATTGTGTGGATTTGTGACTGTTTCCCCTTTACACACCCAGCAAGTTTTTGATCATAATGGTCTCTCTTCTTGGCCTTAAAAATATACGAAATACTACACAACTTAATGTAATATTTTTACAACATAGCAATTCATGATTGGCTCTTAAATTTCTTCAGGATAACCTTACTGACTGGTACTGGTAATATTCATAGCGTGTTATTGAAGACATTAAGAGGTACATTTTCAACCCAGCTCTGTTTGTGGATAAAACTTGTGCCCAAAAATAAAAGCCCCCGTGTGTTTTCAGGATGCAAAATTTATGCAGACTTATTTTGTGCCTCCAAATAAATAGCATTCACAAATGTTGTTAGTTATATATCAAGCTCTTAATTTGCACTTACTATCAGATAAACTATCAGATAAACAGATAACAATCAAGATTTACATCCACAACCGCATTGAAGCAATGTGGGAGCAATATTTTTGCACAAATTGTGCCCACAAAATGTAAGCTGAGCTTCTGAAATGTAGAGCTAAGTTTCCACAGAATACTTACACCTTCTGCATACTGCAAAAATCGCTTATTGGTTTCTTTTTTACCAAAGTCCTCCAGGAACTTTTGTCGATAACCTAGAACTGTGTCAACATGTGTCTTGTGCTTCACTGCTAGTTCCAGTGCCCTGGAACAAAACGAAAATGGACTTGTCATGCTGAAAAAAATACTAACACAATTATAATCATTTTGGTTTTACAAAAAGATACCTGTACAGTGATTCTGCTGGAGACTGATCTTCCTGATGCAAGTGTCAAGCAATTTTGCATTACTGTTAACCATAAGAGGTTCAGAGTAACCAGTTTTTCTCATAGACTGTGCACTTTGTGATGTACATATGAGAAATAATTAACATTTTTCTGCTGGATACCTAATCACGTTATAGAAATGTGACAAGATTTTTTTGTAAGAAATTGAAAAAACACACGTTTACCTTTGACTATAAGACTTTCAGTAGGAAAGGGTAAAAAAATTAACTTTTAGTGAAATTATTAGAGCTATGAATTAAAAAAAATAACCTTGAAGCTCTTGGAGAGCATCTACTTGAACATGTAAACACTTTTAGAACACCCTAAAAATGGGAAGAGTCATCAGCCATTGCATGATTAGGATACATCTATGTTTATGGATTGATATTTGCTTGCCAGAAAAAACAAGATAATTTGGATGGGACACAATGACTTATGAATACATAGATTATACTTCAAGCACCAATAGTTTTTATAAACTAATCTACATGTAATTCTTAGCATTAATGAAGCCCACTGGGCAACATACTTTAATTGTTTTTCCCATAAAGTGATTCCCCATAAAGTATATTTAAAAAAAAAAAAACCCAAAACACCCCATAATTCAATTTGAAAGGTGATTTACTAGTTTCTCATTCTACCTTCATTTAAGTACTCAAAATGCACAACATTAAACTGAAATTAAAGTCAACATCAAATAAGGCTTTGCATTGGGAATCAAACAGTTCATAGTATTTTAACTCTCATCCCTGTTAAAAATAACAGTGTTAAAGGATGACACAAAGAGAATTATAGGAATTTTGCTAACGCTGTATTTACATATTATTTTCATAGACAGATGTACCCAAACTGTATTAATTAATTTAAGCAACCACAACCAAGAGTACGTGTTTGAAGCATTATTTAGACTATGAGTCCTTTACAAGTTAAAATGCTACCTAAATCTAAAGCTACTACTATTTGAATTCCAGGTGAGTGGGCGGGTGAGGAAGGCAAATTTTCCCCATTACATTTAGGTGATACTGCTTCCACTTTATTTGAGGATAGCAAACTCTATTTTTCTTTAACTTTCAAATGGTTATTTAGATGCTGAACAAATGTGGCATGAGAGTTTTAACTTAGAACTAAATAAGCATTTTTTCTAAATTTGTTAAGAAGTTGGCATACAGAGGTCCAGTCTCCTCTATACAGGGACATTAAGTGCCACATTTTTAAAGGGCCCTCTAATTTTGTACTCACAGTCAGTCCTGGTGAGGACAGATTGGGGGCTACAATTAATAGTAAGGGGTCTAAACATATAGTTGTCATGATCATGGAAGATGGTTTCCATGCTGGTGGGGGAGTTCTTTCTAACCTATTCCCCAATTCCAATTGTGGGAAGAGGACATTTTTAGAGCCCCATCCTTTCGCTTACTTTAAAACATCCAGACAGCTGGGGAAGAACTTTCAGAATTGAGAAAGTTGACGATGTGGGAGGTGACAGACAATCAGTAAGGGAATATAGTTATAGCCATGTTGGTCCCAGGATATTAGAGAGACCAGATGGGCGAGGTATATTTTGTTGGACCACCTTCTGTGTTTGGTAGAGACAAGCTTTGGAACCACACAGAGCTCTTCTTCTGGTCTGGGAAAGATATTCCCAGTGTCACTGCAAAATGCAAGTTGGTTCTACCTTGATTGGTCCCTTTTAGTGTGTGCTAACTACTTATGCTAAACAATCTGTTCCACCTTGCATTTTGCTGTGACTCTAGAACTACCTTTTCCCAGACTTGAAGGAGAGCTGAGTGGCTCAAAAGTCTGTCTCTCTCACCAACAGAAATTGGTCCAATAAAAGATATCACCTCTCTCACCTTGTCTCTCTAATCAGTAAGGGAGGCAGTCAAGCAGATTTAAAAGAAGCCATCTGCCATTTCCCTTATTCCCTGCTAGCAGCAGGAACTTTCTACAATAAGATGAGGACTTGGCAGCTTTCCCCACCCTCGCAGACTCTCTGCTCTCCCCATCAGTTAGAGAGGGAAGTGAAGCATCGTTTGGAGCCAGACTCTTTTCTCCTTGTAGCAGCAGCAGCTCCTGCAGGATCTCTTGGACACATAGACCCCAAACAATGCTAGAGTGAGATTTACTTCCCTGGGCATACTCATGATGAAAAGTTGAATTCTTTATTTAAAAACAAAAATTTGTAACTCAGATTTTCTCCCAGTGATGTAATGATGACAACATTGTTGTGCAACTACTTTAAGCAAGAAGATATTTCAAAAGTTTTAATTTGTTGAGTGAACATAACTCTGTGTCCAGAGTCATGAAAAAGTTAAAATACCTTTCAGAAGTATCTCTGGGTGTGCTGGAGACCATAATCATACGGCAGTACATGGAAACACTGACATATCACTTTAAATATAGCAGATACATATGTATTCTAATATTTCAGTGATATTATTTCTTTTATATATTGTCATATGATTTAATTCGGTGTTTCTCAGTGTCTAGGCAACTATGATTAATAGATCAGTTAATTAAGTGGCTAATTCTCTAAACATTTAAAACTTAATCTCAGTAAGATTATTAATGGTAACAGCTACAGTATGTTGAAAGAAATACTACCTATCCCAATTGTAAAGGTTAATATTGATTTGAATAGCTTGGTAAGTAAGGCCTGCTTGAAGAAGAAGCATTTCAGCATCTTGTATATTTCCACTGAACAGCAGTATATGAGCCATTCTTGATTCTTTTGACGGAAGTTCTTTGATAGAATTGATGTACTGAACTTTGTCAATCTGTTAAAAAAAAGTATGAGGTTTAACTAGAGAAATAAACTAATAAAATTAGTGTTGCAATCATTTGGTTAAAAAATAGTTAAATCTAATCTACTTACATCACCGATCGATGCGTAGGCTATTTCTGCTGTTGTCATATCCTTATTAGCAACTGCCATAGAAGCTAAGCAGGCCCACAATGTTTGATCCTAAAAATAAGACCAAATAAATATTCTAAAACATCTTTAATTTTATATTTTATAATTTTACATTATATGGAAAATGCAGTTTTTCTCAGCCAGGATGCAAGAATGCTGTTTGGCTATTGAAAATGATATACTGATCCATAACTATTTAATTTATCTCAGTTATGCAGATTCCTACACTTTAATTGTGTGCAAGTTTCTCTCTCTTAATATTAGAATCACTCTATGGTTACTTCTCAATAACTATGTAGTATGAATATTCCTGTACTCTGACCTGCTAACAATGACTTTGAGCCAGACATCAAGGATATGTGTAATCACTGTACTGTTATTTCTCAATATAACAGTATCTGAATATATAATCATTGTTGAATACAATCCTGGCTACTCTAATCACATATGTGATTGAAGGAGAAAGAAAAAACCTGATAGCAAAACAAATCGGCTATCAAATCAATGAGAAGAAAATAGTTTTAAAAAGTTCTCTTTTCTCTTTGTATCTATGGTTTTGGAGTGGATTTCCAGAAAAGGCTGCTCATTTTTAAAAAGCTATTTGTAATTATGAGAATTTTATAACACTTTTGTTTTTCTTTATTTCAATTATATGACTAGCTTCATTAAAGTCTCAGTAGAAATATAATGAGGAAAAATGTTGAGGAAAATCCTAAGCATTCTTACTGGTTTTTATCCTTATCTCTCCTTTCACTTAATTCTTAGAGCCTGATCACACTAGTGGTAGAAAAAGGTATATTATTAAAACAAGTTAGCTAATGTTAATTAACACATTTTGACATACTAGTTTATAGAGGGCAAGTATAATTTTAAATACATTAGCTGGTCCAGGCAAAGCCTAGGAGGAAATTGAGTTTAACATGTTAATTAAAACATATTCTCTAATACCTTTTAAAAATACCTCTTACACTAGTGTAGACAGGCCCTTAGAAGCAGTCAGAGTGAAAACTACTTAAAACACAGAATGCATAGACATTAGATATTGCCCAAACTAAATGCTCAGCTCTTTTGTGCTAATGCTTCTACATGTAACTTTACAAACCTGAGTAGTCCCACTGAGCTTAGTAAAGTATGTAAAGTTATCCTAAGTGTTTGCATGATCAGGGCCTTACAGCCTTCTTACACTTTTCCTTCATTAACTTAAAAACAACAAACATAAACCTTAGCCTGAGTTTCTATCTGAGATGGTTTGTTTCTAGGATTTTTCCTGATAGGACTCTTCTGTGCTCTCTTTCCTCAGAAGGGCTCTGAAACTTTTGTACTATTTGGCTGATACTAATTTTACCCATCTGATCTGGCTGCCAGGGTGAGTCAGAGTCCACAAAATAGCTCTGCATCACTATGCACAGTTATACAACTTGACATCCCATCACACCATCTTAAAATCAACAGAGTGCTTCTCCTCAGAATAACTGTGAGGTATTTTTTATCACACTGTTTGTCAAGACAATTCCAGATCCCCCCTCAATTCAAGTTTTGAAACACAATGTAAATAAAGAAACTATACTTAAGCTATTCTTGGTACAAAAACCTTGCTCATCTCGAGTAAGCAGTTTTGTGGTATGAGTGTTGATCCCAGAATATTAGAGAGATAAGGTGCATGAGGTAATTTTGGACTTGCTTCTGTTGGTAAAAGAGAAAAGCTTCTGAGCTTACAGAGAACTCTTCTCAAGCTGTGTAAACTCCAAAGCGCGTCTCTTTCACTAATAAACGATATTACTTCATCCACCTTGTCTTGCTCATCTGTAGGCAGGTTAGGGCAACTGAGGAAAGACTGATGAAAGGGAGAAGGAAGGTGAGAAGGGGTGATAGCCAGAGGAAGCAGGAATGAAAGAACTTTGCAACTTTTAACCAATTTATTTTTAAAGTATGCCTAAAGTCATTGAATGCAATCCAATCCCTGAAGATAGTAAAATTCATGAAAAATTATGAATGCCAAAAAACCCTCTGACAATTAAGCTAACACTGTAATTATGTGGAAAGGATACTATAAATATTACCACTAAATATAGATGGCATATAAAGGTACAAATAATAGTTCCAGTCTCTTAAGAAGCATAGCACTGAAATTACTTAATGTAATTTCAGTTAGTACTACATTTGAAATTATAAATGCCAATTCCCAACTGGCAAATACTGGAAAAGAAATTTTTTATCCACCTTCAGGTAGGGAAAACAACTCAGTGTAAACATTACAATATATCCCAAATTAGCTCAATATACATATTGACCACTCAATCAAAATAATACAGAAAATAGAGAAAACAGTTTTAAGATACAATTCTGCTTATAAATCATGATAGCCATATATAAGAATATAACATTTCTTTCTAAGTTTTAATGGGGGGAGGAAAAATGCCTTTATAAAAAAATATACTACTACCACACTCACCTCATTTGCTGATGTTGTCTAAATTATCAGAAAGAAAGTAAGGAAAAAGAAAATGAAAGGGAAGAAACTTTTTTTTAAAAAGATTGTAGATAACTATGTGGAACAGAACGTTTTAACAAAATTGGCTATGTAAAGGTCTATGCCAGACAATATTTATGTTCATTACTAACTCTACTTTTGTGAATAGTCCTATTCAAGTCATTTTGACTATTTGCATGAATACAGTTAATCACGTGTAAGTGTTTTCAGGATCAGCCCTAAAATAGTAAGAAAAAACTATAAAGGTAAAGAAACATCTTGAAGAAAGAGAATACTTTAGAATATTTACATATATAATTATCATTACCACATAATACTTGAAAATATAAATAAAACAAAACAAATGTTATTTATGAGTATACTGTAGAGTATTAAAAATTACCTTAACAAAGCGACATAATCTGACTGCATCTTCCCATTTTGAACTGCTAACATACTCATGAAGAATAGCTGGATAAGGTGATATATTGAGATGGATAAGTGAGCCATCTGCTCTTCTGATCGTTACTTGATTTCCCACAAAACGAACTATCTGGGGATTTTTGCTAAATTCGCTGTTGAAAGACAGTCAGATAAAGCACGTTAAATTTTTTTCTCATTGAAAATAATGGTGGGAGTTTAAAACAATTAGTATTTTCAAATTAGATAAGAGTTATTGGTACATTTTCTTAATTTTATTTTCAAACAATAGAAACATCCAAATTCAACTAAATAGATATGTACAATGGAATTTAAATTTAAATTTAAAAGAACATTTGGTCAGATTTTTAAAAGGCAAAATTTAGTGGCGAGATGAAAAATGGCATGTGTACACTGTCATGTGCAACTACTGTGGAAATACAATTTGGGTATTTGCAAAAATACCAGATTTGCACATTTAACTGTTGAAATTGCATGTACAAATATAGCAAAAAAAGTACTTTGGGGAGAGTAAGAGTGATTGTATATCAAGGATTATTATAAGACGAGGAAAACAGTGAACCGTGCTTCTCAGTGGATTCTGTTTTTTATTATTTTGCAGAGCTACCCCCAAAGACTGCACAATGTGACTTGAAAACCCCCAATGTTATACTTAGGTGATTATGATTGTTCCATGGAAAAATAAAAATAGTTTGATATTTTTCACTGACAATACAGAAATGTTGTAACATATCAAACTATGTTTTTTAAAACAATAAAGGAAAAATGTTCTTAGAGAAAAATCGGATTAAGATTTGAGCTTTTGTACTTATGTGATCATACCCTAGAAAAAAGTATTTTTGTCTTTTACTTTAGGTCTGGGCAAAATATATTGCAGTGACTCTACTAGCTCCTTAATGTGTTACCCAATTAAAAATTCAGCCTGTAAAGGGCTAAATAATCCCTCCAGCACAAGAAAGAAATACAACCAGAGCTCAGAGGGAACTAGAATCAAGGATCTGGAGGTTAAGTGAAAGCAAGAGCAACATGCGAAAGACAACAGTCTGGTAGCTGACTGAGGAGAGAAGGCTGGGAAGCAAGCAACCTGTAGCTTGTACAGGAAAGCTGAGAGCTGGGCAGAGCTATAGCCTCTTAAAGGGGCTAGCAATAACTACAGGAGGTCACAAGGCCGCAGTCTGAAGTCAGGACAACAGTGTGCAGTGCTCCCAGCAAGACTTTTTATCTCATTACACTTATATTAGACTGTGCTGGGGGCAAAATTAGGAACTGTTGGCTTATCCTTCATACAATTGTCAAAGCACCTGTGCTTAGCGTATGTGCACCTCTTAGATACTGGCAGCCCTAATAAAGGAACCACTGTTACCTAACGTACATGAGTGTTTGATGGGAACCAACTCAGGGCTAGGGTTTCTATAAGCTAGTGGTTGCTACAATGCTTGCTTCTGATCTTAAAGTACCAAAACATCTAGAGTGGACTGATGTATCACACTATTCGTAGTGACATCCTGCAGTGGGGATAGTTACAATATTTTCAGTTGTTATCCAAAATGAACTTTGATCAAAATATTGAAGTAATTTAAAAAACCCCAAATCTTTTAACCTAAGTGAATTATTTATTAAAAGGGAAGGAACATTATATAATGGTAAGAGCATAGCAGCTGGAATCCAGAGAGTTGGGTACTATATCTGGCTTTGCCACTATGACTCTGGACAAATCACTTAATGTCACTGTCTCAATTCTCCCATTTATAAAATGAAGATATGTGCTACTTTTCTCTTGAGATGGGAGAATTATTAGGGTGATGCATTTTGAGAACCTTGAATAGAAGCTTCTATAGAAGTGCAAAGGATTATTTATTAGAAACCACCAGCACAAAGCAATTTTTAATAATTAAGGCACAAAGCTGGAAAATTTAAAATACTTCTTACAGGAGGTCTGGGAAAATCTAAGGCAGGCTACATGCTCCAGAACCCTTCAGATGCCCTGTTTTATGAAGTGATGTATTGCATTTAGGGCCCTGTTTACCATGCTGATGCTGAGTCTAGCACTGTTGTGGAGAACTATGAATGCTAAAAGAATTATACTGTGTGGTATAGCAAGGGCTGGATTTGAAGGAGTAGGTATGTGGTGCTACTGAGCAGAGGAGGATGTGGAGTTGTGAAGAGGAGCAGAATGGAGTACAGTGGTATGTGGAAGAGAGGTGGAGTCCGAAGGAAGGTACTGGGCTCAAGAAGCCAGAGGGACAGAAGGGGGAAAATAGCCCAGGGGAAAAGTCTGCAGTTACATGTACGGTGCCAGCAACACATAGCTGCTACTCATAGGGCCCCTGGGCTGGGACCCAGAGGAGTGAGCAGGCCTGGGTCCCTAGCCTCCTCCCTGGGAAGACGGGGTAACCAGCGATGCCCTGGTCCACTGCGAGAGGCAAAAATGCAAGACCCACTAGGGAGAAGCAGGCTGTTTCCACAACTTATAGATACATTTTTTAAAAAGATCTTTCCCACATGTATTTGGTTACTGATTTGTGATCTAAGGGCCTGATCCTGAAAACACTGACAACTGTAAGTAGTCCAAATGAAGGCAATGTGATCCCCACAATAATATGCATTATGACCCCAATACACTTATGCACTTTAAAGCACGTGTTTAAGTCCATGCCTTTTCAGGGACCTAAGTGTTCTGCCTCAGACAGTTATAATTTATTCCTTTTTAAAAAAGCTTTATAGTATATAATGGCTAACACCTATGGTTACATTTCGGTAGCAACTGTGTCATCAATTTCAAATGGCTAAATTAACACTCTTCTTTGTAAAGAATTATTTGAGTTCAAGATTCAACACAGTATTTAAAAATATTCAGTGATATTATTCTGAGTGAAAATATACATTACCTTGCATCTTTTTCATACAGTGTTTTTGGCAGGAGGTCTTTATCTACATAAACTGTATTAGGATAGTACCAGACTGAAAAACGAGTATCTTGGAGTCCACAAAGTATGTTGGATGTGTCATTCCAAGCCAAAGTGTGTGCCATTGTTCCTTAATTAAAAGATAAACAAATATTATGTATTTGCACATGCACAATACACACCAAAAACAAACATTCTTGGAATTTTGCTACCAATAAGAGTGGTCCTTAAGGGTCATCAGTTACTTAAAAAAAGTAGGTTTTATATTTATTTCTGCATGACTTGCAATTTATTCTTAAACACTTTAATTATAGTAAGTATTTTTCCCTAGTCTGTCTTTTTCTAACATTTATTTCCCCATTTCTAACATATATGAAGCAAAATAACTCAGTTTTGTTTACTGCCTTAACTGTCAGCTGTTATTATCAGAATCATGCACAAGTCTGAGAGCACTGTCTATTCTTTAACTGTTTCTGCACAAACTACAGAAGCAGTTCACATATTGTATTTTTGAGGGCAAAGTTCAAAATGAATAAGAGTGCCCAAAATACAGATTGGGCAATTACAGGATGACCACATCACTTTCTCCAGAATTTCTATTTTAGTTTAAATGTCACCATTTACCTATTTGACTGCTGAGCATAATAAAAAAATTTCCAGGTAATGTGTTTATTCAGTGTGGCTGGATACCACAGAAATTAGAGATGGAAATGATATTAGTTCATTTTATCCATCCCAAGGAGCCACAGCAGGATTGTAAACTGCAACATATTTCCCTGTATTCTTTCAAGTCAAGTTTTATATTAATCAAATAACAAAGCTTCTAATACTCCTGTTGTAGATAAAATATCTGTGCTGCCAGAATGTAGATTAATGTAATTTTGTCCTGGTTCTTACCAATTTTGATAACTTTCTGTTCTTTCCCAAATCTCTTCACCGAAGTAATATAAAGATCTCTGTTTTTATCAATAAAAGCAATTTTTCTTTCATTTGTAAGTCCCTTCTGATCTAGGGCAATTTCAGTGATCTCTGTCTAAAATACAAACATAAAACACTTGATTCTTTATGCCAGATAGATCCATATAGGAGGAATCATGTTAAAAGAAACTGATGATCCACTGAAAAAATGTGACACATTTTTACTGTTCAATAACTGGATTTTTAAAAATTCCTGTTATGTATGTCATCATTCCAGAGCTATTTTATGTAATTTCTGCATGACAGAAGTTAATTTCTTACAAAGTTTATATAATAATCCATAGCCAGCATAATCTGTTACATTGCAGGAGCACCAAGGCTTGGTGAGTCTCTTGAAAGTCTGAAGGAAAAATAAATATAAGGCAGCATAAAGGATAAGAATGAGCACTTTTGCCTCTTGCCCAAAAATGCTCCCACTACAGAGGTGCATGAAAGTTACTCCACTGCCAGCAAGCCCTTTCTTGTACCGCCAGAAAGAAAGAAGAAACAAGGTTATGTCTCCAAGATTAGGTCTTCTCTTTAACCACTCTTCAAGAGAAGACAAAGAGAAAGATTGAGCATGGAGACTAACAGCTCCATTTCTTCTTTCCTCCCTCTGGACAGCAGAACAAAGAAATAGTGCAAATGACTTCAGTGTTGAGATAGGCATGTGCTAAATAAGTGGTTTTGTAGTGAGAATAGAGGGAATTAAAGTGGTCGGTTTCACTGCAACATATGACGGACCACAGTTCTCCCTTAGCAGTATTCCTCTGAGATTCTCCTGAAGCTCACTTTGATCTCTTGGGAGTGTGAGAAATATAACAATTATACAAAGTCAAGGTTTCCAATCTATACTCTATAACTATGTATGTCAACACAGTGTATACATCAGTCTAATTTGTGCTGTACTATAAAATAATTAGATTTGTCAGTATGTTTTTTATTAAGTATCTTATTAAACCCCAAATAGTTACTCTGTTCTTCTAGATTATTAATATAAATATACACTTTGAAAAATTATAGTAAAATTATAGTATGTACATTACCTTGTGGGTAAGAGGCTTCCCATCACCTAATGGCTTCCCAGACAAAGCTTCAAACAGGTAGATAACTCAAAAAATAAAAGGTGTAGCGTTAAATAATGTAATATACCATATTTGTTAGATTTCAACATTTCTGTGCATTATATCTCCTTGCCAAACTCTCTGTTGATTTTCCAAGCTTTCTGTTGTACTATCTAATATAATACGGATGCTTATTACAGGGCAATTGACTGATCTGAACATCTATTTTCTATATTGCCAAGTGAACTAAAATCTTCAAAGTTGGTACACTTATTCATTACGTGCTGCTGAATACAATTTAAATGCTGAAAATTTGACCTATATTTCTTATCAGAGTGCTTATTTTAGCCACAATGTTGAAATATGGCATACTCTTTCAGGGAGAAATTCAATGTTGACATTTCTGTCATAGTTCACCCATCATTAATCTAATAATTATATTAACTAATTGATATTACTTTAACAATTATATTGTGATGCAGGTGCATGGAGAAATTAATGTTTTGGATCATCATGTTCATTCGACTTGTGCCTTAGAGATATATGCAAATTTGTAAAACATTCATGCCTTTCCTCCCCAAAAATTCCATCACTTCCACACACTCCTACCCCTGCCAGAAATCCATCCATTTGTGTTTTCCAGGGTCTTTTTGCAAGAAAATGGACTAGACTTTTTTCCCCCCAAGAAGCTTCTCATTGGTGCAACAACTCTGATGAAGGGACATTACAGCTGCTTTGTGGTCTGGAAACCTCCTACCTGCCCAACCTTGCATTATCATAAATTGGCATAAATGCTACATGATATGGGCTTGGGTTTTATACTTTTGTATAGTATCTAAATGTCTAGATACTTTGCTTGTGTATAATCTGTACTTCTCGTTTGGCCAAATGGCTCCCAAAGAGGGAGAAAGGAAGAACAAGCTTACATATATTCTGACAGATGTGGTATGGGCCACTCAAAACTAGTGAGGAAAATAATATCTGTCTGCTATGAACATTTTTTGTAAAATGTACGATTCAGCAAAAATTCAACATAGGAAGATTGTTAATAATGTCAGAGACATCTCAGAGGTTTGATGACATCACAGTCCATTTGAACTTTGCCCTTGTAACTTGTATGTTGATGTCTGAACCCTGTGATGTATGAATATTTTTATTCCAAAGGATGGCGCTGTTAATGTATGAATAATATGTTATTGTGGGTTTCTTTCAGGATACAGGATGTTGGTTTGAGGTCGTTGGTTACACTAGTAGAGGAAAAAGGTTGTGAGAACAGGTGTTCTCCTGAGGTCATTGGTTGCACTTGCAGAGGAGAAAGAAAGGGTTGTGTACAGGTATTATTCTCCACAGCTGGTTAAACATGCAAACAAAAATGAGTTATTACTTAGGAGGTGTTTTGCTATCATTTTTGTGCTTGGTTGTCTACATGACCTTAATTCTTGATCTTGTTATACAAACCAATACTATTGCTGTCATAATGGCTGTAGAAAATGAAATTAAGAGAGCTTTGTACAAACTACCATACACAGACTAAGGACCAAAATGTTTAGCTATTCATCATGAATACCATATGCCCCAATTTGTAATGCTTTGTGTTTTAGGAAAATCCACATTAATTTCTTGAAAATCCCTACAATTCTTTACAAGCATTTAAAACCTATTTATTTTAAATGGAAAGGTTTTCTCTCACATGAAAACATCCAGAAAAAGAGGATGGCTATGTCCCCCTTTTCCATAACAGACTATATATTTAATGAAGCTATTCCATTCTCATTGAGAAAACACTTGGAGGAGCCAGAATGGTCTGCATAAGGTTCAGAGAACAGGTTCTTCATCCTCCTCCAAGTCTGTTTGAGCAGAAGGAAGGGCTATCACTGCAGTAGGCCAGGACCCTCTTTCTGAGCCACTGACAAAGGGCTCCTAAAAAACAGAGAAGGATCTGACTTAGCAAGCTGTACCATGTGAAGCTACATATTTTATCTTCTTATATGGGAGAGGAAAGGGGATCCCCTCTATAGTGGGCTTAAGAGGAAAGGCCTCTTTGAGAAAAGCAACAATCTCTGGGTCCACGGTTTCTGGCTTTCCCTGTGCTGGCTTTCTGTAAGACTACTACACACCTCTAATGGGGTTTTCCTCTAAAGAGAGCATTCTTTTCCACTGCACTTACTGGAGCCACCACTGGGATAATCCTCTTTAGAACTGACTGCTCCTGATTGATATCAGCCAGCAGCACAGGATCTACAGACTCCTCCTTTGACACACTGAAAGTGACATGGATCAGCGTTCATGTTGCACTCCCAGTCAATACTCAGTCCAGGCCATGGAAACTAATGATCCAACCAGTGGACCAAATTCAGTGATGAATACTGGTCATGTGCCACCTGAGGCATGTTGTATGTATGCTAAGAGAAGCTCCAACTCAGAACTGGCTAGCAAGACTTGCAAAATGGGCCTGCAGCATTGGTTTAGAGAAATTTGTACTCCTAGTTCTTCCTCTTTTCTCCGTGGAGGTGTATAGGGTGAAAAGAGCAACAGAAGAGGAACTTGTGAGAGTGCTCTCAAAAGCGTGTGCGTGTGTATGTGTGAGAGAGAAAGAGAGAGAGAGAAGAGATAACATGATATTTATGGATACGTTATTTACACAAAACCTGTATATTTAAAATATTCGTAACAGAAGCCATAATTTATCCCTCGTGTACCAAAGATATTAGTACAGCAATAAAATGAAGTTTCTTTATATGTATGGCATAATAAAATGAAGAAAATGTTATCTCAGAAGTAAAAAGTATCTTTCATCTATGTATGTATAATTTATTGTCAGTCAGTGCTTCTCTATGAATAATTTATAGTGAAATGTGAGATTTACTAATGAAAATCCATTTTAATTTTTACATAAAAAATGTTACATCTTTAATATCCTGCTTCTAAAGGTTACTTTCTCCCAAAGCATACTTTCATAATAGAAATAAAATAGATAATAAAATTATATTGACACACTGTAAATGGTTTGCAATGGAATAAGGTGTTTATTGCCACACAAAAGATAAAGATATACAGCTGGGTATTAAACAAAGCAATGTGAAGGAGCACAACTCCCCCTCACCTAAAAGTGGAGGGAGAATCCCCCCCCCCTCTGTCTTGGGGAGTTCTGCTTTAAATGTTCATAGATACTTTAATCTTCATGTAATTGAAGTTGCAGCTTTTATTCTGAGTAATTCACTGTGCAATCATTATTATGGAGTTTAACTCACTGCTGATCATTGTCAGGACCTTTTCTTGTCCTTTGCACTAGTATTTCACTTTGAGTTTCTTCCCTTACACCAAAAAAAGGTAAATTTGCTGCTTATCTGAAAGATAAGGAAGTCTAAAACTGAACTTGCTATTGAAAACCAAATTCATCATGTCTAGGAAAAGGGACTGCTTGTGCAGGTTAATCTAATGGTACTTGAGATTGCTGGCAGGGAGTTCCCTAACCATGCTAATTAAAAAGCAAGACCACTTTCTTGACTGTCCATTTTGACCATTCAATGTCTTCCATGCATATGACCACCCTCTTGTTATAGAAAATAAATTCTTGTGAAATTGTAGGTACAGTCTAGCACAACTTCACCCTGAAGTAATGACAAGACACTACTGTGTCTGCAGCTAGATAAATTACCCTTAGAGTACCAGAACATTTATATGCCCTGTAAATGAAACACCTGCTAAGTCCAAAAGCCATAAATCTGTGACCACAAGCTATCAATGAAGCATTTGTCAGCAAGATCACAGAGCAGAGAAAATAATGAAGGCATGCAGACATCAAGTCTGCCAATCTGAAGCATATAATCAATATAATGGGACTGATTGATTGGGATGAAAGAGATGGACCATGTTTGCAATGTGTAAAGAATAGGCTATAGGAAGGAAGGCTGATATTCTTCTCTTACCCAAATCTACCCTAATAACTGTCAGACTCCAAAATAAAAGCAGCAAAGATTTCACTTTTTGGATAAGTGATAACTGCTACAACTTTCTAATACAAGTGAATAGGTTGAAAAGGACATTACTGAACAAAACCTTTAGCAACCAGTGAGTCACATATACAATGCTATCCCTTTAAATATGCCATGGAACAGTCAGATTTTGCATTTTGAAAGCCATACACTCATGCCACATTAATTTGCAGCTCCTTTTAAAATGTTTAAATATGTTGATGTGAAGACAGAAACAGTGAGACATGTATGCCCTAATATGGTTAAATGTGGAGGCCACAACTTTATTAAAACCCATGACCAACGGGGAGCATTCTCCCCAGCTTCCTGGCAAGGCTTTTCTAGTGTGGACTTCAGCTGGGCATCAACAGCTCTGGGTTATACAAACCTGAAGGCAGGTATGAGACAAAGCCCCCTGCATTTTAGACCTACCCAGGGACTCTGGTCAAAAGCCAGAGTCCCAACTCACTCACCTCCTCCACACAAGAGATAAGAGAAATGAGATGAAGGGAGCTACATAAGACAAGAAGGGGTATCCTGTCATCATGTAATATCGTGCTCAGAACCTATGCCTAAACAGCACATTAGGTTAGAGGGACCTCATGTCAGACACTTTTAAACCCACCAACTATACTGGAACTTGCCAAAGTCACAGCAATATAATTTAAAACTCCAAAACCAGACCTCAGAGATGGTGGATAGAAGGTAAAAAACCACACAGTACTTTGTGAACTTTGTCACATGGGACAAATTCCTTCTGGACAAACAAACAAATGAAGTTTATTGATCAGACCATCCCCCAACATCATAAGAGGCCTAGCTCAGTAGGTAAGTGTGGATAAGTATGGGACTGGACCAGAATCAAACTGGTGACTTGCCAGTGCAGCAAATGGAGCTCAAAATGGTTAATCAAAATAGTAACAGCAAGCTAGAACACCCTCGCCTCCCCACTCAACTTCGTACGTGGAAACCAGTCATCCAGCCTGGGTCAGGGTCCCACACTTCAAAGCCACATGGGACAGTCCCCTCCCTTTAAAGGAGGAAAGGGGAAAGAATGAGACATGCTGGAGACAGAGCATGGGGGAACCAGAAGGAGTGTATGTATTGCCCCAGCTGTCCCTACTTGAGAATTTCCCTCCTTTTCCCATCCCACCTGAAAAGGACCTCAGGTAGTGAGGTGAGCATTTTAGAGAGACGGTATAATTTGGACCGCTCTTGCTCCACCAACATTGAAGTGCTTTTACTTTCACAAGTGGCTATCAGGACACACTTGCAGCATCCATCTTGAACTTGCCCTGAGGAACAAGTTCATACACCTGATATGAGAAATTTAAAAAGCTTTGTTTTCAAATGGACATTCGGGTTTGAACATAGGCAATGCTCAAATTCATATTAACAGTAAAAGTCAGTGCTTTTAAACATTTAAAAAGTTACCACTTGGACTTGTTTCTTAGAGAAGCACATCCAAAATAGAGTCCAAATGTAATTGCTTGCATTAGTCCTGTACAACTCTGAAATTGGTATCATAGGGCCAAGACAATTCTGAAGTATACAATAACTTTCACAGAATCTAGTTATAAAAAGGAATGCCACCTCTGAGATGTATTTATTGGAAAACATGTAGTGAAGGAGGACAGTAAAAAGTCATTACCACCTGATAGATCACAGAACAGCTATGTGATATGATAGGTGTTAAGTCCAGTTCTTAGTGGGCGAACATCTACAGCACAAAGCAAATCAAACAAAGTATCTTCATAATTGCACTTTTATAGGGAGTATGAAAAGAGACAAAGAATGGAATAAATTCAAAGACTGTCCTTCTTAGAGAGTGTAATTGCAGATCAGAGGAGAGAACTGTGAAAGAGATTATCTAGTATAATTAAAATATCTCAGCAGTCTGGGGTCCTAAATACAGTCCTTAGGCACTTCTAGTTCTACATCTCCTGAGTAGTCAAAAGGAAGGATTGTTAATCTCCAGAAAATAAAAAAGTAGCATTTTTTGCCACAAAACACATTGATTACAGCACATAATTGCTGTCAATGACTCATGAATAACTAAAGAAAAAGTACTCTGCCTCTGAATCAGTATTCTTGATTCCTTATTAAGGAGACTAGAAAATTCTACAGAGGAAGAGATAACCATACAGTCCCTTCTGTGATTAAAAGAAGGGTGAATGAAGCAGGCAGATCTCCTCAAAATCTTTGTTAACACAAAAGAGATGCCTGAAATTTATGTTTGCTCATCTGAAGAGAATGAAAGAGTTTGTGATAGAGTGTTAGAAATTAAAACACAACCTGTAAAAGATTGCAAACCATTATAAATAAATATTTCACTGAAGGACACCACTGAGTCACAACTAACCCCATAAAAGCTGCACATAAAACTAACAATACTGAAAAAGTTAATGAAAACAAAGAATAACCGAATGCTACAATCCATTAAAATTAATGCACGCTGCTGGCTCTTAAAGTTCAGTAGGTAGATAGGGAAAACAATAACAACATAAGTTTTTCTATAGTGAACATTGCATGAGAGTGAGAAATAGTTTTCATTGCAGATGACTCCTGGAGAGTGAAGGATGTGAAAGAAACATGCCTTTTCCCCCATACAAAAATACTGTCCTGTAGGCAACTAATGCAAAATCAGTTGTACTTCAAAAACCAAACAAATTTCAAAATTAATATGGAAAATTGTTATTTCTGTTTCATGCTTAATTTTCAACACATGAATGTGCTACGTGTGAATGAAAGATATCAAATGCACATGTAATTATCAGCTTTTTAACATTTCTGCAAGTAACTTGCTAGCCAAAGAGGAAAAGTCAAACTGTAAACATACCTTTTTCATCAGTTTTGTCTTTTATTGCTAGAGTATCATTACTCAGAGATACAGTTTGGGCATTTAATATATCTGTTCTCATTCCTGGAAATTTTGGAGATGAAATGAATCGTCCTTCATAGGAATATAAATAGATCCCTCCACCATCTATAAGAAGAAAATGCCTGCAGACAATGTAAATCATTTGACTAGTTGTAGCGGAGGGTGGTAGAAAGATTCAGCAATTTTAAGATAACTGTCTAAAATACTTCAAGTGGTTTCCGTGTAAACTACACAATTTATAAACCTTAAATTGGAACTCTATTTTCTGAAAGCTCTGCATGTGGGAATTCATTTTAATGTCAACATTGTCTTTCAAATATAAGGATTTTAATTAGCTAAGGGAAATCTACTATAATTTATTTAAAATAGTATCTTCTACAGATTTACACTCTTATATTACATATACAGATCTTGATGATAAAGCACCTCTCTATAGAAAGTTTGAAAATACTATGATTTTGAGCCCCACACATAAAAGTGCTCACAGAAGTTTGGGAGTTGCAAGGGGTGCTCACTGTGTGTACAATACTTAGAAATGGGTTTAGAGTAATGGGTAAAATTTGCCATTTTAAAAATCTTTCTGTATCTGTTTCTTTACCATGACTAAACTGTCATGGAAGGCAGATGAACTGTAGATACTATACTTAGAAGATATTTTCTTTAATTAATCCCAGCCTCAGTTTATTAAGATGACTTTCCCTATAGAGAAATGGCCTCTTTCAATGTTTGTGTTCCTGAACTAGTATTTATGTAGAATTTAAAGAATAATAAATAACAGTTACTGACAGAAGTTAGTATTTTCCATATTTTACAAATGCAGAAAACTCAAATAGAAAGGCTAAAGGCCAAAGGGCAAATCCTCAGCTGATATAAATGATGATAGTTCTATTGACTTCAATGGGAGCCATTGCCTGCTCATATAGATATTTGCAAGGGAAGAATGATTTCCACAAAAAATTGTATCGACTTCCAGAGCTATGACTATTCACCCCAACTGAGGATCTGCCCTCAAATTTTCAAAAGTGTCTTCTAAATTCAGGTGCCTAACTTTGGATCTGGGGCCTGATCTTTAGAAATGCCTGCATTTACTATATTTGGAGTAGTAAGAGTACAATACCTCTGAAAATCAGATCCCAAGTGTTTAAAGTTGGGCACTTAAAAATAATGTATGTTTTTCAAAATTTGGGCTTAAGATATCTGACCAAGGCCATACAGCAAATTAGAGGCAAGGCTAAAATTAGAACTCAGGTGTTCCTGATTCCCAGTCTTATTCTTTAAAAAAATGCTGGCTCTCTGTAGAGCCACACACAAAAGGTCTCTTTGGTAAATGATTTTAAGGTAGGTAACCACATAAACATTTAAAATGGGGGAAATACAGCCACTTCATGCATATATAAATATTACATATAAATATTATAAGTGTATTTTACTTTTATTCAGCACAGTTGACCATTTTATAAAAATAAGTAGAGGACCAGCTTGTAGTAAAGATTATTTCTACATAATATGTTCTACTTCAACAAACAAATAGATCAAAACCAGATGTGTTAGTGTAACAGCTGAAGATTATTTGCTTTCCATTGTAAATAAGAGAGAAGTATAATGATATAGTACACATGTAATGTACAAAGAGATTCAGCTCTGGGATTATATCATAGCAACTATATAGCAACAGGACCTTTTAGTTGCACAATGTGACTCCATCCAATACTTAGCAATACTATATATTTTACACCTCCCACAACAGAGTTTTACAGATGTACATTTTAGCAAAAAAACCCAAACAAACTAATCTTGTCCACTATAATAAATAAATACCTTTCTGCTTGTAGAATTAAACTAACTGTTCCTTCCTTGAGGTCAAAGATAAGCGGTGTGTTCCAGTTCTTTGTACTAAAAATAGTATTAAGATTAGAATTAATTAACGTTTCTAAAATGCACAAAGTAATGAAAATAAATTTTTATCTTAGAAAATCTCCCCTTATTGCTATAAAGGAAGATTTTCAAAGGTATGAATGATAGGTATACAACTCTCATTGAAAGTCATGGGTCTCTAATCACCATTTTCTACCTTTGAAAATCTCATCTCAGGAATTTGGTCAGTGGATCATGCAGCTGTGACCACTGACCCTGCACATCTTCCCTCCTGCTTCCTAAACAGCTTATGCACAGGGTGCACAGAACCCTTAGAGTACTGTGCTTCATGGCTTGTAAGGCATACACACCCTCACTCTAGTCTTCCCTCCTACACACTGTTGAGCAACATCAGTTTAATTTGTTCAGAGTCTTCCACAGCTTTCACTCTGGCCACAGGATTTACTCCTACATGAATTTATGCTTGCACTGTGGTTCCACAATAATCATATTGCTGAGCAGGGAAACAACATTTAGGTATTAGCTTTAGATTCCAGCAACTATGACTGGTGAACTATGTTATGGACATGACTGAGAAGTCATCCCTTATAAACAATCAATCCTAGTTTTAAAGAACCTGCTGGCCAAACTGCAGAGTGAAAGTAATGGCATCCAAGAAACAGCTTGTATGTCCTGTGCTCTGAGCAAAAATCAACATGACCAAAGCAGTAACCAGCACAAATGGGTCAAACTCGCAGCTCCAGAGGCAAGCAATTGCCTGCCCATATTTAGATATTTGAAGAATAAGAGTAATTTCCCATAAAATGTATTTATCAACTTTTTTTTTTTAAACTCCACTTGCCAGATCATCAGCTTGTGTGAATTGCCATAGTTCAACTGAAATCAACAGCGCTCTGATAATTTATACCAGCTGAAGATCTGGCACATGGGGTACATTTTCAAAGAGTAAGATAGTATTTAATTGTGCAACTTTTATTCATGTTAGTAGAACTCACCCGTGGTGGAGCTAATGGGGAAAAAAGGGAGTGCAACCTGTGGCAGCCTTGAGGTATATGTGTGGCATCTCTTCAAGCATACTATGCAATTGACTGAAGGATGTATATGACATGACTTTTACAGAGTACGGGAAGCACGCCCAGCACTCACTCACCTGGCAGCAACAGTAGCTCCTGTCTCAGAGGGCTGGACTTGCCTCCCTCCTCTGAGCATTGCAACATGGTACATGGGGCCACGTGGTGATGTGACCTTGTGCACTACGTCATGAAGTCACTCACTCAAATTTGTCCCAGACACTCTTCCACCATGATGGAGCGATGGCCAGACCAAACCTGAAAGGTGTTGCAACCCCGTGTTCCAGGTCACAATGCCAAGTGTGGGGAGCTGAGCCCAGCCCCGCAGAACAGGAGCTTCCAGTGCTAGGTGAATGCAGTGTGGACTTGGTCTTCAACCAATGAGCCACTGCCCTCCTGGTTATAAAACCTGGCTCCACCCTGGAATGCATTATGGTAATTCCTTATGCAACTATGAAAATATACATTAGTGTGTGTATAGGTGGGTTCTATGACATTTCTATAAAAAGATTTGATGTTTTCAAAGCCAATCCATGTATAACCTACTGTACTTTAAATCAAGCTCCTTCTGAATTCTCACAATGATTGAATGCATCAAATAATAATACATTAATTCAAATTACTTACGAGAATACATAACACTGAAGAGAAGTTGAAACAACTAAATGCCCATAGCTCAAAGAGGCCTTAATAACTCTGTCACGGAATTCAAGTAAATCCACTGCATCATTAATAACATTACGGACCTAATTAAAAAGGATTTATGGTTAAAAAAATGAAAATGATGGAACAGAAAATAAAGCATAATATTATACACATTCTTAATTTTCATAAGCAGATGGCTGGTATTATGCATTCACAATACAATGTAACTATATATGTATGAACAGGAAGTTTTAAAGAAAAACATTAATGACTAAATCAATAAAAGCTCCTATTAATTTACATTTAATATCCTAGCACAGTTTTGAAATTAGAAGAATCACATTAAGTAATGAGGTCTTTACCTGCTAATTTGTTTTGCATGTTTAAAAACCTGACTTGTAAAAAATGTCTTCCTGGACAATGTCATCACTTAAATCAATGGTACACACTCACCTAGAATCCTGTGATTAGTTCTGGTCACCCTATCTCAAAAAAATTATAGCAGTGATACAAAAGATTCAGTGTGGAGAAACAAAAATTAAGAGACTTCGATAAACTTCCTTACAAGGAAAAACTGAAAATGTTGGTATTGTTTAGTTTTAATATGCTAGCTGTAAACACATTATTATAGACAGGGCTGATAGTACCCTCTATTATTAAGGTTGCCTCACACTTCCCATTATATGATCCCATTTTCAGTTTATAACTTCGTCAAACTTTAACCATACTGCAAGTGAAGGTGTGATTATAGAGGGGTAGGCATACCCATGCTAGCCTCAATTGACTATCAGGATATGAAAATGTGCATCCTTCAGGTCGAGGGTGGCATACCAGTCTTCTGGATCTAAGGAGGGGATGATACAGGCTAGGGAGACCATGCGACACTTCAATTTTTTGATGTACCTTTTTAACCCCCAGAGGTTAAAGATAGCCCTGAGGTCCTCCCTTTGCCTTGGGAATAAGGAAGTAGTGGGAATAAAAATCTCTTCCTCTCCTGTCTGCCAGAACCTCCTCCACAGGTCCCAGTGTGAGAAGGTTCTCCACCTCTTGCATAAGGAGTTGCTCATGAGAGGAGTCCTTGAAGAGGGAAAGGGATGGGCAGGTTCATGGAGGGGGCAAGAAAACTGCAGAGTATAGACCCCTGCAATGGTCCCTAAAACCTAACGGTCCGAAGTTATACGGGTCCATGTGGGGAGGAAAGGGGCAAGCTGGTTCCAAAATGGCAGGGAAGCAGGATCCTGATGTGAGTCTGGAAGGTCGTCCTTAGGCGCACCATCAAAACAATTGGTGCTGGAAAGTAGAAAGCCAGGTTGGCTGATTGGCCATGGAGGAAGGAAGGCCCAATCTATGCTGCCTAAAACTTCTGTCTCTGTCCCTTCTCTGATAGGTCCCAAAGCACTGGACTTTGTACCTTGGCTGCTGCTGCGGGCGAGACTGCCTCCTCGAGAACTGCAGCGTGTAAAGGTCCAATGCGTTAAACGTGGCCTTTGAGTCCTTTGAACGGCATTGAACGGCAGATCCTGGATCAATTACTGCACCTCCTGAAAGAGACCAGATGACTGTAACCATGAGCACCAGTGTATGGAAATTGCAGAGGTCATCAAACTGGCAGCCACCTGCAAGGCAGCCCTAGCCACTGTCTTTACCTGCCCTCTTCCAGGAGGGTGGTAAAGTCTGGTGCCTGCTCCTGGAGCAGGGAATCTCAGCGGTTATAATTATATCTCCCTAACAGCGCCTGCTGGTTAACAAGCCGGAACTGCAGGCTCACTGTAGAATAAGTTTTTCTCCCAAACAGATCAAGGTTCTTGCTTTCTTTGTTTTTGGGAGTTGTGCCAGGTTGCCCCTGTCTATCTCTCTCACTGGCAGCCACCACTACCAGGGAACTTGCAGAAGGGTGCATGAACAAGTACTTGAACCCTTTAGCAGGGACATAGTACTTCTTCTCCACCCTTTTAGAAGTTGGCGGCAAAGAAGAAGGCATTTGCCACAAGGTCTTAACCACCTTGAAAACCCCTTCGTGGACTGGCAGGGTGACCTGGGCTGGCACCGCAGCTGCCAGCACATCAAAGAGGTTGTCCGGCGTTTCTTGGAGCTCCTCCTTCTCTAGGCCCAAGTTTGAGGTAACCCTCTTGTAGTGGGCACGGAAGTCATCCAGGAGGACTGATGATCCTGTGGTGACCACCTCATCTGGGGAGGAGGAAGACTAGCCCTGCACAGGAGGTGGTGGCATTTCCCCTGGCTGCTGTGGAACCGCCATAGATGTCCCCTCCAGCGGGTCTGACTCTGCCTCTGAGACCAGGTAGTGACTCTTGGCTGGGGGTGCTGGGGCTGCAGACTGTTTCCATGATGACTGGAGGGAGAAGGCTCTGGTGGCCACAAGGAATCCTCAGGGATTCCAAAGAGGCCATTGGGTTGGTCACTGTCCCTGAGGCCATCTTGGTGCAGTCAGGGAGGATCCTTGATCTTGGCCCCTCTGTTGATGGGGCTGGCTGGGGGGAGGAGCCAAGGTTTGTCCTCCTGTGAGGTGCCAGACTCTCTTCCTGGCGATCAACACCAGCCAGAGCCTGACCTGTCCTGTTGAGTGGTGCTGGGGGTAGGGGGAAGCTGTATCTGGTCTCCTGAGACCTCCGGTGCTCTGATGACCGATGCCTCCTCGATGGGGAGTGTGAGGCCGGTGACTGGTGAGAAAGTTCTCTACGATGCCAACTCAGAGAAGCCCTAAAGTGGGAGAAAGATCGGGAATGTTGATGCGCTGCAGGCAAGTGCCCCGATGCCGGGGATCGATGCAGTTGCCGCTCCTCCTTATGGCAACGTCCTCATGCCAAGAACTGGGTGCTGGACTGTGAACACATGGGCAAACTCTACGGTGCCAGGGAAAGTGATTGATGCCAACTCCCCGGCGGTGAACATCTGCCGGACCACAATCTAGAATGGTGCCACCCCATTAGGCCCGATGTTTTAGGGGTCATTGACCAAGATCAGTGCTGAGCTGACTCTGCTAATGGCCTGCGCCATCGGCTCTCCCTCCCTGATGGTCTGTCTGGAGACGGTGAGATCACCCTCAGGGACCAGTGCCGGGATGGAGGAGATTTTCTCCCCAATGACCTTGGATGCAAGAAGGCATGCCAGGACTCTGGAGTGGAGTGCAGGCATTGGGGAAGTGCCATTAGAGGCTTTCCTTTTGACACTGGAGCCTTTCCTTTCCTTTGCTTGATCTGGGACATAGGCGTTGGTGGCAACAGAAGAGCCATTAGGTCCCTGGCTCCTGTGTTGACAACACCACGATCCGTGGAAGCCCTCTTCCACTCCCTGGAATTGGAGGAGGCTCACTTAGAGGACCTAGGGCCCCAGGCAGTGAACCTTGCTCCTGCAGAGTCTGCTTGGCCTGTTGGTCCTGTGATGGTCTGGTGCTCAAACCTGCATCCCTGGATTTCTTAGGTGCGGTGGAGCGGCCCCTCTCTGAACATTGCTTCTTCTTCGAAGGTGAAGCAGAAGATTAGTGTCATGGAGGTTCCAGTGCCGGAGGGGTGCTCAGCACCGATGCAGTGCTTGGCACCGACAAAGAGTGAGACGGCTCCGAGGCAGGTCTTAAAGTGGTATCCATCAATAAGGCCTTCTGACGAGTATCTCTCTCCTTCTGTGTCCTTAGTCTGAACACCTTACAGATGTGGCACTTGTTCTTCCTGTGTGACTCCCCTAGGCACTTTAGACAACCTTCGCTGGGATCGCTAAGTGGGAAGGGCTTGCTGCAAGACTTACAGGGCATGCCCCGCTACTGGGCAGAGGTCCTTAAGGGGACTAAATCTTAACTACTAAACTATTAAGAACTATTTATTACAATACACTAACTACTTCTACTTAAGAACGAAAGAACACTTGACTAAGAGGCTAAAACACTAAAAGGCACTTGCAGAAGCAAGCAACGAACGTGGTTCCAGTAACCGTCAATGGTGGAAAGAAGGGGGCCTAATTAGGTGGTGCTTAATATACTGCAGCATGTGCGCAGGACTCCAGGGGGTGCCAAAGCCAGCCCTACGGGTACTGCTAAGGGGAAAAAAATTCCGGTAACCATGCATGGGGGCATGCATGCCCCTACAATGGAATTGACATGAGAAAGCACTTGAAGAAAACTGAAAGTGTCTTATAATGGGAAGTGTTGGACAACTTTAATAATAGATGGCTTTCCAACACTACATCACTTGTAAGAACAAGGTGATATACATTGAAACTGAAAGGTAGCACATTTAAAACGGATAAAAATGATTTTTTGTAAGACAGCAATTAACTCATGAAGCTCACTGCCACACAATACCACTGAGAACAAAAATTTGGTAGAACTTGACAAGAAATCAGACATTTATATGCATAATAAGAAAATCCACAATTAAATTAGACAGGATATTATATATATATTTTAAATGAGACATATAAATCCTCATTCTTTAGAGTATAACTCAACTATTACATGATGGGAGTTAGAAACAAACTTCCCTATGGGCAGGTTATTCCATTATTTTACACTATGGGGTTTCTTGAACCATCTCCTAACCTAAAGCATCTTGATTGGATCAGTCAGAGACAATATACTAGACTAGATGGCCCATTAGCTGATCCAGTATGGCAATTCTTAGATTTCTATAAAAGCATACATCATTAGAGTCAAAGCTAGGAAAATATACTCTCTGAGAGAGTGATCATTCTTAATTAGTCTCCTGAAATCATGCACAGAAATGGTCCTGTAAGCCAAGATACATGCCAGAACCAGATGATGTTCTTCAATGCACAGATTCTAGGAAATGTAGAGCAACTGGTCTCCCCAACTTCTACAGTATTTAATTCTTTGACATGGTGGAAGGAAAGAGGATTGACTTCCCAGATGTGGAATAGATTTATTTAAATTATGGATTCTAGCCCATCAGGACAGAGAGCCCATTGTGGGGGTCTCACTTAGCACTTAGGATTCTCAGCATAACATCCTAACATCTTGGAAGTGAGGGCTGTCAGGAGAGTTCCAATGAGATTCAGATCTTTCCTGTTAGAGAAGTAAATGCTAGATAGGATTGATAATTCATCATTAGTGGTCCTGATCAAAAAATCATAGCCCATTAAGAAATGGAGAGAATGAAACATAACAGAAAAAATATCACTGTGCAAATAATTCAGGCCTAGAAGGGTGATCTCTTCAAACCAGGGTATTTTAGATGCTGCCCCACTGATAGGGGCAGCTAGTCTTGGACTTTTTCAGATCTGCAGCCTACTATAAAACAAAGGCTCAATACAGTTACCACCAAGATCCAGTGGCCACTCACATAGCTCCTAAAAAGATCTATAATGACATGCTCACAAATGCTGTCTCACTTCATAATGTCATTTGTTGTCACAACATGGAGCAAGAGTTTTTACATCTATGTAAAATAAAATAAATATACATCCTGGATCAGGGTTTGCTATATTTACCAAGTGTTTATATATACAAAATCCCTAGAGGTTGCTAGACGGCACCCATCTGTTATAAGTAAGTGTCTGGGAATGAATGCAGAAATATGAATTTGTCTTTTGAGTTAATTTGTCTTTTGAGTTCCCAGACATTAATTCCTGATGTCCCATCCAGTGGATAGAGGGGTAATAAAGACTTTCTGTTGTTACAAGTTTTCCCAATTACATATTCAACATTAAAGAGTTCAGATTAAAAGATATTTAAGGGCTTAATTGTGAATTTAGGAGCCTAACTAGAGGCACTCAGGTTTGAAAATGATGGCCTGAACTCTTAATACCAAATGTATAATTGGAAAAACCTGTAACAACAAAAACTCTTTATTACCCCAGTGTTGACTGGGTAGGATGTTATGAGTCAGTGTCTGGGAACACAAAAGACAAATTAGCAAGTAAAAATTCAAATTTCTGTATTCACTCAAGAGATATTTAGGTGCCTAATTGTAGATTCAGGCCAAGATTTTAAAAAACAGGAGCCTAAATTTGAACTCTATAAACCACAGTTAGGGACCTGTTTCATTTCTAACAGTACTGATCATCCAGCAGCTCTCACTGATGTCAATGGGAACTGCTGAGTGCTCAGAACTTTTGAAAATCAGATAGGTGCCTAAAATGTGGATTTAGGGCATTTTTTTTTTAGGTCTTGGCATTAGCAACCGAACTTTGAAATGTTCAAATCTGGATTCCTAGTTTCAATTTTCCATACTTTCCTTTCTTAAGTCCTCACTAGCACTTAGTAGAAACAAGCCCTTTAAAAGATATTTGACAAATTTTCCTAGCTTTGGAATATTTAAACCTGGGACTGTAATATGGTGGAGCAGTGCAGCAAGGAACCCTAAAACTCTTCATGATTGTGGTCAGATGTCAGTTGCCTCTTGATCTGAAAATCCAAGATGACTGTTCCATTCACTACAGGTACATTTACAACAGAATAATTAGTATACATACTATAGCAACAGCCAGCAATGGTGCAGCTGTATCCATGGCAACCCACTAGTGTAGACATGCTACTCGGCCCTATCTACATTATTACTTATACCAGTACTACCAGTGCAGCTGCACCTTTATTGGTAATTACTGTAATGTTATTTCTGATGTAAATAAGACCTATTACTCTATGAAACAGATCTATTTTCCATGCCCCCACCTAGCTAAAAGCAAGCTGCTGGGGAGCACTGATTTGTGATGCGTAAGTGAACCAAGAGGCTGATGTAGTTCTGGATCATGTGATTGTATAATCAAACATACTCAGATACCACTTGATCATTCTTGTCATTTCATAACTCAGAGGGATATTCAATCCTATTGTTTATACTCCACAAAAATTGTCCAGTCACTATTATTTGTCTCTAATGAGTTAAAATTGTGAGCCTTACATAAACATTCCTGAAATTCAACTTTGTTGAATTTGTAACCCATA
The DNA here is from genome assembly GCA_007922155.1 of Mesoclemmys tuberculata. Classification (NCBI taxonomy): domain Eukaryota; kingdom Metazoa; phylum Chordata; order Testudines; family Chelidae; genus Mesoclemmys; species Mesoclemmys tuberculata. Next base: position 19,574,135 of record ML675649.1, on the reverse strand, counting down.
CCTCCATAGTTCTTCTTTTAGTTAATGTTATTTCAAAGTTCTTCCACTCCCAGCGTTGCTCCACAACATGGGCAAAAATCACGTGTCCATTTCCACAAGCTCCAGCTATTTGAGTACCATCAATAGACCAAGCAATATTAAATATACTGCCAGTATTTGGTTTCTCTAAAGCATATGACCACTAATAAAAACAAAACAAACAAAACAGAAAAGCAATCTTAATACTTTCTTTGAACTTTTTATGCACAAATATTGCACTAAACAAACAAATGCATTTATTTAAACTGTACTAATAGACTAATCAATTGAATGAGTTTCTTATTTTTGCAGGTATCATAAAGAGGTCTGTTTCTGAGTAAGATGACGAAGACAGGAGGTATAGAGACAAAAGAAGCAAATACAGGTAAAAGGCCCACAACATTTCAAGTGTATTAAGCAGAATATTATGCAGTCTAAATATATTTTGACACTGTATGGATATGGACCATATACCAAGAGCTGACCAAATGCATAAAAAGGAAAACAGATGCATGACTGATGCATAGGATCCAACAGCTATAACTTTTAACTTGTGGAATTCACTACCACAAGATATAATTGAGACTAAGAGCTCAGTAGGATTCCAACAAGGAATAATGAGAACATCCACTGTTAAATTAGATAGGATTAAAACCATTTGAAAAGGAATATAATGACCCATGCTTTTTGGCAGTATTTTTTTTTTAAATGTGGAGCATGACCCCTGGAAAGTAGAGAATCTGAAGTACCACAAAGAGCATGTTCAAACCTCTCTATTTCTCTCTAAAATATCAGTTTTTAAGTAAGTCTGAAACTGCTATGATTGTAAAGTAAACCTTGAAAACGACCTGAGTGAAAGTGAATTTACACAAAGCCTGAAACAATAGCTCTGAGGTGTCAACTGCCCTGTTCATTTCAATGGATATTAGCTCAGATGTCAAGGATGATACTTTAATAATATCAACTCTGTGAAATATCTTACTGCTCAAAGCATGCAATGAAAGAAAGGAAATATCATTATGAAGATCTACCCAATCTACTGAGTGACTAGTCATTTTAGGTTAGCCTTTAATAACACATGCCCAGGATGAAGGGGAAATACAATTGGTATCATCTTCCTTGATAGGGGCATCAACTTTCAAAAGTTTGGGGAATGATGTTGAGGCACAAAGCAGCCTCTTGCTGACAACAGTTAGGAATTGTTTTTCCTCTAAGACAGGTTATTTCATAAATTGCCTTTTATGATGTTTCTTACACCTTCTTCTGACACAGCTGGTGCTGGCCACTGTCAAAGAACGTAATACTGGAGCAGATGGACCACTGGTTTGATCAGTTCTGGCAATTCCTATGTTCTCATGCAAATAGGATGTTTCCCAATAATTCTTAAATACAATTTATTTTTTTAATTATTTATTATTATTTATTAAATTATAAAAAAGTTAAAACTACAGAAATAGCTGACTTTTGTATAACACTTTTTATCTGAAAATCCCAAAGTGCTCAAACTTTGAAAACTGATTTAAAAAACAAGCTACATATTCAGAGATCATATCACTCTTCACTAAAATACAGCCACGCAAGTGGTAAGGATGGGTTTTACAGCTCCTTTCAAAGACAAAACATCCAGCTGCACGGCTCTTTCTATCATTATAATGGCATAGTACAGCACTGTTTCATGACTGAGCCACTAACTTCCCAGGGCACCTCAGAGGTTTCCCAATCCAAGAAGTGACCATGCTTGACTTGGCTTATTTTAAGTGATCTAATGAGATCACAACCTGATGTGGCATGGCCACTTGCCAAACAACATACTTCAGGATTTAGTTTTCCATTAGAAAAAAAGCAATGAAATCATTTTCCTAAGGCACTAGAAATTCAAACAGCAAGTAAAATGCCATATTTTTGCTTGCACACCTTGTTAATAGAAGTTTCATCAGAAGTGAATGCCCATTTGGCTGACTTCCAGAAGAATATGTTTCTATGAAAAGTGACTGAAAAATCTCCAAAGATTTTATGGCCTAACATATTTTCTTCCATCTCATACTGCTGCTTTATGTTGTCTATATTTATTTAAAGTTTATTAATTAGGTTTTGTAATATGGACCCAGCAAACATTGGATCAGCAGTCTGCCCTGAACATTCTTTGATTTGCTTTGTTGTTTGCTTACAATGCACAAAAATTATATTTAAGATCAAATAATCATTGTACTACCCAAACAGCTGGTTCCAGTGTTATGCAAATATCCTAGGGGATCAGAGGAGGAGGTCTCTCGCCTCATAGGCTATGGAGCAGCTTCAAAGAGGATACTGCATATCAATGGTTCAAGAAACCCTTCATGTGCCTCATACAATGCTGGGGCAAAATGTAAAGCTGGAGGATCTGTACAGTGACCATCCTCTGGCTCAACATTTCATTCCGACTTGCTTCCTTCACATTGCTGTATTCTCCAAATCCTGCCTAGTTTGCCTAGTGGGAATGCAGCATTTCCAGTGTAATGGGGGATGCAGGGACAGGATTTAGCCTTCACTTTAGTCAAATTAAATATGTAGAAGATATATAGTGAGTTTTTCCCCCTAAAGCATGCTTCTATCATTTCCCTTGTTCTTCTCCTCACCATAATTTTGATAATATTTGACAGGTATATTTGTATTAGCTCTAATTTTTCTGACTAGTATCTTCATTGCGAGTGCACATAAAGGGGGTAGCACAGACACCTAAGTCTTATTCACCTTTTAAGTAGTATTGTTTTGGTGACTGAACCATTTAAAAGAATGAATTAATTTGTTTTCTAAAATGTGGGGCCAAGTCCACAGTGTTCAAGACAGTTCAACAACAATGGCTGAGAATGTGGGATTTTTTTTTAGAGTTTGCTCCTTAAGAGATTGTGCTTCTCTTTTTGGAAGCTTTCCCTGAAGCTTCCGAAGTCAGCAAGCTTGAGCTGAAGTAGAAGGGGTGCTGGATGAGTCCAGAAATATATGTACAGGGGTCAGGGCAAGGGGATCTTTTAACCTGACTCACAAATTGGCTTAGGGGAGTAGTCTGAGTTTGATCTTCCTGTTTTTCCTTGCCATGGACTTGAGGGCCAGGCAGAAGTTGCGCTTCTGAGAGACACAAGACTCCCCCTAGCAACAGATACACTTAGACTGGCTGATCCTTATAGGTACAGCCTCTCAGCAGGAGAGAACATTTGACATCTCATAAGCCAGGCATGCCCTGTCAGTAAAAAAGTAAATCTCTTTGAGGGAAAGGGGAGTAAAATAATCCTCTCACTACTTATCTAACTAACTATAACTTCCAGACTACAAGGATTATAAATCAGTTTACCTGGACTGACCAAACCAAATTAGTGACTAAGGTATGTGTGAAACACCTTTTTATACACACTCCTATTCATCACCCCAATAGGAACGTTTTTTTAAAACAAGTGTAAAAATATGACTACATGAAAATGAAGTTTATAATACAGCTACACATGAATCTACATCTGGTTCCTTTTTTGGTTCCTCAATCCAGGCTGAAAGTTTCTATGAACTGAATAGGCAGCATGCATAGATTTTGGGGTAAGGAAATGCTTCAGGTGGATTCAATACATTTTTAACCAAAGGGAGAGGAAGGTATTCCATGACACAGCATAGTCAAAGGAAGGGTAAACTAAAGAGGGTCTCCACTGCCTTCCCAAATATTGGACAGCCCTCAGCCCCAATAATTAATGCCAATTCTTATGATCTGGTTTTAGGTTACCTACTAAAAGTCTACAACTTTTCTTGCAGGAGGCAAGCTAATGATCTCCTAGCATCCAGAGAAACCCACATAAGGATTAGAACCTGAGTACAACCAAGACCGACTTTCCCATATTCATTATTAAATTTAGAGTATGAGACAATGTGGCTCTTCACAATAAGTATACTTCTATAGTTGATTCAAATGCATTAGCTTTCTTCCAAAAGTTACATGTGGGCCCCATCCAATCAGTTCTAGGAAATCAAATTGTGCCACTCTGAAAGGGATCGGCTAGCAACATAACTCAATGGGAAACCTGGATGTAGTAGCTGTTCTCTGATTGAGAATCCCATCCCATGATTACTAATAAATTCAGAGAAAGAGCAGGGACACCGAATGGAAAAACTTCATGAGTTAATTCTTCCAACTTAACAGAACTAATACAGGTAGTTTCATTTTAAAAAGATGAATTTATTAATATGAAGAGGAGATTTTAAAACATTGAATTTTTATTTTGCTGTGACATGCAAACTTTATTGCTGTAGATTTTTAAAAAATGTTTTTGACATCCAGTTCCGCCTAGATTTTTCTTGTTAGACAACTGTCTGATTCTTTGTTAGAATGTATTTTAAATAAGATTGAACTAATTTTGATAGGAGAAAAATGGTCAATTGTATTCTCGGTCAGGAGATACCATGCTAATGGGTTACGTTGGCATTTTAATGTAGCTAGTTTTGTTTTACAGAAGTCTGACTTTATACCTGGTTTACTACACAACTCTTTGTTTCTTAAAGACATTTACAGTAGCTAAAGCCAGATGCTATCTACTGTTCAGCAGCCAGTAACAATAATTTATTAGGTTAGCCTCCAAAAGTCTTGCTTCTTTATGCAAGTTTTTTCCCTGACATTTAAATGTAAATAGTTGCTAAAGAATTAGCCACACTAGCACTGGGGGAGAAGGGAGAATGAGTCACATACCACCAGAGTGATAGTGTTTGAAGAGAACCAGACCTAGCTTTACTGGTCAACACAGACATTTTTATTGTGTCTGATGTAATGGAGCTGTATCAGCAAATTGCTCCTCAGGGAACCATCAGGAGATATACATATCATTAACCCTTCTCTAGCATATGCACTTAGTTATGTGACATAATTATATACTTTAATATATATTCTTTGCTTTCTTTTCTCTTCCTTCTTACCTGCTTCTATGCCTCATCAGTTTTATGTAGAAAAAGTAAATTGCAAACAATAAGTGGCAAAGTAGATTAATGTTGTCACTTTAAGAAAACTTCTGGGGAAGCTGTTGTGCATTCATAACTGAAGGAAAGTAATGTGGCTGACATATAAAAGAGATTTTGCCTGCTATTCTATATTGCAACTGTATACGCTGTCTGCCTCCACTCCTGTGCATGCTCTAAGATCACTGATGCTAAACGGTAATATTAAAAAGTAAACATATCTACATTAACAAGTTGAATAAAAATAACTTTTTTCTTCTGTTTAGCTGGACTTTAAGAATCTGATCCCTTAAAAAGAGAACAATGCTTAAAATGTTCATTCCTGCCTGGTGCGTGACTTTCTGTGGCTTTAGACACTTCCTGGACAATGCCAATCGTCACAATACTCACAGTAATGTAGAAAGCAGGAAAAACTGAGATCCATTAGTTGTTCCCCACCACCGTAATTACTAGAAACTGATCACATCCATATGATCCAAAGACAGGATCCTTGTTCAGTGCTTCAGAGAATGAAAGAGATGAATACAGCCATTTGTGCAAGACTTGAACACTGAGATCAAATAAACTGCATCAGTCTGTTCCTATGTATTTTTATGAATATAAGCAAGTGCTAGTTATGATGGACAGATTTCCTTTTACATACTTTTGAAAGTATCTTCTACGTGTTTGTTTTGGGAAATATCTTTTAGTTATTCAGTTTTTTTCACTAGTGATTAATTTACCCTTATTGGGGATTGGGCTATATTTTATTTCAATATTTTCATATTGTTTCCTGTTTATTCAGAGGATTTTAGCTGCATGCACGTTCATTCGCACTCTCTATTGTAAATAAAGTTTATTTTATTACTTGTTGAATCTCTTTTTGGCTGATGGTACCTTTTTCTGTGTATGTATTTTTTGTGACTTGTGCCTCAGGCATATTTTCCTAATAGATAGCTGGCTGATTCCTAATAGATAAATGATTTCCTAATAGATAGCTGTTGCTGAATCTTCCCCTTTGTCTTTCTTTTGTGAATTTGATTTCACTTTATTCAGTATGACAGCCCACACGTTTTAAAAAGGTAATGTAATGGAGATGTTAACATTTAAAAAGTGTCTGCTGTGTGTACACAGTTAAAACTTTCTAATAACATTTTAATAGTGACAAAGCTTACTGTCAATTACATCAAAGTAGAAACCTTAAGAAATCTGTTTTCTATAGTGTTATACTGGGATTTGATTCCAATCCTTGCTGATATATATTGATGCGTTTTAATATTACACAATTCAGATTCCTGTGAGACAAAACCCTGAGTTCCACTTTTCTCTTACTCCAACTCTTTCCTCTAGATTCTATGACATAGCTACAATTCTTTCAGTCAAGGGCTTTGGCCAGGACAAAGACTCTCAGATGAAAAACCATGAACACTGGGTCTTCCAGCGCAGCCTGATTAAAATCTCACTAAGTCCCTGAAAAGGCTCTCAAGCACTAAGGCAATACATTTCCAAAGGCTTCATGGTAGAGAGCTTCTTATGTTTTTTGGAAAAGCAGAAATAGGTATGAAAAAATCCAGATAATTTTGGACCTAAGTCAATTTTGTCATGGACTTCAATGGGAGCTATTTTAGGCCATTGTTGAGAAACACCATTGATGATATATTGAGAAAGGCAATAGTGTTTAATATATCTGGTTGAGTTACCCTAATGTTCATGGGACAATCTTAATTTCCTAATGACAGCCCAGCAAAAGAAGGAGCACAAGCTGTTGAGCTCTGAAAATCTCTTTTGCTTCCTAAGACTAGCAATCATACATACAAATTTGAGATGGAAAAGACTTAATTCACCCTTTTTTCCACTCTCTTGCTAGTGCTGAAACATTCACTCTGCTATGTTCTCTTGTATTTCATCCAGTTAAATGGCTAAACTGGTGGCATTTCCACTATTTCCCTTCAGATAAAATCATTGCTAACCTTTCTGTAACTTCTGTTTTTCGAGATCTGTTGCTCATGTCCATCCATGTTAGGTGTGTGCACGCCATGTGCACCGTTGCCAGAGATTTTTCCCTCAGTGGTATCAGTTGGGCCAGCTCTAATGCCCTCTGGTGCCACACACTTATGTACTGGTGTAAGGACACTGTTGGCCCCACACCATCTCAGCTCCTTCTTGCTGGCTAATTCCAACAGAGGGGTAAAGAGGGCAGGTTGTGGAATAGACATGAGCAACACATCTCGAAGAACAAAAATTACAGAAATATTAGTAATAATTTTTTCTTCTTTGTGTGCTTGCCCATGTCCATTCCATGTTAAGTGACTCACAAGCAGTACCTGAGGAAATGGGCTTGGAGTTCATGGACATGTGGATTGCAGCACTGCTCTCTAGAACTTGGTGTCATCTCAACCTGCTGGGTGATGGCGTAATGGGACGAGAAGGTATGCACTGACAACCAGGTTGGGGCCCTGCAGATGTCTTGGAATGCTGCTGAAAAGGCCTGAGCTCTCTTGGAATGAACAGTCAAGATGACATGAGGTGGAACATTTGCCTGCTCATAGCATAGACTCATAGACTCATAGGTCAGAAGGGACCAATATGATCATCTAGTCTGACCTCCCGCACAAGGCAGGCCACAAAACCCTACCCATACACATTTATAACAACCCCGAACCCATGACTGAGTTATTGAAATCCTCAAAAGTGAGATTTGAAGACCTCAAGCTGCAGGGAATCCACCAGCAAGCGACCCATGCCCCATGCTGCAGAGGAAGGCGAAAAACCTCCGTGGCCCCTGCCAATCCGCCCCGGAGGAAAATTCCTTCCCGACCCCAAATATGGCGATCAGCTAAACCCTGAGCATGTGGGCAAGACTCACCAGCCAGCACCCAAAAAAGATTTCTCTGCAGTAACTCAATTCCCATCCCATCCAGCATTCCCACAGACCATTGAGCAGACTTATCTGCCGATAATCCAAAATCAATTGCTCAAATTAAACTATCCCATCATAACATCCCCCCATACAGGAGGTTATCCAGGGCAAGATTCTCTGGGCTGAAACCGGCAGGCCTTTCGTCCTCTCTGCTACTGTCAAATCTGCAGAATGGTTTAGTCCTCTCAATGTAGAAGATAAGGGCATGCCTAACATCCACATGCCGCTCTTCTGGAACTACAAGGCAACCTTTGGCAGGAAGGCTTTGGAGGTGCAATTTTATCTTGTCCTTGAAGAACACCATGTATGGGTGTTTCTGATGTAAGGGCCCGGATTTCAGAGATCCTTCTGGCTGAGGTGATCGCTATCAGGAAGGTAACCTTCCAGGAGAAAAACCGCAGAGGGCACAATGCTAGTGGATCAAAGAGAAGACCTGTGCGTTTTGATAGGACCAGGTTTAAATCTCCCAAAGGACTCAGTTTGCAAATCTGAGGGTAAAGTCTCTAATCTCTTAGGAAAGCAGATGGACATCTTGTGAGAGAAAACTGACCCGGAGCAAAGGATGGGGTCTAACTATCTTCACTAGTACAATTTACACTATAACTATACTAAGAAAACCAACTAAGCAACAGAGAAGGAAACCACTGAAAAACACCTTGCCAAAGCAAGAGAAGTTGTTCCAGCAGCCATCATGGGTGGTAAGAAGGAACTGAGAGGGTGCGGGGCCAGCAGCGCCCCTTATACTGGAGCATAAGTGTATGGCACCAAAGGGTGCTAGAGCTGGCCCGATGGATATCACCGAGGGAAAAATCTCCAGCAACAGTGCATGTGGGGTGTGCACACCTAATGTAGAATGGACATGAACAAGCACTCAAAGAACTTTTATTGTATAATCTCACATTAAAGCTGCCAATTCTTCCTTCATACATCTCTGAGATGCAGCCTTTCCTCACCACCCATAAAGCTACAATTCCCATCCAGGTCCTCGTCACCTCACCTATTACAACATCATCTTAGATGACCTAGGTCAAATTCAATCTTGTCCCATTTATATCAATTCAAAATACTGTTGCAAATATCATTTTGAGTTGCCTATGCTTAAATTTGTGTCACACTGATGTAAGTGTGCCTTTTCAGTGACACGGTAACACCGTCTCCTCGAGTGGCGTTGAGCCATGGTTGATGCACTGAGGTAGATGCAATGCAAGTACAGACACTGTGTTAATTACGTTGATCCTAACAGTCCTCCCGTAGTTCCACAATGCCCAGCTCTGACTGATCTGGTCACAATTGTGAATTTCACTGCCCTGGGGACAAGGAGACCAGAAAGCCCCTCTACTCTTTACCCCACAGAATTATTGAAATATCTTTTTCCTAATTATCCAGCTTGGCAAGCACACGCTAGAGTAACATTCCATAGCTGACCATGTCGGCTATATTCTCCAGATGTACTTTTGCATCTGCTTGCAGCAGACAGGGGATATTGGATCTCCTGGGCTTGTGGGGAGAAGAGGCTGTGCAAGCACAGCTATGGACCAACTGTAGAAACATGGACAGAGGTCAACAGTTAATCCAGTGCCATGTTATAGACCCGCTGTTTTTATAAACAGCTGCATGACAAATTTGGTGTATATCTTTGAGGTGCCTGAGCCACAGGCCCCTGGCGTGAACAAGGAGGAAAAAGAAGATAAGGATGCAGGACATGTGACCGGGGAGTCCATCTCTGCTGTGAGCCAGGATCTGTTTGAGACTCCACTGCAGTCCAGTCAGTGTCCGGGCAGTCACGCATGGATTTACCTGATGTAGGGGAAGGAACCTTGAATGTGTATTTCCCAGTATGATGTACTGATGGCACCCCCAACTTAAAAGGGCACAGCTATTGATTTTTCATTAATTTACTTGTACTAGAAGAGGTAGTGGTACAATAAAAAGCATTATCATCTGCTTTTCATTGCCCTGTAGAGCTAGGCAAGAGGGGCCATGCAGAGCAGTTTGTTTACATACAAAGTGATGTCTCATGAATCTTCCTGAAAGATCTTGATAAAACATCCAAGGAGATACCCTGTAATCTTCTCCTAAAGGTTTCTCAGGATGGCAGCCTTATTTCTTCCTCTGCTTAGGACGATTTCCATGCCAGTCAGAGTTAACTTCGGCAGGCTCCATTGCAGTACACAGGCTAACAGCATATGGGCCTGGCCAGCTTTAGGACGCCAGCAGGAGCTGTGCTCTCTGTGCCTTTGCTACCTTCAGGAGTGAGATATCAGCTAAAATCACAACTGCCTGTGGAAAATGGTACCACAGCCCTATATTCGTAGTTTCATGCAACCAAACAATTCCTTCCTCATTTCTCTGGCCCCTGATGAGCCATACTCGTTTCCTCAAGATGTGAGCATCATGCACCTTCCCTCATCTGCTAATGTTGATATCAGTGAAGCATCCCTGGTGATCCACCAATGCTTGCGTAACCACAGAAAAGTAGGCCTCTTGTTAATGAACTGTGGCAAGGTGGACTGGTGCCAAAATAGGATATGTGTGCTGTCTATTGCTCTACTACATTTTGGGAACCCCACTGTTGCAAATGCATCCACTATGTCCTGCAAATTGTCAAGAGTCACAGTCCTGAATAACCAATGATTAATGGTCTTGCACACTTGCATAAAAATGGCCCCCACAGTGGATTTTCTAACTTCAAAATGATTTCCCACTGATAGGTAGCAATCTGGCATTGCAAGTTTCCATAGTGCACTTTTCACTTCTCCTCTGTCAGTGCTGCTCTTATTTTGGTGTCCCTGTGCTGAAGAGCTGGGGTGAACTTAGCACTCAGATCCAGGAATGTGGCCTTGGGCATTCAAAAGTTCTGCAGCTACTGCTTGTCATCTCAAGACAGCATTATGATGCAATCTCACCAGTTGGTGCTTGTTTCTTGGGCCCAGAAGCAGCACTCCACCATGTGCAGCTGCTCTGTGAACACCACCAACCACCTTAAATTGGTTCCTGCTATGTTGCACAGCAATCTGTCCTCCAAAAAATCATCATGTTCCCCCTTGATTTGGTTCTTCTTATGGTTCTGCAAATACCAGAGGATGATGTGTCCTGCGCTTCCAATGCTTATGCCAATAATGCAAAGCTGTACAAGGTTCATGCTTCTGTCAGAGAGAGAAAACAGTGAGAGGGCCAAGTGGGTTTGTGATATTTTTAAAAAGAGGTGTGAAAATTATGGGATATAGATGAGATTATGGAATGGAGACAGTTGCATGCTGAGAAGCTAACCCCTAGCTCCCAGTCACCTCAATATGACTTGTTTCTGCCCCACCATGCACTGCCAAAACTTCCCAAAAAGACAGTGCACTGGCCTGTGGTGGGTTGCACACTGGGACACCTATCCATGATGCATCGCATAGCATTTCACCAACACAAGCACTCTTGGTGAGTATGTGCAGCACCAATACAAGGAGACAAGATGCGCACACACACACAAGCAACATATTGACTGCAGCAGCTTTATCCCGGTGTAACTTGCGCTGACCAAAGTTTGTACAGTAGACATTGCTTTAGCTTGTCATTTTGACCATAACACCCTTATCTCTCCATTGCAACACTGACTCCCCCTTCTCTACTGGATCTAGCACAAACTTGGGCCAACCTAAACTGATTTCTCTATTCCCTTGAGACTTGATTCTATTTTTTTTTAAAGGGGAAAAGAACACTTGGAAAAATAGGGGTTGGATTCAAAAAAGGACTTATAAACCTAAATTCCAGAATCAGAATTTGCTGAGATTCACAAAATCTCTGTTCAACTGTCACCATATTCTGTAGGTGCCTAAAATCACTCAGCATCTAAATTTTTGCAGTAAAAATTCCCTAGGTGCGTATGTTTCTGTCACTGACTATGTGCAGTACAGCCCCAGGCCAGGTGTCCAGACGCCTAAGCCCCAGAGTGATTCACAAACCAGGAGAAGATATTCCTTTGCCTAACTTACCTGTGGGGCCTGTTCTGATAGGCATGCTCAGACCTCACCTACTGACCAGTCCTTATAGACGAGCTCACACAAAGCAGCAGGGTAGAGGGCGACGAGGAGCTCTCTCAAAACTTTTAGCCACGTGATTAGGGCACTCACCTGGGATGTCGGAGACCCGCTGATTCAAGTCCTCCTTCCACCTGAGGGGAGAAGGGATTTGAACTGAGGCTCTCCTGTGAGTGCCTACCCATTGTTACAGGATATTCTGATGTGGGGGACTCTCAGTCACACCTGTAGAACCTGTTCCACTGTGGATAAATAATTAACAAAATAATTGGAGCTGGGGGACTAGGATCCTTGGTCTCCCACTTCACATGTGAATGCTCTACCCATCAGGCTAGAGTGACTCTCTTTCTGGCTCAATGATTCTTTCATTATTTATCTACAGTACAAGAGCTTTACCACTGTGGAGGTAGCTAGGGCACTCACCTGAAAGATGGCAGATCCCAGTTTTCTCCCTCAGGTGGAGGGGGAACTTGAGCCAGGAGTCTCCCAGATCCCAGGTGAGTACCCTAATCACTTAGCTAAAAGTTATGAGAGAGGTTCCTTTTCACCAGATACTAAGAGAGGGTTTGCGTTGAGAATCCCAAGTGAGAGAAGCTCCCTGCAGCCCAGATTTAGGCACCTGTCTCTGAGAGAGGGGTAGGCCTTACCATATTCCCCTCAACTGGGTACCTCCCATCAGCTCTCTTAGGCAAGGTTCCTCCTAGCATGCCGACCTTTGTGTATTCCATTGAGGCACTTATGTCTCCCCATTCACTATATAGGGAGCCTAGGAACCTAACTCAGGCTTTGTGAATCACAGTGAATTTCTAGATGCCTAAAAGTTAAGCCTGGTGACACACACTATCGCTTTATGACAGATCTCCATATGAATGCCTTCTAGCAAACACATTCACTATATCCAAATATATTTTTTTACATAAAAACATAGTGTTTGTATTTACAAGATCTTTGTATATCATATGCTGTATTTTTTGCTCTCATTGTCTTAAAAACTATAGACTCAATAATGCTCTTATGCATATGAGTGATGCTGTGAAATGGGAGGAGACATATTGCATACACACAGAAGGATTAGAATGGGCATCCCTTATTACAGCTGTTCAGCATGTGCAGCCAATGTAGTCAACCTGGCCTTCCCTGCTCTGAACTACTAAGATTGTCATTGTATGATACTGTATGCTTACAGTATGGTATTGAGAAATAATACACAATCATGTAAAGGCTATAATATAATGCATATGCATGAGGAGAAAATTAATGCAAATGCAACCAAACCTTGTCATTTCCTGACTTTAGAATACTTAATTGTGCAGCACAAACATTTTCTTAACAGCTTTTCTTTATGGAATGTATTTGTAATTCCAATCTAGACATAGTTAAAAGAAAAGCATTGAGTTCTCAAAAAGGCCATTTTAAATATAACTATATTAAAAGCATATTTGAAGGTAGGTATGATTCAAAGGTCAAACTCCCTGGTATATTTTTAAGGCACTTTTTACTTTGGTGTGTAAACAGTGAAATGTTGCTGAAATGAGTGAAGGAGGAGTGAATTGAAGCAATGGTCCAGGGAGAGGAAGCATTACCTACTAAGTAAGGCACAAGACTGAGTCAGAAAATCTGGATTATTTTCTGGCACTACCACATATATTCTAGATAGCTTTGGATAAGTCAAACACCCTACCATGAAGTAGGGTGCCTCAGTTTCCCCATCTATAAAACAAAAATAATGGTACTTCCATGGTGTTGTGAAGCATAATTTATTATCTGTCAAGTGCTTAGAATACGTGAATAACAACTGATAAATGTGCCTTGAATATTTGTAGAGTAATTACAAATTTTTGTTAGCATTCAACAACGTATCAAAATATTGTTTTGTCCATTTGTAACTTTCCTAATCTTCTTAAAAACCAGTATAATTTTAAATATATATATATATATTACACTGTTTCTGCATTAAACACTCCTCTACCTAATTAATAAAAAACAAACAAACACCCAGCAAACCTTATGTATACAAAAGTGAAGTCATTGCAGCAAGAACTAACTGCTCTCTTGTTTATATGTTAGTGATACACAAAATCAGAGTGAAATCCTGGCCCTACAGAAGTCAATGGCAAAACCCCTGTTAAATTTCAATAGGACAGGATTTCACTTATAGTGCCATGTAATTTTAATGAACTATCTGCTACAATCTGGCACAGTACTCTCAGAGCACACTTGCTTATCTGAGATTATTATAATTTAGAGACTCCAAATTTATGATTCTGCAAGAGGGTTGGCCCCTTTATATCAGAGATTGTCATCTGACTCTTCCCTGTTGCATTACTGACTAGGAAATTACAGAAGAAAAAACCCACTTAATGTTAAATAAATGTGCAGCTAGAAAAAAAAAAAACAAACCAAACCCTGGGATGAGATTCTGTTCTGTGCCTCTAATTTAAGAGGCTCTACACAGAATCTACAGCCACTGAGGGAGGATGGCCTAAGATGCCTTTAAACCACCTTTGCATTTTCATGTTTCTGGAGTGATCCAGGGGCTGGAGTTGTCTCTGGTGTAACAAGCAGCCGTGGCACCCTGTCCCATACTGCCCAGAATCTTTGACTCCAAATAAGTGTTGTGGTTCCAACCCCTTGCATCCCCAGTTCTATACTTTACACTAGGATTTGTAAAACAGTCCTTGGAAGAAAGTCTGGGTACATCCATGGTAGGAAAAATGTTTTTTTCCATTATATGTTAGTTTACATGTTTTAAAATCCTAAAAATGACAAGCAGTGTGTAGTTTACGTATATATTAGCATGTCAAGGGAATCACGAAGGAGAGCCAGTTAACATATGAACATTGACCAGTTAAAATATGAACATTACAAACTGCCTTGTCCATACTAGGATTCTAAAACATGTTAGTTACCACATATTAGCTAACAGTAAAAAGCACCTTTTTCTAGTGAGGACAAGGCTGCTCTTGCTGTCCTCAGTTTCTTCCCCGGAGGAGTTCTCCCCAGCTGTATCTGGGGAATGTAGTGCCCATTTACACTGCTCTGGCCCACAGGAACCAGGGTGAGTAAGACTTTCATCCCTTCTTTTTAATCGATTAGCTAGAAAGTCATGTTTAAAAGTGTGGTAAAATTAAAATCTGACAGACCTGATTTTTTTTAAGAGCTGGAAATTAAAGACCAGTACTAGCCACCAGTAAGCAGGGTGGATAAAAATCAATGATCTTTTTTTTTTAATTAAAAACAATTTAAAAAAAAATTTAAATCAGATTTCTTTGATTAAAAAAAAAATCAACAATACTAAATTTCTCTCTCGTTTAAAAAATAAGTTACAATTAAATCTCATCACAAACATGCTAAACCTACACTTACAGACTCATAAAAATGAATTCATGGCTCTAGTCTGTCCAGCCTAACTACCAGCTCTTGCTTCTTGAAAGTTCTGGGCTTTCTGTTTCAGTTTCTGTTTCTCAACAGACTAAAGTCACATGTGCAAAGAAAGAGACAGGCTGAATAGGATTGTCGTAGTTCTGTGATTATGTGGTGGTAGAGCTGGGCCAAGCAAGGCAGAGGAGTTAGTTAAGACATTATCTTAAGGCAGAGAGACAAAGGACGGAGGCAGAGTAGAAAGGAACAATGGACTGGACTGGAAAGAAAAAGGGAAGACATTATTCAGTACACCCACAGCATCCTATATCCCCCCCCAGACTTTTGCCACAGAAAAACTGTCATGGCTTCTGGGAGCAAGAGAGACCTTATCTGGGAATATTCTGAAGAAATGCTTTCCCTGGATAAAAAAGGAAAATGTGTCAAGTGTAAGCAGTGCAAGAAGGAGATGCATGGACTAGCTGCAAGAATGAATCATCATAATAAAAACCGCTTATTGGGAGAAAATGATGTGGATATGTCTGAAGAACAATGTGGATCAACTGGTTAGCAACTTAAATAATTCACTTTGCAATGCATCATTCTTCAAGACTCTATGCCTTTTAATATAAGTGTGATTTAACAAGTAAATTCCCAAGCTGTTTGCTATGTTGGATGTTACTAGAAAAAAAAAAGTTTAGCTTAGCTAATCCTTATGGCTTGTTTAATTAGTTAACTAGGTTTAGAATCGATCAGTTACGTATATGGTACAGAAAGCTTCAGTAAGAGAAATCTAGAGTTGCTAGTTGCCACTGGGTGTCATTTTCTTATTTTAGATTACAGAATACATGCCCCTTATTTTGGAACATCATGGCCGCAGATCATAATGGTGATACCATACATCTATTTTCTATTTTACTTCTGCAAATACCAACAAGACACCATAGATGAAAAGATTGCTCGGTTCATTTATGCCACAAATTCTCCTTTTCGCATTGTTAACAATAAACACTTCATCGATATGGTTGAGTCCTTATGACCAGGCTAAACTCCACACAGTAGAGCAGACACTGGTGGGAGGTTACTAGATACAGTGTATGAGAAGGAACTTGAACAGTGTGCAAGAAATAGTGAGAGGAAATTTGCCAGTTTAAGCCTTGATGGGTGGAGCAATGTATACAATGATAGAATAATATGTGCCTGTGTGACAACAGAAGATGGGGTTGCATATCTTTCAGAATTGGGAAATGCCCACACAACAGAATATTTAAAAGAAGTGGCAGTGAAACCTGTAATAAACTATGAACAAAAATTCAACTGTCACGTGCGCAGTTTTGTCACAGACAATGCTGCAAACGTGGCAAAAATGAGATGATACTTATTAAGAAGCATCCTTCTGTTTCTTCTTCTAACATATGGCTGCAGTGCCCATTTAATGCATCTTTTAGCCAAAGACTTAAATACCTCTTCTCCAGGAATAAAGGAAAATGTTGAAGTCGCAAAATATTTCTGTTAACAACCATTTTGCTTCAGTGTCACTGAAGTGAGCAGGAGGATCCAAACTAATTCTTTCTCAAGATGTTTGATGGAATTCTGTGGTTGATTGTTTTGAACAATTTATTAAGAACTGGCCTATTCTCATAAAACTTTGTGAAGAAAACAATGATAAAATAGATGGAAATATCTCATCCAAAGTATCTAACCTTGGATTAAAGAGGATATGCTCAGTATACTGAAGCCTACATCCATAGCCTTAAACAAACTTCAGAGAAATTGTTGCTGCTTTGCTGATGCTGTCGAAATTTGGAAGGCACTTCAAGAGACATTGAAGAAAGAAATACCTCACCAGAAAGTTAAACTGCAGGCAATAAAGAAGCAAATGGATCAAGCACTAACTTCACCTCACTTTCTTGTGAACATTCTCAACCCCAGATATAAAGGTAGATGCCTAACTTCTGAAGAAGATGCTGCTGCCATGGCATGGGCATCTCAAAATCACTCCTCAGTTACACCAGTCATAATAAATTTCAGAGCTGGAGCGGAACCATTTAAATAGTACTTGTTTACTGATGATGTTTTGAACAAAGTCATTCCCCTGTATTGAAGGAAATCATTAGCCAGGCACCTTGAAACATAGTTCCTTCAACTGGTAGGCCAACTTTTCACAGTAGTAGCTTCCTCTGTAGGCAGAGAGAGAATATTTTCATCATTTGGTATTATTCACTCAAATCTAAGAAATCGACTGGGAGTTGAAAAAGCAGGAAAACTCGTATTTCTGTTTGTCTATGAATAAAAATGACAGTTGGAGTGGGGAAGATGAGAGCTAGTTGTAGAAGTTTTAAGGACAGTGTATGTTTAGTGTTGTGATGACTTGTCTGTTAGAGTTAATGAAATTTGAAATTAAAAAAAAAAAGTCAGCTGGTAGACTGCTGTAATTACATATGTGAAACATTTATGTAACATTTAAGATTTAGTTTAATAAAATAGAAGTGCTATTGTGTTTGTGTGTGTGATTTAGTTCTTACCATTCCTAATATACTGCTGCTGCATCTGCAGCTTGACACAGGTCCTGAGTATTATGTACTATTTCCTAAATTAATAAAAATCAAGTTATCTAAAAAATTACACAAAGTATACCCTCCTCTGTTGTAAAATGCTGTATTGGGTTGTAAATTAACATGGTTAGTGATCTGATTTGCACCACTGTTTAAGAAATATGTGAAGTATCAGTAGGAAACTTGATTTAAATCAATGATTTTCTCTTGGTGATTTAAATCAATGATTTAAAATTGCCTTAATTTAAAAATCAATCCACCTTGCCAGTAAGAGAACAAGCTCTTCTCATGATACAAAGGATATTCCCAAAAACAGGTGGTATTTTTGGTTTATTTAATTTTAAAGCCTTTGCATTTTCCTTTCTTATTTATTTTTTTAAAAAATAAAAAAAATCTCCACCTATTTCTGCTTTTTATTTAAAATTTGTTTTTTTTTTTTTAATTTTGAGCCCATTTGTTACTATTATTCTGTTTGAACCTCTTCCTAAGTCTTGACAAACAAAATAAGTTTTTAAATTGTGCTTGCTCAAGCAAGTTATCTTAAGCCAACTAAAAAGCCCTGTTAAAATGGAGGCTAACATATTTCACTCTCTCTCTCTCAAAAAAAGTCATATTTTCTCATTCAAGTTAGCGCAATTGAATTAACTTAACATGACTGGAAAGCCCTCTCAACGTTTGTGAAGTCAGACATTTGAAGTCATGTTATTACGTAGTTTTTTCCCCAGGTAACAGAAGCTGACACTTAGGCCTAAATCTTCAAAAGTATTTAAGCTCCTAACTTCCATTGAAATCAATAGGAGTTAGGTGCCTAAATACCTTTGAGGATCTTGGCCTTAGGTCTTGTCTACTCGGAGAATTATTTAAATATTCCTGATTAACTCCATGTGTGGAGGCTCTAATTCTGGAATAAGTGTGCCTTATTCTAAATTAACTTAATCACAGTGGATTAAACTAATTCACAATATGGCACTCTTACTGCAGAAAAAGAGTGTAAACATGGCATTAATCAGGAACAATTAACCCATTTAAAATTCACACCCTACTCTATTCCAGATTAATTTTCATGTGTAGACAAATGACGCTTAAAAAGTTTTGTTGGCATAGCTATGACTGTTAGGCTTGGGGTGGGGTAAGTGGGGGAATCTAACCAAAAGCTCTAGTTTAGATGCCGATATACGAGCAAAAGAGCTTTGCTAATACATCTTATTTTGGTCAGGAAACTGGTATAAACTATACCAACACAAGAACTCTTTCCAGTGTAGACAAGGTCTAAGCACTTTTACTGTATAACTATGTCTACATTAGGGGAGTTTGTTTGCTTCAATTATGATGAAACAGTTAAAATAGCAAAATTTAAGTGTAGACAAGTCCCTTGTTTAAAATAAAAAGTAAGATATAACATTAACTGATCTGATCTGAGAATTTAAATCTTGGCATCTTATTTATAGTCCTCAGAATCTTTTAGCGCCTGTATATTAAATGGAATAAGTCAATTGTCACTGGATTAAATTTCCTGCCTAGCCTTAACCATTTGTGTATATATTAATTATTAAAAATAAAGATTATGTGTACATTGATCTTAATCAGATTTATTTATATCTGATATTTACAAGGTGAAAATGGAGACCATTCGCTGAAAACATGGTACATTATGACTATTTTCAAGTAATCCAGTGTGTTTGGGAGGGACCAGGTTTGATCTTTTAGCATGAATGCATACAAATTTTTCAGTTTGTATAGTATTTTTATATTTTAAATTCAAAGAGCATTTACATACCATAAATACCATAAAGTAAAATGTTAACACTAAATCACTGGTAGAAACAGGGAAGAATTTAACAGATGAAAAATTCTGCTGCTTGATTAATTTAAATATTTATTAATCAGCAAGTTTAATTTTTAATACTAGACATTATTTTTCATTTAGCAGCAACTATTAAGAAAGCTTCTGGTCTGGTCAAATACTCATCTGCCCCTAGCAAAGATGGTCTGTGTTTATTAAATGAATTTACCTTCTTACTACCTCTAACTGATCATTCTCAAATTGATACTGATATTAAGTGACATGATTTTTTAAACAATAGACCAGTCTGTTTCTAAAGCTAGGCTTGTAGAATATTATATCATGTCACGGCCACAGATTTTAAAAGTTATTATAAACAGTAAAACACAATATTTTCTGAGGAAGGAAATGAAATAAACTGATACATTTTTTCAATATCAAAACAAACCAACAAAATTTGGCCATGAAGTCTTTGCAGTTGCCAATGTGTATATTCAACCCTACTGAGTTCTGAAGAAATCCTTTAACTGATTCATCCTCCAGGCTATCATGTAGTATGTGTCAAAGCAGTTAAAGAAAATAAGACACCAGAACGTCTTAGCAGTATTGCTTTCTATATGCCTTAAATTACGATACATTTTTAGAATAAGAAAAAAGCCCTGTCCTATTCATTGTTTGATTCAACATGCCTACCCTTAGCGTTCCTAATCCCATATTTGTGCTTGTACAGCACACATTTCAATTACTTGTTCTAATGATAGATAAAATAAATGCTCTGTTCAAAATTAGAAATAGAAAAAAACAAGTTGTGTTAAGGCTTAATGTAAATAATAACATTAAGAAACTTCTTATAATTGTACAATCTCATGTACTACACCTGCTCCTAAGAAATATTTTATTCAAATATAATTAAAGTATTTTTTGACCAAGCAAGGGTCTATAGGTAAACAGGAAAGCTGCATACCAGGATCTACATTCCTTAAAAAGAACAAGTTGTATTGGGAAAACCATTACAATATATATTGCAAACCTACATTTTTTTTTAAATTACTGAAACCTTAGTCTTCCTATGGATTCTTTGTGGCAAATATGCAGTCTGGATGAAATCTGAGAATGGTAACAATATTCTAAGAGAAGATGGAATATTTCTTACCTGGAATTCAGCTTCTTTTAAGAAGTCATCTAACAGGAGTTTCACTCTTGGGTCTTGCTCCCAACAAAAAACAGGACAGAACTTCCTGAGTTTAACAATTTTTTTTAACCCTACAGTAGTGGTACTGGTGACCTGCATACTAGTCTACCTCCACTGCACACATGTTGACGAACTCCACGCACTAACTCAGCCTCTAGAACCTTCCAGTGACTTCCTAAATTGCATGGGAAACAACAGCTTCCCAAAATAAACCAAGTTAGAAAAAAAATGGTATTAATACAACGATAAAACAAAATCACCCACGATTTAACAAAACAAAAATTTAAAAAAAACTTCCAAAGAAAATATACCAGAATCTGAGAGGAGGCAGGGGGGTGTCTGTGAGAGAGAAAAAAAATATTGTCAGATAATATCTTCAACAAGGCAGAATTACAGGTGATCAGTCTTCCTTTCTTTAAAGATAATCACCACCAGATTCTTGTTCATGAAGAGTAAATAGCTCAAGGGATTTCTTAAAACAAGATAGATAATAAAACACACACAAGCAGCAAGAAAAGGCAAGCCAACCGCAGCTTCAAATCTGAAGGATCAGAGTAGTTTAGTCATCACATACTGCTTCTATCCAGATTCTAAAAATGCAGCACCAGAGCAGAGAGGTGAATATGGTGATTTTGATTCAGATTTGCTTGGCATCAAGGACTATAGCAGAGATGTATCAAAGGGTCAATGTCCCTCTCTTTGTGCCACCTATGCTCGGTACTTTTGTAGAGGAAATGCCTCATCAAAACAGTTGAATTTCAGCACTAGCATTTTGGTGCATCAATATATTAAGAGCAAATCATTAGTGTATTTCAGAGAACTCTGTTTCAACACAGATAGCGTAATTCACTTCAAGACAACTGGTGAAGTGGATCTGCTGGGGTGGTTGGAAAGGTGTGTCTGTATTGAGAAGAATAGGACCAACAAAGACGCAGAATCCACTGCTTGAAGGAGCAAGCCTCTGGAGCTAACTGCAGAACAGGCAAAAGGGAGTCAATCAAGGGTGCCTACAGGAGGGATTGTGTGTCTTCCTCAGGAAACTTGATGGCTCTAGGTAACATTTCAAGGCACACCTCACATTTATACATATTGTACTCAACTCAAAGGCAGAGGATGCAGAAGTCAAGCGCATTTATGATTGACATCCTTTGGCCTAATTAACATTTCTTTAAGCTTCTTCCCTCCTTCAGGATTAACAGAGGGTGGCTTGCTGAAATAAAGAAATGCGTGAAAAGTGTCTGAAGTGCCAAATCAGTGTCTAAACTTCCAAATCAATTTGCCAAAAACTTTCTAAAAGCACTGGCAGAATGTGCTTATGTGTTGAAAGAGTGTACCAAAGCAACTGTAGAGTGCACTGTGAAGAAAATTAAAATGTATTCTGAGGAAAATGACCCAAAATATACAATCTTTGAAGTGTCAAAGTAAGTGAAATAATAAAGCATCACAAAGAAAAGAGAAATAGGGAGCAAGACAATCAGAATCCCAGCTCACTGAGGTTTGATGCAATGCGATGGGGCTGACAAGAAGTTTGAACAAAAAGTCACAGATCCACAGAGACAATCTTGTTCATCGGTGCTCTGGAGCTACTTAGTCTAAAATACCAAAGAAGCAACATGAAACTGAATTAATTTATGTTTTAACAGAAGAGTAACCAAAAACCTAGGTCAACAACAAGAACAAAATACCTGGAGAGAAAAACAAAGTAAAAAATCAGACAACGGTGTCTGATAAAAGTCTGGGGACAGATCCTTCAGAGATCTCAGTCTTCGACCACAACTAAAAAGTAATGGTTAGAAGTTTCTAGAGGCTGAAGCAGTGGCACCTGATGGATACACAAGTGGTTGGGGTGAGGGAGAACTTCCACATGCTGACTATTATTACAATCACGGATTCTGTGAGGCAAAATGCTTTTATCTAGACTTCTGCTCTGTCTAGCTATGGGAGAATGAGAAACCATAGTGAAACTCCAGTGTAGACGGTATCTTTAAAGGATGAACAGTAAGAATTACACACTGATCTAGTAAAGAATCTGCAAAATATAATTATGAAGCATAAAATATTGAAGATGCAATAACCAAAGGTGTCAAGAAAGAATGGTATCCTGAAGGATAAAATACTATTGAACAAGTTGACCATTCTAAAACTGTAAATTGTTCATAAGGCATCATTAAATACAGAAAGAAATACATCAAACAGACAAAGGAGACAATCACTCAGCCAGAAGCACCCACAGGAAAGATACTAAAGCAGTCACAGGAAAGATACTAAAAAGCCAGGACTATTCTCTACAAATGAAAATATATGTTCATACATGTATGTTCTCTGGAATATTTACTATATTTTCATAAATTTGCACAACACTCTATCTATTCTGTGTCCTAGTGGTTACTTACCCCAGTTTTATCACATAGGCGTAAAGTATTAAAAGACCCCACAGCAAATAATTCTCCATCTGGAGCCCAGGCAACAGAAGTTATAGGATAATCATGTGGCTGAGAGCTGTACAGTAGACGACCATAACTATCCCACACCTCCGAAAGAAAAAAATTAATTACAGTTTGAATTTATTTTGGACATAGCCTTCTTATTTTAGAGGTATTTCACCAGCTGAACACGTTAAGTTGTGGAAATGTGTTTATATTTAAACAAATTGCTACTTTAAAAAAAAAGGTATCTAGTGCATTTAACAGTTGGGTTTTTGTGTGTGTTTGTGTTTTTACAGTCTATATACACACACACAACATAACAGCTGGGCCCAATCCTGTTTACTTTGCATGCCCAAGTCTCCCACTGAAGTCAAGTTTGGAATGCAAGGCTGGGCTCTTCTTTTGTATATTGTCTCTCAGGATTGTACAACAAATGCTCTGTAGAATCAGATTCCTATTTCTAAGTTATCCTAATACATTCTCCTCCAGCTACTTGGAAAACCAATACTCCACAAAAATAATTTTTATCTGAAGTTGGATTTGTTTTGCTAAAATATGGGAAATATTATATTGATATCTGTATTCTGCACTATTAACTAGCAGTTTCTTGGTGCATTATTGTACGTTTTTTCCTAGACCTTATATTTCCTTAATACTTTTGATCATTCTGTTTGTATAGTAATATCAAATATAAAATGGCACATCAACTATCAACAGTCAGTCTGCAAGTCAAGCCAGAGGACAGTAAACAGAAACTTTATGGCTTTATATTCTCTTGCCAAGGCCCAAAGGTATGTGTGACAATGACCCAAACTGAGGTATAGAAGAAATTATTCATGAAGAAAACTTCAAATGTTATGGAATTAACTCCCATGATGCAAAATAACTGTTACCTCAGTTTCAGGAGTCTTTATTTTTTACGTAAACATTTTTCATCAAAACAAGTGAGGGATGCCAAATTTGTGTGGAACATAGGTAACTTTGGGACTAAAATGAGTGATGTCTTTTGAAATGAAGGACATATGAAAGGTATGTATTTCCATCTTGTTCCCCAAGCTGTTCATGTGAGTGTGAAGTAAGTATAAGACTCTTACTGTTGAATCTTGAAAACTATGAAAATCATTATTATTTTTCTTCATTAAAAAGTTGATAATGAGGTTCTCAAGATTATTTGTAATTTGGAAATCCACCAATGCCAGTGCAATACCAACAAGAACACATTATTAATGAATAAAGTAACTTAAAAGTTTATAAAAGTTGTCATCTTAATGAATTTTTTCTATTAAATAATCAAAGTAAGTACAAATTAAGTGATTATACATAACTAGTTAAATGATAAAAATAACACTTTACACAGATTTAAACCTATTTCCAAAACAGATCTTAGACTGACGTGCAGTGGCGTACCTTGGGTCTCCAGGACCTGGGGGCCAATACTTATATTTGTACTCCCCTGCCTGTTGGTAGCAGTGGCCCGCGAGGGAGGGGAGGTGTCTGCAGGCCAGTTTCCCGCTCTCCCCCATTATCCTCCCTGTGGGGGTGGTGGGGAGCAGGAGTGACAAGGCAGATGCTGCCAGTCCCCAAAGGGCCCTCATTGTGCCTGCACAGGGATGGCAGGGCTGGGAGGACAGGAGGTGGAGGGGCCGGATTGGCACAGCCACTGGAGATGTCAGCAGGGGGTGGCTCCTTTGAGGAGGGCCTGGCTGGTGCCCCTGCACGAGCTGGCATCTGCGGGCATGCCCCCCCATTATGTCACTCCTGACATGAAAAAAATTTGATTTTGCAATGAAAGCAATGGCCACAAAAGTCCTTTTATGATTTTTCTTAAGTTTCCCTTTGCTCAGGCTACACTCTAACAGTTTATGTAGAGTAGGAAAAGTAGTTGAGGTTATACTGGGGTTAGTTAACACATTTTAGACAAACATTTTAGTTTCTATTTTCTTCCTTTTTCTTTACAGCTCACTGTCTTCTTAATTTACTTTATTCTCTCTTCTTCTCAGTTCTCATTTCATACCAATTAGTAAAATGTTCACTGAATATTGTTAACCGACACTTCAGTACAATGAAGTACAATGAAGTATAATTTCAATTATAATTTTCCTCTATTTTCCCCTCCTAAACAGTGGCAAACATAGCAGGTGAACTTTAATGTTTCTTTCATTTACCACCCATTTTCCGCATCAAATTACATTTCTTTGTATTTCAGACACATGATCCCTCAGAATGTGTTAGCTATCTATGCTAAACAATCTGTTCCACCTTGCATTTAGCTGTGACGCTCTGAGTACCTTTCTCAACCTGTGTAGCTCAAAAGCTTGCTTCTTTCATCAACAGAAATTGGTCCAATAAACAATATTACCTCACCCACCTTGTTCCTCTAATTTCTTTATATAAAATTTGAGCTTTGTAAAAAGATGGTTAATTGCCCCTCATAACTGTTCTTTGAGATGCGTTACTCATGTCCACTGCATTCTAGGTGTGTATGCACCCACATGCACGGTTACCGGAATTTTTTTCCTTTAGAAGTATCCGCAATACTGTGTGCAGTTCTGGTCCCCCATGTTTAAGAAAGATGAATTCAAACTGGAACAGGTGCAGAGAAGGGCTACTAGGATGATCCACAGAATGGAAAACCTGCCTTATGAGAGGAGACTCAAAGAGCTTGGCTTGTTTAGCTTAAACAAAAGAAGGTTGAAGGGAGATATGACTGCTCTTTATAAATAGATCAGAGGGATAAATACCAGGGAGGGAGAGGAATTATTTAAGTTCAGTGCCAATATGGACACAAGAACTAATGGATATAAACTGGCCATCAGGAAGTCTAGAGTTGAAATTAGAAACAGGTTTCTAACCACCAGAGGAGTGAAGTTCTGGAATAGCCTTCCAAGGGAAGAAGTGGGGGCAAAAAACACATATGGCTTCAAAACTGAGCTTGATATATTTATGGAGAGGATGGTATGATGGGACAGCCTAGTTTGGCAATTGACTGATCTTTGACTACTAGTGGTAAATATGCCATTGGCCTGTAAAGGGATGTTAGACCGGGTGGGTTCTGAGTTATTACAGAGAATTCTTCCTTGGGTGTTTGGCAAGTGAGTCTTGCTCATGTGCTCAGGGTTTAATTGATTGCCATATTTGGGGTCAGGAAGGAATGTTCCCCCTGGGCAGATTAGCAAAGGCTCTGGGAGTTTTTCGCCTTCCTCTGTACATTGGGCATGGCTCACTTGCAGGTGGACTCTGTGTACCTTAAAGTTTTTAAACCATGATTTGAGGACTTTAATAACACAAGTCATAGGTTAGAGGTTTATTACAGGAGTGGGTGGTTGAGGGTCTGTGGCCTGCATTGCGCAGGAGGTCAGACTAGATGATCATATCAGTCCCTTCTGACCTTACAGTCCATGAGTCTATCCGTAGGGCCAGCTCTGAACATTCACGCTTATGCCACGGTATAGAAGGCGCTTCTGGCCCTGCATCCCCTCAATTCCTTCTTGCTGTCAACTCCAATGGTGGAGATGGAGGGTGTGTCATAAAATGGATATGAGCAAGTTACGAGAGGTAAGTAACCATCTTTTCTTCTTTGAGTGCTTGCTCATGTTGATTCCATTCTAGGTGACTCACCAGCACGACTGTTGGAGGGCTCAGAATTCATGGATGTGCCATCTGTAGCACTGCCCTTCTGAGGCTGGTGTCATCCCGAGCTTGCTGGACAACGGTGTAGTGGGATGTAAAGTTATGTATCGAGGCTCTGGTAGCAGCTCTACAAATGTTTTGTATCAGG
Organism: Mesoclemmys tuberculata; assembly: GCA_007922155.1. NCBI lineage: Eukaryota > Metazoa > Chordata > Testudines > Chelidae > Mesoclemmys > Mesoclemmys tuberculata. Next base: position 19,547,137 of record ML675649.1, on the reverse strand, counting down.
ACCTGAGCCAAGAAGGCTGCTGAGGAGGCTTGCGCTCTGGTGGAATAGGCCGTGACTATCTTCAGCGGAAGTAAGTTCCCCTGCTCATAGCAGAGCCTAATACAGGAAGATATCCATGATGAGATCCTCTGAGAGGAAACAGGTAATCCCTTCATCCTTTCCATCACTGCAATGAAAAGTTTAGTGAACCCTATGAAAGGGTTTAGTCCTTTTGATATAGAAGCTAATGCCTGACTAACATCGAGGATATGCCATTTACACTTCTCACTAGAATTATGCAGTTTAAGATAGAACACCAGCAGGAATATGTCTTGGTTGTTGTGAAATTGGCATACTATCTTGGACAGGAAAGCTGGATGAGGCTGTAGCTAGACCATATCTTTGTAAAAAATTGTGTACAGCAGTCCTGAGGTGAGTATGCTTATCTCAGAAACTCTGCGTACCAAACTGATAGCCACCAGGAGAGCCACTTTCTAGGAAAAGAGCAATAAGGGGCAAGTCACTAGAGGTTTGAAGGCCCCCCCTGGACAGCTTTGACAGAACTGAGTTCAGGTCCCAGGAAGATAGCGGGTCTCGGATCTGGGGGTAAAGCCTCTCCAGGCCTTTAAGGAATCTGGCCATCATGTGGTGGGAAAACACGGACTTCCCTTGGATTGGGAGGTGAAAGGAGGAAATGGCTGCCGGGTGAACCTTTATTGATGAAATTGCTAGGCCCAGTCCCTTGAGATATAAGTAGTCCATGTGATGCTGGCTGGATTAGGGGAACAATTTGTGATATTATTTAACATCAATATGTAAAAATTACATCAATTCATATGAGACACCCCATGCCAGGTACCATTAGAAAGGTTACATTTGCTAATTATATTTTTATGTGTATGTATCATATTTGTAATATAGATTATAAATATGTAAGGCATATCTGTATTTCAACTTGTGTTATGTTCTGGGCGACACCCCAGACAGGATGGCAGCAGCAATAAACTGCTTAATTGCCCATTAAGGGAACTCAAAGATACAGTAAACCCAGGGAAAGAACCCAGGGGCTACTCCTTATGAGTCAACAGGGGACTTACTCATGTGACCACGTGAGTCCATGTTATTTCTGTAAATTTCCACAAGCAGCATGGCAAAGGGACATAAAAGGCAGCTGCATCACATCCATATTGTCTTTAGTCTGTCTTCAGTCCTGCTTCCTATCTCTGAATCAACTCATCTACACAACTAAAGCTGTGAAACAAGGGACTGAGACCCATCCAGATACTGGATGTAGACCGGAGGGACTATAAAAGCCTGCAGACTCCACAGTTCTACTGAAAACCTTTTATATATGGACTTTTAAATCATTTGTATGTATCTAATTCCTTTAACTATTTTAACACTCCTCACCTTGTTTGTTTCTTTCCTGTTATAATAATCTTTTAATTTTAATTACTAAAGGATTGGCTGGCAATTTTGGGTAAAATCCAAACTTATATTGATCTGGTAATGTGGCTGATCCTTTGGGGATCAGGAGAACCTTTTTGGTAAACACCATAGAGTTTTAAATAACTTATCTCTTTACTGGACCTAGTGGAACATTGGGAGCCTGAGACTGAAATGCAATAAGGGGACTGTGTACTTTCTGTTTTAGCTTCTTGACAACCAGTTTGGGGAATAAGCAGCACTGTTCGTGGCTGATTGGGGAGTCTAACTTAAGTGTTACCCACCAGTGCTGGGAGAATCTGCTCTCCTTTTGCAGCCTGCCCTGACCTTGGCATTTTCAGGTGGTCTACCCTAGGCATAGCCAGGTCACAGTCCAGCATAGACTGTATAAAGGTCTGAAGAGGTGGGATATTCTGACTCCATGCCCAGCAGGAAAATCTCTTCCACTTTGCCAGATAAGATGCTTTGGTAGAGGGTTTTCTGCTGCTCATTAGAACCTGCTGGACCTGAGATGAATGCACCCACTCATCTGTATTCAACCATTCAGCCTCTATGCTGTCAGGTGTAGGGATACCAGGTCTGGACGTAGGAGTTGTCCGGCATTCTGTGACAACAGATCTTGACAGTGAGGCAGCTCCAGCCAGGGTTGGGAGGGGGGAGCAGTTGAGAGTTCCAGCAAAATACTGAACCAATATTGTCTCGGCCATGTGGGAACCATGGTTGGGAAGGCATACACAAGCATTTTCTGTTCATGAGAGGAGAAAAGCATCAGACAACGACCCTTCATCGGCTCCATGAAGCAAGCAAGACAGACTGCATTTCTTGTTCAAACTGGAAGCGAAGAGGTCCATTTGGGGAATTCTCCACCTCTGGAAGATCATACTGGCCAACTGAGCATGGAGCAATCACTTGTGTGGGGTTAAGAAGGATCTGCTGAGTCAATTTGCCATGGTGTTTGTGGCCTCTGGCAGGTTGGATGCCATGATGTGGAAGTTGTTCTGAATGGTGAGGTCCCACAGACAGTCTCCTGACAAAGATCCAATAAGTGAGCTCCTCCTTGCCTGTTGATGCAAAACATCGTGGTGGTATTGTCCATTAGAACTTAGATCACTCTTCCCTTCATGTATTTAGCAGGCTAGATGTATTGCCTTGAGCTCCTTGCAATTTATATGGAGATCATAGTCTGCCTGAGACCGGATCCCCTGCATGCTGAGGTTGCAGTTGATGTGAATGCCCCATCCTAGGTCCAAGGTGTCCGACACCAGAGTAATCGAAGGGGCGAGGTCTTCTAATGGCATGCCCTGCATCACTGATTGCAGATCGGCCCACCGGCTCAGGGATGACCATACTTGTAGAGGCACTGTAACACCTCGGTGCAACTTGTGCCTTCTTGGGCAGTACACTGAGGCCAGCCACAACTGTAATGGTCTGAGTTGTAGGTGGGCATGTCACACCAAGTATGTGAGTGCTGCCATGTGACCTAGCAGTTGAAAGCAAGTGTGGGCCATTGTGAAGGGAGAGGCATGAATGCTCTTGATGAGGCTGGACATGGTTTGGAAATGAGACCTCGATAGGAAAGCTCTGGCTCAAGTGAAGTTGAGAACTGTGTCTATAAACTTTATCCGTTGAACTGGCACGAAAAACGACTTTTTCTTGCTTATCAACAGGCCTAAACAATGACAGGTGGACCTTCTGAGAGGTATGCTGTGGCATAACTAGGACTTGCACTATCCTTTGATCAGCCAGTCAGCCAATTAGGAAAAAATTTGCACACCCTGGCATCTTAGGTACATGGCCACCACTGCCATGCATTTTTTAAATACGGGCAATTCTATGAACTGATAGTGGGCACAGCCCATCACAAACCTGAGGAATCTTCTGTGACTGGGGAAGATCGAGATGTAAAAGAACACATCCTTTAGGTGGAGGGCGGCATACTAGTCTACCGGATCTAGTGAGGGGATGATAGAGGTAAGAGAGACCATGTGAAAATTCAGTCTCTTGAGATACTCATTGAGACACTGTAGGTCTAGGATAGGTCTGAGATCCCCTTTTGCTTTGGAGATAAGGAATTGGTGGGAATAAAGTCTCTTCCCTTGCCTGTCTGGAGAAACGTCCTCCATGGCTCTGACCCTCAGAAGAGTTTCCACCTCCTGAACTAGAAGTTGCTTATGAGAGGGGTCCCTGAAGAGGGACAGAGAAGAGGGCTGGTGAGGAGGAGGCGAGGAAAACTTAAAGGTATCGCTCTCTGAGATGACCTTTGAGAACCCAATAGTCCGACGTAATATGGTCCCATGCTGGGAAGAAGGGGGAAAGGTGGTTTAGGAAAAAATGGAACAGATCTTGTACGAAGACTGAAGTGTTGTCCTCAGTCACACCCTCAAAATAGCTGCCATTGGCCACTAGGGTGCCACAAGGGAAGAGGAGAAGAGGCAGAGGTTAAGGAAGGGCATTGGCACTTGAAACCCCTGTTTCTCTCTCTTCTCCTGTAGGAAGAGGAGCGAGGGGCTTGAAACCTTGGTGGCTGCTGCTGCAACTGGCGGTACTTCTACCTTATGGCCCATGGTGTGTAAAGGCTCAATGAGCGTAGGGTGGCTCTTGAATCTTTTAAGCCATGAAGCCTGGCATCCATCTGATCTGAGAAGAGTGCAGAGCTGTCAAAGGGGAGGTTTTGAATAGACTGCTGCACTTCTTGGGACTATCCGGATGACTGAAGTCACAAATAGCGGCGCATGGACACAGATGAGGCCACAGACCTTGCTGCAAAATCAACCACATCCAGTGCTGCTTGCAGTGCCTCTCAGGCCACCCTTTTGGCCTCCTCCCAGACAGTGGCAAAGTTCTGGGAGTGTTCCTGTGACAGCACCTCAGCAAACGTTGATAGTAAGTTCCCGAGGTTGAAATTGTACCTACCTAGCCGAGCCTGCTGGTTGGCAATTCGAAACTGGAGGCTGGCCATGGAATAAATTTTGCAGCCAAGTAAGTCCAGCTTCTTTGAGTCTTTATTTTTTGGAGTGCAACTTGGCTGGTCACAACCATCCCTCTCATTGGCTGCTACCACAACTAAAGATCCTGAGGGTGGGTGTGTAAAGGGGTACTCAAATCCTTTAGCTGGGACATAGTACTTCTTTTTGGCCCTTTTAGATGTTTGGGGCAACAAAGATGGTGTCTGCAACAGGGCCCTGACTACCTCCTTGTGTATAGTCAGAGCAACCCAGGCTAGCACTGCAGTTGCCAGTACATCAAAGAGGGTGCCTGATGAGTCCTTGAGCTCCTCTGCCTCTAAGCCCAAGTTGGAAGCCACTCTCTTCAGAAGCTCCTGGTGACCCCTTAAGTCATCTAACAGGACTGAGAGCTCTGCGCTGGTGAACGCCTTGTCCAGGAATGAGGAGGAGGATGGGAAAAATGGCGGGGCTGTAGGGGGTAAAACTTCCTTCTGCACCTGGGCTGACACGGGATCTCAGGGCTCCATGCCATGGTCCAATGCCAAGTCCTGAGCCTCCTCCTGGGCCACTGGTACCACAGAAAACTTCCCTGAGGAATGGTACAATTAAGGACCTGGTACCATCAGGAGTTCCCACAGGCTCCAAAGGCCATTGCACCGGCCACTGTCCCTGAGGCCAGCCTGTGGGTGGGAGGCCTGCCCCGGCCCCATGTGCCTCCTGTTGCTGACGGTGGCCAGTTTGGGGGTAGTTCCACCTCAATCCAAAGAATAGGACTCCTCCTGTGGAGATCACGGAGGAGCTATAAGTGCCTCCATGTGGCTGCAATGTGGCACTGGGGAGCGGCATCACTGGGAGGAAGACTGGTGTCTTGAGCTCCAGAAATGCACCCAACAGGTGCTGATGTGGTGCTGGGGATCAGGACGCTGAGGATTGGTGCTGGGATTTCCTAGTCTGGTGCTATGGTGTCAAGGACCGGTGTTGCGGAGAGCAAAATCACTGCTGCTCAGATTGGGGTGAGTGTCTCAATGCGAGAGACCGCAAAAGCAATCTTGGCAACCGGTGCTGTGAGGGTGGAGACCTCCTCCACACCGCTGACTGTGGTCCTGGTGATGCCGAACGGTGTGAATGTCAAAGGGGGCCCATTGCCAGTTTCCCCTTTGACAATAGGGCCTTTCCTCTATCCGGCACTGGAAGGAGCTTCAGGGTCAGAGGCAGTGGTAGGGCCATCAGGTTCCTTGCACCATAAAATGCCTCTGGCATTGATGGAATAGTTAACCGAAGGGGCCCCCTTATGTTCATCAGAATCAGAGGTGGCTCCCTCAAGGGGGTTGGTGCTCTAGTCGGAGACCCTTCAGTTTGGTGTCCTGACTTGGGCAGCTGGCCCGACAAGGGTCCTGTGCCTGGTACCCCCATTTTCGACCTCTTTGGTGCTGTAGAACGGCATCTCTCTGTGTGTTGCTTCTTCTGTCTCTTCTCTGGGAATGGACAGGAGGAGTGGTGCTGCAAAGAGCTCAGTGCCAGTAGGGGCACTCTGCACCAAGGCTGATGTGCTCGGTACCGAGTCAGCATGGGAGGGTTCGGAGACTGGTCTCAGTGCTGCCTCCATAAGCAGGGCCTTCAGTCAGATCTCCCTGTCTTTCCTCATCCTGGGTCTGAAGCCTTTACAAATTTTACATTTGTCCTTTCTGTGCTCTTTCCCCAGACACTTCAGACAGCTGTCATGAGGTCACTGAGCGGGAAGGGCCTGTTGCAAGTTGTGCAATATTTGAACCCCAGGGAACAGGGCATGCCCCGCTACAGGGTAAAGTCTTTAACTGGACCAGGTAAACCTCTTGCAATTGCAAGAGAGAGAGATGGGTTTCAGCAACCATCATGGGTGAAAAGAAGGAACTAAGGGGGTGCTGGGCTGGTGGCATATACTGTAGCATGAGTGCAGGGCTCCACAGGGTACCAGAGACAGCCCAACAGATACCACTAAAGGAAAAAAATTCTGGTAACCGTGTAGGTAGGCATTCATGCAATGAATTAACAGGAGCACACTCTCAAAGAGTTTTTATTTTGCTGTACAGTATGTTTATGAAAAAATGTAAAACATTTAAAAAATAAAACCAGCATAATTAAAATCTACTGGCCCAGTCCATACCCTCTAAGATCCACATGGAGGGGTCATCAACATGCAGATCTCCTCTTCCCCTGTCTCTCCTGCCATACCCTTCATCCACTCAATTCCCCAGTCTACAGACCATGCAGTAGATTCACTTCAGAACACCCAGGTCTGTGCAGAAGGTAGAGGAGAACTTGAGAGAAGCTGGGAAGGTGAGAGTTGGCTTGGAACATGACTGGAACAGGGATAAAATGAACATCAATCGCCCTCATAGGAATCCTAAGGCCACATATTCCTCCCCACAGGGATCTGGAGCAAACCATGTCATAGAGCATGTCTTTCCTGGGAAAGTATCTCTACTGGAGCTATGCTGGCAGGAAACCTGAATGGGGAAGGGTTGGTGGCTTTTGAAGGCTTATGGGGTCACAGCAACAGCAGGGGCAGAGGGTCTCTGTTACAGATGATCCTTGGCCTCTTATTAATTCCAAGATATTTGCCAGGTCTGGGCAGATTATTTGCAGGTGGCACACCTTGCCCTGCACCAGCATGATGCAGAGGGATCTCAGTAAGTTCCCTTATTCCACCGAAGGGATGAGAATGGACATTGTAATTCATAGATTAGTAGGGAGTCCATTGACAGATTTAAACATAAAGATTATATAATTTAAATGATTTTTTCTAAATCACAACACATAAGAGAATGTTAGAATTCAGATATCAAATAATTAAAGTAACTAAGGGAGGGGAACATAAAATGTGCCCTCTATTACTGATACAGTGTGCCATCTATACAAATTTCCTAAGGAACCCACTTGTATTTAGGTAAGAGGACAAACTATGTTTCCCCTTTAACTGTAATTTCTTTACTTTTCTCAGTTCATATTTTAGTCTTAATATTCCTTCAGCAGCTGGGACTTGTTTACATGGTGCAGAAATGCACATTAGAGGGGTGTAAATTGTATGGTGTTTCTGAAGTTTTGTGCTCTAACTGCTCCATGTAAACCCCCCTGTGCAGTCTAAAAGGTACCTAGAAAGCACTGATGTAGTCCCATTTGAAACAGTACTATGTTAATATGTGTTAGGACACTAGTTCAGTGTAGCTGCCATTTCTTGAAAATGAGAAACTTCTAATTGCACTGAAATTATTAAACATAAATTGATTCTGAGTTTGAAAGGTCTTATGAAGGTTGGAGAAAGTCAGTAGTGCCTAGTATACTCAATTGCTAGTTAAAATAATTTAATCCACTGTAATTAAAGTTAAACAATACACACCTTATATTTACAGTCTTCACCAGCAGACAGAATAAGATCATTGACTGAATTCCAATCAAGTTTTAAAATAACTCCATCATGGGCTTTCCACTGACATGAAAAGAAAGAAATTAAGTATACATTTAAATCTAGCAATTGCTTTTACTATTATTTTTATTATTTATTATTTTTTTATTGTGGTAGCATTTATAGGTCCCAGTCAGGATCAGGTTCCAATTGTGCCTTAGCACTGTACAAACAAAGACGACATGGTCTCCTCTGCAGAGATTTACAGTTTAATTTAAGATAACATATAATAAGGGGGAGTGAGGACATGGGTAACTAATGAGGTTATGCACTTATAGGATGTCTAAGAATCTCTACAGTCTGAATGTTCCAAACTACAATAGGATTTTTAAAAAAATTAATTTTAAAGCCTTTGCATCTTCCTTCCTTTTTTATCATAATAATAAAAAAGGAGGCTATTTTTGTTTTTTATTTGAAATTTTTTTGGGGATGGAGGGGTTATTTTAAACCTCTGCTTGTTAGTTACTATTATTCTATACAGGCTCTCCCTCATTCTATTTTTTCAACAGCTGCTTACATCTATTCTTTCATCTTTTTAAATCTAGATCTATTTCTATTTTTCAAACTCTCTTTAAATGGCCATTTATTTGTGTCCCCACACTTAAAAAAATAGCATTTTCACTCATTTTAGTGCTTCCTTCTATCAGTAGATGGCTTTATAGAGAATACTAACATGACATATATTCATATATGACGTAAACGCTACATAACTATTTAAACCTTATAGATTCTTGAGTCTTAAAACTGGCTAAATTACTGATGTCTTACTAGTGAAACAGCTTTTAACATGGTTCTCAAAAGTTGTGACAAGAAATAATAAATTAGTATTGAAATATCTGTTCCCTATATTTGGAGAAAACTATTCAGTAGCTATGCTAGCTTTTTCTCCAGTGATGGCAGTCAATTATTGGAGAAATCTGCTGAACATAATGCAAGTGCATAATGGGGCCTTGATGCTGACTGGGACCTTTTAGTGTTTCCATAACTCTAATGACAAAATAACTACCGCCTCCACTCCCCACACCCTGTTTTTACAGTAAATATAAATGTACATTAAACAGTAACATTTTTACCAAACAATCCCCATATCTTTTGAGAGTTTGGTCATAAAACTATATAAGGGTTATTTATCATATTAATACCAGACATATTATCAACATTTGCTTTCCAAACTGTATTACCAATATTGCTAGTATTACTTTACACATATGCAGGCATGTGATATCCATGGGATAAATTGCAGTTTTAAACCTCACCAGTACTTTGCCCACTAACCCATCTCCATGAGACCTACTTTTAACATTCAAAATCTTTGAGCATCTTCAAATAGGCACCTTTTTTTTTAAGCTAACCACAGAAAACATTTCTTCTCCTTTCTGTCGAAATATGAACACTATGTATTTTAAACAAAGAAAATATCTTCAGATGTGGAGTGGTTTCAATATTTTATCAGCCTAAGTTTAGGACTACAGAATTACTCATGAGCAGAAATACCATGAATAATCTATGCAGCTCACACAAAAAAAGTGTCAATATCACATAAGCATGTATTCTGCATATGTCACATCATTACAGAAAAGCTATTTAAAAATATTTTAGGATGTTTTATAAAAATCTCAATTTTTTTTAACCATTCATCTGTAAATTCAGACTTCCGTTGTACTACAAATTTAAAGAATAAGACATTACTGGGGGAAATTATGTAATACATTTAAGATTTTTTTTAAATATGAAAGTAGATTTTCTCTACATAAAGTCAAGTCTGATATTTCAGAAGCTTCAAGAAATAGTGACAAGTGCTGCGTGGAAATCTCCACTTCAAATTTTTATCTCTAATGGATGCTAGTAGAAATGGTCAAAATTTCAATTTTAAATTTTAATTTTTTCTGGTTTATTTTAATCCACTTTCAAATTTACTAAATGCTATTCGATTTCAAATCCTGTTCTGAAGATAAAATTAAATTCCTAATGGAATTTTATACCCCAAACATCACTATAATATTTAAGTGCTTCACAAACATTAATTTATTGAGGAGGAAATATTATTATCCCCATTTTACTGATAGGGAACTAACCCACATATTGCTGCCTAAAGGTCTACTAAATTTTGTTGCCAAATTTGAGACACCTAGAACCTGATTTTTCAGGATACTTAGCATCTTATAGCACTCAATATGTTCAAAGCACATTTACTTCTGTTGTAGCTCTGAATGCTCAATACTTCTGCAAATCAGACCTCTAGGTCTTAAGCCAGGGACACAAACACATAAAAAGAGGAACACACAATTAGTTACCACCTGTGAAATTGTAGGAAGAGTCCTGATCAGCCCCACACTGGGCATGCTCAGTGCAGACAGAAGCTTCAGGGAATTTACCTATGAAGTTTCAGCAGGTCTTGAGTGAGTATGTGCAAAATGCTATTTTTCAAATGCTTATATTTCAGCCATATTTGGATGGATCTTCACAAGGAGAGCAAAAGGCTTATAACCGACACAAAGGCCACCGCTTGCCAAATTTCAAGTCCCTGCTTCAAAGCAAGTGGATACTGAAGTATTTCAAAGAAAAAGTTACCAGAATTTTTCAACATGGACAAAGACAACGTATTTTCCCTATCAAGAAATGGCTGAACAGTTTTGGCTGAAAATTTCCAAAAAGTTTAGCCCAAATTATTAAAGTTTGGCAAATATATAAGCAACTGAAAACAATCTTAAAATGGAAAGCAGCATTCAACCTTAATAACAGGCAGTGCTACCAGTTCAATCTATGATAATATTACAGTTAAGATGCATTTTGAATTTTAACTGAATAAAGGACATATCAATGGCCCAAGGAAAGTATGGCTTGCTATGAAAGCTTCACAACATATCTTCACCAGTATATTTCAGTCTTGGTTTGCAGCACATCTGTAATTCCAAGCCTCAATCCTGCAGATTTATAAGCAACCATTACTTTAGGAACTGTGAGTAATCTCACTGACTTCCTTGCAGGATCAGAGCCCTAGTCTTTATTCTTTCTAGTTTATACTTAATTCTAGTTTTAAAATGCTGCCCAAACTAAACTGTGTGGTGCTTTAGTTGTATAAATTATATTAAACTTTATTTTATTAGTAAAATATAACTGAAGCCTGATATGTAAATTTTATATCAACGATACCTGTAAAACTTTAGCATTTGGCTGAAGAGGTTTAATAATCAGCTGCTTTCCTGACGAATAGAGAACCTTTTCTGAATCAGGGCCCCATGCTATTGAATAGACTGGTGTTCCTGTAGAAAGGTAGAGAAAAATTGTATCTTATAAAGATGATTTGAAAAACACATGCAGAAACTGTTACAGGCACTTCAAACTGATTAATAAAACAAAATGGTATTCAAACATTTGGAATTTTTATATATTGGAGAGACAAAACAGAGCTGTTTTCATACTGCTAGCAGAAACAATTCCAATATATTTACTAAATGGCTGTAGGAAGGTGCAGTGGCCTTCCTCCGATCCGGAGCCTTACCAGGCCAGACTGTGATAGGATCGGCAATCCAGTCTACCTGGCAACCAGGGGGGTGGAGCTTCCGGTGGGACAGGAAGAATAAAAGGCAGGGCCCACAGCTCAGTGAGGAACAGGCTGCCGCTGGATGCAGATGTGCCTTCCTGATGGCTGCAGAGTAGGCCTGACCCCAGCCGAGCCACCGCCCGGAACAACGGTCTCCCTGAGCAGAGGCACCGGGAATGGCCCACCCTACCAGGGCCCCAGGACTGTACAGGGCCTCCAGGCCCCAGAGACTGAACTGGGCCCCTGAGCCCCCAGGATTGGATAGGGCCTCTGGGCCCCAGGAACTGGATTGAGCCCCCTGACACTACCGGGTGGGAGATACCCTTGGAGGCCGGCCCTGATCTGGATGAACTGCCTGATGCTGAAGGCCCCCAGGAACCCTGCGACCTGGAGGAGCTGCCCCTCGCCAAGGAGCTCTCCGCTTTGCCACCTGTCAATGAGGTGGGACTAGCAAGTCTGCCACGGGCCGAGTACCCCAGCAACCCCAAGGATTTGGCAGATACAGGTACCTGGGGATTCAGGGAGGAAGTGGCCCAGGGGCAGCTACCATTAGTGGCTGAGATAGGGGCTAGGCCCCCTCGGCGTGTTGCAGCTGGAGCCCTGCCACCGACCTGGTGGCAGCATTGTTGCCACTGCTAGGGCCCTGGGCTGGGACACAGTGGAGACAGGAGGGCCTGTGTCCCCCTGCCCCCTTCCCTAGCGACCCCGGGAAGAGTCCCCTCCACTCCCTCTGTGGATAGCGGAACCACTGCCTGCCTGGCCCTGCTTAAAGGGCCAAGGCGATAGACTGCTGTTGGTCTCACCCCTGCCCGAGGACTACCTGCCCTAGACTACCTGCTTGCCTACCTTGCCCTGCCAGAGGGGCGGGACTAAGACTTGTGAACGTTAACATTCCCCTTGTAGGAAGGTGCAGTGGCCTTCCTCTGAGCCTGAGCCTGAGGAAGGACTGCACCGACCAGGCCAGACAGAACCCTGGTGTTACAACGGCATATTGATATTTAAGAACAGCTGTGGTGCTAAATAGCACAATTTAACAAGGCAAACCTACCTGCTCCTGTTGGCAATTCTACAAGGTGGCTACAGGAGTGAAGATGAATCCAGTAAGCTGACTCTTAAAAGTCTTTAAAAGATGAAAGCAGGGACCTTATAAAAAAATGACACCTCTCCACTTTTTTCTTTCCAGCCAGCAGCTCTTCAGAGAATTCTCTCTGTGCTCCCATCAGCTGGGCTAACTGCAGCCATGGGAAGAGATTATAGATGACTGCTCCCTGGTTGATGTGGGAGAGAGAAAACTGTCCCCCAGCTAAGAGGAGTGGGAGAAGACCATGCTTTATTCCCACCAATAACTTAAATGCAGCTCTGGCCATCTTTAGTGGCTTCCAATACACAGCACAAACACACAGAAGCAGTGGTGCCATCGACATATAAGGAAATCGTTCTGGACCCTGAGGAGGCTACAAGTCCCACTGTATATAGAAATATAAACATTGATGGTGAAATTCTGGCAAGATTGAAATCATTGGCAAGATGTCCATTGAAATCAATGGGACCAGGATTTCATTTTAAATGAATTATGTTAATCATTGATCTTGCAAGGACATAGATCTTGATTTTATAATACAGTCCGCTCCTCTTAAGTGGATTCCTGATAAATGGATAATCCACATAAGTGGATACTGTTTCCATGGTCCCATTTTGATCATAATGTTTTCAATGTAAAATGGGTTTGGTTAAGTGGATACCGCTTAAGTGAATAATCCGCTTTAGTGGATAAAAATTTTTAGTCCGGTAACCCATTTTCACATGTTAAAGGCTTTGGATAAGTGAATACTCCACATAAGTGCATAAGGTTTGTCTGGTCCCAAGGCTATCCACTAAAGCAGACTCAACTGTATTTAACAACCTATATGGCACTGCATCAGAGTTATTTTTTAAAAAATTAAGTGAATTCACTGCTGGTGACAAACACCAGACTCATGACCCTGAAGACTGAAACTTCCATGTATTTCCACAGAATAGGTATAGGTTGAATAATGGCAATGTAAGCTCTCCTATAATCACCCCAACCAGTGTTCTGGATCTGATCAGTGTGGATCATATCTGGCAGATGAGAAGTATCCTCCCACTACAACTTCGTTTAGGTAGTCAATAAATAATATAAAATAGACTCTACAGTCCAAAACAGATACTATAGTTTAAAACCAACAAAAACGTTTTATAAAATGCAGAACTGTCAAATGGGAACATGGCTAACCAAAGCAACAACCTAATCTTATTATTGTATCCTGTGCCCTCCTTCTCAAACCTCATTATTTATCAGTACTTGTCATGTCATGTTTAAACTCAGAGAACGAGCAGGGACTGCATTTATCCATAATGTATTATGGATACAAAAATTATTAAAAACAACAACAGTTCAATTTTCATATCCATTTAATCTTTGGCCTTTGATAAGGCTGCTTTCAAAGGTGCCATTTATAGCTAAAAGTGACATGGACACCTATCAGAAATTGAACTGAGACTAACAATTCATTCCTTATAAGCCAATGTACAACCATCAAATGACAACCACTTTCAGCTACTAACCTGGTGGAGTTGAACCACAGATATAGACAGGAAAAACTTTGTATTCCATTATTGCTAATATCCTGGTACACCTGCATTATTCTTTATCAAGTGTTTAAATATATTATTGATACTGCAGTCAGCTATATTGTATCAAACTACAACTCTGTTCTGATCAGACTACTAACTTGGAAAATGAAAGAACACCATACTAACCCACAAATGAATGAGGAATCTACAAAATGAGGAAGCATGGACTCACTAGTAAGAGCATTTTATTTTTTTCAAGCGCCACAGGTATCTCCCCTCTAGTGGGGAGGAGAAATTTTTCTGCAGACAGAAAAATCCAAAAATATGTATAAAAAATGGAACTGCTATAAATCTAAATAGGATTAATCTTTTCTGAAAAGGGCAGAATCAAAGCATTCCTCTGTTTGGTTTCTCTCATATAAAACTTTGCAGAAATGGACACCGAGTTTCAGCATAGCAGCAACACAACAAGAAAGTGAATACACAGAGTGCAAGGATGTCAACTCTGTAATAAGTACACATCAAGGCTCTCTGGTTATCTGTCATGGGAACTCCCTTCTTATAATCTTTCAAATGGGGAATACAATGTTTACTGCAAGGGTTTGCTTTCAGCTACTAATCCTAATGATTTTATTGATAGCGATGAGGCCTTCCTTTTGAAAGCTGCATTGGTAAACAGGAGGTCAGGAAACCCAGAAAAAAGACCAATTCTGACAGATTCATTATTAACTATTGATTTTTTCACCTAAATTTTGAAGGAAGTTCCATTATTCCACTTCAGGTTTCTGACCCAGAATCTCAGAGAGTCACATCCACTTCAGGATTGTACCTGAATTTCAATTTACAGCTAAGTAAATAATCATAGACTCAGACTCATAGGTCAGAAGGGACCAATATGATCATCTAGTCTGACCTCCCGCACAAGGCAGGCCACAAAACCCTACCCATACACATTTATAACAACCCCGAACCCATGACTGAGTTATTGAAATCCTCAAAAATGAGATTTGAAGACCTCAAGCTGCAGGGAATCCACCAGCAAGCGACTCATGCCCCATGCTGCAGGGGAAGGCGAAAAACCTCCGTGGCCCCTGCCAATCCGCCCCGGAGGAAAAGTCCTTCCCGACCCCAAATATGGCGATCAGCTAAACCCTGAGCATGTGGGCAAGACTCACCAGCCAGCACTCAGATAAAGTGAGGTAAAATGTGAGCAGATTGAGACAACATGATGATTCAAATGTAAGTCACCTGTTCGTAATAGCACTCCCACCATTTCCACCATCGGTAAAAGTGCAAAACATGAAACTGAAGAAAAACGTTAGCATACTTATTGAGTTAAATTTTTAAAAGGACATAACTAACTTAAGAGTTGAAGTCCCATATTTAAAAGTGACTTAGGTGCTGAGTGATTTAGAAGTTTTAAGTGGCTTTTGAAAATTTTACTCATTATATCTGGGGTCCTCTTTCATCCTAACATCAAGCAGCCCTCAGATTTTTCTTTCTCTACAAGGAAATGCTTTTACCCCTGCATTTGCCTGCTCCATTTCTGCTGCACTCTCTCCGTACTCGAAAAATGCTGTCCTAGTAATCCTTCTCTTGTGCTGACAGCTAGCCAGAAGCTGACACCAGTCTTCTAGTAAAGCTGTAGAGTGATATCAGTGAGACATTTTTATATTTAGTGAACAGGAAAGAAATGGAGAGGCAAAGAAGTCAGTCAAGTGTTCTACAAATCACTTTGTGGTTTGCAGACTGAATTCCTTAATGACATTCTTATTAAAAGTTGTTGCCACCAAATACTGTTTGTTCTGCCTGCAGAACTGTCTGAATTAATAATGAGTGATTCCACCTGCAAGTTATTTACATGAAGCATTGTTCTCATGTCACTGCCACATACAGCATCCCATGCTAGACAACTGAGAGAGAACACACAGCCTGCAAATGAATTAATAGAGCAGCCCCATTTAATGCATTGCTAAGAATCATAGGACATCCCACCAGTAATCCATCCCAGCACATGGACTATTACATCACCACTATAGATGCAGCAACATGGGTGTGTGTGTGGGGGGGGGTAGACTTTGCAGCTGGGATCTCAACCTATGCTAGGCAAGCCCAGGTTAACTGCAGTGAAGATTTGTCCCAAAGTACAACTGTACTTTACACGTACAAGAAATGTCAGCAAAAATGTAACTTAATACTGCCTGAAATAACAGGTACATCAATCTGTTTCTCTGTGATTTCAGTGGAATGCAAGAATGTGAATGGAACACTACAAGATGCACAGATGCTAGAATGGATGACATGCAAGAAAATGAGCAATGGAAAGAGTCAGGCAGCCTTAACAACAGGTGTCACAACCAACTCTGCTTAAAATAACCAAGAATGTTCTATTGTTCCACCACAAGAGTTGACTTACATTTTAACCATCATGCTGTCTCAATCTGCTCATATTTTATCTCACTTTATCTGTTTGATGCTTATCTGTAAATTGAAATTCAGATACAATCCTGAAGTAAAAGTTAATTTCTCAGATTCTGGGTCAGAAACATGAAGTGGAATAATGGAATTTCCTTAGTAAGGTTTTTTTGTTTCTGGAGGGAGAGTATAGTGATCAAGAGCAATAACAAGTGAATGAAATGGGGACAATTTTTAAGCAATGATAATTCTACCATCTTTTAATGAGATGATAGAAGATGACAAAATTATTCAAGATAGTTAAGTCCAAAGCTGACTATGAAGAGTTAAAAGGGGATCTCACAAAACTAGGTGATGAGCAACAAAATGGAAGATGAAATTCAATATTGGTAAATGCAAAGTAATGCACACTGGAAAAAATAATCCCTACTACACATATATAATAGGTTACTACTAAAAAAAAAAAAAGATCTTGGGAATCTCATGGATAATTCTCCAAAAACTTCAGTTCAGTGCACAGCAGCAATCAGAAAGGCTATCAGAATGTTAGGAACTATTAGCAAAAAGACAGAAAATATTATAGTGCCACTGTAAAAAAATCAATGGTGCACCCACATCTTCAATCTTGTGTCCAGTTCTGGTCAGTCCATCTCAAAAAGCATAGTGAAACTGCAAAAGGTTCAGAGAATGGCAACAAAGATAATCAATAGTATGAGGAGAGACTAAAAGATTATGGCTGCCATCTTAGAAAAGAGACAAGGGGGGATATGACAGAGGTCTATAAAATCATGAATAGCATGGGAAAATGTTGGAAAGGGTAAATAACACTCATACAAAAACCAGGGGTCACCAGATGAAATTAATAGGCAGCAGGGTTTAATACAAACAAGAGGAAATATTTTTTCACACAATACACAATTTACCTATGGAACTCATGGGATGTTGTGATGGACAAATGTGTAACTGAACTAAAAAAAAAGCTAGAAAAGCTCATGGAGGATAGGGCCATTAACTGCTAATAGCCAAGAGGGTCAGGTATGTAACTCCCATGCTCAGGGCAACCCTAAATCTTGGACTGCCAGAAATCAGGAAAAGAAGACAGAGGTGGAATCACTCCTACTGCCCTGTCCTGTACACTCTCCCATAAAATCTACTGTCCATTTTTGAGTCAAAGTACTGAACTACGTGGACCATTGGTCTGAACCACTATGGCAGTTCTTATGTTCTTATGATAACCTAAAAGGTAAAATTTAACACAACATAATATAATTACTTAGTTAATATTTTAATTAACATAGGGTCCTAACGAGTTCCCAATCAAATTTGTGGGAACAGAGTCAGCTTTTAGTCAATTTAGACTATTCTATAGGCTCCTGATCCTGTACGATGGATGCTGAAGGGGTGCCATGCCTTGCAGGAGCTAGCCCTAGATCAAATGCATTCCTGAAAGCAGAAGTAAAAGAAAGGTAAGATAGTCATTCAGTGGGACCCAGTTCTACCTCAGACATACATGCAACTCTCAACAAAGTCAATGAAGTTGAACATGCATATCTCAGAACAGAATTTGGCTCTTGCTTTGCAAGCTTTAGAACACTGAAAGTTACTAGACTTGAAAATGTATAAACAAACATGAAAAAGTGACATCTGGCATTTTTGCATGATAACAATTGAGAAATATGAAAAAATATGTATTGCAAAATAATTTATAAAAATAGATGTCAAAGGTTTGTTAGCTTATCTTACTTTTTGCACTGTAAATATGAAAAAAAACATTATATTTGAGCTATGAGCTTCCTTAAAACAATTGAAACACATTTTTTGCCTTTACTCCTGTGGTTAAAAATGTCTTCGACAGGTTGAAAGGATTTAGATAATTTGTTTTAGAGAGAGATAAGGGTCTGACATTTAACCCAACCCCAGGTGCATGTGGTTTCTTAAAAAATGTCAAACGGTCATGTGATCTCAGTATAGAAAGACTGAAAAACAAAACTTAGTTGGGTGTCTTAACTGAAATAGACTACAAATGCAAGAAATTCCAAATACAAAATCAAAAATATTTTATAGTCATATTTTAAGAAATGTTTATAAAAATAAATATTTTGCAGTTTGTCACACTCGCACTTCTAAAATATATTGTTTTAAAGTAAGTTAAAAAATATCCAGATGCCTATATCATAGTTCAAAGTTTAGTTTACTAAGCCATGCTAAAAACTAGGTCTGTCCTGTCTGGCCCCAATTCAGCAAAGTACCTAAGCACATGAGTAGCCTGATTTCACTAGGCATTCCTGCTTGGGTTAACCTAGGCACGTGATTAAGTACCTTGTTGAACCAGGGCCGTTAAGAGTTTAACAGTGCAAATCAGCTGATCAGCACATATAAAAATATAGTAGAATATATGTTTAAAACATTTTATCACTGTAGTTACATATTAAACCTTTGTCTTTATGATGTGTGATAAATTTGCATGAAATTAATGGCAAACTATGGCTCTGTCATTAAGTTAAACCATGTTTCTATATACTTCCTTTCTAGAGTAAGGTTAATCTGTAGAAACATCCCAATTTCAGGAGAAATGCCTATGTTAGAACAGGGATGAAGAACATTCAAAGCTCTTTCAAAAGTGAAAAAGGAGCTAGGTAAGAAGAGCTAGATATCTGAATTCTCTTCTCTAAAACTCTGAAAGAGACTGATGTGTAATACAAAGCTCTCTCTAATCAGCCCTTAAGGGGTTCTGCTCTCCAACTACATTTTGAAAAGTTATGAAGCTCCTGGGCAATAATAATAATTTTGGTATTTCCTTGAGGAAAAAAAAATACAAAATATATATATTTTTTTCTCATTTAAGTGATCCAGCTTCACATCCCAGCTGAAATCCTGGTTAGGAGCTAATCTCCAACCCTAGTGATCTCTCTCATCTCCCCCACCTCCCTCTAAACAAAGAATAGCACCTCTGCCTTTGAGAGCGGTCCCTGTGGCCTTTTGTTTCCCCACCGAGTGGCTCCTCTTCCATGCTTTCACTAAGAGTTTGGTGAAGGGAACAGCATCTATCTCAGAGCAGCCTCTCCAAAATTGTCAGCCCCCACCTTGTGGCAAAAATGATCAATCTTTTTACATCCTGGGTTGGAGCTAGGAAATAAATAAGCTAGGGGGAAAGGGATAAACTGGTAAAAATATTTTACTATTTTCCCCCAAGAAATTAACTATAAATTACACTGTAGTTGGGATTAAAACCAGCCTAATCTCACTTTAAACAATGGCTGTAACTCAATAATACCTAGAACTTGGTTTGACAGAGTTTGACTATTTTGATGTTCTGGGCATACTGGAAGGCTCACCTGTTTTCCGTGACTTTTGAGAAAGGAGAAGGTAAGGGAAATTACAAGGAGGATTTAGGAGGTGGAGGGGTCAGCAACAGTTCATTCTTGGTAACAGGGTGAAGGGTAGAAAAGTCCATAATTCATGTCACTGGTTTATTTGTAAGTTCTATTTCTAATATTCATACATCCAGGATGCCCTAGCTGGTGCATTTTTATATTTCCAATATAGTGGCTTATGTCTACCAGATATTATTGGCTCATTCCATTAATGTGTTGTCGATAGGTAGTGCAATTTTAGATGAGGCTGAAGTCTGTAGAATTCGCAGTAATTTGCAGTGGGTTTCAGCAACTTCCTGGAGTAGGATTTCAAAATTTTCAGCCACTCTTTTAAACCACTCCTGGAACTGCATAAAATCATCTGCAGTAGTAGGTGGTGAGGTGATAATTGCCTCATCTGGAAAGGAATACTAGTTGTGTGCAGATGGTGGTGTATTCTGCTGTATGCTTTCCTCTTTCTTCTGTGGTTTCTGGTGGTTCAGAAACTGATGGAACAGACTTTGTGGATGATGTCGGTCTGTCCCTATGGGTTATTGGAGATTTGCTATAAGCCCTGGTGCAGTTAGACCAATTATCCCAACTTGGCCATTGCATGTGATAAGGGTTGGGTGGCTCAAACCATGGTGGTCCATACCATTGTTGTGTGTGATGTCTAGAGGGAGACCTGTATCTAGTTGTCTGAATGGCAGGTCTAGCAGAATAAGAGTATTGGGAAGAGATACCTCTTCCTTTCCTTCCTCCTCATCCCCACTTGAATCTGGAATGTGGGAGAGGGCCTCCTCGTAAGCAAAGCACACTGGAGATGTGTCTGTGCCATACAACTGTGACTGAGGTGAGAAAGTCAGTACCACTTCCCCCTGTTGGCAGTGGTGTCATTTATCAGTATGTTTTCGTGGCAGTCATGATGTTGGTGCCATTGTTGGTGCTGTTGTCTGTGTTGGTGCCACACTTGAGGTTGATGTTGAGGTGCAGGTCGGTTCCTACACCTACACCAACAGTGTCAGCGACGTCACGGTTGTTATCAGTCTCGTTCTCAGTGCATTGTTTGATGTCAACGTCGTGCCATGTAGTAGTGCTGCAGTTGGTGCCATGAGCATTGTCGATGCCGATGCTGTCGTTGGGGCACTTGATGTTTTAATTAGAGAGGTAGGTCTGTGAGCTGTTTGTTTTGTCAGTACTATGGTGGAGGAGGTTTGTTTAGTTTTGCCTCTTGACTCTGCACCAGGAGGTTGGGGGTCCTTTAGTGCCATGGCACAAAGTGTACCCAAGGAATCTATGGCCTCATCGGTACTAAGTCTTGTAACTGCTTTGGCTGGCAAGCTCTTACTCTTAGCTGACTCAGACCTAGGCAAAGTCTTTTCTGGATGATTTTCACTCTGAAGAGGGATTTTCCTGCCCTGGTTCAGAGGAGGGTCTCAGCAACTTTTCCATAAGGATGAACTTCAGTCAGAGGTCCCTGTCTCTTTTGGCTCTGAGATTCTTACAGTGGGCACGTTTCTGGGTTGTGTCCCCTTCACCCAAGCACCAGACACATTGTAAATGTCAATCAGATGCTGGGATTCCGTCTCTGCAAGACGTGCATCTTTTAAAACCTGGTGAACCAGGCATAATGTAAAGTTCCCTGAGGGGAATGGAAGAAAACTACCTTACTCTATGAGGGGAAAAACAAAAAAAGTTTTTTTTTTAAATATTAGGTAGAGGGGAAAGGTAAGTACACTAATAACTTAGACTATAACTAACTGCTAATTAACTACTTTGATGAGCTAAGTAAGAACTGCCAAGGACTCAGTCTTGGACTGTGAAAGGTTGAGAAGGAATTGAGGGGGTCAGGTTGCACGTGCTATCAAGGGCGACAACGGCGCTGTGAGATGGGGACAGCGCATGCGCGACCCGAACGAGCACTGCTGTCAGAAATCGCTGATCAAGGATGTGAGGACACGCCGACACCTAGAGTGAAGCACCCACAGGGATACTACTCGAAGAAAAACAATCAGATGCACACATACAAAATGGGAAAGACTTAAACAAATCCAATTTTTTCGTCTGGAGAAGAGAAGACTGAGGGGGGACATAACAGTTTTCACGTCCAAAAAACATTGTTACAAGGAGAAAGGAGAAAAATTGTTCTCGTTAACTGCTGAAGATAGGAGAAGCAGCAATGGGCTTAAATTGCAGCAAGGGCAGTTTAGGTTGGATATTAAGAAAAATTTCCTAACTGTCATGGTAGTTAAGCTCTGGAATAAATTGCCCAAGGAGGCTTTGGAATCTCTGTAGTTTTTAATTCAAAAGAAAAAAGGATAAACATTTCTTTATATTTTGTGAGAAAGATTTGGACAGAATATATGGTGAATCTAAATACCATAGTTGCTTTTCATATTTTTTCCTCATTTATTTTTACTTTGAGTATCTGATGGATCTGAAATTAGAGTTGATCCATCTAACCGGCAAGACATCATGCTGAAAACAAATACATTAATACATGAACTGAGGTAACTTTGTGAGTTGTGTTTACGACATCAGCATGCTTAGAGAAAATAGAAGTGATTCCTTCTGACAAATTTCTTTTGTGCAAAATAATAGATATGTATGGACAGAACTGATCTTACAAGCTTTGTTTCTTTATTAAAAAGAGGATCTTTGAAAAATAACTTAAAATGTTATTTTTTTATCAACTTATTTACTAGGAAGAGCAAATGACAAACTGTGTTATTTATAGGCAAGTGTCTAATTTCAAGATAGGCATAACACTAATTGTTTTGTGATAGCTATACTTGTTCTGTAACTATAAAGATGATAAAATAGACATACGAACATTCCAAACTGCAGATTAGATAACTCTGAAACACTTCTTAGAATATACAATAGAATACAATACAGTGCACAGTAGGTCAATGGGAATGTGATGGGAGTTGTGCCTGTTTATGTTAGGGCTGAATTTAGTCCTATTTTTCTATTGTTTCTGCAATATAATTGAGCTCTCTAGTAATCAAGTGGTACTCAACAGAGGCTTCTTTATTTGAGGCTCGGTTTGAATAATTTGGTCACATAATTTAGTGTTTAGCAGAGAACAAGATAGCTACTTCTGGATTCTATTCTCAGACCTATAGTTGGTTCCCAGTATAACCTCGCTGTGCCTCATGTCACTGATCTGATAAATGGAGACAACTATACTTACTTTGTAAGAGTTTATAAGGCTTAAATAATTAATGTCTGAAAAGCACTTTGAGATCCATGCATGAAAATTACAACATAAGTGCAAAGTATTATTTAAATGCCTATATAAAAATAAAGTCTGTGCTCCTGGAAGTTGCCAAACCAAGAGCACTAGAAAGCGAAGAGACAAGTACAAATTTTCATTTATTTCCTTAGTAAAAGTTATATGTAGCAGTTAAATGCCATTTTCAGTGGCCTTATCTTGTTCACCGCTATATAAGTTTTATATGATTCAGTTTAAAACTGAACAAATAATCATTCTTCTTCTTTGAATGCTGTTTTATTTTTTCTAATAAAAGTATTTTATTTGCTTCATTAAAGAAAGTGTTTTCAGCAGGAGTTAGTGTGCTCCCCAGAGTGGTGAAAGAACTGTTGAATCTGTTTTTTCTGCTTGGCTGCTAATACCATTCATTTCCCTCCAATATGTTGCTGTGCACCTATAATGATGTATAAAATTACTAGAATAATTAATTTTGGCCAATGTTGCTTGAAGTTTGATTTGTTAACATGTGTATAGCACTTTGAAGATGTAAAACTTCACATAAGTATTGAATTTAAAAGTTTAGTAGCTTATTTTAATAGACAAATATAATTATGTTTTTAAAAGTCAGTCATTTGATAGCAATATTTTGGCATAAAACAAGGACTCATATACAAAAATATCACTTGCTAGTCTGGGATAAACACTAAGTACAGTAATGGAGGAGAGGTGTACATCACAAGGGCAAAAGGTTAATCAAAGATGCTTGAGAGCAGGGAAAAAAACCCAACTCTTTTTTTGTAGACTTGTGTGGCAAAGAATAGAGCAACCTGACAAAAAGATAAATTATTTGGTCATTTGGGCAGCTGTATAATTTCATTAAAAGTAGGGTCCTGAGCGTAAGGTAATTTTAGACTATTTTTGAGCTTTACAGTACCTGTTATCCAAGGAAGTCAATAGGAGAACTGTAGGCCAAATCTGGACCACCAGACAGTTTTGATCGGTCTCCAAAATATTTTTATTTATTTATTTAATTATCACTTATTTTTTATTATATTCTCTGGAGTCTGGTCCTTTACTATATCTTGACCAAGAAATTTGGACCTTGACAAAAATAATTGACTACCCCTACCTGTACTGACCTTTCTGTCAGCAGCATATAAATTAGGGAGACAGAAAATTAACGTTTTACATTTTAGGACCTGCAAATACTATTCAAGTTATCAGTTTGCAATTCACTTAAAGTAGATTTAGCATTTTCTGACTTCTTACAAATATTTTGATTTTTGTAATGACCTATTCTTAAAGATAAAAAAAAACTTTTCAAACTTCATTCATTGGCCTCCTGTCATAATTTGAATTGACAACTTTTGTAGCTGATACATTTCCTGAAGTATTTTGGAACAAGAGCCATACGCAAACCTAGAATCTGTACTTGCCAACCCAAAACCAACATTTTCAGATGGGAGAGGCTTTCAAAGAAGGCTTGCCTCGTAAAGAATACTAGCCTGATCTAACTTCCAGTGATATCAACAAAAAATTCACTTTGATTTTAATGGAAATTGAGTCAGGCCCTAATATTTTGATTCAAGCAACTACCACCAGACTTAGGGGAATGCACTAGAATATATATATATATATAAAAAAACAGAAATTAAACATGTAAAAGAGCTTTAAGGAAATAAATTAACTTACCTTGCTGTGCTAAAGTGGATCTCAGCATTCCACTTTTAGACCAGATTTTTATTTGTCCGTCTTCACCAACTGTAAATAATAGAAAGTCATCACGTTTCTTTCAAATTTCAAAAAATTTAAAATACATGACAATTTTAAACTTAGGTACACTTAGGGTTATTTATTTAGTTGCTACTTAGACAGAAAAAGTATTATGGAAAATATATTTAAACTGCTTTTCTGTTTTTGTCATCACAGCTGCTCCTCCACCCAGAATCCTATAGTCTTCTTGCCTGACACCGCTTATGGGAAGAGAGGGCCAGTAATCACCCAATTCTCCCCAAGCTCCACATCCCCAATTCACTATTGCTAGTACTGCTCATTTACAGTTCAATAACCCATATCTGATGACCTTAAGCTGTAGATCGATTTGAGTTAGGATCAGGCCTTAGAAGTTAAACTAGTGATTTATACTTGGTGAATGGTGAAATTTGAGAATAAACATAATAGAAACTTTCAACTCGGAAAGCTTAATTTTCATAATTAAATTGCACACTCTCAAAAATCTTAAAGTAGGAACTCTGAGCTTTTTGGAGCATTTCCTCGTTCAATGTGCACCTTCATTATGGACACATTCACTATGCAGCAAAGTTTGTACACACAGAGTGCATGCAGTCTACCTTCATTTGAAGTGTTACTTTAAAGTGGTAAATAATTTATTTTCAACTAGCTATGTTAGGAGACTTTGAAAATAGAACTGTGCTGTACATTTTTAATTATCACCAGAACACTCAAAGTCACTTCTCCCCCATGAGAACTATTTATCTGCCAAATTTCAGTTTTCTACTTACAACAGATTTGGCTTTTGAACTATGCAAAAAACCAAAAAAACAAAACCCAAAACAAACAAACAAAAAACCAGTTACAAGAACTTTCTTCTTCCTTTTTGTTTGAGAACTGGAGGATTGGTTTTGTTTTTAGATGTTTTTTTTTTTTTGGAGGGGGGGAAGAGGGAAGAGCTTTTATTTTAACTTTCTTTCTACTCAAAACAGCTGAACTCTTTTTTGCTTACATTTCTAAAAACAGAGAGATTCAATGTGCGCAGAGTCCAACATCTGAACAATTTCAGTCCCAAAAAGTTAAAAGTCTCAAAAAGCTGAGCAACTCAAAATGGGTTTAAAGCAGAAACACTTGCAATCTTTACTAGAATGGTCACTAATGTATGTATTTGTGCACACACGTTAAATGTTTAATATATATTACAGTAACTAGCTAAAATGTAAATCAGCCAACGAAAGCGCTGTTTATCTAATTTCATAAGTAAAAAAATTAAACAAAAAATTATGAGTAAAAAATACAAACTAACATTTGTATATTAAAACATATTTTACATTTTCAATAATTATTTCTGATTGCCTGATGCGTAAAAATTACAATCAGAATTAATTCTTTTCAGTGGTATTGATTAGCTATCACTGCATAAGTATCCATTAACCAAGAGAACAGTGCCTTAACTGTAAATCATTGTTCTTATTTTTTAATTTATTAATTGATTAATTCAGTTAAATTTATTAAAATCAGCAATGTAGTGGCCCCATTCTTGGATCATTGCTCTTTTTTACCACTTATGAATTTAATGCTGGGTCTCTTGTCTGCAGATTCAGAGATTCAGTTATATCTATCCAAATTTGGTGTGACTGCAATAAAGCTTATAAAATCTCAATCTGCAGCTTCTAAATAAATATCAAGGACTCACCTCAAAGTTGCCTCTGCACACATTCTACTGGATTAATCTCTCAGAGGAAGTAGTTACTTACATTCCATATATTATATTGTTTAATACCTTAAGTTCTTGTCCATAAGACAATTTAGTGCATGGCAAACTCAGGAGTGAATTTACAGCACACTAACCTCCCACACACTAAGTGGATACGTGGATCCTGCTACCACAGAAATAGGAGTAAGTTAAAGTGCACTATAGTACAGTTTGTGCACTGCAGAAGGGTCCATAGAGCTACTTAGTGTGTGGCAGACTAGTATGCTGTAGATTTACATCCTGGTTTGACACATATTAAGCAGCCCTGTACACAAGTCCTAAAACGTAAGTGGTGTATGTGCATGGTTCCCTTCAGTGAAGCTATTTAGCATACCAACGTGCTATCTTTAAATTATGTTCTCTCTTGCAAAGGCCTTTTTATTGTTTTAATTTCTATCTTTAGTTCTTTAAGGAAAAACTCTTACCTGTAACCAATGCTGTTCCTTCATAATTCCATCTTCCTGCAAGTACAGCTCCACAGTGAGCCTCTATACTTTTTTCCACTCTTCCTGTCTTTGAAATCAAATGGAATTTGCCTAAACAAAGTTAAGTCAGAAAATTAGATATCTTCTTTATATATGGTGCCAATTACCATGGCATCTTGTCCTCCACAGTTTTAAAAATTATTGACATATAATGGTTAAACCCCAATATTTCATAGGAACTGCCATGTAGTCTAGTATCCTGTCTCCAAGTGGCCAGCACCAGATAAAAAGCACAAGACACCTCCTACTCCCTAATTGCTAGCTTGGTTTAAAAACAGAAGCATGAGGTTTACTAACTCTTAAAAATTTAGGGGAGCATTTACTATAACCCTGAATATTCTTGATATCCACATGTCTAATCCCTTTTTGAATCTAGCTATCTTTTTTGAAAAAGTATTTCCGTTAATCAGTTTTTAAATTGCCATTTTTTTAATTGAATTGAATGCCCCTTTGTTCTTGAATTGAGAAAGGGAGATTAGAAGTTCCCACTCTCTCTAAACCATTCATTATTTTATCATGTCCCCTTTTATTTTATCCTTTTTAAGGTAAACAATCCCAGTCCTTTCAATTTCACTCTTCATACATCCCTGTTCACTTCAGTCACCCTTTTCTAAATGCCCTCTAATTCTATAATATCTTTTTATGAAATAGGGTGACCAGGACTACATGTTGTATTCTAGCTGAGGCTGCACAACTGATTTATATAATGGTATTATAATATTACCCAAATTATTCTCCATCCCATTTCTTACAGATTCCAACAGCTTCCTATCACTACTGTACACTGAGCCAAGGTCTTCATTTAGCTGTCCATACTGATGCTCAAGCCTTTTCCTCTTGATGTGATTAATTTAGAACCCTGTACGATGTATGAATAGTTTACATTTTTCTCTCCAATGTGCATTACTTTGCATTTATTAACACTGAACTGCATATGCCACCGTGCTTCACATTCACCTAGCTTGGCTAGTTCCTCTGAAGTTTCTATCAGTTTTCTCTAGACTTGAATAACCTGAATAAATTTGTGCCATTTCACTGCCCAAAAACTATAATACATATGGAATTAACACTAAGTCAAAAGAGCCTCAAGCCAAGGAATTCCTACTTCTGATCCCCCTCCTATACATTTGAAAGTCCACGCAGCACCAAAGGGTAAAAGCTAGTACAAACTGACTGTCCTGCTGGAGAGTGCCCTCCTCCGAAGAATTAAAGTGGGCAAAAATGTTGGTCTGTTCTGGACATTTTTGGCCCATTTCCACCGAAGGCAGTAGCAACAGTACTCCTGGCTTCAACAAAAGCACAAACATTTCACACAAAAATCATTTCTTTCCAAATGACACATGGTGTTTAATCCAGAATTTTTACCCAGGCATGCCATGAGGAAGATCAGCTTCAAACTAGATTAAAGATCAGACAGAGTAGGACTTGGAGTCATGCAACAGCTTGAACAATAACGGACTTAGAACTACACGATGACCCAGAGCTAAGTACCTTAAAATTAAACTAACACTAAACTATATTTTAAAAGTATTTATAAAATACTACAGCTAACACAAATAAAAGAAAAGAAAAAAAATAAGAGCAGGAACAAACTATCCTGAAATGTTTGCTCTATTTAGCTAAATTTTGAGACCTGATGTCTGTGGCAATAGGAACAACTGAGGGAGGTTGAGGTTCCAATCCCTGAAATAATAATCTCAAACTAATCATTTATATCTGTAAGAGGGTATAAACATGACCTCAATGATCACTGTTTTCTACACAAGTCTGGGTCTTATTGCACTTTCCCCCACAAGAACAGGGACCAGCAGAAGCAATTTCTCTAGGCAGGAAAGTTATTTTAGGCATTTTGTGTGTATTTTTTCATGTCCTGGCTGTATTTTATATTTACCCCTGCCTGCAACCAGAGGGCTGCCTGAGTTTCTATGTCCAGATCTCAACGTGACAAGTTTATCAGATTAAGTGTTAAAGATCTCTATATGAGGGTATCAGGGTGTTATAATTTTGAATGCCACAAGCCACCTGAACTAGATAACGATACTGGATCTATCACAAATTCCAGCAGTATAGCATAGCATAAATTTCTAGCATTAGGAAGTAATGAAACACCAGACTTTAAGACTGTCCCTGGTCAAGGACTGAATACAGCAAGTGTAATTTTTTGTGTGGGTTTTTTTTTTAAAGTAAATACCAGTAGAAGCTGTTGGACAGCTTCTCAGAGGTTTGGAATGTTGCATGTAGTTCCAGCAGAGATGGATTAGTGGGCAGAGTTCAAATGAGGTGGTCAAAGGTGGAAAATAAATGCAGTTCATTGCATGCTTGCATAAAAAAAGGAATTTATTCTATGGATATCATGACCACATGAATATGTATATACAATCTCACACATACAAGTGTTTACACCGTTAACTGTGAACTGCCTAGAAAGCAATACACACATGAACACATCTGATAACATCATGGTAACCACAACAGCAAAGTTTAAGTTGTTAGTGTTATAACAAGCCTGAAATGTGTTTAATCATAGTCACAGCTTTTTCATGCTTTATTTTACATATTGGACTGGACAAACATTTTTCAGTCTTTAAATAAGTCAGTAACAAAGACAAAAAAAATTATCAAAAACACTTTAAAAGATCTATCAGAAAACCCCATTTTTTAGTGAACAAACAACAGAAATCAAGTGCTGTTGATCTCCACAATATTATGGAAAGTCTCTATTTGATTTTAGGCATTAAACACTGTTAGAAAATGACAAAATCATATATAAAACATCTATCAGGCCTTGTGTGTTCACTTTTTTCTTAGAATCATTCACATTAGAAAAGAAAAGGACCTATAAAGCCAACCAGCACGCTCCCTGAGAGACTCTTTCTTGCTGTTTATTCCCAAGTGATTCTTCTAATCCAGTGTTAAAAATCCACTTTCCCTACAAGTGAGATGAATTGACAGCAAAAGGACAGATTTTTCACAAATATTAAAGAAAGTTATGCAGAAATGTGCAAATCCAAAAGAATACATAGACTGGATGAGCAGCCTTACAATACAGCACCGATAGCATTTTCATGGAGACAATCACTCCCATATGACCAACAGTAGCAGCCCAACTACACCATGTGTTCACAGGTAATACTACTGGAGATAAGCATCAGCAGGCTGAGTGTAAAGTTACTATAATACCCTCAAAATAAGACTTGAAACCCCTGCAAGCACACCACCCAGAAATTGTTTGGTCATGGTACACACAGCAAATTAGTCACAAGAAGAATACAAAATGTTTACAATGCCTCACCATAAATACAGCAATACTATAGAGATTTGATTAACTTGGTAATGATGGTGGAAAGCTTCTGATCTAGTACTGTACTACTTAACATTTAGTAATCCAGATGGCCTAAAATAAAAATACAAGGATGTATTTAATCTTGCATTCCTCATGTAACTCCCTAACACATTAAAGTGAATACCACTATAGATCCTGTAGTACATAATCCACAAAAAATTCCAGTTACACTGCAAGATCAATTGGTTAAAGAGATTTTGAGGATGGACAATTTAACACTAATTGTCAAGGGAAATTATTTTATGAAGATAAATAAACTCCATTGTGCACTGGAGAAATCACATACAGAACTGCAAATTTGCCTTGATCTGTGAAATCTGAACAATGTAATCAAGTGAAAGCATAAAAAGATGCCCAATTTTAATGATGTAGGACTTGATCTTGCACCATTCAGGTCAATGGGAATTTTTCAACTGACATGAATGGGAGCAGCATCAAACTTGCAAGAAAACAAACTGGCTGACACCCAGGTTTGTAGTGTCCTGAACAGCAAACAAATCTGAAAAATGAAGTTAAATTGCTAGCCATACCCTACAAGAAAGTCACCTACTTACCCTTTTCTATCCATTCTGTATGAGAAATGATTCAATACAGAGTGGATGAAACGTATGTTGTGTCTTCTGGAATTGTAGATATTGAGGGGAATATATCAGTGCCAATCTACGCTCATATTCCAGACAGCTCCATGGGCAACATGCAGTAGAAGTTAAAGGATATATATTCTATTACCAATGCCCTGAGTCTGCAGGTTTTCAGCCAGCATTAAAGATATTGTGTTAAAGTAAAAACATTTGAGAAGTTTTTTAAACTTGCAACTTAATTTCAGGGCAGTTAAATGCATTGCTGGGTAGTGGGATTGTGAAATATAGTTCTTTATTGGAATTCTAGCCATGAAATTACTTTTGGTTTTCTGCTAGCTCAAAGTGGGATTTTGCACATTTAATTTGACATGTGAAGTATTCTATCTGGATTTCTTTTTATTATTAAGGGATTCTAATGGGACCAAATTTTATGATTGTAATCAAAATACCAAGATAAATATACAGACTATAACAATGGAATATACAGTTTTTATAATAGTCTAGTAACTGATACAATAACCACAACTGTCAACTATTAAGTCATCCTTTACATTTAAAGGAAAGCTACTGCCTGAATGATAAATCAAAAAATTTGGAGACCGACGCAGATGGGCGCAATTGTACTTAGTAAAATATTGTCTATTCCAGCAAATGAGGTTTGAAACTAAGAGGGTTACAGCCTATGAAAGCTTATGCCTGCAAAAATTAAATTTGTTAGTCTTTAAAGTGCTTTAAAGACTCTCATTGTTTTTAATGGAACTAGAAACTAACTGTTCAGCAACAGTTAGATGACAGGAGAATTAAAAAAAAGTTTTCAAAGAAATGACTAATAAATCTCCTAGAGATTAATATATTTCTTAAATACACCATCTTATATCAATCAGTCTTACCTCTGAGTATAAAGTCACCACTGAAGAAAGTAGCTGAGGTGATAATTCCCAGAATTGTATGAAAACTACTTTTAAAGACTCCGAAGCTGGCTTTTCTCCCAGTTATGTGCCTGTGCTTTCGCTGGGAGGAGAAGGGGAAAGAAAAAGAAAAAGAAAAAAAGAAAAGAGGGGGCATTCTCTGATGCGAAGCAGAGGCTCCAGATACTGGGGCTGTCTTATGTTGTGCTTTATCCAGCCAAGCCAAAGATGGAATGTGCTGCTCCAACATTTTCCCATTGTGGAAGAAAGCTTGGTTGTTTGCACACCATAAACTCATTAAAGCAGCATGGACAAAGATCTTGGTGAGCAAAGATTAAGTCTTTTAAACAATTTTGTTCCACTTTGAATTCCAGTCTTTCCTTTTGCAAACATTCATATGCTAATACTTGACTAATAGTCTACCGAAGGTGGATTTTTGTGGATCTATTCTTCACTTGTTAACTAGATTAAAATTATTTCATGTTTGTAGAATTTGAAACACTTCAATATAATTTTTCCCCTATTAAAATCTAGAAAGTAATGGGGTTAATTTGAGTTAATTATAGAGAAAGGTACCAAATAGTGTGCTGTTGTGGACTATATTAAAATACTTTTGTTTATCTAAAAGTAGTACAGTGTGCCTGTGACTGGGGATAGAGAAGAACGGTATGTATGGGGGAACATAACCACAACAAACTCTTTGACTTATCAGACAGAGGCTTAAGGAAATTCATTAGTTAAGAAATTGAGTAATAGGATACATGAGCAAACCAACACAGATTCACAGTAAATCCAGTGATCAATCCAATAAACAAAGTTTGACATCAGATGTACACAGCTCTCATTGAATTATGGGAGCTGTCCCTAATCATCTAAAGGGAAGATTTACCCAAAGGGCCTGTCTATCCTACAACTACAATTTTTGTAACTGATTTTAAACATATGGTGCAGTTTACATCTGTACAACAGTTCTTCTGCCATTGTAAATGTGTTTTTACATTCACACCTGCTACTCTAGAGAAATCAGGAATTTTTCCTGTGGGATTACAGGAGTTTCACTTGTACTTACACAATTCTCTGGGTTCCCTTAAGTCTCAAAATCTCCCAGAATCCAGTGCTTCAAGGAGCTGTTCCAAGAACTGTGGGATACCACCCAGAAGGTATTGCAAAAAAAAAAAATTTAAAATGGCACTAGCATGGATGCCAGGCAAGTGCAAGAGTTCTTAAATTGAATCAATGTGGCGGCTGTTGATTAACAGCCAATTTTGTTTATACTGCTTCTGTCCAACTAGCTTAGTAACAAACCGTTACATTCTAATATAGAAACAGCACTAAGGTTGCACCCTTGTTGTGTGAGAATGTAGATACTGATTCTATTCACACAGTTATGTACTACCCCTAAGAAACTCAGATTTCTTTAGATAAAGGTTGGATTTACTTTAGAAATGATTGCCAAAGGAGCAGCAGAAATACTATAAATCACTTTAAGACAGAACTTGACATATTTTTCTAAGGGTACAGCCACAAGCTATATTTTTAGAGTTAAGATAGTGATACAGAAGTTGATGTGATTAGCTCTGGGAAAAAAAAGAGTTTATATTAAGTGAGGCTGGTAGTACCACCTATTAGGGTCACCCTGACACTTCCCACTATCAGACCACGTTCTGAGTTGCTTATAAAACTTTGCCAAACTTTAACCATTTGGACTAAAATTTTCCATGTTAAGTGTCTGCCTCAGGTTGATTTTTTCTCTTTTTTCTTTCTTTAACAATTTCACCCCAACTGGTTCAGCTGTTTCCAAGAATGAAGTTAGGAAAAAGGGTTTTGCTCATGTTAAAAAATTCCAGATACCTTTTCTTTGAAGAAGTTTAGAACCCCCTGCTTTGTAGCAGGGACAAGAAATCTGACAGTGGGGTAGACTTTTTGTCAGTATGTACCTTTTGTTGTTCCTGTGAAAATCCACCCAAATCTAACCAAGTTATAAACCTTTGAAAACTCACAATTCGCACATGCCCAATAGACATCTGCAGCTAAATTCCCTGAAGATTCCATCTCTACTGAGCATGTTTAAGCCCAGAATTGAACAGGAAGTAAGGAAAAATACACAATTAATGTGGCACACATTAAACGGATGAAAAAATTGGCTTAGAGCTAGGTCTCAAATGTAATTTGTAAATGGGGTGTCATCATC
The DNA here is from genome assembly GCA_007922155.1 of Mesoclemmys tuberculata. Classification (NCBI taxonomy): domain Eukaryota; kingdom Metazoa; phylum Chordata; order Testudines; family Chelidae; genus Mesoclemmys; species Mesoclemmys tuberculata. Next base: position 19,513,206 of record ML675649.1, on the reverse strand, counting down.
AAGTGGGTGTGTTTCTGTGGGTCCCATAGGGATCTGTTCTTGTCCCTATGCTATTTATCGACTACATGGAAAAAAGTTACTGATAAAATGTGCTGATGAAAAAAAACTGGTAAATAATGAAAACAGGTCACTGACACAGAATGATCTGGATCACTTGGCAAGCTGGACACCATCAAACATTATGCACGCCAATATAACTGGAAAGTCATACATTTGGGAACCAAGGCCATATAGACAAGAAGGGGAACTCTACCCTGGAAAGCAGTAACTCGGGGGGAGGGGTGGAAACCAAACAAATCAAAAAAATACCAACTTTGAGGTCATGGTGGATAATCAGTTGAACATAAGCTCCCAGTACAATGCTTTTTCTAGAAGGGTAATCTAATCCTTGAATGTATGAAGATAGGATATTGAGTAGGAGTAGAGAGCTTATATTTGGCTCTGTATTTGGCACTAGTGCAACCACAACTGAAATATCATGTCCAGTTCTGATTGAAGAATGATTAAAGGATTGGAAAACATCACGCATAGTGAGAGACTCCAGGAGCTCACTTTATTTAGGTTTATCAAAGAGAAGGTCAAAGGGTGATTTAATCGCAATCTATAAATAACTACATGAGCAACAAATGCTTGATAATAGAGGGCTCTTCGTTCTAGTAGACAAAGGTATAAAAAGAGTAAATGGCTGTAAGATTAAAGCTAGATAAATGTAGAGTAGAAATGTGGCACAATTTAGAAAAAAAACCAATAAGGTAATTAAGTACCGGAACAACCTACTAAGAGCTACAGTAGATCCTCCATTACAAATTAAATTAAGTTTGGATGTTTGTTGGGATTTCCTCCAAGACTCTTTCTGTTTGGCTTCCAAAAAAAACCTCAGTTTGACTACTGACTTATTCACTCAGGAACCTTTATTTGGCATACAGCATCACTACGTTCAGTTGATCAGATTCAAAAGTAGGGGAGGGAGGATGCAAGGTACATCACAGCCCCAAAGTTACACAGAAACCCTCTCCCTTTATATACATTACACATCTCATTACATTTGGATCACATCTTTTTGGATTGGCATGATTACTTTGCAGGAACCAATTCATCTGGTGCATGCTCTGTCCATGTTGGATGTTCTCCCACTTTTCTTAGCTAGTTCAGACATTGTCTTTTTAGCCTACTGACCTATTTACTTATCTTATTTAGCAAAAACATTGTTTTCAGCCTAATGATCTGTTTAGCTCCCTAATTCTATACTCCAAGAAATGAAGCCTCCATCCATGTGTTAATTACTCATGTCAGGCAAGACCTTAGGTACATTTTTCTGAAAGGCATGCTCTAGTTCAAACAGGAATTCAGAGAAGCCCTGTGGCCTATGTTGTGCAAGATGTCAGAACAGGTTATCACAATGGTCCCTTTTTGCTTTTATTTTTTCCACAGAACCCCTGCCTCATTTAGTACACAGAATGGATGATGCTCCATTAATAAGCAACTGTTCCATATTTTGTTTCCCCCCCACACATAGAACAAAAGTAGTCCCGTACCTTATTGACTTCACACTATTCCAACCCTGTTCTGAAAATTGAATTATCAACTTTTTCACACACTTTTCTATGGTGCTGCTCATCATCACTATAGTACCTGAGGGCTTCACAAATATTAATCCATTTATTTAACACGCGCATGAAATCACTGTGCATCATTATCCCCATTTTACCTCTGGGGAGCTGTGGCAGAAAGATTAAGGTCACAAGTATTCACTAATTGTGGGTGCCCCGGTTGAGACACCTAAGACCTGATTTTTCACAGTACTTAGAATTATATAGTCCCTAATGTGTTCAAAGCACAGCTCCTATTGATTTCTGTTGCATCTATGAGTGCTCAGAACTTCTGCAAATCAAACCCCAAGGTCTCAAGTCAGGTATCCCCCCCAAAAATAAGGAACACAATTAGTGGCCACTTGTGAAACACTTGGTTTCAGTGACTTGGTCAATCACACAGGAAATCTATTGCAGGGATAGAATCCAATTTTACAAAGAAACATTGAATTGCCTTCATCATGAGACCATACTTTCTCTTCCTGCAGTCTCCTATCTCTTTCACTACACACCTTCTAACTCCTGCAACTAATAAAGCAGAGGCCCTACAGACAACAGTTTCCTTCACTATACAACCCTAAATCATCATGAGAGCAGGCCCTGGATGAGGCAGAGGTCCTGTGAAAAAAATTAAATAGCATGTAATCATGTAATTAAAGACTATCATACTGCATATGCAGAAGGAGAACAAATTAAGGTCACACAGGCAGCCTAATACTGGCATTTCCTAAATTTGGAGTGCTTGACTTTTCAACCTTAATAGTGTTTTTTTAACATAGTTTTGTATGTAATACATATAAAAAGGCAAATTTCAATGGACAATGTATTTTATCTTTCATTTTTCTATATGTTCCTAATGCAGACGACAACAACTATTGCAGTTTAAGTTATATTAAGTTTCCTCTTCCCTGCACATAGAATTTCTGTCAGGATCAGTAACACTGATTTCAGTGACTGGACTAAGATCCACCACCCCCAAGTTAGTTTTCCTTTTTACTCTGTCTTTCCCCATCCTAAGCAAACAATTTTCCAAGTTCCTTTTAAAAACCCACTGTGGGAGTTTCTGGTTAAAAAATCCAAAAACTGTATTTTAAAAGTAACACCTTCAAAACCCTCTGCAGTATTGGTGGGTGTATCTTACCCCTATAGGCCAATAATGGAAGTGAAAGTTTCACCCATACACTTTATACACAATACCATGGCTTTGAGTAGATCAGTGGTCCCCAAACTGTGGGGCAAGCCCCCTAGGGGGCACAGAGGAATGTTTAGGGGGGCACGTAGTGAGGTCAGGGCCAGACCTCACAGGGGGTGGGGGAGGGAGCACCAGTCTTCCAGCCCCGCTCTACCCCTCCGACCAACTTCACCCTCAGCCTTGCTCCTCCCCCAACCCTGTTCAGTCCCACTGTCTCCAGGTCCAGGCCAACCCCATAGGGGGACAGGAAGAGAGTGCCACACTTCCAGCCCCATTCTGCCCCCAGACTAGCTCCACTGCTGAGGAAGCCTTGGCTGTTCAGTAATTTAGTGTGGACAGATTCCATTAATGGTAAGGGGAGGGTGACTGGAAAAGTTTGCACAGCACTGGAGTAGATGGAAATGACTCAACTGCAGCCTTACACTAAGTCTTCAGATATGTAAAATATTGGTCCTTTTTTTGGTTTTATTATGTAATGAAATATCCTTAAACTTAATGGTGCTTTGCATTGCTGGACGGTTTTCAATCTGGAGATTAGCAGCCTATTCAAATATTGAACATGAACATTGTCTGTTTTGTTCATTAGCTATCATAAGCCACTCAAATGTTGGCTTATTGTTAAATGATATCATCATCACCAGTATAACATAAATTAGGTGAAAAACAGCTGTTCTTATGATCAATTTTTTAAATTTATGTTTTCTTTAATTTTGGAAAGCAACAATATGACAAGAACATTCACTTAAGTAAAAAATAAACTTAGAATTATATTGCAAGAGACAGACATGTGACTCAGAATTAAAACCAAAAGGTTATAGTTTACTTCTAGTGTAACTCCACCAATGTCTAGAAATCCACCAGAAATTATACTAACACAGTAAAAACAAGATAATCAACTTCCACTGGACTTGGCAAATTGCCAAGAGTTCTCACCCAATTAAATCAATTGGCTACTGGGGATGTTCAGAAAAATTGCAGAATTGCATCATGTCCTGTGGCAGGATGGTGGGGTAGGGGCTTCTGCCAGAGAGGTAGGGGTTTGGGGCTTCAGCCCCGTGAGGCACACCTTTCGGGGCTCAGGGTTTCAAAAGGTGTGGGGCTGAACCTCTGAGCCCCAGAAGGCATGCCCCAGCTCTTGAACATCTGAAGATCATATGCGGCTCAGAGGGTCAATAAGTTTGGCCACCCCTGATCTACAGAATAAAAAAACTAAACAAAACAATAAACTATTACAACAAAGCTAAAAAAAGCTGGAGTGGCTAAACTAGGGGTGCACCCTACAGCTTCTGCAGTCCAAGCTTATTGCACACATCAGGAGCTTCCTGTATCCCTTCATTTCCCTTCTCCTCACCCCTTTCCCCTTTCCCAACTGCCTCTTTTACGGGTACTCCCTGAAACTCCCCACAAAACAACCCGACAGAGTTCTGTCTCCCCCTCTTACCCCTTTTCCCCCTCTTTCCATACCGGGACCTCCATTCTCCTCCGATACTGGCTGCTGTATGTGCACCACCATTCTCACTTCCTACCTGCACTCCATTCCATCCTTCAACCTCGTACCAGAGGTTCCTTGCATCCCCTACTTCAAGGTCTCCCATTCCACTCCTGCCCCCCCAAGGTAAAGGTTTTATGTGCCCCCATAGCAGAGTCCTTCAGTCCCCCCCAAGACAGGGGCTCTGCCTCAACCCCATGCCTCCATATCAGGGTTCTATAGTCTCCACATCACCACCCTGGTTGTGCGCCCCTTTCCTATACTATGGTCCCTACTTTACTCCTCCACACATTATTCTTGTCTGGGAGATAAGACATTCAGGATGCCAACATGTTAAACTCTATTGGAAGGACAGGCAGAGGTGAGACTGAAGTATTTTTATGTTGGAGGATATTAATGGATGCAACCAAACAGTTTGATCTATAGACAATTGCAGAGGAGTTTGAGGCTATGGCTGTGCTAAAGAGTTGGCAGAAGGTTCACTTGTCCTCTGCTCTCCCCCTTTTATTTATTGTTTTTTGGGGAAAATAAGAGAGTTAAGGCCACTGATGCCTTAAACAGTCTGTGGAGTTTTGAAATTGATCAGAGGTGGCATTTAAAAGTTATCACACTACATGCAGACAGACACTCAAGTTGATGGCATTTCTGTGTTTAAGGCCTTCACAAGCTCAGCCAATTAGTATACAAAAAAGAAAAGAACTAAGTTAAAAGAACATCAAGGTTTCAGAGTCAAGTGCTCAAAAATTGGGAAATGCTAGAATTAAGATTGACCATGAAACCTTAGTTGAGCTCTTTTGTGTATATGCATGATGATACAGACCAATTATATGATCGCACATACTAGTTTATCCTCAGGACATGCCTCATTCAGTGGTCAAGATTATTTATTTCTATACATTATATATATTTCACATGGGTAAATGATGCATTTTCCCCCAATTTCATTCTCAGTTCTGATTGACTATTTTAGCTGGAAAATTTCTCCCAAAAAATGTAGGTGAGGCAGACACCTGGAAAGAATAATTTCAGGTTGGATAGTTAAAGTTCAGCAAAGTTATAACAAATAAAAACAGGATATTATAATGGGAAGTGTTGAGCAACCATAATAACTCTGACTATAATTTATCTGTGTTACATTTAACTGAAATGTAGAGTGGAAGAATAGTCTTCCATAACACTTGGAATCAGGAAATCCTGGATTTATTCCTGCATTTGATGTGGACCTCATACAAAACCTTATGTACATCACTTTCCAGTTGTACTCAATGGAAAGCATCTCTGCCTCCAGTAAGAGCCGAATCAGACACTTTAAAAAAATTTCAGGGGAGTTGAGCATAGGCAGTTTCCACTGAATTTTGGATTTGGAGCATTTCTGAAAAAGTAGTCTCTCCACACACACAGACACACACACCCCCAATTCCCAATGTGTAAAATGTGGATAATTCTTCCCTATTTCAGGAAGGGGATGAAAGAATAAATTCATTCACATTTGTGAGGTGTTCAGACAGTATGGTGATGACCACCAAAAAAAAACAAACAAACAAACAAAAAACGATAAATAAAATAAACACTGTATTGTGTGTGTAAGCTGACTTTCAAAGTGACTGATTTTAAATGTATCAGTAGTAGCTGTTAACTCAGTAAAATAAGAATACTATAGTGCTGTTTTAGTTTACAAGAAATTTGTTATTACTATTAATTTGATTAACTGTTGACTTATGGTAGCCACTATGATGTTTAAATATTCTCAAGGGGCCTAAGGTCCATTTGTTATATATGTGGTCAGAAGAGCTATCAAGAGAAACATTTTACTTTTTCCCTTGCTGTAAAGAGTGCAGGATGCATTCATAAATCTTTTTTGTACTCATGGGGTTTCTGGTTGCAATATTAATGCCATAAATAAAATTAATATTGGTTTACTATCATGTAAGAGGCATTCCTTCTGTTTACGTACACAGAAGGTGAATATTTAAAAGTTTGATTGATGATCCAGTGGCGCCCTGAAAAACGCATTAGTATCCATCTAAATGCCTGGCGCTACATAGCAATTCCATTGTTCTTTTTCAGTGTACACACTACCAGATAAGTTTTTTAAGATGACTGTTGCATATCAATCTGTATGTATAAAAGACACCTGACAAAGGCCCAATCTGACCCAGCTTCTGATAGTTCAGAATAGTCAGTACCTTGGAAAATTCTCATTATTCAAAATGAGCACCTTGATAAAGTATTTTTTTGGGCCTCAATTTTCCAAAGTTATTAGAATAAACTTGGAACTTCATCCAAACATTTATAGGTATATGTGTAATCATGGTCACATTTTACTTTGTTCTTTCATGCTGCGTACTTGCCTCTAGTGTTCTTGCATATAGCCTCAACTATATCTGATCATCTGACATAATGTTTCTTTCTTGGAGTTTTATATTGTTATATGAAAACCTGAGACATCAAATCAATCAAACCAGAAACTCATGTTTTTGGATTCATCTATATAGCTGGTCCTTATTTCATGTAGCATTTTGACCACTTGGTTCTCTAAAGAGATCTACTCCAAGCATGAAGTTCTCTGAATTACCACATATTTTAGTGGTAGGAGATTAAAAAAAAAGTATATTACAGTCTTGGTCATCTTTGGTGTAAAGGGTAACCAGTGATACTCCATGCTAGATTTTATTGATTTCTATAAAGATGGAAATATTAAGAAATAAAACATTTGTTCAGAGACTGGAATTTCAAGAACCAAGTTTATTATTCTAAAAATTTTGTAGAAAAATCTAATGATTCTTTTGTATTGTTTTCTCCTCCCCAGACTAAAAATTAAACTTTGTTCTGAAAGATGTTCTCAAAATTAAGTGAATTGGAAGAATAGAGGAAATAGAAAAAAAATTGTTTCCCACCTTGTACCATGAGGCATGACTTAGTATGACTTGTTAAGTAATAACATTAATACATTAGATGCCCCAATAAATATATTGGGAAGAGATGAAAATAAAATAGAGATGCCTTTCCACATGTACAATGCCCAAAACAGAATGTTTGGGGGGTTTAGTTTTTTGTTTTTATTTTTAGTAATCAATTTAGTACATCAAATTTTTTGAAACACACTGACAGCAACAGATAGGGAACAGTATATATCTTCGTATTATTGAATTTTTAGGCCTTTGTGCTTGCTTAATTTTACACACTGCAGTCATCCCATTGACATCAGTGTGATTCTCACCAGTGCACAAAGTTTAGCATGTGCATAAGTCTTTGCAGGACTGGGACCTTCGTGATATGCTATATATTCAGAAATGTACATTTTGATTTGACACATCAAGCAATTTTAAGAAATAAATGTTCATAATTAAAATTCCGTACTGAGCCCTAGTAGATTTGCAAGTACGAACAAACTTGCAAAATAGCTAAGTGACTATAAAGGCCACTGGTGATAAATTTAACTCTTTATATGCTTAATAAATTACAGATTGTGCAGAATGAGGTACTTAAAAAGTTCTGAAACCATAGGGAGAGGAAAGGAAAAGAGAGGGAGATGGGATGACCAGCAGGCTAAAACAATCCAGACACAAACTGCCCCTCAGAACTCATACACCCTCAGTGAAAGAAAAAGGAAGTGCTAAAATTCAAGAATAGAACTCCAGCCCAGTTTATGATGATTCTGAAGAATGTGTCTGTTTGTGAGACTGTAGAAAATGCAAGATGGTCAGGAAGAATCCAGATTCCCATAATCATGCATCCAGTTTAAATATGTTGGTAGGAATAATACCAGTTACTTTTGTAATTTTAACTGTTTACATCCAATATACTACCCTGGCCTTTTTCCCATTCTAAGATGCTACATTTCTATAAACTATATTCTGTACTGACCGCATAAAAATTCTCATCAAAGACAGATTCAGTAACTCACTTATGTATAATTGAAATATCAGTTGCATTTTAGCAATTTCTATCCTGGCTGGTCTAGTACCCAAATGTTTATGCTCTTTACTGCCATGCAGGTGTTCTGGATTCTATTGTCAAGTCCCTTACCTCCCAAACCATAGCAGTGCAACAGAGCAGTCTGCCTCAATGTGAGTGTGTCATACTTTGCTCAGCAAAGAAACCCTGTAACCAGTTTAGGACGGCACTCTCTCTTAGGCAAAGCTAACAAATGCTAAACCACCTCTATTCCCATCTGAATTTAGAAGAAAATAAAAGCCCACAACAAGTGTTGCAAGTTATCACCATCCTCTGGATCTCTCTTATCTGTCCTCTGTATTTTAGACTGTAAGCTCCTTGTGGCTGGGACTGTCTTTATTGTATTGTATATAGCAATGGTGCTTAACACGTGAATTATTAATAATAATGCCTGCCACACAAAAATTTAAGAAGTTGACAGGTGTGATGGGGAGAGGGTAGAAAGGGAGAGAGCTGCTTATTTTTCTTGTGTTATCAAGCACCAGAGAGTATCATGTGAAGGGTGGGATAATAAACAAAGCAACCCCTTGTATAAAACATTTGTCTCCATCTTCTTACAAGAAGCTAGGATGCAATTTGGATGTAACCATATTTCCTTCACTGAAGATAAAAGGGTTTTAGGGACTGGGGCAGACACATTATCTTAGCTACAAGAATGACCGTTTCTGCCCTACAGTTGTTGCTGTTCTCTAAACTAAAAGGGCGGGCTCAAGCCACATTCCTAGCAAATAATGAGACACTATGATCTAACAGCAGCCTGTGGGCATGGGGTAGGGGATAATATCTCCTTCCCCATCCCCAAGATGTTTAGAGCATCTGGATCTTATTCAAACCTGCAGATTGTCCTAAATACTAGAGATGCTTCAAAAGTTTCCATGTATCACTGTACCTCAAACTGGAAGTGTAAAGTTAAAGGAGGATGCAATAACCTGAAAAGGGTGTGGCAGTCATCATATTAATCCTGACTTGGTTGGGACCCGATGTAAGGTATATGAAACTACTAAAACAAAGAGGATACAAGCAAGCTCAGTGTCAAGATCATACCACAAAAGTTCAATAGCTCTAGCCTCTGTAACAAATGATACTAAGGCAAATTTTAAAGGCTACCCATTATTTCAGTCCACTTCATCAATAATGATCTCTACAAGTTCAGTATAACATAGTAGAAAGAACCTCAAGTTCTCCAATATAAGAAGTTGACGGTAACTCCTGGACACCACCAAATTTGAAAATATGCTAAAGGACAGGCGCACTCTCTACAGGTCAAGGATTTGAGGATCTGACACATCTTCATAAAATTACTCTATTCTCAACAATCGACACACCAGCCTTCAAATGGCCAGCAGATCGACTGTGGAGGCTAGAGTCTCCCTACTGTCTACAAAAAAACTCCTTGATTTTCTGACCACTGCACCAGATGAACAGAGAGAGATGGTAACAACAGCAAAACAGCAGAAAATAAATGGTTGAAACAGATAGACTTGGGAGAAATTTTTTGTGTTTGAGCCTATCCCAAAAAAAACTTTCTTTACGACCCCTATAGAAGCTATGCAGGGTAGTGTGATGGGGTGTTTACTCCACACAGGTGGTGGAAGGGTTAATATGTGCATGAGAGGCCAATTAACACACCTGATTGCACCTGGAGTGTGGACCAGACCCAACTGAAGATAAGTTGGGTTGTTTCTATAGAGAGTGAAAGCTCACAGTAGAAAGCAGCTCAGACAGACACCTGTAGTCCCACACTGAGTAGTAGACAGCAGAGGAGTTTCAGGAGGGTGTTTACACCCTGGATCTGATGGGACAGGATATCAGGGTTGCAGATTCCTGAAGAGAGCCTGAGAGAAGATCAATGCACAGGCAGATGACCTTGGAGGCATAGTGGAGTGAGAATCCAGACTAGGAGCAAGACTCCAGGTAAACAGTCTTCTTCAGAACAGAGAGCTGGGCGAAGACCCCGGATGGATTAAAAATTCAAAACCAGGGAACGGGAATGCCAGGCCTTAATGCCATGATTCTGCAGTGTATGCGGGCAGGTTCCCGCAGCCATGCAGAGCTTCATACAGGTACAAGGACTGGCAGGATTAAGATCAATTTTTTATGGAATAAGAGGAAACAAAATTACAAACCCCATGCATAGGAGTTGCCATATTGGAACAGACCAAGGATCCATCCAGTTCAGTATCCTGGATCTGACAGTGGCCAGAACCAAATGCTTTAGAGAAAGGTTAAGAACCGTGCAGCAGACAGTTGTGAAATAACTATTAGAGACCAATTCAGGGCGACAGGTAATAAATTGGTTTAAACCCTGAAGTTTAATACCCCTTCCAAAAAATTGTAATAATTAGTTATAACTCTTAACATTCTACATCCATATAGATATGCACAAATACAAAGCAATCAATTTATGAACTACAGAAAGAACATTTATAAATATATATTTATTTTGTAAAAATTAGTTTTAAAATCAGTACAATTTTGCTATATTTTTATTTGGTTTTATAACACGTTATAATAACAAACAATTTGGAATTTGAGAGTTGCATAAGCATTTATTACTGGGAATTTATAAAGATATACATATTTTAAGGAACACTTACCATCAGAACTTGTGAGTACAAAACTCTCAGCTTGGGGTTGCTTCTTTCCACCTATAGTTTTGGGAAACCAATGTAGATCTATGGGGTAGATTTCATCAGGAAGCTTCACTACTTGAGTTGTCTCACTAGTTAACAAGTTCCATTTCATGATGTGGTGATCATCACTGCATGAATATAGCTCATCAGCTGTAGTCCAACCCACACAGCTAACCAATTCTTTATGTGAAATTGAATTAAGGAAGTCTTGAATTTTTGGTTACTTACAGTAAGCTTAGAATATACCGCTTCTCTAAAATAAAGTGATAATAAGGAAAAATATTTTTTAAAAGTCTTTAATTTTGGCTATTTAAAAGATCTATATGCAGAAGTTATTTTTCTTTGTGCAGTACCTTTACATTGTATTACTTTTCTTTGTGTCAAGAAGCAGCAGAAAGAAAATAAAGAGCAAAAAAGGAATTTGAGAGAGTTTATGGCTTTAAGAGTACATACAGTATCAGGTCTACAAATTGCACATCTATTAAACACAGATAAAAGCTTAGGCTCCATCTAGAGGAGGGCCTTGGTGTCAAAATACAGAAGTCAAAGCACATTTGGTCAGATTTTGGTTTTCATTATAGCACTATAATATAAGCTGTGGAGAAAACTCATTTAAGAGGAATGGGGAGGTGGTATTAGGGAAATATGCAGCTTTTTTGGTGCTATTGTTTGTTAATCTTATTGCAGACAAATTGATACAGGAATGCTGTTATTAATTGCATGGGAAAATCCCTTTATGAGATTAAATCCTCTAAGGGAAGAGGAGGATGGGACAAAAAAAAAAAGCTTTCCTGCAAAATCTTGACACCTTCTGCAAGCTGCTGAATACCCTACATCCAACAGAAGTTCCTGAGAATGGAGGGTATTGAGCACCTTGCTTGAGGTGCTCAGCACCTACAAAATTAGGCCTTTACATTTCGGCAGAAAACAGTGAAAACTTAAAAAAAAAAACCTAAGCCTCCAGAATTTGTAAAATAACTTTGTACTGTCTTTACAATCATCACATATGTTAGTAGAACATGATAAAATAATTCTATTTTACTAAGAGTGCCGTGTAAAGTTAATAAGCTTTGTTCTGACACAAAGGATATGTTTTGGTTCCTTTAGGAGTGACGTCTTCAACCTCATTCTAAATTTCTTGGCTTTGTTAGTCCAGATGAAGCATTAAAAAGACTAAAAGATGTTTTTTTTCACTGGATAGGGTACAGCTGTAAAGAGTTTAAAGAGCGTCATGAGTAACCACCATTAAAAAACAAAATACCAATACCTAAAATAAAATGTTTAAAAGCAATTAATATTGTACATATTCTCTAACGAAAACCAGCAATACAATTCGCACAAAGTTTTAACTAGGCATAGGGAACCAATGTATATATGACGTTATTGACCAAAGAAGAATAGGAAGTCAAAGAAGGAAATGGCTGGCTTCTACACGCAGCAGGTTTGCTGGTAGTTCATGACTAGCTGTGGTATCTGCATAGAAATACGTGTCTGCATCTTTCCAAGGGCAGGACAGAATAAATAAAAATCAGTCACTGGAATAAACTAAGACTGGAATAAACTAAGGAATCAACGATTCCTCCAACATAGAAACTACAATATGCCAAAGAATTATTATGCAGTGTTTCCTCCAAGGTCCTAAAGGGATATAGTCCCACCATGTATACATTCATTTTCTACATCTGAAGAACCTTGTTCCTTGAAATAAACTTTCCTCATCCCTACCTTAAATTTAGTCCAATACTATTCCAAAATAAACATAGTACAAAGTATTTTCTTTTTAAATGTCCAAATTCAGCCACACTTGGGAGCATATGAATACCTTCTACACCCCTCATCCTAACAACTTGGAGGGATGCTGCTAAGAAACGTCTAAAAAGGCCTGAGCTTGTGGTGAACTTTGAACTGGATCTCTGAATCAATACAGGATTTCTAAATGATGATATTATAAGATTTTGAACAAAGGTACTGCTATTATGGGTTATATATCCCCAAGTATTAATTATCCTCTGGACAACTACAAGGCATGTATCTGGGCCATCAATTCCAAAACAGAACACAAAAACAGCAAAACACAAATAATGTTTAACTTTAACAGGGCTGTGGTTTTTTTCATTGACAAAATATTAACTATTTATGGAATAACTTTAAAAAAGGAAGACTTGGTATGCCTACACCACATTTAATTTAATTTAATTTAATTTAATAAAAATTCCCCCAGCCTTAATAGAGTACCTGACATTTATTTGGACACACAACTAGTGTCTGGTTCTCTGCTCCTTACTTATTACATTTCTGAACCTATAGCTCAGTTGCTGTTTGTTTTGGGGTTTTTTAATTGGTAATTTTTTATTAAAGTTTGAATGGGCATTCAATTAGTCACTTTTCCTTCCATTTGGTCCCCCTGCCCTGGTATTAAACAAAAAAATCTTCTTCACAATGGTTTTGTATTGTTTTAATTTGTAAGACAATTAATATTTCAAATAGATTTTTAAATATGTAGTTCTAAACTGGCTTTAAAATAATCATAAGAGTGCTTGATTGGCAACTCTCAAGACTACCTGTTCTAAGAATATTTCAAAGCATGGTTGCTGCAGGACAAATGCCTCATTCTGCCATTGAACTTAATCTGGACATAAGAATTCTGTCTACATTACAAAATGACCCACCATTGACAACAGAGGAAAGCACTGCATGCAGCTGAACAGGTGCTAAACTCTTGTCTTAAACTGTTCTAAACATGGATTGTCCTTATCTACAAGTACAGTTAAACAGTGCTCAGCTCTGATCCAGTTGCACCTGTTGTCAGCAATGTGTAAATTTTCACAGTATTGTCAATGGCTCAAAGAGCAGCTCAGACATAGTCCATTCAAACTGTCCCCTTGCTGTTCAGACTGACCAAAAAAATGATTGCATGCAGTGCTGTTGTAGCCATGTCAGTCCCATGATATTAAAGAGACATCCACATAGTTGCTATTGGGGTGCTGTTCATTACAGCAGTGGAGATGTCTGCAGACTGTTGTTCTGGCAGGGTCTGGTGCTGCTTTGAGTTGATGTGTCCTAGTTTGCAGGCAGCTTGCTTCTGCTGATGAGTTAAGAGAGGTTGGGGGGGGTGTTTGAAGGCCAGAGGATGGGGTTGAGGAAAGAAACCAGACAATCACTACACTTTCAAATTAACTCATAGGAAAATGATAAATGACAATTAATCACCTCTTGATGAAATCTTTTCACAAAGCAATCACTCTATATCTAACCAATCAGTCCTCATCCTCAAAAAAATACTGCATAATGGTATCAAAATGCTAGCCTGGCAGTTTAAATTCATAACTCTGCTAGATGCTAAATATCATGGACTGAACAGAGACACTGGATTTATGTCTCATTACAAACCCACTAACAACCCACCCCAGTTTTTTCCCCCTACTCTCCCTTCTGCTCTATGACTGCAGGGGTTTTAACTGCCCACTTCACCCTGAATGGTCCCTTGAACTAAATGTTAACTACATTTGTTAATCTGTTCCATCTTGTATTTTGCTGTGGCACTCTGAGGCCTGATCTATACTACACAGTTAGAGCCACTCAAAGAAACTTGCGTTGACCTAATTATGTCAGTGTACGTATTACAGCCTTGTCCTGCTGACATACGTGTCCTACTACGCCGACATAACAACTCCCTTTCCACAAGAGGCAGTACTTAGGGCAATGCGGTGTTCGTGTAGACATGGTGTTCTTTACATAAGCTGTTGGCTATTTTGTCAATTTCACAGCTTCACAGCCCACCTCCAAGCCAGGCTGCTACCGGCTTCCAGCTCCCCACTGGGAGCCCTGCTGCTCCCCAAGATCCCAGCTCCCCATTGGGAACGTGGCAACCAACTGACCCAGTCAGGGATCTCCCTGCAGGTGGCAAGAATTCCTGGGCAGCTGTGGGGAGGTGAAAGCCAGGAGGCAGCTGGGCTCCTGGTGGGGAGCTGTGTAGAGCTGAAAGCCCTGGCTCTCAGCCTCCACCCCCCACAACACCCTCTTCAGTCCATGAAAGTGCTCCTGGTGAGGATGTAATTACTGCAGTGGCTGTACTGCATAGGTGGATTTAAGATCGTAGTATAGACCCAAGTAAGGCCAGGTTTACATTGCACTTTCATTGGTATAACTATGTTGCTCAGGGGTATGGATTCCACACCACAAATCCACACCCTATGATTGATGTAGTTTTACCAACCTAACCCTCCAAGCAGGCAGTGCTATGTCAATGGGAGAACTTCTCCTGCTGGCTAGGAGAAGCTAGGAGTCTTCACTCGGGAAGGTGGATTAATTGCACCAGTGGGAGAAGCTCTCCCATGAGCTAGGAGTGTCTTCAGTAACAATGCAGCTGCATTGCTGTAAATCTCTAGTGTACCTAATCTAAGCCACTTAATGCACCCCAATGAATAGCGGTAGCTACGTTAGCAGGAGAAGCTCTCCTGCAGACAGAGCGCTGTCCACAGTGATGCTTAGGTCAGTGTAACTTATGTCACTCGGGAGGATGACTTCTTCACACCCCCTGAGCGACATAAATTATACCGATATAAGTGGTAGTGTAGACCTAGCCTCAGTTTCTCAGACCTAAAAGAGCTCTGTGTAAGATCAAAAGCTTCTCTCTCATCAACAGAAGTTGGTCCAATAAAAGATTATCTCACCCAACCAGTCTCTCTTAAAAAAAAAAAAAAAAAAGATGTCAGTTAACATAATACCCACCATTGAAAACAGTACTATGGACACCTCTCTATTCATTAGGAACTGAACTGAAACCACCAAATCCTTTCACAGAGGGCAGTGTAACAACATTCAAATGTCACTGTTAGTCACTACAGCTTTGATTTGGCCCACACATATGCAAATGTTGAAGTATATGAACAATAAAGAATATCTTAAAAGGCTTAAAGCTTTTGCTTTTAGCACAGAGAAGGGGGAATGCATCTTCTCTTTCCTCTAACACTGTAGACAAGGATGAAGAGGATTTTAATGGAGGGGAGAGGTGGGCTTGAACTCTTCTTTCCTCACCAGCACCAGTACTGCTGTCTGTTTCAACATCACCTCCGGCATTCATTGATGGACCTGCACGTTAGCTGAAGGTGTCTGCTAAAGATGGCTGGAATAGTTCACATCTGTGAACTGTTGTTTTAGGCTGCTTATTTGCTGAGCCAGGAAGACAGCACTTCATTAGTTCACATTATTTCTCATTCAAAATGTAATCTTTATAATAAAAAAATCTAAAATCTCCAGGCTTATGCTTTTCAATGTCCAAATAACACTTTATGCACTTATGTTGACAGAGACTCGCTAGCTGGTGTCAAAGTTTGGAACATGAGCATGATTCAAGGGCCCCAGCCTAAGCTATTAGTTGGACAGTTTTACAGCCTCTCCCCTTTGCGATGAAGAATTCTATTGAGTGTGTCAATCAGACATTTAAAATCTGGGTCATGATATTGTAAAATCTCACTACGCCAGGGCCTAATCCCATGAGATATTTGGAGGGGAGAGTACTCAGCAGGAGTGCCTCTCAAAATTGGGTCCTTAAATTGTGCCAGCTTTGTGCATCTCTGTATATTAGGTCTAAATATGTGACAGCCCTCAAAATAAAGAACCTCCATAGATTCACAATGGATTTATCAAAGCCTTTGATTTTTTAAGACAGCCATATTGCATTCTCTTTCTAAATAATCAAGCAAGGGAGTTTTTGTAGTGGAAGTGGTAAGTCTGACTGCATTTGAATAATATCATGGTAGGCATTAATAAAGATGAATGAACATTGCCTTAACCAATACTTTCCTTGATATTTATGGGATTTGTGTTTGAGCAACCTGAACTCTAAATTCACAATATTTCTGTTTTGTTTTTTTAGAAAGAGGCATGTATTAATACCGTTATTCACAGAGACAGCTACCAACGCTGATCTGTATTATCCACTCCTAGGCTCCACTACAGACCTCAGTGTTTCACATGCTTCCTCCCCATGCTCATGCCCCAATGCACTTCACTCCTCCATTACACCCCAGGCAGTTCTGTACCTATAATAACTCACCTGCATCCTCTCACATATCCCTTTAGTTCCACTCTTCAACACATTTCATTTCTGTTACATCGACTCCCCAACATTCTCTGCTCCCCCAAGCCAACTCATCTTCTTATATCCCTCATTAGCCTTACTAAGTATCCCAACTCCCCTCCTACCACCTGGCTGCTTATGAAGCAGTTGCAGAGTGCACTGGGGAATTCAGCATGAGCAAGAATGATTGCGAGACAGACAGGAGGAGGAGCAAAAAAGCAAGTGGGTTACAGGGGACTTGAATGGGACCATTGGAAGGTTTATGGCAAGGGAAACAGGGATGTGTATGAAGGATCTGTAGGGTGAGACACCAGTCCCGCTGCATAATAGTGCTGTCTTAGTTCCCTTCTATTTTGACGAAGCAGTGCTGTAACACAAAACTTGGCTCCCCCCACTGCAACCCCATTTCCTGCACAATCCCTGGTCTCTCCAGCCCCAGAGCCCTGTGACAGTCGCCAATATCTTCAATCAACTCCTATGCTTCTCTGAATCCCACCACCCACTTCTGCTCACCCATCCCCCCCCCCCACATTCAAAGTCCCTTCCATTCATGCCCCTCCCTCCAGTCACACACCCCAATTTTCCCTTGGGCAAGTTACTGTGGGGACCCATCCCCAGAAAAGATTACAGTAGGGAATACCTTTCATCCTGCTCCCTTCAGAAAGGTTAGAGGGACCAACCACTCTGCCCTTCCCTCAAGGAAGGTAACAGTGGGGGATCCCCAACACAGACCCGGGCTAAGAGTGTCCCTCAGCAATTCCTTGACCAGGCCCTCCACCTCCTGGTTTCCCAGGGGAAATTCTGGGTTGCTAGGCTTCACTTGCATTACAGTAGTAAAGGGCTGCCCCTCATCCTCCCACTGCCCCGGAACAGGTCACAGAGGGAAGCCCGTCCGGTTCCCCCTTTGGCAGTTTAGCTGTCCAAGGCAGCTGGTCGGTCTAAGGGCACGAGTCTCACTCTAGGAGAGCAGACGGGCGCGGAAACCCCTTTCCAGGGCAGGACCCTGTCGCTCGGGTTGTGTAGCTCCCGGCTGCAGGCAGCTCCCCAGCCCCTCACAGATTTAACCCCAGTTAGGGGTGCCCTAGACTCGAGCACCGAAACCACTTACTAGCCTCTCAGGCCCCTCCGCTCTGCCAGCTAACCAGCCCAGGGGAAAGCTGCTCTGTCGCTATGGCTACTTCTCGCGAGATTTCCTATGCTCATCTCCGCGCGAGACTTCCGCCTTACGCCACCTAACCGACCCCCCCAACCAGGTGACAACTCAATGACGTCACCGACCGGCCTGTTCATCTTTTAAAATAATATTTACTATAATTTTATAGTTGAAAATTTAAAAAAAATTTACTCGTTTTGTAGTTTCGTCCGCCTTCACCCCTCAATCCGTTACCAGGCAACCGAGCTCCTCCCACTGACCCACGATCTCAATTAAATTAATAGGGATTTTTCCCCCCCGCATACGTGCCTTTAAGTGACCTTCTTTTCTTTTGCTACACGTTAACATTTACCAAAACAATTTACATTAATTTATTTTTACCCCGTTCGCGCACTAACGGAAAACAATATGGCGACGGAGATATTTTTTTCCGCCTTTCAAACCTGTGGGAGGCCGTCCCCCTCCTTACCCAGCATGCTCCGCGCGTTTCTAACGAATTTCGGTTCGAGTTTGCAGTTTGGGCGCCATTTTCGAGTGTAGAAGCCGCCAAGCTGCAGCAGGCAGGAGTCGGACCTTCCAGAGCGAGCGTCACCCGGAGTCCTACCGGGACAGCCCGGCGCCTACTCCGCGGCCCAGGTACCAGCTCTGCCTGCTGACACGGTTGCGAAGCCTGGGACAGCTCGGCAAGCAGCGCTTCGAGCAAAGGGGCTAGTAATTTGCCTGGGGACAGGTGGAGCTGGGGGGCTCCCTTCCCTGTAACTGGAGCTGGGGGACCTCCCCATGGAGCCTGCCTGGGGGGTAGCTGCAAATTTCCCTACGTAAGCTGCCCTGGCGGGTGGGGAGCAGGGGGCGGTGGATTTTCTTTCCCCCCTCCCTTTCTCTTCCCTTCCCCCACTTCCCTAACCTGCAATTCGCGGAGTGGGGCGACTGTCCAACTGCCGTGCCATCACACCATTGTAACCTTCCCGAGGAGGGAGCGGCACTCTCTCCTCGCCCGTAGACGGGAGTGGTGTGATTCTGTCTCTTCGGGCGGCGAGCCTGCCATCGCCGCCAGTATTATATCTAGTGAATCAGGGGTGGGGGTCCATTGCAACCTATGGGAGAGAGCGGATTCCCCGTTGTATCCTTATGGACCTATGGGGACCCATTCATCAGACACCAATCACTGGAGGGGAGGCACAGTAACAAGTTCGTGATGTCGCCCCTTGAGAATTTCAGAGGCCCGATTTTAATCTGTCTACAGCCTTTGTAATTGTATTTTCAACTACTTCTCACAGTTATACCCCAGGGAAACCCCTAAAGACCCAGACCGAGGGGCTGTGGGGAACTTTAGGATGACTAGTTGATTTTAAAAAAAAATCTGAGAAAGGCGCAACACAATCTCCCGTCGCTGACATCAGTTATTTTCCTCAAATTGAATCTTCCAATGAGGGAGTCTTTTTTTTTTTTTAAGTGTTTTCTCCCCTGTCGCAATGAGACTCACACTTGGCAGCAGGTCTGTAAGTGTTGCTTTTAAGAAACACCTTTGATGTTACTTTTTCTGGGCAGTGGGTTTGGACATAAACACGTATTAGATGGTCCGGGAGTAACTGGTACGTGATTCATGCTTGGCAAAGTGATCCAGATGTGAGGGAGACTCGGATTTAAAAACTGATGGTAAATAGTTATATTTAAAGAGAGAGACTCTTAAAACTATTTTAAATCTATTTTTTTATGGTTGACTCTCCTATTCAAGATGAGTTAAGGTTTAAAAAAATCATGTGGAACGTAGTCTTTTTTTGAAACAGCAGTTGTGGAACCCTTCATAAAGGGTATATATTCAGATTGCCTTAAAACGAATTTTCCCTTTCTCTCTCCTTGCCACCCCCATTTTCCCAAGTGAAGGACTCGTCAAATGATTGGCACCCATTGTAAGATGACTTTCTAGCCATGTCAGTTTTTTATCTTGTGAGAAGTAAACTTTTTTTTTCTCCAAGCTAAGTTCACCATTTACTTCAATGGAATAATTTAGAGTCTTAGACTCTTCAGGGATAACATTTTACTTCAGGCTTCTTGCTTTTCATCTTTCTCCTGAGTTGCTTTCTATTCTTGCTTTTTTGGCAACTGCCATTACATGCCAAGTGATGGCCTTTTTGTGCTGTTTTTTTCCTTGATTTAACAACAAATCTACTTCTGAAACTTAATTTGCTTTGTTTGGTGCTGTCTTTAAGTGTTGAACATGGTCTGAACAGTAGTGAGCATTTAGCTATAGTTTTAGGACACATACAGTTGAGTTTAATGTCCTTTGGATGAGAGGCTTTCTATACATTGGAAATATTATTTGAGTGTTGCTAAATTGGGTTACTGAAAATAGTTAGAAAATCTTAGGTGTGTATATAGAAGTGCTCCTTCAAGTGCATATCTGCTTGGGATGTTCATTCAGTTTGTTTATTACTAAAGTGACACTTGCCAGCAACATCATAATTATTCTTTATCTGAATATAGGTGTTATGTTTTAAGGCTGCCATATCAGAATGTGTATGATGGGTTTCTATGGACGGATCTGTCCTACTAATATCTAAAAGCTAGGGAGATAAGGCTACCATTTTAAGGGACTTTAAAATATGGTGATTAAAGGCTATATTTTAGTTTCTGTTTGAAATCCTGATTCTATCTTCAAAATTCATGTGGATTTTAGTTTATTATTAGTTATTTGGACACACAAGCACAGTTATAAGCCCTTAACGGGTGATACGCCCAGCACTTGGGTCATGGGGTTTTTCTTGTTTGTGTTAGCAAAGGAGACGTATCCCTTGGGTAGTTTGATTGCTTGGAATCGGAGGGGAACAGCCAACAGAAATCATGCCAAGCAAGAGCACCAAATCCTCCACTGCAGCCTGTCATAAAGGCAAAGAGCCTTCCTTGGAGGCATCCACCACTGATATGGAAGTGGAAAAAGAAGCTGACACATGCATCAGTGAAGCATCTCAGCAAGGTATGTGTGTGTTATGATCCTGACGTACCAGCATGCAAATCTAGTGAAGGTATATCTTGGTGATAGTATCTTGCTGAACTTAAGGCTACTCCAGTGCAAATTCAGCTCGCCCTTTCTTTCTAGGAAGGGATACTGTAACTTTTTATTCTGACAAATTAAATTTAAATCTGATTTTAGATCTGCAAATACGGCTTTGAAAGAGTTAAAGGTTTGCATCAATGTTTTAGTTTAGGTAAAAATGCTGTTGGTAGGCGATTTTTCTTCCAGCTAAGCTTAGATTTCATATTCTTGCTACGTTGTCTAGTACTTCCGATTGTGATAGAATAGCTGGATTATTTGAGCTTCAGATGCATCCAGCAACATAGGATTTCTGGGGCTGAAATAAGTGGCAGTATATGATTTTTAAATTCTTATTTAAATGAATTCGTTTCAGGGAATTACTCGTTATGTATTAAACTTGTATGAGAGTTGATTTTCTGCTGGAAATATCTGTATAAAGGCTTGACTGTCCATAGGTAGCTATGTATGTGTTTGTTATTAAACTAAGATGTTCGATAAACAGTTAATATGTGGAAAGTGATGTCAGAGTTGTCTACTTGAATAAAAAGTTGCTTTTAACAGTTGAAAAGCTGGTTTACTTAAAACTATAATTGAAATCCACGGGGCCAGTTTGTTTTCGTAACAAACTTCCTGCCTTTCAAGAGTAAGTTGTGCTGTCATTACAGTTTTCAGGGCATTGTTCAGCAATCCCCAAATCTCCTCCTCCTTACAGTGTGTGTGAGCATGCCTGAAATGTGGCTGTCCAGTTATTAATTAGGAAGACTTTGCCTATTTGTTGGGATTTGTAGGCTTTTTAATGTAATGGTTGTGGCTATTGTAATTACACACTGTCTTGTAAAGTATTAGACTAAGAATTATGTAATGAAAGCATAAACCCACCAGTGAACTGATCTGGCATCTTAAGTGTCTACGTTCTAAAAATTTAGCTCCTCGGAAGAAAGGTGCTTCAACTCCAGTTACGTTCAGCTTTAGTAATTTAAAGAGAAAGTATAGATTCCTAGTCTGTGTAGAAGCAAACTTTCCTACTTTTTCTACTTGAATTAGGCATTTAGAAGGTCTCTAGTCATTGAGAGATTATATAGTTTTCTTTCTTTTCATTTTGGATGTTTTTAGCAGTCTCAAATGGATTACTTGATAATCGAAGTTTAGAAGAGATTTTGAGTAGCATCTCTCCTCCCCCACCACCAGCAATGACCAATGAAGCTGGAGCTCCTCGTCTCATGATAACTCATATTGTAAACCAAAACTTCAAATCCTACGCAGGGGAGCAAATTCTGGGACCTTTTCATAAGGTATTTTTCTATTTTAAATAACTTCTAAACTGAAGTAAGATTTGTTGTGTGTCTAGTACTCTTTACAGTACTGTGAACGCAATTTATCCACAAATAACTTCTGATTTTAAATATTTAAAGTGGAAGAGTGAGAATTACTTTAATGATGATACTCTTATTTTATTTAAAGGACAATAGGTTACTTATAGTTAGTGTAAGTTTTTGATACTGTGCCATGCTTGAATTAGAAGTAAACCACAACTTAAGCATATATCTTTGCTTTATTTGATTTACTGAACAACTGTTTAGGAGTTAAATCACAAATATAAGAAAACAATTATGTGGTTAATTATGAACTTTTTTCTTTGTGAGCCATGCTCACTGGGTACAATATAGCTCTGAGTCTACAGGATAAAACTTAGAAATCTGAGCTAACCCGAGGTGTGTTTTGAATAGGTTGGACTCCTCCACCCCACCCCACCCTCAGCAGTAAAAACTAAGCGTCCCAATAGTCTGCAATTTCCTGCACTAGAAATAACAGTATTTTCAGCTGTCCACAAATGAAGTAGATGAAGCAAATTGGCAAGTGTCTATTGTAAATTTGAATGTTGTCTCTTTCTGTTATGCAGCGTTTTTCTTGTATCATTGGACCAAATGGCAGTGGAAAATCCAATGTCATTGATTCAATGCTTTTTGTATTTGGGTATCGGGCACAAAAAATCAGATCTAAAAAGCTTTCTGTGCTGATCCATAATTCTGATGAACACAAGAATATCCAGAGTTGTACAGTGGAAGTTCACTTTCAGAAGATCATTGACAAGGTATGTTTTCTTCTGGGTTTTCTTAGTGTTTTTGTTTGTTAAATGATCAGGCTGATTTTTGTTTTTTGTGGGGTTTTTTTTTTTTTTGAGGATTTGGAAATTTAACATTTTACTGCCTGTCTTAATATGGAACTATCTTAGCATGGAAATCTTGCCCATGTGATCTGTTTACCTTTATGAAGTAGAATACCAGTTCAAACTAACTGGCTGAAAAAGTACATAACTTCAAGGAGATCTATTTCTTTGTAGTGCTTACTTTCCATTTTGAGTAGATAATTTTCATTAGAACTTCTGGATGACTAGTGCTTGGTATTACATTATTTTTAAAGTTTTAGAAATACTAAGTCTTATTATTCTAGTGTCAAGTTATATTAGAAATCTGTTTCTTTTAGACACTTTTTAAGGGTTTCATGCTACTGATTTAATTGATACTGTTTTTTTATAGGTCTAAGAACAGATACACAATGTGTTTGAAATTTTAACATGTACTATGTGGATTTTTTTTAAGATTTGAGGATAAAAACTGAATTTTTTTACACCCATCAGCCTTAAATATTTTCTACTTCAATATCAACTTACAATATTTAAAGTTCAAATTTTAATAGTATATATACACTATTTACATTACTGTACATACATTATAAATTTAAACAATCACAGGACTTTCACCTAAAAGCCTAAATATATATTTAGGGATAAGATTTCGATGTGACCTTCATTTTGGCTGAACTGGGTGTGTGTGGGGGGGAAGAAGTCGAATTCAAAATATCTATTTTGCTTTCCACTTTACTTAGAGCAAATTTTTGCATAGTATTGTTAATTTATTGTTACTTACAGCTTGAAGGAAATTTATTTTTCAATAAATTGTTCAACATTGCTCAACTACTAACTTAATTGCCCAAGAAATGTTGTTTGGAATCATTGTGTGCATGCAATTGAAGAAATAAAAAGGTGGAATGTAATTTTTTTTTCTGATGTAAATCACAAAAATCTAGTTCGATTACCGGGAGTATATAATTCTAGCCCAGGGTGTAGTAAAAACAGACTATTTATGCATTTTAGTTGAAGCACTGTTTGTCTGCATTAAATTATATCTAAATACAAATAACATTTTGACTTGTATTTGTATTATAGTAGCCTGTTCCAATAATTATATTTATTGTGGCTTTGATTTGTATCTGCGTAATATCTAAAAGCTAATTTCATGATGTGAAACAGCTTCTGAATGGATTTGATATTAAAGTTGATTTTTGCTTTTGTGGGTTATTCAAGGTAGATCAATTTCTTAAATTTCAGAACTGATGCATGTTTCTTTAAAACTTCCTTTTTAAAAATAAAATTTGATGTTAGTTTATTGCAGCTATTGCTTTCAGGTAAAGCAAAGATCTCTTGACCAGCTACAAAAACATTACATATATAAAAATTATCTGTTATTGTCGTTTTTTGTATCTTTTATTTGTATAATGGCTTCAGAGGCACTTAGCTAAAGTAACAACTCTTTCCTAGCCTTGCAAAAAATAAAAATAAAAAAAAATACACACTTAAAAAATAAGGCAGCAATTATGTTAAAACAGCCAGAGCTTCCTAGTACAGAGATTAAAAAATGTAGCAGCTCCTTTGAATTTGAAGTAGGATTTTTCTTTTTGTTATGGATGGAGAGTAGCAAGAAACAATATCTATCATTAGATGCTAAGCAGAGAGTATGGACTTTTAAAGCAGTAGCTGGGGTAAGTTTTTAAACTATATAGAGTGCTTCTATGCTGTTTTCAAGGCTGTTTTTGGAAGCAAAAACATTGCCTGTTTAGTGAGGTGTGTGTGTGTGTGCTCTAAGATTTATTATATACTTCAATAGAACTGGGAACTAGGGTACAGTTGTCTTGTAAAAGCCTGAACACGAGGGTAAAACTGCACTTAATGGTGAAATCTGAAGTAAGTCTCTGAGTTAATACTAACAATTGTTTTTCTGGTTTTGTGTTTTCCTCAAAACAGGAAGGGGATGATTACGAGGTCATTCCCAACAGCAATTTCTATGTATCTAGAACTGCCTACAGAGATAATTCTTCTGTGTACCACATCAGTGGGAAGAAGAAAACATTCAAAGATGTTGGTATTCTACTTCGGAGCCATGGAATTGACCTGGACCATAACAGATTCTTAATTTTACAGGTAAGTCTGATTAGCTTGAGTCTGAAAATTGAACTTTTCATAAACTCCTAACAAAGTATATCTGTCAAGGTTCTCTGAGTCTTGTATTTGATGCCTTAAAGTACTCTAGCAGCACATCATGGTTTGCATGCTCTAGCAAAAATGCAAATCATTATTTGCTGCTTTAGAAATTTAAGGAAGAGAAACGGTTGAAGATACTTCTAGTATAAAGGTTTGTACTGCTGAGTGTGTTCCTGAAATTTGGATGAATAGAAGAATTGCTATACTTGTTCCGCCCTAGCAGCACATAAATATTGGTGTAGTAACATAAATCTTAAACCCCAATATTATTGTGCTGCTTAAGCGTGGCAGAGATTCAGCAACTTGTTTATCCTTTAGATAAGATGCGTCAATTCTGAGTTAATGTGAAATTGTTAGGTTTGTCTACATAGTGTTTTATGACATTGAAATGCTTTTACTTCAATAGTAAATATGTATTGAAATTAGCTATTGTCACTTTAAGCACACTATTATTTACACTTGTTCGACAACTGAGAAGATGGAGTTTTTAAAAATACACTTTTTGAATGAAGTATTTGGGTACATAAATCAGCCTTGCACAATTAAGTAATTAAAGCTCACAGCAAACCTCATTCAATCTTTTTAAAAAACATTTTTTATAGGGAATTTGCCATCCCTGTAACTCTTGTTTTCACTTCCTGGTTCAAAGATGAAAGGCTGGTATCCTACATTCAACATTTGAGACAAAACTTGCAGAAAAGCATCCAGGGGTTCCCACCTTAAAAATAATTGGGTGTTTAGAATATGTAAACAGCAATATTTAAAATATAGTTTGAGTTAAATATATATGTAAGAAAATGTAAACAATATACTCTTTTTAAAAAGTGGCAAGTTATTTTGCACACTTACAAGTTTAGAAATGATCTAATATAAAATGATTGACTTTTATTGAATTATAGTGGATCAGGAATCTGTTCTGAGACTTCATGGCTTAGTTAGTACGTAGTTGAATTTCAGGGAGCAACTTGAGGCTTTTATAATTGACTATATACTGTTCATCAGGTCTCTCACTTCTGTCAAAGGAGCTTCCAGTTTTACTCATCCACCAAAAACCAAACTAATTAAGTCATTTCGTTTGCTCAACTTCCCTTATTCTGTCTCTCCTATAATCACCACCTTCCAAAAGACAGGTATATTTTTGAATCTCCATATTAATTAGCTTTGGCTCTCCCTAGCCTTATAGATAGATAGGAAAAGATGTGCCCTCAGCAGAGGTGAAAATTAACTGACAAGAACTGTATTATTTTTAATATTGCTTCTGTTGAAGTTTCTAAGTAGGAGTGGCAACAGAAGTACAAAGTATTTTCTCTTCAAAAACAACAACAAATCAGTTCAGTTTTAGAAGAAAAAATAAGATGTTTTCTCCACTACTTGGATGAGGGCAGGGAAATATCTGGGAAAGAATCCTGCTGCCAAGCATACTTCTTTTTAATGTAGGTGGCTTCCCTTTCCTTTCCCTCTCCTTCCTTCCCCTGCCCACCAAAAGAAGAAAAAACAAAACAAAAACCTCCACCCAAAAAAAAGGGATTTTGAGAAGTAGTGAAAACATGTATTACATAACTACCAAAATTAATTTTTTAGAGGGGAGTCACTGCATGCGAGTCCCACTATTTATCTGTTGGTGGGAAAGAGAGTGAATGTTGTATAACCAACATTAGGCCCATCACCACTGGCCTTCTTCTCCCCTTTCTTCTCTCCTACTCCTCCTTCAGCCATGTGTGGGTGAAGTACTATTGTTAGCTGCGCAGAGGAAGATGTAACAGATTGCTATACAAATAGTCTTTCTGAATTAAGCAAATCCATGTGCAAATGTCTGTAGGGCTCTTCAAGTGGATGCTGATGATTAGCTGACTCAAAGGGCATGTGAACTGATAACTATCAATGGGGTAATGTGGCAGTCTTGAATATTTGAGTGCTGGGGATTATAGCTAAAATATTTGTATAAATATAAAGAGGATTAGCATAACTACTTTGTTGCAAGGACTTCTTAAAATATAGCTCTCCACATGATTAAGCACTTAAAGTGTGTGGTGCTGTAATTTAAGAATCAATAAATAACATTACCACTTAAATGCTCCTACTTTTCTGTTATAACTGAACCCAGACTTAATAAATCCCTGTTTTTTGCAAAGGTTTAAATGAAAAGGTGTTTTTCCAAGTCCAATTTTAAGTGGTGAGTATCTCAAACCCTGACAAGATAAATAGTGTACATCAAGAATGTTGTGCTTATTCTGAGGAGAGGGCCCAATTCCATTTTTAATTATGGGGGTGGGGCAGGGTGTAAATTAAGGATATAAACCACTGTCCTCATTGATAAAGGTGAAAGTTAAACTGTGAATTGAGAAGTTTGTATAAACATCTAGTAACTAGATTTTTAATTATTCAGTACTTAATTACTGCATTCAGTATCCCTCAGTGGAAAAAAAAATACTTACCTTTTGAACTACCACTATTTCTACTTCATTTTCTTCTTTCTCTCTTTACTAATAAATTTAGCTGCCTGACTTTTGGCACCTAAATTTTTGTCAGACTATAAGTAAATTAGGATGGTTTTCTTGATCAAGTCCACTTACTGTTGTTTGCTATTCTGAACACAGTTGAAGCACAATATTTAAAACAGCAGCTCTGACTAGTCTTCACAGAACCCTTTTTGCATTCTGCACATTATCCTGAGATTTTTTTTTTTTTTTTTGGGAGGAGTAGGGGGGGCAACAGGAGCAGTACCATTTACAATAAAGAGCCCTGATAAAAAATGTTAATTAGGTATTCCACCCTCTAACAGGATCTAAAAGCTTTGTTGCAGAATTATTCTCTCCCTAAAACTGGACTTGACAAATACATTTTGGTTTTAAACCTTTGAAAACTGTTTTAAAGACTGGCTTAAGTTAAAATGGAAAATTAGCAACATTTAAATAGAGGAAAATGTTACCTAAACTTCAGCACCACATATTTTAGGTTTTTAATAAAGTTAACTTCTATAAAATATTAGCATTTTGGAGGAGGTAAGCACTTAAAATTGTCCAGGTGTACCTTTCAAATGTGCCAGAGGCTATCTAAAACTACAACAAAACCAAAATTTGTCATTGTAATGCTTATAATAAAAGCATATTGTATTGTAGAAATGTCTAGCATCTTGCAGCTGGGTTTAAGATCACATGTTAAAATTTTACTGCAATTGTGGTATAAAATGGTTACAATCTGTAAATGGCACCAAATAAACTAAGGTTATTTTTTAAAATTTTGTTTACAATGGCAATGTTATGAATTTATATGTAGAACAAGAATTGAGTTAATTTGTCTTTGATGCTCTGGCTACAACATGCCAAACTCATTGAGGAGGTGGTTGTACTTTTTGTTGCTCAACAGTGGCTCCTCCAGACAGGGATGATCACTGAGTTCAGGGGGCCAACTTGTTTGTTTATTTTTTGATGGAATGATGATGGATGTGACTAAAAGGAATACTAACTAAATGGAGGGACATCTAGAGATCTGTCAAGATCAAAGACTTCCCAGGGATAGCCAAAGACTCTTGAATGTGACCGGCAAGTGGGGCGGGGGTGAACCCTATTATGATTACAATTCTGCTAAACGTCTCCAAGATAAGAAGGACATCATTAACTTTACTCTCCTCTAAAGAGTAGTGGAAAAATCCAGCCCTACAATAGATACCTGGCTCCTATTCAATTATTTTCCAGAATAATCATAATTTCTACTAAAATGAAGACAGTAAAAGTAAAATACCATGAGACTTAAAATATATTCTAAAATTCTGATTTTAGTAGACAGTAGGACTTCCTTGAGAAGTCAGAGTAGGAACCAGCTATCCTTAACTTTTAACCTACCTTAAAGAAAAAAAGCCTTATGTGCTGAATATATCCTTTTATGCGGATTATTTAAAATATACAATTCTAATCTTGGTGGGGTTTTAATTCTAACATTTTCTGGTAACCTTTTAAGCAATTTTAAAAAAAGTACAGTCCCCCCATCGTTCTGTTATAATTGATTGGAACAACATTCTGCAATGTACTAATCAGTATTTTTGCCAATGGCAAGATGTTTTTGTTTATGGATAGTCAAGACGTGCTGCCAGCGAAAGTTTAATACATTAGAATTTCTTTTCACCTGTTGGCCTATGGAAATATTTAGAAATTGCTCTTTTTAGTGGGTTGGGAGATGCAGTGGTTGGGGGGCAGGTTTATTTCCAATAAGGAAACGGGTTGTTTTGTTTTTTTCCCACTTTTAGGACAAGTTTCTGAGCAGTGGGTCGGATTAATTTTACATAATGTCTTTATTGCATATGTTTAAATCCATATTAAAATTCAATTCCTATATGTAAAATGCTCATAAGTAATACATCACTTTATTCAAGTGAGTACTAAAAGTAGTTTATGCTGCTGCTGTGTTAGTGTTATGCTTCATTCTGAAATGAACCCAATGTAGTGTGATATGATGATAGGTGTCTTTTCTTTCTTCCAAGTATTCTAAAACCTAATGTTGTTTAGAGGTCATTGAATCGTTCATTAGACTTCCAAATCAGATAAACATTTCCCCCCAAAACCCCAAATGCTTTGTGGTTTGATAAATCTGACTTTCTGAAGTTTAACACACATGCCTATTGTATATTGTCTGATTTAAATTCAAAGGTCCAAAGAGAATTCCCAGTTATATTTAGGGAGTGTCATCTGATAGTTTTTATCGAATTTGTTCAGAATCTGACTTTGCAGATCATAAAATCTTCATTTGCTTACAGTGTTACTCTTTGTAATTATCAACTTTATTGAATACTCTTGGGAAAAGTGGTGGGCTTGTTTTGTGAGTTTGTATTCAGTGAGTCTGATTAAACATGGGTGTAGGCAGTCTGTACATTTTGCATCTCATCTAGCTATTAGGAACTAATGGAGAAGAATTAGTATTTTTAAATTGTTTTATCTTCCAGACTGATTTTTAAAAAAAAACAAAAACTATACAATCAAATGTTGTAATTTCTTGAGATTGTCAAACTCTGATTTGGATTTCAAAACTAAAGACTCTGACTTAAGGAATCATATTTAGCACAGAGCTGAACAGGATGTTCTTGAGAGAGCTTTCAAAATTACAGTCAAAATATGTGTAAATAACAGCTTAGCAAAGATAACTCTTAAATTGGAGCACTACTGCTTTATGGACACATAATTATCCTAAACAAAGTTCAGCTAGTAGTGTAGTAGGCTAATTCGGAATTTCTCAGCTTTGGAGAATTAGGGTGTCGTTGAAAGTTTCCTATATATGTGCATCTATCAAACATTTGGACTAAAATTCTCAAAATGTGTATCTAAGATAGTTATAGGACTGCAGTATGTAATTAAGTTATCCACTGTGTTTATGTTATTGGTTATCTTTCTCAACCCACACTTAGTGATGCTTTTATTTTCTGGAGATGCACAGACAGAAATTACAAGGATGGCTTCACCAAGTGAATTTTTCCTATTCTGGCACATGTGGAGAAATTAAAGGCTAGAAAATGAGATTCTAACTGCAAGAAAGCTGAGCAGAGGCACCAATAGGGATGGGACTGGAAAAATAATAGACTTGTAGGGGTATAAACTTAGAGCAATGAGAGTTGTGTGATAGACTCCATTGCAGTAGTATAGGGGAGAATAAGATAGCATTGCTTATCAGGTGCATAATGTGTTGCCTGAAAATTCTGTGGAATTCAGTTTCTTGGTTAAAGCATTTTTGCTTGAAAAAAGCATCTCAGCTGAACATGTGTGCTGAATAGTGACGCTCAAATGTGGTAGCCATTATAAAACTCCATTTTGATAAAAACATATCCAGTATTTACATTTTTAGCATTAATAACTTTTCTTTCTCTCTTCACCTCACTTCTTCACTCCCCATCCCCATTTAAGTCAGTTACCTTGAAGAATTAAAGAAAACTAGATTTGAAGGAATTTCTTTCTAGTACAACAAACATCATAGTGGAAGAAGAACTACAAACAGGAGGGGATATGAAACAACACCAGGAGTGCACAAGCTATCATTTGGTAGGCATTAATGGTTTGCAGCTCCTTGGGGACCTTTTATCAGATAAAGCTGTGGTCTCAATCCATTTGTAGCAACATACAAAATGGAATTAGATGAACAATCTGGTATGACATTTCTGTAACACTGGCTAGCGTTGGATTGAAGAATTGAAAATTACATTGGCTTGAGACTTTGCCTGGATCAGTGAAAGCCAAAGGGCCAGATCTTATCATTTCTAAGATAACTGCATCAGACTATGAATGCCATGTTGTGGTTTGCCAGTTCTCATTACCTTCTTGCCTATTTCACCTCAGTCCTAACCTAACTTGTACTGGCTGTTGCAAAGAGCTACAGCCAAGACTGGTAGTTGCATCATCTAAGGCTTTATTTCAGTTTGTCTACAAATGTAAAGCCTTTAGGTATGCAGCATGTCTTCTAGCTCTAGTGTATCTCAAAATGTCAGCTTCAATCAATATATCATCTTGCTGTGGGTGAAATGTCATGACTCCACTGCATATATATTTATCCCACAAACTATGAGGTTTAATATTCCTCATCCTTACCTTAGCTCTACTGTGCTTGATACTCCAAGGGAGATGCACCACTGGAGGCTCTGCCTGTAAATAGGCAGCTTGTCTAACCTGCCATATTAAGGCCATGTCTACACTACAGATCTTACAGTGGCACAGCCGAACCAATGCAGCTGCATTGCTGTAAGATCGCTTGTGTATCTCTATGCTGATGGAGAGAGCTCTCCTGTTGGCGTAATAAAACCACCTCTATGAACAATGCTCTATTGCTGACATAGTGCTGTCCACACTGACACTTCTGTTGGTGTAACTTGTTACTCAGGGTTTTGGTGGGTTTTTTTTTCACACCCCTGAGGTGACATAATTTATACTGGCAAAAGTGGTAGGGTAGACAAGCCCTAACTTTCTCATACAAGAACAGAAAAGGGGAGCCACTCTTGATCAATCAAATAAAAAAGTCACATTTCTTTCACAGAGCAACTGGAGTCCCACACCATAATTCCTGCATTGGACAATTCTCATTTTTTATATTAAGCAGACCTTTTTAAAGGAATTTAAATTTTAAAAAAAATCAATACACCTAGCATGTGATAATGCAAACCCACCATATAAATGTTTTGCTAGAAAAAAATAATTACTTAGTTCACTCACAATCAGTGGGTTAGCATGGTTACTGGCTATTATGGAGGTACTGGTTACAATGCCATAGAATATTGAACTTAAAGGAGAATGTCAGTCTACTATTCCTTACAGATGAAGAAAAACATGAGTACAGAGTGAATTCAGACTTTTACAAATACATCTTAGTTTGAGTTAAAATTCATTATAAATAGGTACTATAAGAGCTGTAGTGCTTATTATCAGACCATTTTTGTCCTGAATTGTCTTACTGCAAACACACTCTTCACCTTTTCATATACACAGTGCATTAAAGTGTTGTGCATAGACTATACTGAAGAAATTAGGTGTAATTAAGATAAATTTATCATGATTGTATACTAGTAGATGGAGACAAGCCACTAGCTCAGCTCATTAAATACAATCACTAACGGAGGTAATTCTATCAATCATCTTTCTTCTAATCTAACTTATATGTGGCAGTACATTTTATATAACTTTAATAAAACTGAGTAATTGGCAAGTAGAAAACTACCTGTTGAAGCTAAAATGAGAATACATATTCCCAACATTAAGGGTTAAAAAATAAATTCAGGGCAGTGTAAGTACACCAAAACCACGCATTATAAATTCAAAATATTGAGCAGTAAGGTTAAACTTAAAAAAAAAAAAATCAAAATGCAGTGAGCCATGGGAATGTGAGAACCAAAGACTGACTATGTAGAGGTGGTCAGGCTCTTAGGTTGTCCAGCTGGTGTCCACTCAACTCTGGGACCCACCCTCCCTAGTGAAAGAAATGTGACATGGTATCTTTCAAAAAATTGTTTGAATGCTTAGAGATTATCTATGAATATTAAAATAAACAATAAAGCGTCACAACCATCAAATTGGAGCAAACAAATTGGAATAATTTTGGATTGGATTTTAATAAAATGAATACCTAAAGTAATCAATCCTTATACCAATATTAAGAAGGTAGCTGTTTGGTCATATTCTTTCAGTGTGATTTATAATCAAAGTCAATCATAATATATCATTTCAATGTATAAAGTAGCTTTAATATTAAAACCAAATTATCTAATACCTGGGCCACAACCTCAGAGCCAACTATAAAGCTTTCTCAGAATTCCATTATGTAGTGGTACTAACCATTTCCTCCCACTTCTCCAGCCCCCCAGAAAAAATGTCAAATTTCTGCTCTTAATTTAGACAATATTTGTTTGCCAGAAGTTACAGATGACTACTTTGCCTCTCAAGACTTTAAAACATGCTCTAAAATAACTTAGAGATAATATTTAGGGCAGTTTAAATGGGTGTATTTCTTACAGGTGCCTTCCCCATGTGAAATTTGAGGATGCTCATACTAAACATATGCACACAGCCACACTTCCACATCCTAAAAATAAGTAGGTTGAAACATCAACAAGTTAAACAAACAAAATCAAAATAAGGGGGGAAAAAAGGTACTTACAATAACAAGGGTTTACAACTTCTTCAGTTTTTGCAGTATTTTGGACTCTGAGTAGGAGCTTCAATTGCAGTCAAGGAATCAGACTATGGTATTCTGCTAGTATGCTTCAGAGACTGGAGTAGCCTGCATGTTCATGTCATGCCTTCTCCCCAAATTGAGACTTTGAAGATTCTGGAATGTCCATCATTTGTCTTATAGCTTGCTGACCTGAAGGGTGAGGCCTCTGTGCCTTTCCTTCAATTCTTATGTCTTGAAAACTTTGCTTATTCTGCAAATCTGGTTTTAATTAGATGATCTTTTAGCAAGCATCAACCTGGAAATGTTCCAATTGAATCAGCAATTTTTAAAATCTTCAGTGCCGTAGTATTACGACGAATAAGCCTGTGACTGACACAAAAAATAAAAAAATCCGGATACATGAAACCACTTTTGAGAAATCTGGCAAGGGCTTTGCCAGGTGAAGAGGACTTTGACATTGTAATCACTTTATAAAGTTTCAAAATAAACATAGTTGACTGAAAAAACAAAAAAAAAAAAACCCAAAACCCTATCAATGACAAATCACTCAATAATCATCCATCAGTAAAATTAAAAATAAGTTCAAACTTACATTCAGTTTCTTCACCTCTAGTTTATTTATAGAAACTAGCCAAATTATAGCCAACTTTTTATTTTGGAACTCTTATGGTCAAAGCTTATCTTCTAGAATCTTCATCTTGATGAAGAAAAGTTGTTTTATAGCCTATCGAGATGAGATCTGCTTAAAATATAAATTTTAAGTTTTATGTAAGTTCTGTATTGCCATGTAAGTGGGCTTGGATAATTAGGTTTTTATTGGTAAATGTCAGCAAAGGTCTTTCATCATTCACACTCAGCTGACAAAAATAATTTCCATTGATCAAAATTTACAGATATGCAAAGTAAGATGCTGTTTGAGAACTTATTGAAGGAAAATCACATTGTATATTTTGACATGTGCAATTTGTGTTAATGGTTATGAAGCTTTAATTTCTTGAATCTCAATGTCAGTTGTTAAATTGTCTGACCACCATAATTTCCCAGGACTGAAAATTTAAATAGATAAAAATTGAAAAATGCTTAAATCCCATAATTTTGAGCAACTGTGAAAATGTAAATAAATGTATAAAACTAAACATCAGTATCATTAAAATTATATTTAAAAAAAATCTAATTCTGCCAAGCCTACATATAAGCTATTCATTTCACAGGAATATGTCGTTACGGCACTCATACAGCCTTAACTTTGCCCCATTAATAGTAATATGTTAGGGTCCCCAAACTAACTGATCCCCCTTGAGACCACCATCCCAGTTTGGTAGGCGGAGGATGGGGGGGCATAGGCATCTCTGCAAGCTGCACTTGAACTGTAATATGCAATAACTATGTAACTACAGTTTCATAGCATTTAATGTTTGCAGTCCTCGATTTAAAAAAACCTGTCTTTTAGGGTCGGTTTTCATTTATGTTCCTTCATGTCAGCACTCCAGGGAAGTTATGGTTCTTTTTGGGGCCTTAACTGTACACTTCCATCCCTTTTAAAAAATAAATAAATCCAGACACTAAGTTTAACCTACACGCTGAACTTCCTGGGTTTGTAATACTTACCTTTAGGCATAATTTTGTAATTCTCTTTGTATCCCTCTTTTAAAATCACTGATAACTTGTATTTAATTTAGCTTTTTTTTGCCTGGTTTAACAGGATGGAAGAAACCTCTGTAGTACTGTTTCCACATTACTCCCCTCAATGGCAGTTTTAACTGTTTCCATTGAAACAAGAACTCCTACCATCCTGCTGTCTTTTTAATAGTCCCCAAATCATGTGAACGCTAGTGACTAGTATTTCTTTGGAAAAAATACCACTCCCTCATCTTAAACTATCAAATTTGGGTACATGTGCATACATTTTAAAAAGACAGAAATAGATGACTGACATCAAACTCAGTCTATTATAAGCAGATACATAATCCATCCAGAGTTTTTTATGCTGTCTAGAAAGCCTACAAATTGCGTTCTGTTAGAAGAAAAGGGAAAGCAAATTTGAGCCAAGGGCCTGCCTGTAGCTTAGATCTTAGAACTATAAACAAAGTCACAAACTGTTTTTAAGGTTCACTGGGGTAGATTCTTGACTAGCTAGAATCCAGACCAATCTAGGATTTTAAATAGCCATGGTTATATCTTTTTAATTACACCCTGAATTGAATGAAGAGCTCTTGCAGGCTTTGGATCCTTTGAGCAGGGGGTTGGACTAGATGACCTCCTGAGGTCCCTTCCAACTCTAATCTGTGATTCTATGTTCCATACAACACACAGCTGCTGTTTCTGTGGGGGCAGTGCTATGTGCTTTATTTTGCAGTAATCCAATTTGGGGATAAATGGCCATATGTATGTATTGGCAAAGTCCAGATCAGTTGCCATTGTCAGTACCCTCACTACTGAAAATATTTTTTCCATACTTTATCATTTGCCTTGGTTGTTGTAACTTCTCCCTTTCCACAATGCCACAGCTAAAGTACTTTTCCAGCAACATCAACCTGGACCTTCACTCACCACTTGCCTTATAATTGGAAGAAACTGGCTTCCTGGCTCTTTCTAGATCAAACTCTCTCTCTTCATCCTTGATTCTGAGGCTTTGCGTATAATTTTGTTCCCACCTACATCACTGTTCTCACTTCCTTCTAGTTTCCCCACACCCAATTTTGTTTCTCCTCTTTCTCCTGATCCTGTTGTCCTGCTGCTTCCTTTCTTCCACTTTCTCCCGCTATTAGCTTTGGGCCTCTTGTCATGCTTTTCCTCCCCTACATGTAAACTGGTCTGACAATTCAACAACTTTCTTCCTTTAAACCTGTTTCTGTCTGGAAACCTTCCTAGATTCTTCTCACTTAATTGTGAAATTGATAAGGCTGCCTAGCTGGAAGTCAGGCAGAGAAGATACTGCGGCTTCCCCAATCCCAGCTTGCAGCAGCCCAGGCTTCTTGCCTCACTCCCAGCCAGGAGTGGAACCAGCCACCCTGGGCTTGGGCTTTCTTGTCAATTCCACCACTCCAGTGGAGTGGTGGAATTGACAAGAATAACAGCCCCATCACCAATGTAAGATGACAGTGCCTAAGTTGACACTGCATCACCCTAGTTATGTTGACAAAAGCCCTACATCTCTTGTTGAGGTGGTTTTATTTTGTCGAAAAACAGGGTAGTTTTGTCAGTGGGGGGATGATTGCAATGTATACACTAGCACTGTTTTTTCAACAAAACACTCTGGTGTAGACCAGGCCTTATGTTGCAAGGTGTTCGAGGTTGGGAAAGCATCTTATGTTTCTTCTTTGAGCAATGTCCCCTATAGATGCTCCATTGTAGACGTATCTACACCCCCATGTGGCTGATTGGAGATCTTTGATAGTAGTTTGTCTCTGTCCTCGAATGTACTGCTTCCTGCCTGCCAAGAGGCTAGTCAGCCTGTGTGGGCATTCCCTCCTCAGTTCTTTCTCAACTGCCCCTGCCTGGAGGTCAAAGCTATTAGTTCACGGATCATTAACTCTCTTTAATTTTGTTAATTTTAGCTTCCCTTGAAGCTTTTTTCCTTTGTTACCTCATTTGTTTTTTGTTGGCCCATGCCAAATTAAAAAGGCAAAAGGGTTTGCCTCCTGCTAACCCTGGGTGAGGGACCCCCTGGACAAACCTATGCCTGGCTCTCCAAAAAGTGCTTTAGTGTAGCAAGGAATCTATTCCAGTGACTGATGGGCACTCGCGGTGTGCTTGCTGCCTGGGAGAAAAGCTCAAATCCACAAAGGATGTGGTTGGTGTCAGCACTAAAACCCATTTCCAGGAAAGACAGAGTTAAGGCTGAAACTCCTGCTCATGAAGTCGGCCCTGGTGAGCACTCTCACTGCAACCTTCTACTTTGAAGACAGGGTATCCCAAAGAGATGAGCCACTCAATGAAGGCTGCTAAGAAAAAGTCTGAGTTCCAGCAGTGAGCCCTGATTAAGCTGGAAACAATCTCTGGCTTCATCAGTAAGGATGGTGCTGAAGCCACCTACTGCTGGTATTCAGGACACATGCAGTACTGAGCTGACAGTGCCCAAAGGCTTGATGGGCATGGGCAAAGTAGTACTGGTACCATGGGGGCATGAAAGGCAGAGATGATCTGTCCCAGGGAAGGCTACCTCGGCACAGATGTCAGCATAGAGGCTGGTGCACATGGCACTAACAGGCTAGGTCTGCATCTACAACTCCATCAGTGCAAGCCTCTCAGTACCGACATTTACTATCAGTACTGACTCCATCCGCACTGTCGGATTTCCGGTGCATGACAGATCTCTCGGTGTCTGACATGCTGGACTTGCCCATACTCAGTACAGCTCCACCTTCCAGGAATTGGGCCTTCTGATTAAATGAGCAAAAGTCAAATCTGGTCCTGGTTCAGAGAATGGAATTCATTGGAGCAGTGCTGGACTTGATCCAAGCCAGAGCCTTCCTGCTGGAGGTTTGCCTCTGGCCTATGTTGGACCTGATATCCAAGGTCACGGCTTTCCCAGTAATGGCAGTTCGGGCCTGCTTCAAATATTGGGACACATGGTGGCATGTACTTACATGGTACAGTATGCAAGGCTGTGCCTCAGGTGACCCTTCCAGAGGCGGCTGACATCAGTCTATTCCCCGAGCAGATGCAGCTTAGAATCAGTGCTCACAGTCCTGCCTCCGTTTCTTGTTTCGCTGACTTGGTGGAAAGACCCAGGATCAGTAATGAAGTGGGTAACCTTTGCTGCCCCTCAGCCATTGGTAGCCTTAGTCACGTACGCATCAGACCTAGGGTGGGGATCCCACCTTGACAACCTTAAGACCCAGAGCCTCTGGTCCCAAGAGGAACTCTCCCTATCTATAAATGTCGGGGACCTCAAGGCAATACACTTTGCCTGCAAGGGGTTCTTTTCCTGGATTTTGGGCATGGGTGATGCAGGTCTAACAGACAACAACACATCCATGTTTTACATCAGCAAGCAGCGAAGGGTTCAATCTTTGGCCCTGTGCCAGGAGGTCTTGGGACCATGGGACTTCTTCGTGGAACATGCATTTCACCTTGAAATGGCGCATCTCCCAGGAGCCTGAAACGTGCTGGCGAATCAACTCAACAGAGCCATATCCTCTACCCACAAGTGGTCTCTACCCAGAGGTCGTCAGTGTCATCTTCCAGAGGTGGGGGCCTCCCCAGGTGGACCTATTTGCCACCCAATAGAACAGGGAATGCCATCAGTTCTGTTTGCTGTGTGGGCACACTAGGAACTCCCTTTCTGTTTGCTCTTGTGGGCAGATCATCTGTTGCATGCCTTCCCTCCGATTCACAGAGTTCTCCTAAAGATCAAACAGGACAAGGCAAAGGTCATCCTAATAGCACTGGCATGGCCACACCAGCATCGTTTTGGCACTTTCCTGGACCTCTTGGTGGCAGCACCACTCACTCTCACTCCACACAGACCTAATCTCATAAGATCATGGTAGATTGCTTCACTCAAATCTTGCCACCCTGGTTGTTTGCTTGCTGTGTGGCTGAACCTCAAAGAGCAGGCCTGCTTGTAACATGTTCAGCAGGTCTTGCTAGACAGTAGAAAGTTTTCCCGCCAGGGCTACCTTCCTGGTTAAGCAGAAACTTTTCACAGTTTGGACCTCTGCATGGAATCTCTCCCTATCCTGATCTTCTCTGAAGTCCATATTGAACTACCTGCTCCACCTCAAGCATTAAGGTCTGGTGCACTCATCTATTAAAATTCACTTGGCAGCCATCTCAGCCTTCCCTCCCTCCTTCATTCCCCCTCCCCCCTACTGAATGTTATGTCAGTATTCTCCCCTGAGATGACAGTCAGGAGCTAGAAGGGCTCTACCCTGAGGTTTGGAAATCTATCCTCCCCCATGGGACTTAAATCTGTTCCTATCCAGACTCATGCCCCCCCCCCCTTTGAGCTGTTAGCATTGTCCTCCCTGTGCTTTCTGAATTGGAAGGTTGCCTTCCTGTGGTGATCAGAACCCTTATGTCAGAATCACCCTACGAGGTGTTCTTCAAAGACAAGGTCAAATTGTGCCCCATCCACTCTTCCTACCAAAGATGGTGTGTCAGTTTCATAACAACTGGGACATCTTCCTACCGATCTTCTTTCCAAAACTTTACAATTCCACTGAAGAACAGCAGCTTCATACACTGAACATTAGGCAGGCCCTTGCCTTTTTTATTGAGAAGACTAAACCCTTCTTCAAGTCCAAGCAAATCTTTGTAATAATAGCCCAAAGGATGAGATGGTTACCTGTGTCATCCCAAAGATTTTTGTCCTGGATAACCACCTGTATCAGGGCTTGCTATGAGCAAGTGAATATCACGCCTCCAGCCATCATAACTGTCCTTTCCACAAGAGCCCAGGCTTTGTCAGCTGCATTTCTCACATAGGCACCAATCCAGGACATCTGCGGAGCTGTGGCCTGGTGGTTGAGTCATACCTTTACATCCTACTAAGCTATCGCCCAACAGGCCCGGGATGATGCCGGTTTCAGGGATACTGCTTGGAAGTCACTTAGCATGGAATGGATATGAGTAAGCACTTGAAGAAAAAACTACTAACCTTTTATAAGTAGTGTTCAGTGAGATGTGTTGCTTATGTCCATTCCATGACTCACCCTCCTACCCCTCTGTTGGAGTTACCAGCAAGAAAGAATTAAGAGGGTGTGAAGCTCTAGAGGGTGCTAGAACCAACCCTACAAATTCAGTTTATAGGCCAAACAGAGACAATACAAACAAACTTCTGTTGATGCCCACCAGGGTCAAGCAGTCCTTGGACTGGTGGAAGGATCTGGCAAATGTCCATAGGGGAATCCTGTTTTCTCAGTCTTCCCTATATCTATCCCTGACCACCAATGTATCCCTCATATGCTTTGAATTTGTAAACTGGGTCCATCTGCCCTGTGTTGTGCGACCACTGAGATGTACATGCAGATGGTCCCCAACAGAGAGGCATGCTTCATATCAGTCTGCTCGAGTTCAGAGCAGTCGAGCGTATGTGCTCACTTCCTCCCACTGATGAAAGATGCACCCCAGGGTTATGACAGACAACATGGTCTGCATATATTGCATAGACCAATGGAGGGGTACCAGGTCTCATTCCCTGTGCACAGACACACTAAAACTATGGAGCTGGTGCATCTCCCACAACATCCTAATATCAGCAACCTGCCTACTGGGAATATACAACATGATGGCTGAAGCATACCTACAATGTCCTATTGGGGAAGTGCGATCCCGATAAGAGAGCCACCCCGTCTCCTGAGAGCAGAAGGGACCTCTTTAGCTTACGGTGCCCTTGACACTGGAGGCATTCCAGGCCATGAGGAGCTTGATGGCCCTGCCTTTACCACCTTCTTCTCAGCCCCCCAGTGCCGTCAAAGGAGAAGGCTCCAAGGGGAAACCTGCGATGGGTCCCCCGCAATGGCTGCACTGTTCCCCTGGACAGAGGCACCTGTCCCCAAGGGCCAAGTCACTGCATAAGGAGTTGATGTCAAGGCACCGATCCCTGAGAAGGTGCTCCTGATCCTGTCTCTGGGGTGTTCCTTGGTGATGGAATATCACCACCAGAAATGGTGGCCAACCTCCTTGTGGCACTGGTTGCGGTCTCCGGCACCGAGGGTCTTGCGCTCTGGAGGATTGCACTGATCCTGCTCATACTCACGCAGGTGTTCTCCAGAGGCGAGTCAGTGCCATTCCTGCTCCCCGGCACTGAAGAGTTTGCCCATACCAGTACAGCACAGAATCTGGTTGTTGGAAAGGGATCCTAAAGGCAAACAATGCAGAAAGTCAGTGCCTAGGCACCGATCCTTGACATGGCACCGGTCCCATGCATCCTCGGAACATGCAGCAGCCCAGCATTGGTCAGGCGAGTGGCACTGCTGATTATTCTCCTTGTGCTCCCTGACACTGAGGAGGCTTTCATGGGAATGCCATGGTACTTGGGGGTCGGGACACCGCTCCTCCACCCTGCAGCACCACACTGCGAGGGAGACAGCTGTGGCCCCCCCATGGTCATCCAGCAGTGAGTCCGTTTCTTCAAGGGAGGACAGGCACCCTGCTACCCGATTGGGGCACTGCCAACTCCCAAGAACTCAGGAGCAAGTTTCCTGCTCTGCGGCTCCTGCTTGATCCCAAGGCCAGTGACCATATTAGGGACTAGAACACCATCCTCAGGTGCACCTTCAAAAGGATTGGTGCTGGCTGTAGGAGCACCTAACTGGCCCCAGCTGGAGCGGACTCCACAGTCATCCGGTGCCTCCTAGAAACCCATCTCTGTCCCTTCGCCTGTAGGGGCAAAACGAGGAGGCTGATGTCTCTGCTGCTGCTGTTGAGAGCAGAACTGACGCCTCGAGGTCTGGAGCCAATAAAGGCCCAAGGAACGCAGTGTGTCCTCAAATCCTTCCGACCATGCAACTTGGTGTCAGTCTGGTCTGAGAAAAGGGCAGATCCATCAAAAGGGAGGTCCTTAATGGACTCTGAACCTCCTGCAACAACTCAGAAGACTGCATCCACGGGCACCGACACATGCAAGTAGTCAAGACTATTGGCCTTCTCAGCTGAGTCCACCACATCAGAAGCTGCCTGTAGGGCCACCCTAGCCACTGTGCTACCTTCTCAAGGATGGTGGCAAAGTCTGGTTCCTGCTCTTGGGGTATGGCCTCCACAAAACGCTTGACAGAGTCCCAAAGATTATAATTGCACCTGCCCAGGAGTGCCTGCTGATTATCAATGCAAAATTCAGGCTTGCTGTCCAATACATTTTTCTCCTAAAAAGGTCCAGTTTTTTTGTTGTCCTTGTTTTAGGCAGAGCCAGCCTAGATGGACTCCAATCATGCTCATAGGTGGCCACCACCACCAGGGAACCCGGGGAGGGGTGGGTGAACAGATATTCAAATCCCTTAGCGGGAACATAGTACTTTTTCTCTGCCCTCTTTGATGTTCGGGCCACAGAAAATGGTGTGTGCCAAAGGGCTTTCAGCACCTGGAGCACCCCTTTGTGCACAGGCAGGGCAACCCGGGCCAGTGCCACTGCTGTCCGCACATCAAAGAGGCTATCTGAGGCCTCCTTCAGCTCCTCTGCCTCCAAACCTATATTGGAGGCCACCCTTTTAAGGAGCTCCTGGTGGGCCTGAAAATCGTCCAGGGACACAGATGACCTTGATGCAACCGCCATGTCTGGATAAGACGACAAGGACTGAACTGGCACAGAATTTCCCTGCTGACGACGTCTCCTCATGAGAGTCCAAGTCCTCCTCCGAAGCCGACTCGTGCGCCCCCTCTGGGCCCACTGGGGACAGGATCCTCTCTCCCATCCATTCCTCAACTGACTAGCTCCCTTCCTGTCTGAGTGAGCCATGAATACATCGGACCGTTAGGTTCTTGCATAATCTTGGCAGGATATGTCCTGCAGTTTTCTTTTCTCCCCTCCTCACAACCCTCTCTCCCCATCCCTCCTGAGGGACCCCTCTCACAAGCAGTCTAGAGTTATAGAGGAGGTCCCGCCAGACATGAAGGGGAAAGGATTTTATTCCTAGTACTTCCTTATTCCCAAAGTGAAAGGGGTTTGTAGGCCCATTCTAGACCTGCGTCATCTCAACAAATATCTGAGACTGAAGTTCAGCATGGTCTCACTACCCTCCATCATTCCCTCTCTGGATCCAGGAGACCGGTATGCCACCCTTGACCTACAGGACACGTACTTCCACATCGCAATTTTTATGAGAAACAGACGTTTTATCCGCTTCGTCGTGGCCCACTCCCATTACCAGTTTACGGCATTACTCTTTGGCCTCATCTGCCCCGAGTGTGTTTACAAAATGTATAGCAATGATGGCCACACCCCAAAGATGCCAGGGTGTGCAGATTTATCTGTACCTAGACAACTAGTTGATCAAGGACAGGTCTCAGTCGCAGGTCCGAAATACCCTGGAACTCGTATGTACCGCTTGCCTCTGCCTGGGTCTGTTAATAAACGAACAAAAATCAACATAGAATTAATTGGAGCCATTCTAGACTCCACTCAGGCCATGGTGTTTCAGCCCCAGACTTGCTTCAAAGCCATGTCAGACATTATAGCTCACCTCCACCATCACAACTGCCAGATGGTGTCTGCAGCTGCTGGGCCATATGGCAGCTTGTACGTATATGTAGTAAGGCTCACACACCTAGGGCTCAGGCCACTTCTGGTACTGGGTACTGGTGAAGGGAAAAAAATTCCAGTTACTATTCATGGAGGCATGCATAGTATGAGATGGATATGAGCAACACATCTAGAAAAACAACAGTTACAAAGTGAGTAACCATCTTTTTTGAAGACTGGACTTGATTGCCTAATACTGAGAGTATGTCTATACTACATTTAGACACCTGCAACTGGCCTGTGCCAGCTTACTCAGGCTAAAGGGCTGTTTGATTGCAGTGTAAACATTTGGGCTCAGCCTCTTAGAGTGCTCCACTTGGTAAGACCCCTGCAGATGCCCCGCCCTCAGCTTTCCCTTCTCTGAATGACTCAAAAAAATCTTCAACACTTAGGTAAATAACATCCATTTCACAGGGTAACTTATTAAAATGGAGACCTCTAATCACAAAATAAAGTTTGATACCATATCTTAAAAGGTTCTGGCTCTACTGCCTTCAGGCTATTCATCAGTCTGTTTTCCTTCAGAATGGAAGGCTCTGAG
This sequence comes from Mesoclemmys tuberculata, assembly GCA_007922155.1. NCBI lineage: Eukaryota > Metazoa > Chordata > Testudines > Chelidae > Mesoclemmys > Mesoclemmys tuberculata. Next base: position 19,468,395 of record ML675649.1, on the reverse strand, counting down.
GCTTACACCCAGAGTCACTTGCTAGAGTTCAAATGGTTCAAACAAAGGACCAACAACGTCTGACCACACTAAACTTACTGAAAGTACCACATCTCTCCTGGTTCTCTCCCAGTTTTCTGCCCCTTATACAGGACAGTGGCAACAGGAGCATGCCAACAGGCCTTCTCATTCTGGAGTCTTCACCACCCAGGCCTCTCCCTGCCTCCCAAACCTCCTTGTACATAATTTCCTGACCCCAGTTGCTACCCTGCCCCCTATTTTACATTAGTGATTGGGCACTCCTTTAAATAGTATATCCTAGTATTTTTAAATTAAATTAAGGGTGTTTTTTCTACTCCTCGAGGCACAAGAGCTACACCAGATATGCTTAAGCTTATGGTTCTCCTCTTTCTCTCTGAATGTGTGCCTGTTGTCTCTTCAGTTTCACTTTTGCTGGTATTGTTTCTTGTAAATATTCTTTCACGATATGGACAAGCATGTGATAGCCCCCTTAGAACAGCATGATTGGTGGTGTCATGCTACAGCATGAGACAAGAAGTGCAGTTGGAAATCAATAGAACAGTTAAATTCACTATTCTAAATATTATCAAATGCTAACAGTAAGCTACAAGCACATCTCTATTCTGTTAGTCATTTTAGGTGTTACTTTGAAAAAAATCTACTCTTTTTAGTGAAAGGTGTGGTTGCCATCTTTCAGCATGTTGACACATTTGTTCCTGAAATGAGCTAGACTTGTTAATAACTAGGTTGAATATTAATAGTCCAGCTAAATATTTGTTGGCTTTTTCAACTGTAAGACTATCTGGGGAAGGGTGAAATTGATTTAACAGTAATTAGGTTTCCCTATAGCCCATCCATATCTTTTTATAGACAGGGACAGAGTACGTAACTTCACAGTATGCTTTCCTGTTCTAATACATGGTAATGATCTGGCATAGGATCAAGAAATATATCTAACAAAATATCACAAAAGTATTCTAGTTGTAATAGGTTTGTTTTGGTCTCTTTTACATTCATGGTGTGAACAGATCCATCTTAATAGGGAGAGTGAAATCTAACTGCAGATGTAAATTTAGGAACTAATACCTTGAAACATTTTCCTAAGATGAAGCAACAGCCTACCTGTTGAAAAACCAGGTCTAGTTATGTGCTTTGCCTCTAGACACAATTGAGCATGCGGCAGGGATACATGGTCAAACTGTAACAGCTGTCTTGAAATTGTACAACGCATACTTAACTTTTAAAGTGCCTTTAGTAAAGCTGCTGGAAAAATCTGTTGAATGAAAGCATTCAACACTTGAATTTAAATAGTAACAGAAATGTTTTTTATCTTTCTTAATGTGTAAACAGACCAATCGTTCTATTAATTTACTGGACAGTGAGAACTGTAGCCCAATTCAACTGTGCTAATTAGAAAATAATTGCATTTGCATTTTACTGTACATATGCTCTAGTAATAATGTTATGTAATGTGACAGCTTATAGAAATGGGACTGATTTATTTTGTATCATTTTAATAAATACTACTGTCAATATCAGGGCTTGACAAACCCCAGGCGCCAGGACTCCATGGCACCTAGAAATTTAGTTCTGACGCCAAGATTTTTTCAGGGGGAGCTGCTGCCATGCTCTGACAAGGGTGCCCCACTGCTGGGCTGACGTTGTGGGAGAGGGGCTGCTGCACTCGGGCCCAGGCACCCCACCGCTGGCCCCACATTGTGGGAAGGGGTGGGACTCGGGGGGGGGGAGGGGAGTGCAGTGGTTGCTGCGCTCTAGCCAGGGCACCCCGCCACTGGGCCTGTGTTGTCTGGCTCCTTAATTTTTGGGCTGGCTCCTAACTCCAGAACAAATTTTTCAAGCCCTGGTCAATAAGTATTAATACTTGCTCTAATTGAAGTTCAAAAACTGCTATGAAGTTTTATATGCATTCACTTTTTTTATAGCTTTCAAGTAAAAAAAAAAAAAAAATTAAAAGCCTCCTACATTCAACTCAAAATTAATGTGGAGCTTTTTGTACAGGAAGAATAAGTATACAAGACATAAAATTAATAATATGTGGCTATAGAATGTTAACTGCACAAGGCTTACATATTTTCTAGTGAGAGATGTGAGGCCACTAGGTGGCATAATATACCAAATAAGTAAATTAAACCACTCTCACAAAAGTCTCCGACCTCTTCCTAGCTAATGTTCAGAACAAGTACTACATCTTCATCCTCCTTGATATGTTGAACACTTTCTACACAGTTAGCCATTGCTTCTCCTCTTAAAATCTTGTCTTGCCATGGCTTCTGTAATTCCTCTATCCTGGTTCTCCTACATCTATAACCAGTCCTTCAAAAAATCCTTATCATCCTCCCTTCAACTGTGACAGAGTTCCAGTGGGCTCTTTCCTTGGTCCCCTTTTCTTCTCCCTCTGCATCTTATCTCTGGATAACCTTATCTGCAAATACAAATTCAACTACCATCTCTAGGCTGATGACTGTCAGATCTAAGTCTGATCTAGACTTGTCTCTTTCTGCAGCACAGGATCTCTCACAATTCTGGATGTCTGGGCTGCTTCCTTCTATGCTGCAGTTCACGGAGGTAGATTTGGCACTGCATGGCCTGGCAATGTACCCTTTCCTCTTTTTGCCACCAGATTCTCCGCCTCTGTGACAGTGGTTAGTTGGCAGTTATGCTGCTCCTTTTATTTCTGCCACACACACACCCTTTTTAGGGGGTAGCGGCAAGCAATTCCCTATTTCAGGCTTCTTTCCTCCTTTATGGAGGAAAGCAGTGTTAAGCAGTCTGATGTTTTAATTCACCCTGAACTTCTGCTGCAGTGTTTCCCTGCCAGTTATTCTGCCCCTCTATAGGCATGATAGAGCAGCCAAGAAAGCATTGGGTGAAATCCAAGCAGTGCTCTATTTGTGCGGCAGCTTTCCCAGGCTGGATGTAGCCCTCCTAGTCTCCTTAGAGGCTTTCCGTACTCTGCTCTTCCTGTCCTTTTTTCCAGGGGTCACACCTGCCCTGGTGGGTAGGTAGTCCCGTATTCCTGTCTAACTCATGCCCCAAGACCTAATGCATTTACAGTCTACTGGCTGGGCACAACTCACCATCTGCTGACCCTGAGAATGCTGCCTCACAAATGGAGCACTGCTTATATTTGACCCGATGCTTTCTTGGCTGTTTTGTCTACTGGACATAGTTATAGTTCGTTACTTCTGGAATATTCATATATGTTTTTTCACTGGTTTGGAATAACTCATCTGGCAGCAGACAGAAGCAAGGAAGATATAGAAAGAGCACATAGAGCCAAATCTTTGATCCACTCCCATGAGCTGTAGAGGTGAGCAGCCCAAATGTCCAGAAATTTGGGAGACAGTTCTAGCAGAAAGGAAATTATCAGTAAGAAATTTTTTCCATTCTATCCAAACCAAAATCTTGACCTGCTTCTCCGACATCTCACTGTGGATATCTAGCCATCAGTTCAAGCTCAAACATGGCTAAAACAGGCTTACCCACCCTACATCCTTTTTCCATCCCTGTGGACAACACTACAATTCTGCCTGTTAATCAGGCCCTTAACTTAAGTATACTTTGACTCCCTCTTGAGCCTCACATCCAAGGTGTGTCTAAATATTGCAGACTTTTGCTGTATAACAATCTCTAAGATATGGCCTTTCCTATCCTTCCACATAGCTAAAACTCTTTTCCAGGCTCTCATTATCTCATGTCTTGATTACTGCTACATCCTTTTCTCTGGTCAGGACATATATCCTGCTCACATCCATTCAGCATGCCTGCTGTAAGGATCATTCTGCTACCCGTTGATCTGAACTGGTATCCTTGTCTTTACATCCCTCCGCTCTTTCTCCTTTCTCTATCACATCAAACATAATTTTACCTTTATTACTATCAAGGCTATTCATAGCCTGTCTTCACCATACCCATCTTCTCTCATTCAGTCAACTCCCACCTCTCTTTGGTCTGTGATGCTAGTTTCCATCACCTTCTTGTTAAATTTTTCAAAAAGTACCCTCGTGTTTTCTCCTATGCTGTCCTTCATGCATGGGAAGGAGCTCCCCATAAACCTCCACAAAGTAATCTCATCATCCTGCAAACTGCTGTAATGCCTACAGAAAACTTGTGAGAACTAGTAGGTTGCTGGTGCACTGAGAGTATTGCTTATCATGCAGACCAATATTGTCTTATTGTTTCCTTGCATTCTATCATCCGTCTATATTTATCTGTTTCTTGTCTTTGATTGTATTGATTCAGATCTCTTTTTGGTCTGTCTGTTTGTGCAGTGCCTAGCACAATGGGGTCTTCATCCATGAGTAGGGCTTTTGGCGCTACTGCAATACAAATAATAAATGTATTCAATATAAACCCACTACTGATATCTAAGTTTTGTTACGTTACAGTGTATAAATTAAGATGGGATATTATGCTATAATGTGAATGGAATTGGAAGATGTAACACCACTTTGTTCCAAGCATATAGTGAAATGTGTAGTTGGTTTTAAAAAAATAAAATTTGCTCTATTTACCCCAGCAACAACAAAATATAGTTTTGTCACAACATCAAATTTTTTAATCTCTGTTACAACTCATTCCCCATTCTACCTTTTTAATTAAAAAATTAGATCAACTGCTGTTTTCGTATAATTGAATAGTAGAATTTTCTGTGGTATATACATTCAAAGATAATTCTGTGCTGGAAGAAATAAATATGGTACGGAAAGTTAAACATTTAACAGGGCTTTATGTTACTTTTCAATGATGAAGTCCAATTGGACACCAAAAAGGTTCAAGTAACCCAATCCAAAGATTCAGTCAGAACACTGCTTTGGAGACATTTTGCCCAAACTGCTACTTTTAATTAGAGCTCCAACTCCTGATCAAACAACTTTAAATACTTTTTTATTTAAATAAAACTGTCTTGAAGGATATGGGGTTATGGGTTTTTTGGTTTGTTTTTCCCCCCCTCTCTTAGGCTGGGGAAAAGTGCATTTGAAGCTTTATATAGAGATGAGTTTAATTTGGATGGTGGGCTATGGAAGACATTTTTTTTTTCTCTCACACCATTGCCATTGGAGAAAATATTTCACTATATTCATAATTGCCCCACTAGACATATGGGTATTGTGACTAGCTAGTTCTGACTACTGCCTTACAATGTTGTCATTTAGAACACCTGATTTGTCACATTAAGTGACTTAGAATAGTAAAGAGCTTCACATTTTCTGCATCCCAGTACCTTCTTTCTCTTTGAGAGAAATCTTAGTTAAAAAAAAAAACAACCCTCAAATCCCTAAGAGTTATAGAATCTAGATGAATTTTTTTTTTAAGGGGGAAGTCGAACAGATTGCAATGATGAAACCAAAAGGCCAGAATGAACATGATGAAGGTATGCTTGAATACTTAGAAGACATAATAGGATCAGGACGGTTAAAAGATCCCATTCAAGTTCTGTGTCGCAGAGTTGAGATGTTAAATGAGCAGAGAGGAGAGAAGGTAAGTCCTCATGAGTGTTCACACTCAAAGTCAAATATAGAAAAAAAAAATCCTTAAGTTCTGGAACTTTATTTCAGAAAAGCCATTGAAAGCATCAACGTAGTTTTTTCCTTTTGATTATTTAAGGGTTTTTGTTCATCGGAGTAGCTTTAACTTTTTTATTTTAAGAATGGTTTCCTATAAAAGTGTAGGGAAAGTGAAATTGTTTGATTACTTGTTTGTGCTACAGAGGTCACCCATTTCTGTTTTATACACCAATTTTAAAAAAATCATCTCAGCAGGAAGTTCATTGGAAATCATGATGATTGGTCTCTGAAGAATAAGGTAGTGCAGTCAGTCTTCCAGAGATGAGGATTTCCTAATATGAACTAGTTTGTAACCAGAGATGACAAGTGCAGCTACTTCTGTTCCAGTGTTGGTCATAGCCAAGCTATGTGAAAGATGCATTTCTACTAAATCAGGGATTGGATTCCCAAAGTAATCAGAAAGTTAAAACAAGAACGCACCATGATGATATTTCATAGCCCCAGCTTGGTAGAGATAGTTAGTACTTGGACCTGCGGACCCTTTTAATCCAACCTCCATTCTGTTACTAGTCCTCCATTATATATCACAGCATTAGTGTCAGATGCTGCACCCCATTCCATGCAGTCTCTGCCTCATGGTGTTGATGCTCAGTGGCTAACTTTCACCTGTCACACGGAATGTTCTTGTATTGTATGGAAGGCTAGGAACACTTCCACTTTCAAGTCCTTCCCTGTGAGCTGACTATGGCATCTGAAGTATTCCCATACTTGAACGATTGATTCCTGGTAGGCTGATCTCATCAGGAAGTCAAGTCGGCGACAGGGTGTCTTATACAACTTTTGACAGTCCCAGGAATTCACATAAATTAAGAAGTTTGCTTTGTTATCCACAAGGTCAATAAGCTTTACAGAGGAAAGGGTGGACTCAGTTTCTGCAAGAGCATTCCTCCCCTCAAAGGTTTCATACAATGGGCAACCTGATTCCACGCATCACCCACGGACCATGAACCAGAGTGTATGAGTGCCTCTCACTGTGACTCCTTTTTGCCAAACTCCACTTGCACGCTGGGTTCCACTTGAGCTATTGATCACACAAGGACCACATCAACTCGAGGGTGGCTGTTCATGCCAGATTTGTCACCTCCCTAACTGGGTAGTTGAACCTGGAAAAGATCATGATAGGAGTTCCCTTCAGCCCTCCTACCACTAGGGCAGCCATTGTGATGGGATGCCTCTCTGCTGTGGTGGTGGTCTCATTTGGACAGCTACAGTGCTCAGGGCACCTGGTTCCCCAAAAAAGACCGGACTACATATAAACTTACTGGAATTTGGGACAGGCCACCGTGCATGCAAGGCCTTTCTTCCTGTTATAAGCTCACTCCATATACAATAATGTTGGACAATATCACCACGGTGGTTTCTATAAACAAACAGGAAGGAATAATATTCTATCCCTTCTGCCAAGAAGCCATCAGACTTTGGAACTGATGCATAAGAAATTGCATCAGGATACAGCCAGTGTACTTTCCTGGTATTCACATCTCCCTGGCAGACAAATTAAGCAGAAGCTTCTCAATAAACAGGTGGGAGGCTCACGACACCTAAGTGAGATATTTACATATTGGGGTACTCCACTATCAGACCTTTTTGCATTCCAAGCAAACAGAATGCTTCTCCTGTATTACTCCAAGGGAGCTGTGGGTTGTGACTCCTAAAGTGATGTTCTGATAAAATCCTGGATAAACAGCTTCAGATGTGCCTTTTCTCCCATTCCCCAGCATCTGCGTGTTATAGGGAAGATATGCTGGGACAAAGCCAACATCATTCTCCTACCACCCCATTGGCCAGATAATTCTGGTTCATGGAACATTTGACAATGTCTGCCTGTCCACCAATCAGGATCCTCCAGTTTCTGGATCTCCTAAATCAGGACAGGGGGAAGACCAGT
>ML675649.1:19435636-19460519 GCA_007922155.1 Mesoclemmys tuberculata | reverse complement strand
GTTCGACCCCCGTTCAGATAATCCTTAACCAGTGTAGAAAAGTGTCTAGTAGAACCTGCTCGCTGGCCAAGTGGAGATATTTTCCAGCCTAGGCTGGACAACACCAACATTCTCCAGGTATTATAAGTAGGACTTGGCATGGTTACTTTTAGAGAAAGTCATGTACAGGTTGCAGGCAATAAATAAAAATTCACAAGCTGTGATCTGTCCAAGACTTTTACTAATAATAATGGGGAGAGAGGAATGACAACTGGAGCCCCATAGGGAAGACTGATAGCTCCAGCCCCACTGCTATGGACCACATATCAAAAAGGATGTCAGAATTCCCTCTAAATCAGGTGGTAGATCTACTGATCTTTTCTAAACTGCACATCCATAAGTATGAGGAGATTTGCATGTTTTGGATGTGCACAGGGCACTCTCTCATTCTACATTGACAGGACTGTTTTTTAGATCCTCCCCCAGTCTTCGTGTCTTATGCTGAAAGAATCAGAGGACAAAGTGTTCACTGCCCAGAGGCTGCCTAATAAGATTTCTTTGTGTACATGAACCTGTTATGAATTTGCAAACATCACACCACCAAAGAGTTACTGTTTATTCTACAAGGGCCCAAGCCTCTTCGGCAGCCTTCCTCAGTAATGTCCCTGTTATGGATATCTGCAGAGCAGTAAAGTGGTCCTCTATTCACACATTCAGACAGCATTATGAGATTGCCAAAGTGTCCAGTGCAGACACCAACTTTTGAAAAATTATTTAAATATTTTCTGAGTTCTTGTTACCATTGGACTGCTGCTTGGAAATTGACTCATATAGAATATATGTGTGCAGAAGGAAGAAGAAATGGCTACTTATCTGTACAGTACCAGTGGTTCTGTGAAATACGTTGTGCACATATACTTGGTCCACATCCCATCCTTCATCCCCCACTACTCAGAGTCTAATGTCATCAGGACTCCAGTGCAAAGAAATTGAGAGGGGATAGAGATGGCCCTATCCTGTATGCCCTTTGTTGAAAGAACAAGGACATTGAAAGAACAGCTCTGACGGTACTGCTGATCAGAATCTCTGGCTCAAATGCACTGGATGCACACACACCTGAAGTGGAATATGCATGGGCAAAACACATCTTAGAGAACAACAGAATAGAGGTAAGTAACAGTTTCTTTCAAGTACAGGAGTGATTCTCATCTGTTTGTAGCTCTTATGTTGTTAAGGAGTCTTCACTATCCCACATTTCCTATACTGTTAGTAGGAGAGAAGCAGGAAACTCCACAGCAGTTCTGGTGTGAAAAAGGTTGAGAAGTATTCCACTGAAACAATGAAGGTTTGCAATTGTAGAAGATGAAACATTCACAAGAGCTGGACATACTATGGAACTTGCTTCCTCAACAGAATAACTACAGAATTTAATCACTTTCAGAACTATAGACAATGTTAAGTTACAGTATTTGACTTGGCTTTCCCTCAGCAAATTCTTGATACCCAAAGTAATTACACTATTTCTCATTGCAGACTAAAAAGGAAGAAAGTTTACTTACTTAGGAAGTCATCTATATTAAAACGATGGCATATAAGAGCCTACATTGAAAAAGGGCTATTTAAAAAAATTGTTCTTCAAGAGCAATAGATATAGCAAAGTTAATACACTTTAGCAGTCTATATTAGGAATAATAATTAAAAAAAAATTCCCACCTGCACTACCTTTTGGTTTGACTGAACTGATTTTAGCACAGGTGGGAGTCCTCGTTTTAAAAAAAAAAAAAAAGTCTGGTTCCATGTCTTTCTTATAAAGCCTTCTATATCCTGGGTGGGGCTTTTTTGTAAAATTCCCTGGGTTAGACAGACATGTTGCTGTTTGTCTTACATTATTACCTAGAATCTCCAAATAGGTTTGTACGCCATTGTGCTATATAGTCCCTTCTTGAAAAAGCTCACAATCTTAAATTGTGTTGTAAAGTTAATTTCGGAAGAGATTTTTTTCCAGTGTATGGTCTAAATTGGCCACCATATATAAGTGTGATCAGTTTTCTCACTGTTCATTATTCTTTCTCTGAAGTGCTGTTAGAATTTGAGTTGACTTAGATGTTGTATTTATCTTTTCTAGTTGAACAGAGTTAAAATGGTGGAGAAAGAAAAGGATGCTTTAGAAGGAGAGAGAAACAAAGCCATTGAATTTCTTTCTTTGGAAAACAAAATGTTTAAGGAAAAGAATCGTATTTGCCAGTACTACATGTAAGTAACACCTTCCTTTCTGAATTTTTGATGTTGGTGTTGTAGTTACTAGTTCTCCTTTGAGTGCTTGCGCATGTCGATTCCAAGTAGGTGTGTGCATGCCTCACGCAGAGTCGTCGGAAGGTTTTTCCTCTAGCAGTACGCCTTGGGTCAGTGCAGATGCCCCTGAAGTGGCGCCTCCATGACACTGTATTTAGGACTCTGCTGACCCACTACCTCCTCAGTTCTTTTTTACCACCTGCACTGATGGTTATTGGACCTTCTCCCATCAACAAGCTTTCCTTCAGTTTTAGAAACTCATCAACCTGTAAATAATTATTGTTTAGTTTTTAGTTAGATGATAATATTTGAAGGAACTCCCCCTGCCCCTCCCCATTACTCCTTGGGACCAGGGCATGCCTTGGTTCCAAGGTTTCAAACTGTGGGACCTACCACAAGCCTATACCCATGGGCAAGCCCCATGAATCCCAGTTGAAGTTTCTAGGGGAAACCCATCAGGCTGACTGGTGTAAGATTTGCAGGGGTTTACATCTAAGGACCAAAAAAGACAGGAGTGCCAGCCTCCTCTTGGAGGCAGGTCTCCACCTTCAGCCAAGCCATTCAGACTCTGAATCTAGAACCTCAGTGCAGAGCGCACCAGCCTCTCTAAAGGAGGCTACGGCACAGAAGAAGGAGCCAAAACTGAAGGACCGTTGGCACTTCCTGGCACAGAAGACCCCCCACTGTTCCCACTCTGCGGTTCCACACACAAGGCAGAAAAAAACAGATAGAGGGTGTTCACCTACAGTGAGGGCTGCAGGGAAAGGCAATAACCATATTTGTCCTGTGGTGGGGCACTTAGCACCTTTCCCTCCAGGATCAGCACCATTGACTTCAGCCCCACAAGGGTACTGTCAAGTTCAGTGCCGATGGACTCACCTGACAGGGTGAGACACGTGGGAGAATTGCACTCTTCTACCCCAGACACATTTGAGGCAGCCAGGGACCTGACAGTCATGATGGCACAGCAGTCCCCTGCCAGAATGGAGAAGCAGGAGATAAGAGCTCCAGCACTACAACAGAGTGTGTGGTCTAGAGGCAATAATGAGGCACCACTAACCCTCTCCCTGGTACCGCTCCCTGATCCTGTCACAATCAGCACTGCCATGGTCTCCGCATTCAAGAGTCACAGTCATCTGACTCAGAGGAAGAATCCTACATCTTCAGGCACAGCTGACACTGTTCACACAGGCATAGCTATAGACAGGTGAAGGGGCAGAACTTCTTCATGCGACCTTGGCCAGCACAGTGCCAGATGTCTGTGCAATGGCTCTTCTGGATCCCGTGGATGTATTATCAGGCCCAAAGGACCTCTTCCAGGTGACCCTACTCAGTCGCTTCTCAAGCATGGGGCCCACAACCATCAGTGACCTGACCATCCCCCCATGGAATTGAAAGAGATGACCTCGACACCAAAGATAGCACAGAGTACGGTGCAGAGACCAGTACCAGCGGGGATCCCAGAACTGAGTTGGACACCACAAGGGAGTCTCATGACCCTCTAGGAAAGGAAGATCTGGTCCCACCCAGGGCGTCATCGTCCTTTCCCAATAAGGCGGTGGCAGGAACTTCAGCTGGATGACACATTGCAAGCACCGCTGACTTTCATCTTGGACTCTGCTACACTTGAAGCAACTAGGGCTGGCAATATCATCTATAAAGGTGCACATAGCAGCAATCTGCATTTCACCTGTACGAACAGGGGTTCACTGGTTTTGCAAGGGTCCGGATAGGCACGATCCTCATGTTCTCCATTCAGTGCCAGCATGGGATTTTAATTTGAGGACCATGCCCTTTTATAAATCCAACCAACTCTTCATCACTTAGCAGATATGATGAAAGGTCTCCTGGTGTTGTCCCAGAGGATTTCATCATGGATTACCTCCTGTATGACCTGGTTAAGGTGCCAGCCTCAGCACTCAGAGAGCACTCTACTAAGACACAGGCTTCCTTGGCAGCTTGCTTGACGCTGCTCCCCGCACAGGAAATCTGAAGGGCCAGAACCTGGTTATCAATCCGCACATTGATAGCACATTATGCCAGCACTCAGCAGTCCAGGGACGATGCAGCATTTGGCAGAGCCGTGCTTCAGTCAGCGATTCCGTGAGCTCCCACCCCACCACCACCTTGAGAATCACCTACATGGAATCGACATCAGCAAGCACTCAAAGAAAAAACCTGCCTACCTTTTCATAACTGTTGTTCTTCGAGATGTGTTGCTTGTGTTCATTTGAAGACCCACCCACCTTCCCATATGTTGGAGCCTGCTGGCAAGAAGAAACTGAGGAGGCAGCAGATCACCAGGGCCTAAATGCAATGCCATGGAAGTGCCACTCCAGGGGCTACCTGCACTGACCTGAGGGGTACTGGTGGAGGAAAAATCTTCTTATGTCTATGCATGCAGTGTGCGCACACCTACTTGGAAGGGATATAAGCAACACATCTCAAAGAACAATTATGAAAAAGATAGGTAACCATTTTTTAGCCTCCTTGTCTCCATATTTATGGTTGTAAATATTTTTGTCTGTATGAATCTCCAGGAACACTCAAAATTTTAACTGTATTTAAAATTTAAAAGCAAATTTAAAAGCATACCAAGTAAAATGAGTACCTTGTTCCCATTTATGCTAAGTATTAAGTTAAAAATTATTATATAATACTTTCAAATGGCAATAGTCCATGTTGACACCAAAAAAACTTGGTTGCTAGCTTTCTTTTACTTCAACTTTTTTTTCTCTCATCCCTTTTTTCCCCACCCAAAGTAAAGTAGTTTGACTGACAGACTTCCTACGGTCAACCTCCTACTTTAAAGAAAAACTAAATATTTTAAATGGATACTAAGATTGTCTACATCAAGCAGCAATGTGCCCTACAGGAGGTATTATTACTAAAGCACACTAATATGTTGCACATTAATTGGTTCATGTAGGCCCTACTGGTGTGCACTCAGGGTTCCCTAGCATGCTTTAACATAGTACTGCATTATGTTAAAGTGCATTAGGAAAATTTTAGTACGCAGCAGTAGGGTCTACATGGACCAATTAATGAGCAATTCGTTAGAGCATTTTACAAATTACACCTCTGTAGGGCGCATTACTCCACCATATAGACAAGCCTGAAATTATTTACATTTTCTTAACTAAAATCTTTTGATTTGTTTATCCTCATTTTAAATGCATTTAAATTGCATTTATCTAGCAATGATTAAGCAGGAGACTGAATCTTTTTATATTTACTGTTTGTTGTAATTGTAGGATTCCAAAACTACCAAATCAATTTTTTTTTAAATTCTAGTAAATTTGATACCAGTGTCTTTTTTGTAATCCTCAAGCATGTCAAATATATGTATTTCCTCTAGTTATGACCTGCAGAAACGGATAACTGAAATGGAAACGCAAAAGACAAAAATTCACGAAGACACTAAAGATGTTAATGAGAAGAGTAGTAAACTTGCTGATGAAATGAAAGTTAAGAATAAATCTTTGAAAGATATAGAAAAGTAAGTACTTCTATTAGCTCACAAACTATAATACCACCTTTTGTATTTTGCACCTGTAAAGCTTTGAGTTCAGAAAACAAACTGTTTTGTCACTTCTTCTGTTTTGACTCTTCCATACCAAGTGGTCTTTTGTACTCAGTCTGAATTACTGACCTCTGAGGTGACCACTAAGTTCTTAAGTACTCATGCTGCGCTTTCATACTTCCAATTAGGGTTGGTGGGAGTTGAATGACCAGCCCCAGACTGACTTGGGGCTCGTCCATACTGCCACCGGCAATTGACGGGAGATACAAAGCTACATAAAATAGCGTCTAGATGGCGCTGTGTTGACAGGAGATGCCCTCCCGTCAACAGTCTTACCCCTTTCAGGGAGGTGAACTAATGGCATCGACCATAGAGCTCATCTCCCATTGGTTGAGCGGGTCTACACAACCCGCTCAATCTACCCTGCTGCATCGATCGATCTCACTCACTGATCTCATTTATGAGAGACATGTAGAACCACCATTCACTGTTACGAGCACTCATGGATGACTCTACCCAGTCCATATGTACCACCTCCCTGACCATACTGTGATCTTTGGGTGGCCTATCGCCACCAATTTTCTAGGGTCTCATCCACCACCCAAAACAGAGAGAGACAGTTTTCATCACCCTCCCTCTCCAGGAGATTGGGACTGCAGGAAGAAAACTTTGAGAAACAGGAAGTGAGGGCTAATGAAGTAATCTCTCCACCAGCCAACATCTCAATTTCACCCCCAGATGAAGTAGTCACGCCACCTCCACCCTCCCTGGCTGATAATTTTAAATAATTTCAGGATCTTATTAAGAAGGTCACAGATTCTTTGCAGATCTCTCTTGTAGAAGTTAAAGAACCACATCATAAGTTGCTTGACATCCTTTATAAAGCTTCATCTGCCCACATCACCCTGTCTGTTAACGAGCCCCTTCTGAACATACAAAGGTCATCTGGCACATCCTAGCATCAATTCTGTCCACATGCAAAAAAGCGGATAAAAATATGATGTCCTCTAAGAACTCATTTTTATTTTTATTTTCTCATCCCTCTCCTAACTCCTTAATGGTTTGGGCAATTAACGAACAGGGAAGGAATCACCATGCCCTATGATAAAGATCATGAACTCTTCAACCTGTTCAGTAGAAAATCATATTCATCAGACGCTTTACAATTCAAAATTGCCAACTACCAGGTATTTTTGGTGAAGTACAACTATACAATTATATTGAACATCATCTACCAGCAAAACACAGAGAGCATTTCCAATCAGTTATTCCAGAAGGCTGACAGCTTGCCAGAACATCTTTGCAGGCCTCTTTTGATGCTGCTGATACTGCCGCTTATTTGATTTCTAGGGTGGTACTTACGAGAATGGCCTCTTGGCTTCACCTCTGAGGATTTCCAATGGAGGTCCAGAATACAGTGGAAGACTTTCCTTTTGATGGCATTTAAACTGTTTACTGACAGCACAGATGAATCGCTGTACACATTGAAGGACTCCAGAGCCACTTAATGTTCATTGGAGCTCTATACACCTACCTGAAAGAGAAAGTTTAATAAGTCCCAGACAGTGCAGAGATCTTGCCCCACCCAATTCTTAGGTTCCCAGAAATCATATGAACTTCAACACAACAGACAGAGATTCCAGAGGAGAGAACCTTCCCAACCTTCAACCTCACTATCCTCCATCTCGAAGCACCCATTTTGGGTGGCTGAGATCCTAAACTAACATCCCCTTTCATAACAACTGCAATGTTTCACCTGCCTTTCTCCCTTTGGAGAGAAAACCACTTTTACCACTTCTGATATGGGAGTCTATTACTATAGACAAGTGGGTGTTGGAGATTTCCACAGGGTACTCCATCCACTTCCATTTTCTTCTGCATGCCACCCCTGTTCCCCATTCTTCAGGGATTCCTCTCAAAAGATCCTGCTATTACAGGAAATAGACTCTCTTCTACTCTTGTATGCTATAGAACCAGTTCCCATAAAGCACAGAGGGAAGGGTTTTATTCCACATATTTCCTGGTTCCAAAAAAGAACAGCAGCTGAAGACCCATCCTAGATTTAAGACTATTCAACACCTTTGTAAAGACACACACCAATAATTTCGTCACTGAACCAAGGAAATTTGTTCTTAGTCCTCAACCTTCTGGATACTTATTTCTATATAGCAATCAATCCATCCCATGAAAGATTCCTATATTTTACTATCTGGCAGGACCATTTTCAGTACAAGATGCTCCCTTTTGGCCTATCATCTACCCAAAGGTCTTTTCAAAAGTCATGTCAGTACTAGCAGCACACCACCGCAGAAAAGGAATTCTGGTGTTCCCATATCTAGATGAGTGGCTTCTGAAAAGTTGGTCCTTGGATGCAACTGCATGGGCAACTTTTGAAGCCAGAGATTACTTTTATCAAATTGAGCCTGTAATAGAATATTCAAAAGTCCACCTTAACCCCTGTGCAAAAGTTAGAGTTCATAGGTACTCATCTCTGTTTGGCAGTGGCAAGAGCCTACCTCCCAATGCACAAATTTGTGGCCCTATCCAATATAATCAATACAGTCCAAATAAGCCCTCAAACTCCAGTCAAGAACTGTCTTCAGCTGTTGGGGCACATGATAGATGATGCTTTTATTATAGACTACGCACGACTGAATGTGGTGCCTTCAGGGGTGGCTCAGACTGTGTCTGTTCAGCAAATAAACAGTCATAACTACATTCCTTTCCATACCCATCTTCATAAAGGAATCTCTCGTTGGTAATACCCTCAGAATATTGTTCAGGAATCCCTTTGACCTGTCTTCCCTCAGCAGTTATCCTAATGACGCATGCATCCTTTTTGGGGCTGTGTAGCACATCTAGACACCCATACGTCCTAGGGCAGGTGGACCACTTTGCATATCAACCTCCTGGAACTCAGGACCGTCAGATATGTTTGTCTCCAGTTTCTACCACTAATTGGGGCAAACATATAAAGTTCATGACAGACAACATATCATGCATGTTCTATATCAACCAGCAAGGAGGGGCACGATCCCCTTCCCTCTGCCCTGAAGCTGTCGAGTTTTGGAATAGATACACATGCAATCAGATTCTCATCACAGCAGCTTACCACCCCAGGAGTTCAGAATGTGACTGTGGACACACTCAATGGGCACTTCTCTGAAAATTGCAAGTGGGAGACAGTTTACATCATACTTCACCGCATATTTCAGTAATGGGGCATCCATCCAATAGACCTAGTCACCATCATGGAATACAAGAAATGTGCCTAGCTGTACTCCAGATCCTTGGAGGATGTCCTTCACCTTCCCTGGTTGTCAGGTCTGCTATATGCGTTCCTCCTGATTCCTCAATGAGTTGGGGAAATAAGGCCTCTTATGGCATATCCCTCCTTTCACAATAGCTTTCAAAGACAGGGTCACAGTACAACCACACCCTAACTTTTTACCATAAATACCTTCAGAATTCCACCCATTCATCTCCTAATCTTCCTTCCATCCTAAACCCCATCTAGGCAAAGAGGAGGTATTGTTACCCCACATGATGTCAAGAGAGCCCTGGCCTTCTATCTTGACAGAAATCACTCTCTTATCAACCTCTGGAAAGATTCTTGCCAGAGTTCACAACTGCCTGCTCCCACTTGCCAAGGAAATCCTCACAGAATTGCAATGCGGATTCAGACCCTTCTCGAGGTATCACTGACATGATCTTCACTGCCCTCCAACTTTAGGAAAAGTGTCACGAACAACAATCACCTCAGTACATGGCCTTCATCGACCTCACAAAAGTATTCAACTCCATCAATTGTGAGGCTCTGGGAAGATTTGGATGTTCACCAAAATTCGTTGCCATCCTCAAACTCCTCCACAACAACATGTCTGTGACAGTTGTTAGCAGTGGATCTGAAATGGACCCCTTCCTAGTCAAGACTGAAGACAAACAAGGCTGTGTTATTGTTCCAGCTCATTTCTTCCTTTTCCTTATCATCTTCCTTCTCATCACTGACAAGCTTCCCTCGGGTTTTGACATCCACTACAGAATTAACACCAAGCTATTCTACCTCAAATGCCTCCCTTCCAAGATAGTCTATCACTTATCAGTCATTGAACTCCAGTATGTGGATGCCTGTGCTCTGTCTGCCTACGCGGAAGAAGATCTTCAAAAAATAGTTAACATTTTTTACGAGGCCTACAACCAACTTGGCCTCACACTAAACACCAAAAAAAAACTAAAGTACTCCACCAAAAGGCTCCAAATCACCAGGATCCTGCTTCCGTAATTCAAATAATCAAAGAGACCCTGAAGAACATCGAGTAGTTCCTTTATCTTGACAGTCATTGTCACAGAAA
The DNA here is from genome assembly GCA_007922155.1 of Mesoclemmys tuberculata. Classification (NCBI taxonomy): domain Eukaryota; kingdom Metazoa; phylum Chordata; order Testudines; family Chelidae; genus Mesoclemmys; species Mesoclemmys tuberculata. The sequence continues at coordinate 19,450,373 of ML675649.1, read as the reverse complement.
GCTGAAATCAACAAGGAAATTCAACACTGCCTCTGATGTGCCAGTGCAGTTTTCAGATGCTTTAGAAAACATGTCTTCAAAGATCATCAATCAAACCAAGCTTCTCATGTACCAGGCCATTGTTATCCCTGCTTTCCTGTACAGTGCCAAAACCTGGGTCGCATACAGTAGACACTTCTAGGTTCTTGAATAACCATCAATGGTGACTCTGTAAGACCTTCTGAATCAAGTGAGTGACAGCCGCACCAACATCAGTGTTCTGTCTCAAGCCAAAACCTCTAGCATTGAAGCTATAATTATCTGCCACCAACTCTGTTGGGCTGGTCACATACTTTGAATGCCAGACAATTGACTCCTGAAGCAGGTCATGCTCCCACAACTGAGCCATGTCTAGTGGACAAGGGGTGGGCAAAAAGGTGCTTTAAAAAACACCCTCAAAGCCAACAAGAACAAGTGCAGTGTTGACAAACCCATGGGAAACCCAAGCTATTGACCACCTAAAATGGAAAAGGACTTTGTGGCAAGGATCTCAGTATTTCAAGGTCCAACAAAGACAGGAAAAGGAAAAATAGGAAAGGAGGAAAGAATGTGCCGCAGCCCAGCTCCACAATCCAGATCTGCCCCGTCCACCAGGAAATTTCTGCCCCAAATGTGACAAGATCTTTGCATCCCAGATTGGTCTCATTAGCCACCTGTGGCTTCATCAGTGATAATTAGCTATTTTATGGAAGGCAATCATCCTCAAACTCCAAGAGATTGTCAATATAACTTTTCAGAAAACCTCCAAATTATTTGTCTTGATTGCAGACAGATCACAAGAGTTTGCAGTCTCTAAACAAAGATTTTCCAAGTGGATATCAAATTTCATTAGCAGTTGCTACCAATTTTGCAATCTCCAAGCACCTCTGAACACACACTCACTCTACAAGATCTATTTCCACTTCTGTAGCCTCTCTCAAATATGTTTCTATCACTGAAATATCTAGAACTGCGACTTGGACCTCTGTACATACCTTTGCTGAGTGCTATGCAATAACTCACAACTCAGCCTGTGATACAGTGTTTGGCTCAGCTATACTTTCTTCAATACTGGACTCTACTCCAAAGCTCCCTCCTACTTAAAGGGAACTGCTCTGTAGTCCTCTAGAATGGAGCACCCATAGGAACACTATTCAAAGAAGAAGAAGAAATGGTTACTCAATCTGTGGTTCTTCGAGATGTGTCCCTCTGGGTCCCCTACAACCCACCCTCCTTCCTCACTGCTTTGTAGATGTCTGCAATGGAGAGAGGGAACTGAAATCGGTTCACCTACACAGTGCTATATAACAGCATGGAGTACAAAACAGAATAACACTCGTGGGCCACATAGACACAGCTATGAGAGGTTTCTGATCGAAGATGTAGCAGACGCAAGTGTACCTATATTGGAGCACCCAGAAGGGATAGATCTTGAAGAACCAGTTACTGCCCAGGATGAGACACCATTTCTTACCAACCTGTTCCGTGCCATTTTTTGTTTTGAAGTGTGTAGTACATGTCCACTCAATGACCCACCTTCCTATCCCTCTGCATCGGAGTTTCCAGCAAAAAGGAACTGAGGGCTGTCAGGAGTGGCTCTGCCTTTTGTACCTACTTGCAAGGATGTGTGGCAGCGACAGCAGACGAAGAGAGGAGAACGTTTTTGACAACCTGTGCGGGCCCGCGCTCTCAGTTACCAAGGATGAAATGGATATGTGGAACACATCTCAAAGAACAGTTCAGAACAGAACAGGTTCATAGCAAGTTTTTATCTCAAATTCTAAATTGCAGCAAATTTTCTGGAGGCTTCATATATTTACACAATTATCCAGTGTGTACACACAACCCTGTGGAAATCACATAACTGCAGGTGTATTTTTTGCATGTTCAGTTGCATGTGCACATTAGTTTCATTGCCCAGATGAAATCTGGGTTTAAATAAGTAGGACTTTTTGCGGGCCCAATCCCATAAACTCATTTCCCCCATAGTCCTGTTGGAGACGATAGGCCAATTCATGGCAATAAGAGTTTATGGAGTTTTGCCTGAGCAAATACACCACGTAGAGATTCCTGCCTTCTGGGAGGTGGGATAATAATTCTACCTTTGTCCATTTCAACAAACAAGGGATGGTGGGGCCTTCATTCAGTCACTTCATTCATGAAGCAGTAAGACTCCCTTAAAGGGACTTTCATACTAGTTGATTTGCAGAAGTGCTCGATTCAGGAGAATGGGATCTAAATGCAGCAGTTTTCCAGACAGTAATAATGTTCAGATATCCTGTAAGCGGGCTCTTTTGTCTTGCAGAAAAAGGCATAATAAGATCCAGTGGCTGAAACTTGAAATCAGACACTCAAACTGTGAATAAGATGCAAAAATGTTAACAGGAAGGGTAATGCACCAGTGGAATATCTTTACAAGAGATATCATAAATTCTCAAATCACTTGCGAGTCTTTAAATCAAGACTAGATGTCTTTATAAAATATATGTTTTAATCACTAGGTGGTGATATGCATAGATAGCAATCAAATCCCCTCCCAGTCTTCTGAAAAAGGTCTTTGAACTAAGTGGGTTTTTTTTTTTTTATAGGGACTGTGGGCCATATGTCCAATATAGCTAGCATACTTATTTTTGCATTTGCTTTTTCTATTTGGACTGGGAATTGTTACATGTACATAGTAGTTCAACATCCATTTTTTTACTTTCATTATGATGTTTCTGTATCCAATTTTAGAAGAGTGGAAGAATTGATTAGTAATGGGTGGATGAGGCTACCGGTACTTAGTCTATGTTCTATTTACAGCATCTTGCTCCCTCCTATCTCATGAGATCGTGAAAACTCATCAATGAGCATTGCTAGCCAGACATGAATTATATTGGGGAAAATTGTTGCTTTCCACAGCTGCGCACTGCTTTTGCTGGATGTTTTTATAAAAAGCGAACAGCACCTCAGTTCAGTTCAAGGCCTCAGAACTGCACATTAGCTAAACCAATTTTTGCTGAAAAATGATTTTAATAAGAAAGTGACTGACTGACTTTTTCTCTTTTTAGAAAACTCAATAAAATTATAAAGTTCATAGAGGAAAACAAAGAGAAATTTACTCAGCTGGATTTGCAGGATGTTAAAGTAAGGGAGAAACTAAAACATGCCAAAAGCAAAGCTAAAAAACTTCAGAAGCAGCTTGAAAAGGATAAAGAAAAGGTATATCTATGAAACCTGCAACTGTTATTATCTTCAAAATATTTAATTGTTTATCTGTTCTTGATTGGGATTTCTAATATTTTTTAAATAATCTACAAAAGACGTTTTTGCTGCTTTATGATACAAAGAAGGCCTGAAACATTTTAAAATTTGTTTTACACTAGAAATTGAAATCTTGTCTAGCATTTAAAACAAGTGGAGAATGAAGCTCATAATATCAAATCTTTTTTTTTATTTTGCAAGTCAGCTTTTAAGGAATTATGTCATTTTCTTGAGCCTTCATGCTTGCCTCTCAAGTGGATCCAACTACCATGTTGATTACCAAACTGTTTAACTCTGACTTTGATTGTTGCCAAAGAAAACTGAACATCCCTTCTGTTGTAGAAGTGTAATGGCTTAACTTTCTTTGTCCCTTTCCTTTTCAAATATCTATCCATGTTTAAAAATATGTTTCCCTGTCCTGGACCCCAGGTGGATCACTTCAGGCAATACAAATTTTGTTTCTCCTCCAGCTGTGAAATTAACTCCAATAACTAAATGCAGGAAGTTGCACTTCTTTGTAAGTTAGGTACCTATGATATGACTTATTCAAGAGAAACAGACGCCTGATCTCAGTTATTGGTGGAAGTTGCCAATAGATCCACACACAGCAGAGAGTACAGAAGGGTTTTAACACTGCCACCATTCATTAGAGGTTTGCTAATTTATAGCTGTTAAGAGCAGAACTCCCTGGTTTCACATGTATTCAGAATATAGCATATCTGAGTATGGATTTAATGAGGCTGCTTATTCCATATAATATTAATAAAACAATTTTTTTTAAATCATGCTGTTATTGAAGAAGTAACAGCTGCTTCAGGTAGTTATTTTGCAAGAGGTATTATTCCCTTCATGACTAATATACAAAATTACCCAATATGGCAGTGGTATCTGTGAAAAGGAAGAAAAAAGGATGTATTGGTAGATGTCCGTACATGGGCAAAATTAACATTAAAAAATACATTTCTAAAGGATCAAGACTACTGTTCTGTGATGGAGACCACCAGTCTAACATGTGGACTGCTGTTCTTTCACAGGGTTATCTAGGGAACTGCTAAATCTTTCTCGAGTGTGTGTCACTGTGGATCCTACTGTAGTGCACAAGTTTCCGGTGCCTCTTTATGATCCCATACAAGGGTACAAAGAGTGGTGTGGCTGCAGCCTCCCTCCTATCTCTCTTGCCATCCATGGTAGCATGACTGACCTGAAGTGGCTTCTGATGGCTGGGTCACCCTCTACAGGTATTTCAACATAATAGATTCATAGTGCTCCTTCCGCTTGGGTGAGAGTTACATTTAGGACAGATGCTTAGTATGCTAGTTGTCTTTGAGGAGATCTGAGAAGACTCAAATACATACACATCTCAAGCTCAAGACTAGTTTGTGGCTTTCTGCTTGCAGAATTTTTAATTCCATATAGCTATCCAGTCAGCCCACAGTATGCTCTAAGATTATCAGTGAAGCTCAACCACTACAATTCAAGGTACTGCCTTTCAGACAGAGAGTGTTCACAAAATGCCTAGCAGTGGTAGCAACTCATTTTAATTAGACAGGAAATTCCTAGAAATGTAGGATTTAAAGGAACTTTTATAGGTCATCTAGTGCAATGCCCTGCACTGAGGCAGGATTAGGTGCATTTGTCTAACCTGCTTTTAGAAACCTCCAATGACAGAGATTCTGCAATCTCCGTAAGTAATTTGTTCTAGTGCTCAAGTACCCTTACGAATAGGAAGGTTTTCCTAATATCTAATGTGATTATCCTTTGCTGCAATTTAAGCAATTTAATTTAAATTTACTTCTTGTCCTGTTCTCATTGAATAAAGAGAACAAATTATGACCCTTCTCTCTAATATTTTACATACTTGAAAACTGTTGATCATGTCTTATCCCCCACCCCAGTCTACTCCTCTCCAGACTAAACAAATCCATTTTTTTCAATCTTTCCTCACAGGTCATGTGTTCTAGACCTTTAATCTTTTTTTTTTTAATCTCCTCTGGACTTTCTCCAATTTGTCCACATATTTCCCCAAGTGTGGTGCCCAGAACTGAACACAATACTCCAGATTAGCCCTAATCCATGCTGAGTGGAGTGGAAGAGTTACTACTTGTGTCTTTCTTATAACACTCTTGCTTAATACATCCCAGAATGATGTTCACTTTTTTTTAACAGTTGACTCATATTTGGTTTGTGATCGACTATAATCCCCAGATCCTTGTCTGCAGTACTCCTTCCTAGGTACTAATTTCCCATTTTGTATTTGTACAATTGATTATTCCTTCCTAAGTGTAGTACTTTGTATTTGTCCTAATTGAATTTCATCCTATTTATATCCCACCATTTCTCCAGTTTGCCAAGATAATCTTGAATTCTGATATGTCCTCCAAAGCACTTGAAGTATCTCCCAGCTGAGTATCATCTGCAAACTTTATAAGTATGTTCTATATATCATTATCCAAATCATTCATGACGATATTGAATAGAACTGGATCCAGGACACATCCCTGCAGGATCCCACTCAATCTGTCCTTCCAGCTTGACTGTGAATCATCGATAACTACTCTTTTAAGAACAGTTTTTCAACCAGTTGTGCACTCCTCTTATATAGGTTCATCTAGGCTATAGTCCCTAGTTTGTTTATGAGAAGGTCACGTGAGACAGTCTCAAAAGCTTTACTGAAGTTGTGATATAGCACATCTTCTGCTTTCCCTTATCTACAATCCTTAATACCTTGTCAAAGAAGGATATTCACTTGGTTTGACATGATTTATTCTTGAAAAATCCATGTTGACAGTTAGTTATCACCTTATCTTCTTGGTGCATACAAATGTGATTGTTTGTTTTTGTCATCTTTCTTGATGCTGAAGTCAAGGTGATTGGTCTATAATTTCCTGGATTGTCCTTATTCCCCATTTTATAGATAGGTACTATATTTGCCCTTTTTCAGTCTTCTGGGATCGCTCCTGTCTTCCTCTAGTACATCTACCTCTACTATACTAGGTGACTGAGTGATCAGAGGAAGGTACCAGCAGGAGACTGCAACAGCCTTAGAGTATGTCCTCTCCCTGTTTTCCCAACTAGGATTTCTTGTGAATTATGAGAAACTCAACCTGTCACAGACAATTGAGTTCACAGATGCTGTGATCAAGTCTCAATCAGCAAAAGCATACCAAATTCCCGTCTCTCCATTTGATGGCAAAAAATCAAATGACAGTGGTGCATACCTGTTTGGGAATAGTAGGCCACATTTCAGCACGTACTAGGCTTGTCCTGCAGATTCAACAACTATGACTAAAGTCTTTGTACTGCCCATCCAAACATTAGATGAGAAGGAGACTCACAACCCTGCTGCAAGTCATGTAAGAACTGAATTGGTGGCTAGACTCAGAACATGCAAAAGGGGGTTCTATTTTCTTTTCCTTCCCAGTCAATGACACTCATTAGGGACTGATTTGGGAGCCATCTGCAGATTTGGGGGATAACTTGAAACTCCTTGTGAACATCATAGAGCTCGGGGACATCAGATTAGCCTGCGTAGTATTCTCACTTGTTTTGCAGAAAGCCGCAGTGCAGATTTTGATGGGCAACACATCTGCAGTGCACTGAGTAAGCAAGTAAAGTGATGTTCATTCATTATCCCTTCTCTGCCAAGAAACCATTAAGCTATGGACATGGTATCATCAGCACAAACTTTGGCTGTGCACTTTCCAGGAGTCCGCAACAACTTGGCAGACTTCTTAAAAAGATGTGCAGTAACTGACCAAAAAAGGTTAGAATCAATATTCCCACTCTTCAACATTAAATGCCCGAACTTCTGCTCCAGAAAAGTTGGGCGCATGGGTTTCTTGTCAGATGTATGCCTATTGAAATGTTCTCAAAGCCTTTCCACCAATTCCCCTGATCAGCAGGTTAATATCCTACATCAGATGGGATAAGGCCACATTGATCATGAACACTTTCTGACCAAAGCAATTTTGGCTGTCAAATTTATTGCAAATGTCCAGTTCAGCCTCCCATTCATGTCCCAGTCTGCGCAGACAGAATATCTCAAACCCCAGGTCAGATACTGCACCCCAGATCCAATCATTGCACCTCATGGTTTAGAGGTTGGCTGGTTCAGTGTACTTCTGACAGATTCTGTTCCTGACAGGTTCAAGAAATTCTCATACAGACCAGAAAGCCATTACTAGGAAGCCCTACTTCTCTAAATGGAAAGGTTCTCCATTTGGATACCTTTCCACAATCTTAGACCCCCATAGAGGCCCCAAAACCAAAATATAGTCTACTACATGCTGCATGTGAAGCATAGTGGAGTGGCATCTTTTTCTCTCTAGGTCTACCTTGCAGCACTATCTATCATGCTCCAGTACAGACCTCTGTACACATTCTTCTCATAGGGACACAATGCTGTTGAGACTATACCCTGTGTTCATCCTTCAGGTAGTCTCACACTTTCACCAGAATTATAAATTAACCTGCTAGTCTACTTCAGAAAATCACACTTGAGGCCAGAGGAAAAAGGAAGCTAATATATAGGCCATTTCAAGAGTCCTCCTCTATTATCTTAACAGCCTTTTAAGCTGTCTCCCTGTCTTTGTGGCTATGTCGAGCATATCAAAAGGCAAAGCCATCTTGTCACAGGGACTCTAAGTGGATTACAGAGTGTATTTCCACCTGCTATCAAATAGCAGGTGAACCTCTCCCTATGAATGTCAACTCACATTCCACTAGGGCACAGGCAGTATCTTAAGCTTGCTTAAAAATATTCAAATATCTGAGATCACCAAAGCAGCAAAATGGAGCAATCCACTGACCTTTGTTAAATGTAAAGCTCTTGACAAGACAGCCCAGCCAGATGTCAAGTTCAATTCTTCTGTCATTTGACTAATGCTCCTTATTCCACCCATCCAGATTGGTTGTCAATCACCTGAAATGGGAGCCACACTGACACTTGAAGAAAGAAATGTTACTTTGATATATAGTAAGTGTCCCACAACTGCTGTCTATCCCCACTTTTTATTGCTCTCAGGAACATGACCTTTGAATTGTGAGGAAATAGAGAGAGTGTTGCAGCTGCTCCATCCTTTATGCCCTTGTACGTAAGCACAAGGAGGCTCAGGGCACATAAGTGGCACCGATGGACACTGCTATACAGAATTTTCTGATTTTGTATGCATGAGGCTCATGCACACCTACAGTGGAATCCACACTGACTATAACATTCAGAAGAACCCAGTTACTATAGGGTGAGTACAGTTCTGTATAGCCCTAATTTCAGATCAGTATGGCTTCTTGTGGAAAAGAAACTATATTGGTCTTATCATGTACATTTCTTTTCTTTGAATGAGAGGACCATTATGACTGGAACCGAGTGAGGCTGCTGATAGCAGATACTTATTAAATGCTTGACAATCAGGTGAAGGTCCAAAGAGATCACAGGGAGCCTCAGCTCAAATTCTAGAGTGGTGGTCTCTTCTGCAAAATAACAATTTACAGGGTGAAACTAAAAAATTTTTTGTTCTTGCTTACGTAAAGCAGTGCTAGTGAATAAAACTGCCCCTTTATACATGTATTTGCTGAAGCACGAAGACATTTGTAGTCCCAAAGATGAATGTAGTAGATAGTCTTAACATGATGTCAGGGCTCAAAGATGTTTACATTTCCTCAGATTTCCCTCGCTGCCCACATAGCATAAGGCAAAACTTAAAGATAAAATGAACTTTCCTCTTTGTACCAGTTAAAAATTTCTTCTTTACCAGGTTGAACAATTTAAAAGTGTACCTGGCAACAGTGAGACAACTATCAGTGAAGCAACATCTAAAAAAGAAGTTCTTGAAAAGGAAAAAGAGAGAGAAGAAAAAAAATTGAAACAAGTTATGGATAGCCTTAAACAGGAAACACAAGGGCTTCAGGAAGAGAAAGAGGTTTGAAACATTCTGATGTCCAGAAGCTTAGACTAATTTCTTAGCTTTACATTAATATGAGCTAGATGGTTCAAAGATATTTCAAGGGAGCTATTTTGTACAGGACTATTGGGCTGTATGACACTTCAAATATAGAAGGTTAGAAGTTAGAAAATGGAATTTTTATTCTGTGGGAAATTGTCACATTTCAAAATTTGCTTTTGTTTTGAATTGAAACAAAAAGGAAATGCCCAAAATTGTCAGTCTGGAACCATAGACTCACTTTGTTTCAATAATGTTGAAATGTGATCATGTAAGATAAATATATATTAAAATTACTGTAGTCAAAATGAAATTTTACCATACCAAAATGAATCATTTTAACTTTCTGCTGTTAAATTTAGTTGAAATAGACATGTTCCTATAATGTGTGGATTTCAGCTAAACTATATTTTCTAATGGAAAAGTCTTCCACCATATTTTTTTACTATCTCTCTTCAAATACTTTAACACCTAATTGATATACAATAATTAGCTAGTATTCTGTAATTTTTGTTTAAAACTTGTCTGGGTGTATAGTTGGCTTTATGTTATATAGTTTTGTACTCTTCTTTGTATTTGAAGACCTGCATGCAGTTTCTCTGTTTAATTCAGGAAGAGCATCTATCTCCTTAGAGGTTTGTTGGTTCTTGGTTTTTTGTTTTTGTTTTTTTGTTTTTTTGCCAGTTGAGTAATTGATATAAAGCTGGGCTGGAAAAACAACAGCCCAAATCACATGCACAAATAGCCTGTTTTAATTGGAGCACAATGTCTTACTTCACTTTGGATCAGTACTTGATCCTAAATCCAGGTTGGGATGGGAATGGATATCTAGCAGTGATCATGGTTTATTTATTCTTCCTTATTGTCATCAAAATTCACAACTCAGATTTCTACTTTGACAGTAGGGGACCAGTTTTTATTTAACTGAGTCAATTTATGCCAAGTTCACCATGTCTTACTGTTCGGGAGATTCAGAGCATGCCATCTCTCCTGCTGCTTCTCTCAGCTATACAAAGAATATATTGCCTTACACAGCTCAGTCATCCCACCAGTTTTCCATTTCCTTATTGTAACTATTTCTATATAATATACTGTCCATTTCTACAGGGCAAAGAAAAAGAACTTATGGAGATCAGCAAAATAGTGAATGAAGCACGCTCTAAGATGGATGTAGCCCAATCGGAACTTGATATCTACCTCAGTCACCATAATAAAGCTGTCTCTCAGTTAAATAAAGCAAATGAGGCGCTAAAAACTGCTTCAGGAACCCTTAAGGAACGGATTGCTCGTATCAAAGAGCTAAATACAAAATTACCACAAGCTGAACAGGAACTAAAGCAGGTTAGACTTGAGTTTCATATTTCATTTAAGAATTACTTATTCAGGAGCCGTTTCATTCTTATGATGTCGTCTCTCTATACATAGATTAATTTTAGTTGCACTCTGAAAAACATGAAAATGGACCCCATCATAATGATAGATCTTTGTAGTCCCTATGTACACTGAGTCATATTTGTTTAATGTAGTAGCAAAAGTTCAAGTGATGGTCCCTATGTGGATTCCATTGGGAGTGCACATACACGCCATGCACCAGAGCCAGAACTGTTAAGAGCAGTGCTCATTGACCCACATGGGCATTCGCACCTCCTGAGGTCCATGGGGTCCACACAAGGCTACCTGTGGCTGCATGTCGACGCCCCCTAAGTTTTCTCCTACCGCCACATGGCTAGAGTTAGAACATCTCTCTTCTCCTCCTTCAAACCTGTGTAGCAAGAAAAAGAAAAGAAACATTTTTTGTTAGTAGTTTGAATATAGTTAGAATGTCATTTTTAAAAAAAAGTTAAAATTATCCCATTTTCCTCCCTCCCCGCTTCACATGGGAGTATGCCAAGACAAGCCAGTTTTAAGAACTGCGCCACATGCCCTCAGTCATTCTTGGTGTGTGATGAGCACCAATGTTGTTTTTGCTGTTTGGAGGAGACACCCCCATAGTCTCATGGTGCTTCATCTGCCTCTCTTTCCCTTGGGGAACCCAAGATAATTCCCGCATTGGAAATTCCTAATGAAAGAAGCAATGCATCTGCATGCACACTAGGCGGTGGCACCACTGGACATGCCGGAGCGTCCAACAGCACCAGCAACTCCCATGCCACTTGCTGCAATGTTCCATAACGCATCATAAGAAACATGGCCACAAATACAAGGGCAGATCCTCGAGAGGGACCATCTCTAAATGCCACATTCTCTCCCCAAGCCAAGATCAGTTGGGTGAGATGTTGGGTGCAGACCTGGCGGCTCTGGTGCCCAAAAGGGTAAAAGTGGATAAGAAGTCAAAACACATTGACAAGCATGCCACTCTGATCGCGTTTGGAGTCCACATGGAGTACAGACATTCGCCAACCCCACTGGACCCGATACTGCACATGCCAGGCTGCATATCGCCGCTTACCCACACGGCAGAACTCCTATGGTCGATGAAGGCCCCTCACACAGTAAGAGACACAGTTCTAGATGGGCTCCCTCTCCAGCCAACAAACCGCTGTTGCTGTGCCACCCACCAGTACCACAATATTTCACGCTCTGCTGGTATCACCACCCTCAGTCGGTCCCGCTTGCACCAATGGTACTGCCACTACCCAAGTTGTCGGACTCCCACTGATCCTCCAAACTGGAACTACATTTCTCCCTGGAGTGTGCACACAGCCTGTCACAATACTCTTATGCGCCCCCACAAATGCCACCACAACAACAGTAGTGTGGTTCAGATACCCAAAAGGCCCAGCAATAAGATTGGACCAGAGGCCTTACTGGCAGGGATGTGACCAATGCTGCGATCTGGCAACAATCTCTCATCCCCTATCCGCGTATACCGCACCATCTGTATCCAAGGACCGGCGGAGTACTACAGCACCAATGGAACCAACATGACTGATGGATCTATGGCCTCCTACGAGAGCATCCTTCACTGCCAAATAAGGCCATCATCTTGCCATTCACGTCTCCACCGGATTATCATGGCCAATACCAGGATTGCCTGAGACACGTGGCAACAACCCTGAAATTGCTGACAGAAGATGTCATGGTATTTCAGGAAAAATTTATGGATGTTCTTCAACCAATGGGCCCATCCAAGGTCATGTTGCCAATCCACAGGGCCATCCTACAGCCAATTCAAATAATCTGGCACACCCCAGCGTCCTGCTCTCCAATTCCCAAACACACAGAACAAAGGTACTTTGTCCCACCAAAGAACACTGGCTGCTTATTCATGCATCAACCATCCAGCTCACTAATGGTGCAGGCCACTATGCAACAAGTGAGGCAGCAGCACCCCAGAGCCACCTCCCCTAAAACAGGCTGCAAAAAAGTTAGACCTTGTCAGCTGCAAGATATATTCATCAGCTGGCTTTCAATTCCGCATAGCCAGCTATCAGGCTATACTAGCGAAATATGACTTTGTCTTATTCCAAAGTAGCGGAATTCCAACTCTTCCTACCAGAGGAAAAATGGGGAGAGTTCCCAGACCTTAATCGAGGAAGGCAAATTGGTCTCTAAAATCTCCCTCCACGTGGCAGTGGATGCAGCAGATACGGCAGTTCAGTGTCCAGATTTTACTGACATAGGATTCATGGTTAAAAACCTCTGGGTTTTCCAAAGAAATCCAGACAACCCTGGAAGATCTGCCATTTGACAACTAAAAGTTGTTCAGTGACAAAACAGACAAGAGCCTTCACCCCTTGAAGGACTCCAGGACCACACTGGTCACTGGGCCTTTATACCCCAGGCGCCAGAAGATTCCAACATCAGCAAGCATATTGACCTCAGTACCAATCCCAACCTAATTTCCAACCCTTATCCTCCACATCTACAGGAGCTGCACCGCCGCCGGCAGCGATCACAATGTCCACAGCACTGCTCTGCTGTGAAACCTGCTACCTCTACCCCTCACCAGTGTCCATGACAACACTTTTTTGACTTTTGGCTAGAGAACTGTGAAGCCCTCCCCATCCTTACATCAGCCTCTTTCTCCCCCGCCCCCATTCGATTCGGAGGCCATCTTGCTCCCTTTTTTAACAATTGGAGCCAGATCACCAGTGACTGATGGGTCCTAGACATCATACGAAGCAGTTACTTGATAGAATTCCATACCTTTCCTCTCTGGCATGAGCCACCAATGCAGACAAAATTCAGATATATCTCCTATGTAAGGAGACACATACATTGCTCCAGAAAGGTGCCATAGAACGAGTTCCCTCCAACTATCAGAACCATGACTTTTCTGTCCCTATTTCCTCATACTGAAGAAAGGAGACCTCCGAGCTCTCAACAAGTTTATTCACAAGTTCTGCTTCCAAATGGTAATGATACCTCAAACCATCCTATCCCTCAAACATTTGCAGTTCTCAACATGAAAGATGTCTATTTTTGCATGGACGTTCACTCAGCCCACTGCAAATTTCTCCATTTCAAAATTGGGCAGTGCCATTACTAGTTCTGCATTCTCCTCTTCGGGATAGCCACTGCAGCACAGGTATTCATGAAGGTCTTCATAGTTGTGGTGGCACACATGCACCTCATGAGCCACTCCATTTCCGTACCTAGACGATTGGTTATTGGTGGTCATCTGAATGCCCACTCGTGACTATCCAGACTCTGTGACCTCTTTACCGACCTCGGCATATGCATCATTGGGAACAAATCTATCTACCTTCATCTCCACCTGAAAGCTCCCATTCATCAGAGCTATGTTGGACTCAAGTAGCAGGAGTATTCCTCCCCAGAGACTATTACCTTGCCCTCACAACCATCATTACATAGTTGCAACACCATCCATGAACATATGTTTGTCTTTTGTCTCTCACTCTTTGGACACATGTCAGCGTCCACTTCAGTCACCCCATATGCCCAACTCCATATGCGATGCCTCCAACATTGGCTACACACGGTGTGTGACCCATAGAAGGACCATCTGAACAAACGGGCCTCCCTCCCTCCACAAGTGCTAGCCTCCCTGGCATGGTGGCACAACCCATCCAGAGCTTTGGTGGGCATCCCCTTCCACCAACCTAAACGAGACACTATTCTTATGATGGATGCTTCACTTGCAGGTTGTGATGCCCATTCGCAGGGCCACACAGCTCAGGGGTTTTGGTCCCCCATAGAGGTTCAAATGGATATCAATACCCTAAAGTTGAGAACGGTTCTTTGCGTCTGTCATGAGCTTCTTTCCCTGCTCAAGGGCAAGCATGTTCAACTCCTTATGGACAACATGTCAACAGTGTTCTATGTGAACAAACGAGGGAGCCAGATCCCGCTCCCTTTGCCAAGAAGCAGTTTGACTGTGGAACTGGTGCCTGCAGCACATCACCACACTACAAGTTATACTCATAGCCTTGTCCTGGCCCAGACAATACTGATACTCGGATCTCCTGCACTTGTCAACCCGCCTCCAGTCCTTCTCCCTCACATACCAAACCTACTCACTCAACAGCAAGGCCACATCCACCACGCCAATCCAGCACCACTCCACCTCACAG
>ML675649.1:19130417-19430636 GCA_007922155.1 Mesoclemmys tuberculata | reverse complement strand
TGACCTTATGAGAATCTCTTACTGAAGAAGTGAAAAAGCCAGTAGCAGAACTCCAGCCTCCTAATTCTGTCAACTGTTAAACAAAACTCATTGCAACGAAGTCAGGAATCCTATAAACATGTAGTATTTTATTTGTTTAATTGTGTTAAAATGAATTGCTTAGATTCATTCTTGTGTCAAAATCCACTCAGTACAGAAGCTGAGGATTTTCAGGAAACCAGTTACAACTCCTTGATTCTCTGGTCCAATTTACAACTGACCTAGCATAAGGGCAGCCTATGGTCTGCTATAACGAAAGCCACTTGCCTATGCTAGAACCCACGGTGGTCTGACCATGCCATCTCTCTGCCCTACCACAGTAGCCCCCTACTTTGGGGGTTGCAGTGGGGTAGGAAATGGGCGGGGTCAGTACTCAAAGAGTACATTGTAATTCATTCTGTTTGCAATTACAAAACAATTTGATGGAACAGATGTCTTAAAGCACTTGGCAGTTCCAAAAGGGCTTCCAGCAGCAAATAATGAGCAGGAATATCAGTTTAGCCATTTTAAAATAATGGTAGAAATATTTCTAACATGTAGGATTGACATTAGAAACGCATCTGATAATTGTAATAAGACATGATCCCTCATAATGTGTTGGGAAGATGTCAGTGCCAAGGAGGGAAAAAATCAGGTAATAAATTTTCCATCAGTACATTTATTCAGATCACTGTAAAGATAATATAAGACATGCAGCCCCTCTCTGAGGATTCTTCTCTTTTTCAGAAGTGGTGAAACTGAGGCAGGTTAAATGGTTCCCTCAAGGTCACAGAGAAAGTGATGGAGCAGTGATTAAATACAAATATCTAGCTTGTTATGGTACTTTTAGTGGCAGATCTCAAAGCTCTTTGAACCATATCATCATCCCCAATTCACAGATGGGGAAACCAAGGCACCAAGATGAACTGATTTGCCCAAGATCACCCAGCAGGCCAGTGGCAGAACTAGGAATGGAACCTGAGAACACCCAAGTCCCAGACCAGTGCTCTATCTACTAGCCCACACTGATTCACTAAAACTTGAGTCTGATACTCTGTTAAATTATCTTTGTCTGGAGCATAAATCATTACTCCTTTAATTAATCAGATGTCTGTCCATTGTATTTAACACAAAAACTATATAAATACTAAGTATTTCCCCTGCCATATCTTAGTAACAGGAACATTAGAAGTATGTAAATAGGGATCTGTAGCACAGATGACATTGTGAGTTCTGAATAAAGATTAACTTTCTACATTTCACAAACATTCTGAACTCTGAAAACAAGATGGAAAAAATGTCAAGTATACATAAAATTCATACATTTCAGGCTGTGCTAATATATTTTTTGTTTTGTATCCACTAGTACCTAGAAAAGATGGGTATCATGGCTAATAACCATACTGATTAGCATAACACTGTCTTTATTTGTCAATTACTAGGGAGACTTGGGAGCTATAGATGAAAAGTATGATGTTGCTATCTCATCATCTTGTGGTGCCTTAGACTACATTGTTGTAGATACAATTGATACAGCCCAGGAATGTGTGAATTTCTTGAAGAGTCAAGGAATTGGAATTGCCACATTTATAGGCTTGGACAAGGTAAGTATTGGTTTTCTGGAAATAAGTCATACTGTCGATTCCCTTATGCTGTACATTGTATTAAACAAATATCTTATTGTAGATTCTAATGTAATAACCAATCTCTTTAGGTTTTTTATCTTGCAAGTAAGCAGAGATATCTTTGGTTACATTTAAAATGTCCACTGGCATTCATATGAGGAATGTGACAACAGCATAGTGTTCGGTGTACCCTCAGAGTCATTATAGTTCACCTTAACAGTGTTAAAATGTTGTTCTAACTTATTCTGAGTTTCCTTTTCTTCCATGTAGATGAGAGCATGGGAAAAAAGTATGAATAAAATTCAGACGCCAGAAAATACTCCTCGTCTCTTTGACATGGTGAAAGTAAAAGACGAGAAGATTCGCCAAGCCTTTTACTTTGCATTACGAGATACTCTAGTAGCCAACAATTTGGATCAGGCTATCAGAGTAGCATTCCAAAAAGACACAAGATGGAGAGTTGTAACTTTGCAAGGGCAGATCATAGAACAGTCAGGTATTTAAAAATCCAAAATTAAATTTATATCTTCAGGGTTTATCATTGGATAGCAAATTGAAATTAGTTTGCTAACTTCTTTCCCCATCCTACTTTAGGAACAATGACTGGTGGTGGAGGTAAAATAATGAAAGGAAGAATGGGATCCTCCGTTGTTGTTGAAATTTCAGAAGAAGAGGTTAGTTCATAATTACACATAGAAAAGATGTTTCTTCAAAATTCCTCTCCTATATTTACATTTCCTGATTTATTTTTTTAGACCATTTATATACAAATAATGTGCAGATGGAAATCAGCATTGTTTAAATGGTACTGGTTAGAAAATAGGAAACAAAGGGGAGGAATAAATGGTCAGTTTTCACAGTGGAGAGTGATGTTCCCCAGGGGTCTGTATTGGGACCACTGCTGCTCAGCATATTCATAAATGATGTGGAAAAGCAGGTAAACAATCAGGTGGAAAAGTGTGCAAACCATACTAAATTACTCAAGATCATTAAGTCCAAAGCTGACTGCGAAGAGTTACAATGGGATCACTCAAACCTGGATGATTGGCAATAAAATGGCAGATGAATCAGTGTTGATAAATGCAGTGCAGTGCACGTTGTAAAACATAATCCCAATGACAATGTGATGGGATCTAAATTAGCTGTTACCACTGAAGAAAGATCTTGGAGTCATAATGGATGGTTCTCTGAAAACATCTGGTTAATGTGTAGCAGAAGTCAAAAAAAAGTTAGTTAGAAGCCATTAGGAAAGGGGATGGATAAGACAAAAAATACTACACTGCCACTATAGAAATCTATGGTGTGCTCCATCTCAAAAAAGAGAAATTAGAATTGGGAAAAGTACAGAGAAGGGCAACAAAAATTATTAGAGGTATGGAACAGCTTCCATATGAGGAGAGAGTAAAAAGATTGGAACCATTCAGCTTAGAAAAGACTGCTAAGGGGAGATATAATAGAGATCTATAAAATCATGAATGGTGTGGATAAAATGAATAGGGAAGTTTTATTTACCCCCTTCATAATATACAAACAAGGGGTTACTCAAATAAATTAATAGGCACAGGTTTAAAATAAAAATAAAGAAGTACTTCTTCACACAATGTGTGGAACTCGTTGCCAGGGAATGTTGTGAAGGCTAAAAGTATAACTGGTTTCAAATAAGAATTAGACAAGTTCATGGAAGATAGATTCATCAATGGCTACTAAGCAAGATGGTCAGGGATGCAACCCTGTGCTCTGGGTGTCCCCAAGCCTCTGTCAGACATGGGGACTGGACAACAGAGGATGGATCACTTGATAATTACCCTATTTAGTTCACTTGCTCTGAAGCATCTTGCATCAGCCACTGTCAGAAGACAGGATACTGGGCTAGATAGACCGTTGATCTGACCCAGTATGGCTTATTAAGAACAACCCAAAAGACAAAGACTTTCAGGAACTAGATTTATTTGAAAGAAAGGTCTACACATCAGCATCACTGCAAATAAGGCCTGGTAATTAACAGCACCATTTCAGAGGATCAGTTAGTAGTGGAAAACATTGCTACAAGCAGCCACAGATGCATCTGACACACAAGCTGGATCCATGACCACTGTAGTAACTATGTGCAGAGTTTTGTGGCTCTAGGTCTCAGGCATTCTGAGAAGTGCAAAGTCAACTGAGGATTTGCCCTTCAAGGGCACAGAATTATTTACCACGCACGTGCATGGATGATGCACTGCACTCCCTTAATTGTTTCCAGGGTTACACTCCATTCTTTAGACATCTACACCTCAATCCCAAATTGTAATCCCTGTCAATATCAGGGGCAATACAACTAGAAGGCACCTACCTATCTTCAGCAATGCTCTTCTGAGGACCTTCCCAGGAAAAAGCAGGGGTTCTCTTAGAGGAAGCAATCATCTTCACTGTTGGTCACTCTACACCTGCTTTCAGACAGTAGATAAGTCCCTTATTCAAGAGCCATCCTTAAACCCTACGGTTTGGATCCTGACTTATCTTCCATCACGTGTGAAATACAATGTTATACATGGGTGCTCAATGTTCTCCCCTAGCTATTTCAGTTCTTGCCCCTTCCTTCTCCATCCTTCTTCAGAGAATGCAAACCTTCTGAAGCTACAAGAAGTAGTTTCTCTGCTTTGCCCACGAATTATAGTGGTATCTCTGGAGTTCTGGGGAAGAGGCTTCTGCTCGTGATATATTCTTCTTGTGAAGAAGAAAAGGGATTTTTTTTACTATCCTAGACCTGCAAAGACTGAAATAATATGTGACATCTCAGATTCAGGATGGTAACGTGTCTCAATCATCCCTTCTCTTCAAACTCAAAACTAGTTCATGGCTCTTGATCTACAAGACAGATTGCCAGCCATCAAGCTCATGGGAATACCTGAAATGTACAGTACATGTCCAGTCACTGCTAGTTCAACCACTTGATCTCTCTAGAGCACCAACAGTCTTCATAAAATGCCTAACTGTGGTGTTGAAACATCTGAGGAGAAGGGGCATTCATGTATACTCATAGCTAAATGATTGGCTGATCAAAAGAAGGTCCTGACAGCAAGTTGTCACAGCCCTAAGCAATGGCCTTCACCTGTTCAAACAGTTGCGCCTCATGGTGAATTATGAGAAATCTACTCTCAACCCATCACAGACAGTAGAATTTCTAAGAGTATTGATAGACTATAAATCTGTTAGTTAGACCCCAAGAGTGTTTGGAAGGTGGTACCCTTCTCCACACTGCCTCCCACAAAAATGTTTATCACAGATGCATCAGATACAGGTTGGAGTGCAAACCTGGATCATCTTTTGATACTGTAGTCTCCTTTGGCAGCGGGGCCTGTGGTAACTCTGCCCCAACCTGGACAAGTCTTTTGTCTTTGCTCCTTGGCACCTCTTTAGTGGAGCTTTTGGGGTGCTGGCCCTAATTCAGGCCTGAAGAGTGCCCTTCAACCTCATGGGAGGGCGGGTAGCTCCAGGCAGTGTATATCCCAGGGCCCTGTGGAGGTACCTTTCTATGGCTCCTGCATGGGGCTGTAGAGGTCGTGGTAAATCCCTGGAGGATCGGTGCTGCACCGGCCCTCCCTGCAGGCTGGGGCTGAGATTTTTCATTCTCTGCCTCTCTGACTGCAGAGACACGCTTTCTCCTAGTCTGGGGGAGTCTCTCCTCCTGTCGCCACTAGCCTTCTAATAGCTTCTTTCTCTCCTTATCTCCCCCCTACTTCTCCCCCACCCTTTAGGGGAGGTAGGCTTTAAGTAGACCTGGAGTAGCCTTTAATTGGGTCCAGGTGTCTCTAATTGACCTGTAGTAACCTCTCCTCTATCTTCAGGGAAAAGGGCCTTTAGCAGTCTAGAGGTCACATACTGGCCCAGGTATACCATTTTGTAGACATCTGGCCTGACTTTACCACAATACAAAGAACTTGGTTTCAAAAGGATCTACTTGACTCTTTGTGGATTCTGGATACTTTGTGATCAGTGTGAATACCAGTGAGACACGGTATGCCCAATTTGCAGATCAATAAGGTTTAATGTGCAAGGTTTTCTATAAATATCCTAGTTAGATACAAAGCCTAAAATTAACTTCAATATATCATACTCACTAAGCCTAGAGAGCTAAGCAGTTACTCAGAAGGCTGTATACAGGAATGGCTTTCTTCAGGGGCCCCGCAAGGGAGTCAGTGGATCCTCTGGTCCAACCGGCAGCACCTCCCACGGAGTCAGGTGTTGATGGAGCACCCCCCTTTGTCTAAGTAATGACTTCTTATACCCTTCCATAAACAACCTTCACCTAATTATCTCTCTCATTATAATATATGCTAATTACTTACATTACATTTCACCCTTAACTACATTCCATTCTCACCGTAATAATTGGGATCGTCAAAACAACATCTGGTGATAGGAGGGGTGGAGTAAAACCTTCTCCTTGGCAAGAAAACAGTGTACCCCCAGACATTCAAGGATAACTTGTTGTTCCCATCACCGTTACCTATGTGCAGCTGCAAGCTGTATTTTGTCTTATAATGTGCCGTGCTATGCAGAAACTGAGACATCTATAAGGTTATTCAGTCTGTGCCAATTGGAAGATGTCATGCTACAGGGGTCAGAATAGCCAAGCAAGCAACTGAAGCTATGCGAGGCCTATAGGACAGTAGTCAAGCAACTCAGATTGTACTGGGCCTCCAACACTCTTCACATAAACATACTACAACTACAAGCAATCAAATGGGCTTGTGTAATATTCCAACCTGTTCTAAAGAAATTCACAGTGCAGTTTCTCTCAGATGACATATCTGTAATTTACTATATAACCAAGGAGGTTCCTACTCATCTGTGTGTCAAAAGGCAATCGATTTATGGGCATGATGTCAACAACATGGGATAATGCCCATGTTGTTCTCCACCTTCCAGGAGTCAACAATAACCTAGCATTGTATGCATGTACGCATTTCCACAGATTCCCTTTATTCTGACAGTTATATGTAAAGTTAGACAAAACACAGCTACTTTGATCCTGATAGCTCTGTATTGGTCAAAACAGTTCTGACTGACAGATCTCAAAATGCCTATTCAGCCTCCCTTATCACTTTCAGATGATCTAAACATGATTTCAGAACTGAAGTCAGATATTTCATCAAGATGTTAGGCCAATTTATGTAACAGCCTGGATGTTGGCTGGTTCGGCACTCCCAACAGAAACAAAAGATATAAGTATAAGAGGTTCTTCTACACAGTAGCAAATTCTCCACAAGGAATAGTTACTCCTCTAAATGGAAAATATTTCCATTTAGGCTGCCCAACACAACCTGGACCTCTTGAAGGTTCCTACACCCAAAATTCTTGACTACAGTTTGGATTCCCATTCTGTTATATCACAGTCCACCTTGCAACATTATCATCATGCCACCCTCCCATGTACTCATGTTCAGTTTATCACCTCTATAACTAGATTTCATGGGGGGTTGCTACACATTCACCCACTAGTGAGAGGGGAACCTCAGTATTGTCCTTACAAGCCCACCTTTTGAGCTTCTTTCTGAATGTTCTTTATACTGCCTTACTCTCAAGACAGACTTTTTAGTTGCCATTACATCAGACAGAAGGGTCAGAAAACTGTAAGCTCTCAGGACTGATTTTACCCAACATTCCACAGAAATGAGATGGTATTGCCATCCTGAGTTTATTCCCAAAATTGTGTCAGATTTTCATTGGAACCAAATTAATTTATTCACCAGTTTCCTTTTCAAAACCCCATTACTTCCCAGGAGATAAACTCGACATTTTGGACATTTCAAGTTCTTTGTTATATTACATTGATCAAGTCTTTCAGTCTGTTTTCTTGTCTTTCTTTTGCTATCCCTGGTTCTTCTAAGGGTTATATTGTCTCTTCCCAGCAAATATCAGAATCGATATACATTGCATAACCCATCTGTCATATGGCTGATTATACCTCTCCAAATATTAATCACTCTACTAGAGCGCAATTTACATCTTCTCCATGTTTCAGGAACATCCTCGTGACTGAAACTTGCAAGCCAGCTATGTGGAGTAAACCCTTTACTTTTAAACACTTATCTCCTTGACCTGGCCACAAGATCAGATGTTAAATTTGGTAAGGTGGTGGTGTTTAGTCAGTAGTGATCAGGATTCTTTAGTCCCACCATCCATATGGACACTACAGATCAGTCACTTAGAGTGAAATCCACACAGATACTTAAAGAAAAAAATTGTACTTACTTCCATATTAACTGGTTGTTTCAGATGTCACCTGCGTGGCTCCCATTACCTGGCTTTCATGCCCACTTTTTTTTGGACTCCTGTGTAGGATTCTGAATTAGCATGAGGACAGCTGCAGCCGCTCCTCCTTTTTTTGCCCTTGGGTGGAGGGAATGTCAGGACATTCATGTCCCAAGAACCCCATGCCCACATGGCACATGCACCTAGAGTGGGATCCACATGGACGACCAGTTGAAAAGCCACAATTACTATGAAGTTTTTTCAGTTTTCCTTTAAATTCTCTGGCTCCCCTTTCTTTTTCCCTGACTGTAATACCTCTCTTGGGCTCCCTTATTCTAGAGGATTTAAATTTCGATATTAATTATCTGTTTTATTCTTCTGTCACTATTATACTCACACCAAGATGGCTGCTCCTTAAATCCTAATCTTTGGCTTTATTGCACATTTCCTACCTCAGGTCCTGTGCTGCCCAGTGATTTTTTTTTTTAGAAAGTCTTTGGACTAAAGACTGTTTTAGCTAAGAGGTTGTCTATAGATAAATCTTCACAAGTTCAGTTATAGTTGTTTAAAACCTCTTGTGGGCATGCTCATTCCGATTTATCTTAACCCTGTTCCTGTTCAACTCTAAGACAAACCAAAGTAAGCATGGTTTAAACTGATACAAATGTCCACACAGTCACTTGTCCCAATTCAACTTACTCTGCTTAAAATAATATCTTTATTACAAATCAGTGCAATGCTGCGTGCAGACAAGCTTTCATTCTTTCCCCTTTTAGAGCTACCTTATTTTCTAAATAGTTTTACTATTTTCTCATCACTCTTCTACCACTATCCCATGTCAAACCTTCTCTAGTATCACCTGTTTGTAACTCTGTTCCTTGCTCCCAAACATTCTGCCAAGAACTCTTCAGTTTTCTTTTCTCTTACTAGTCTGGCCTAGTGTCTGAATCTGTCTCTTCACCAATAACCTGTCTTGTTCATTCTTCCCTGAATTGTTGCCCCAGGTCTTGTGTTCAGTTTCTTTTGTTTTTAGAAGATTATGGGGTATGGGTTTTGCTGTGTTGTAAATCTCAGTGAGATGCTATATAAATTAATTTTGTAATCAATAACTTTTATATAACATTTATGTTATAGGCCAATAAAATGGAATCTCAGCTGCAAAAGGATTCCATAAAAGCAATGCAGTACCAAGAGGAGAAAGTGCAACTTGAAGAAGCCATAGCAAAATTGCGTCTAAGTGTCCGGGAAATGAGAAACACTTTAGAAAAGTATACTGCGAGTATCCAGGTAAATGTGTTCATTACCAAGAGATGTTAAGTATCTCTACAGTTAAGGCTGAAAATAGATTTCATTCTATTAACTTTGACAGCTCCTATACCCCTCACTAACATGTAAAGTATTTCCTCCTTAGTGCAATATTCTAATGAAGTCTTTTATTTTGTAGAGTTTATCAGAACAAGAAGTCCACTTGAAAGTCCAGGTTAAAGAACTTGAGACTAATGTAATTGCCGCTGCTCCTGACAAACAACAACAGAAACAGCTAGAAAAAACCCTTAATACTTTCAAAAAAGGTATGTTTTATTTAAATTCTAGATGCAAACTATAGTGAAGTCCACTTACCAATCAGGATTGGGCTGAATTTTATAGTATTTGTTCAGATTGACCAATGATATAAAAAAATCTTTGAGGCACCTTCACTTCTTCTAATGTTGTTTTACAGGAACACTTTAAGGTAAAGTCCTTTTCTTATTGTCACTTTCAGTTGTTCATTTTCACATCTCATTTAGATTAAAATATACTTTTTAAATATTAACAATTAATTGGGTTTTATAGAGGTTAAATTTTAATATCTTTACCACCACAATCTAAAGTTGTGGGTAACTTTATTTAAATGGTTGAAACAAAATTCATTTTGTATATTTACTGATATTTCTTAATGATGTTGAAATTTAATCCAAAAGTTAATATAAAAAAATCAAATATGTTTTTGTTGTTGTTTTTACTTTTAATTCAGCTGCATGACACTTTATACAATTGATGCCGAGCACATAATCGCAAGCAATTCAGATAATAGTTTTCAGCAAGCAAACTATGCTTAAACCCTGGATAATAGTGACTCAAAGCTGAGTTAGAAAAATTGTGGTTTAATACAGAACCTTATAAAGAATTGCCTTAATCTCAATCATTTGGATTTTATTCTTTGTTTTTGTATAGACTTATTCACTGTAAAATACATAGAAATTATACAGTGTTGCTATTTATGAAGAAATGTATAGATTAAAATACAGGAATCTTTTATCAGCATCATTTTTCTAACTGAAGAAACAAAAAGTAAGCATGATCATTTTCATGTTTCATATAAAATAAGGAGTACATATTAACAAATTGACAGTTCTTCTTTTAATCCTTTTTCTTTCATGACACTGCCTTCGCAGAACCACAGTATAGGAGACATTCCTGTCTAGATGGCCACAGTTCTATTTTTTTGAGTGGTACTGCAGCAAGGGAGCATGCACACACATTTTTGTATCCGTATGTTCCACTGACTGAGGATATAAATATCCACCTCTGTCCATCCCTCAGTTCTTTTTCATCTGCCAACTGCTGCAGACATGAAAGCTTGCCTCCATTCCTTTGCAGAGTGTGACTAGGATGTTTTTCTTTTAAGTAGCCAGAAAAGTTTGTTATAAAATTAGGCTAACATTTCCAAAAATTAATACCTTAAAATTGGGCTCCTAAGTAGGCACATAAATAAGAGGCCAGATTTTTTTTAAAGGGTTTAGTACCTTGGTGCTCTTCTTGATATCTAAGTGAAAACTGTTCTGGAGATTCTCTCTTGAACCAGTTTCTGATGATGATAACTTCTTTAAAACTACAAAATTGTTATTAGCAACAGTGAAGATTTTTTTTGTTTGTTTCTATCCCAGCATACCACACTGTTTTGAAAGAGGCTTGATATTTATTTGTCCATCCTCTTGTAAAGAGTTCTTTAAAGGTCTTATACATCTATAGCCTTCTGTTCATGAACTGATTGGTCCTCAGCATCTGAATTTGTTTTTGACTAGGTTTACAAAACAGCCCTTTTGGTCTGTAGGATCTTGCTGTCTTATCACTTCTCACACTGTCTCTTTCTTAGCCATTACTTTGGACAATGGAGTCTTGGAGTTGGATGTACTATTGGCAGATTTTTCATAAGAGCAAAGCAGCATGTGGGCCTGGCCCCACATTTGTAACAAAGATAGTTTCTGATTTTTATTTGAATCACTGTCTCCAATACTTTTACAAAGCCACAATCATCTTGGGAAAAGTGGAGTTGTACCCCTGGATGTTGAGAGAGCTTTTGGCTACTGCTTAGATTTCTTCAAATTCTTAACAGATTAGTTGTGACCTCTGGGGAAAATTATGGGGCAGCCAGTTTGGCCAAAGGATGTCTGACTGGGTGAGGCTTTGTATTTAATTCTGCTAGAAGAGCCAGTTTTAGAAAACTGGTTAGCTATCCTTGCAAGCAGAACTACAGAAGCTGTGAATTGAGCCATGGTATGTTGCATAACTAGAGGAGTTAGGCAAAGGAGGGTCAGTGATATAGTTGCTGAAAATCTGAATGGACATCTAGGATAGAGTTCTATATAGAAATTATAGATGGCAGAAGGAGCTGGAAAGCTTTCTTGGCTGAAAATTAGGTTGGTAGATTGAAGACAGCTCTAAAGCTGGCTGTGGACTCTGGCCACATGGGTTGGGAGAACAGTTGGCAAAAGTGGAAAGGATCTGGGAGATGTACCATTTCTTTCAGCTGAGTTCAATTCCTTTTTGATAGGTGTCGTAGTTTTATTAAAAACTTTTCCTAATTTTTGGACATAAATTAATTGCTTTTATTCAACACAAAATTCCATGGCCTCCAAATATGTACTTCTAATGTTCAAAAAACTTTAAATATATGAAAAAATACTGAACAATGATTAATTATTAGCTCTTTCTTCCAAACTTTGACAGCCAAATGAATGCGGAAGATAATACTTATGATATTATATGGAAGCTTATTGACAAGGTTTTGTGTAGCCACATCACACATTCGAGTACAGTAATGCAGAGGTCTTCAATCTGTGGGGTACATCCCAAAGGAATGTTTGTGGGGGGGCAGCCAGGCCCAGTTCCACACCCACATGGGGGTGAGGAGGGAGTGTCACCAAGCCCCACTATGCCCTGAGCTCAGCTCTGGGCCTGGCCTCAGCACCCAGCCGGTGCCTCTATGACATTGGCATCTGACTGTGGCCTTGGTCCCCACCCCTGAGCTCCCACTCCCAACTGTAGCACCAAGCCCTTGCCGCAGCGCCCAACCTTGCACCACCACCACCTCCGCTTGCCGCAGAGTCCGGCCATGGTGCCCAGCCTTGGTCCACCCCTTCTGGGACACAGTACCAGATGCTTTGCCCGCCCCCAGTCTTAGCACCCAAGCCCCAGCATGTGGCTCCTGCCCAGCAGAGCCCCCCACAGACCCTAGAACCAGCCTTAGTCCCAATGACAACCCCCCAGCCACAGACCCCCAACTGTGGCCCAGCTCCCAGCCACAGCGCTGGCTGAAACATGACCCCAAGGGATAAGGGGGTCAAAAGTTTGAGGAGCACTGCAGTAATGGATTGTGGCCAGGTCTACACTAGAAACTTTTGCCAGTATAGTAATGTCTGCTAAGGATGCTCTTTTGTGACATTTCTACAGTGGCATAAGTATTTTGGCTGGTATATTTTGTTAAGGGAACTGATATAAACCATGCTGACAAAAGCACTATTTTGCCGTTATAACCTGTGTCTACCTAGGGAGGTAGACCTATACTTGCTGGTATAGGTATATTGGCAAATCTCTTATTTAGTGGGTTTGTTTTAGTACTGAAAATAATAGACCTGTGACCTAATTGAAACTTAAATTTTCCCGTTAAAGATATTAAACTGCTAGCTATTAAAAATTATCATTTTTGTTTGACTGTCTCATTCACAAACTTCTTTGTATTGACAGATTATGAGAGTGTTGCTGAAAAGGCCAGTAAAGTTGAAAGTGAAGTTAAAAGATTACATAATCTCATAATTGAGATTAATAATCATAAACTTAAAGCTCAGCAAGACAAACTTGATAAGATAAACAAGGAAATAGATGAATGTACTTCTGCTATTACTAAAGCCCAGGTGGCAATCAAGACTGCAGACAGGTAAGCACTCTTAAGTGCTCAAGTTAAAACACATCAACACTGAGGCTGTTGTGATGATATGCTTCTATCTTGATCACACCACAAACATAAATCACTTATTTCTGAGGTTTGTCATCTTAGGGGTCATGACAATCTTCTCTTTCTTTATGGTTAGGTGGGAGGGACACACAATTTCTTCTAACATGGGGCTGATTGTGATACACAAAAGATCGAGTACCAGTACCCTAACAAATCAGTTCATAGTATACTCACATTATAGAAAGGAAAACTAAAGTATAAAGGTTAAGTGAACTGCCTGTGCCATAGCCCCGAGGGTGAGTCATTTTTAGTGTCAACTACAATCAAATTCTCGGATTCCCAGTCTAGTTTTAGTTTATGGCCAAGATTTTAATGCCTTCTTTGGGAATATAAAAACATCCTTCCAGCTGGAGCTGAGTTATATAAACTCTTCACCAGCTTCTTAAATCTCTATTAATTGATGATAATTCACCATTTGAGTAGATGTGGCCTGGAGCACACTCACTAACTTTCAGCATTTTTTTGGCTAAAATCTGATTGAATTCAAGATATTAATGTCTCCCAGTGGTGGTAGTCATACCAAATATGGCTGTGTCACAGAAAAAAAGAAGTCACTTTTGCAAATTGTTACGCCAATCATTTTGTTACCTGATACAAATAGCAACCTTGGTGGTTGTTTTTTTTCTGTAATCATTTGTCCATAATGATTGAATGTTCAAAACTTGAAGATGCAAGTTCAAAATGACACTTGAACAACTGACATCTGAAAAGGCTGATCTTTTAGTGACTTCTGCCACAAAATTAAAACTAGGTATATGTTGTATACTCTGCAGTCCATAACAAATGCATACACCAAATGTCAAGACACTAACCCAGTGGGAACACTAATTAAGTAAGCCTATTACAAGCATTTGTTGTAGGTATGGATTCAGGAAGGAAGACGCCATTATTGTAGTATTTCACTGGGATACGAATTGGAGTGTAAATAATGAACAAAGTGATCCTTACCTGTTCATGATTACATATAGCACATAATATTTTCTTTGTAATCGAGTAATTGTGCTTTCCAGATCGTTAAGTGTTTACCATGATTATTTGCATGCTTATGTAAGTACATCTTAAATACCTACTTTATTCAGAAACCTGAAAAAATCAAAAGAATCTGTTCTTTGCACTGAGAAGGAAATTGGAGATAATGAAAAGGAAATGAAAGACCTAACAGCAGAGTTAACAACACTGGAAGAGAAAGCTACTGAGGTTATGAATAACTGCAAACAAGCTGAAGTAGGTATAATATTGCCATCTTTGTGCCTCTTCCAAAAGGTTGTAGTTCACAGGAGCAATAACTTTCTACAGCCAGAGATTATGCATAAGGAAGCTTGCAATCTTATCTGATTCTTGTGGCAAGCAGACTTTTTCACTAAGAGCTAGTGTATTTTGTTAGCCATTGGCATCTAAGGTCTAGGCATAGTAATACTAAAAGGGGTTTGCAGGTTAGCAAGACATAACTTCATGAAAAGGATATGTAAGCCTCAAATTTGGTCATCTTAAAAATATTTGGGAAATGTCTCATTTTACAAAAAATCTTCCACTCTTCTTCCTACTCTCCAAAAATCTAGTTAAGAGTAAAATAAAGGGGAGGGTCTTTTGTGAGGCCTATAGTGCCTGGTGCTCTTTACTGTGGAACCAACACAAAAGCAGATGTTAAATAAGGCCATCGTAAAAGGTGGTAAGCCAAAACTTTGTCCTATTGACCCAGTTTTCAGGCAGATATTTAAATGTAGAATTTTTTTATCTTTTTATGGAATGAATCAAGGTAACCAACAAAACTTACAAGAATTCTGATCAGAGGTGCTTAAAGCAGAATTCTTAGTTTCAAAATTCACTTAAATGCAGCGCAGGTTGCCTTAATGAGAGAAAACACAAGCCAACAATAAATCAAAATGTAGAAAACAGTGCTCTTGGTTTGTTTAAGGGTAACCTAGAAGCCACGGCTTGTAAGTTATACAATAACATGGTTGTGCAAATAGCATAATTCTCCTCTTTCAAGTTGCTGCATAAATTGGCAGAAAAGATGCTATCTTGTCTTTTCTACTCTTTTTCCTGAGAGAGGAGGGAGGCATTCATTGATAGAAGGTGAGGAGTGTTGCAATGCAGTCACCTACCTTAGCTGAACATCATCCATAGTTTGTGGGAGAGCAAGTGCCAGGCACTCTGGGTGGCTGATGTTCCTGGGATAAGGCAGCTTCTATGAGAGCATCCCTACCTACAGGGGTTGTCTGTCTTCCACAGCATACCCTTATCAGAATTCAAATAATCCAGCTTTGCAAATGCAAACAGATTTCAAGACATACTTTCACAGAGTGGTATTCAGATACAGAAGCTAGGTTAAAACAAACCCTAGCAAAGATGTTTCTTCAGTATATATTCAGACTTTAACTGGTGCTTATTTAAAACTATGGGGACTATAATAGAAATTTTTTAAAATTACAGCACTGGAAATGCAAACCTTTCCCAAACAACTAATTTAACTTCACCTTCAAATTTTTTGGTATTTCTCTTTAGGAATCATTACCAGAGGTTCAGGAAGAGCATCGCAATTTACTTCAAGAGATTAAAGCAATTCAAGATGATGAACATGCTCTTCAAAAAGAGGCTCTTAATATTAGACTTAAAATTGAACAAATAGACAGTCATATTGGTGAGCATCAATCAAAAATTAAATATTGGCAAAGAGAGGTAAGATATTTAATATTTTATTTTGGTTTCATATTTTGAACTGTAAGCCAGGAGAGATTAATCTCAGTATGATGACAACTTTGTCTCCTGATATATGGAGTGAATGTAACCAACAGTTTTGAGGTTTTTTTAAAATTACATTTAAAGACCGTTGGTACAGACATGTATTTCCTTGAAACGTGATGGCTCTAAAAAGCAAGTATAAAAATGGCACCCTCCTTTTCAATCAGCTTGTTCCTTCCATGGGTTCATTTTTAACTTTGTTTCTTTTAGAAGCACAGCCATGGGCAGGGCAGCATAGCATCTCTACCTCGGACTTCCCCACTTTCTTTTATTTATGGAAAATTGCTGTCAGCTATAATTGACTTAGCACCTGTCCAGAAACTATCACGAGTTACGATAAAAAGATACCTGGACTAAGAATTCCAGTCCAGTTTCTATGCACAGGCAACCAACTTTGGTGCAAATTGATGAAGGTATAGCTTCTGTCACTTGGATCCATTGAGCCCATGCAATGGACAAAAGAAGGGGAAGAGTTTTTATTCCATATATTTCCTCATAGGGCAAAAAGTTAAGGGTTCCTGCTCATCCTAGAACTCAGGGACCTGAATGAATACATAGCTCACAAGGTGACCACCTTGAGTTTTTTTCTTTGCTCCTTATGTCTCTTCCAGAGGCAGCCAACATACTAGACTGGTGGATGCTTCTAGGCACATTGGGATTCTTCCCAAACACTGAAAGTAACTGATTATTCACTGTATGGGAATAAAACTACCAATTATATGTCTTGCCTTCTTGGGCTGATAGTCTGCTCTGCATTTTCATGAAATATTTAGTGGTAATCTTAGTTTACCTGCATAGGCTGAACGTGCACTTATTCCCTTATATGACTAATAGGCTGAATAAAAACATCATTCTGGAGGGCATTAAAGATCAGTATCTTGTCACAGGTGTGTTGGATAGTTTACTATGAATTTTAATAACACCAAAGTCCAAATCTTTTCTTTAGCATAAAGTTGGGATATATGGAAATGCTGTTAGACACATCTAAACTCAAACACCTCCTTTCCAGATTCTGACTTCTTCCCCGGTTGATACATGTCTCCATCTCTTCAAGCAATTAAATGGTATTCAAACCTAAGGCCTGTCTGAACACACAAGTTGCACTGATTTAAGTAAAATTCTTTTGAATAGATTTAGTGAAATCAGAAAAATCCCTGTATGATTATACTGTTTAAAACTCTTATATTGATGTAGCTGAACTTGGTCAATTACCAAGTGAAGCTTAATCAGTGTAAGATACCTGTAACTAAAGTTAAGTGTGTCCAATTAGGGGTTTGCTCTTGGTTCCACTATTTCTTCTGATTAAGACACCTACTTAAAAGACAACTAGTTAAATTAGTGCAACTTTTGTGTTTAGACAAGACCTTATTTAAAGCCTACCTTTTAAAGTTACTTTTGGAGATAAATGATTTTTGCATTCTGCTTTCTTTCCCCTTACACAGATCAATATTTTACTAAGGCTTCATTCCCCAATTAGGACTAGCTGCTTGCCACTCATCCAGGAACTGACAGGAATGTTCTGAGTAGTGTATATCCACTAGTAATTGAGGTGGCTTGCACATTTACCCACTACTGCTGTCCTTAGAGACCCAAAAACCTTAAAACACATTTGTGAAAATCTGCATGAATGTTTTGAGAAGCAAAATTATAAGGTAAAAGACTGCATTTTTTACCTTCGATACATATTTTAAAGAGTGTGTTTTCCCAAATTTTGAAGAGGTTAGGTTGACATACTTAATTGTTAGTTTTGGAGGTCTATGTGGGTATTGAGCCAGTGTATTTAACCTGATTTTGTTTTTAATCAGTACTATTTAGTAGTAAAAGCTACTTTCAAGGCTTATTTGACAGCTAATACTATCAAGCATAAACATGATGTTCATTATCTTTCTAAACTGAATTATAGATATCAAAAATATCACTGCATCCCATGAAAGATAAACTAGTTGAAGAGCTTCCAGTGCTTAATCAAGAGGAACTTGAGGCAATTAAGGATCCAGACATTCTAACTAATCAAATAGCTCTTTTAGAAGCCCAGTGTCATGAAATGAAACCAAACCTTGGCGCCATTGCAGAATATAATAAAAAGGTAAGGCTTTTATTATTTATTATTAGTATCACATTAGGGTTAATCTCTTTACATTGCTTTAACACTATCTCCAGCAGATGGATAACTTTTTGTATAGCTTTACTTCATTTGGCATTTCTTGAGTCAGTCAACATGTACTCCGATCACTGCTGTTGGAATGCCTGGTCACCCTACTAATCAGGCATTTTTCTTCGAGTAATTTTGTACATGGTCCTGCAGGATTCCTCTTCCCAAAGCAATGGTAAGACTATAGACCATCACAACCAGATGAATTAATGTAGTCTTGGATCCTAAAAAGACAGAAGAAAAAAGTGATGAGAAACAACAGCCACAATAGGAAGAACTAGTGGCCCTCCGCTCTTCTCATCCTCCCCGATGAGACAGTTAACCCCATCTACTCCTGCCTCAATGGATAACTTTAAAGTATACCAGGACTTCAAATGCATGATAGAGACATTGGATATACCATGGAAAGTGGTGCAGAAGAAGTCTCACAAGCTCCTAGATATCTTGCATCCCTTTCTTGTTCGGCAGACTTACCATGCAATGAAGCTCTGTTGGATCCTTCAAAGAGCCTATAGGATATGTTATCATCAATACTGGCCCCATGCAGGCAAATGGAGAGAAGGTACAAGGTCCTTTCCAAAGTATTTAAATATTCTTATTCCTTCCTAGTACCAAGTTTGTCTGTACTGGATTCTGTATATGAAAGGTCAAAATAACAGACCTCTCAGATCCACACCCAGGAAGCAGTACCCAAAGAAACTAGACTTTTTCAGGCACAGGGTTTATTTACCAAGCAGCCTCCAAATGTATATGACTAATTATCAAGCCATCCTCTCCCATTATGTTTACTTGAAGTGGAATACACTGTCTGTTTGTGGACGAGCTTCCAGAGAAACATTGAGAGGAACTGAAAACCATAATCACCATGGGACAGTTAATAGTCTGCATTTCACAACAGGCTGCACTGAACTTATCTATAACCATGACACAAACATTAAGCCACATCAGTAGCTATGAGGGTGTCTGCTTAACTCCAGTCCTCTAGAATCTCCAGGAATGTCCAGACTTACAACTGAGAACTTTTGCTTGAGGACAGTGAACTTTTTAATTCAAAATAGATGAGACTCTCCACTTGTTAATTCAAAATAGATGAGACTCTCCACTAGGGCAGCTCATGAGGTTTGTATGTTCTAACCCCATGAAAGAAGGAAACAAGACAACAATCTTCCTTCAGGCAGTGCTACCAAATTGAAAACATGACCCCTCCAGATTTGATCCATACACATTCCACAAGATCAATCTCATCTGTCACCTTCTTTAAGAATGTTCCCATCTCATATCTGCAGAGCAGCAATGTGGGCATGAGTCCACACCCTTGCAGAACATTTTGTGATCACTGGGGATACCGAATCTGATGCCATCAGTATTATCATCTGAGACTAACCTGATGCCGAAGTCCCAGCCCTCCAGGGCTTGGGAGTCACTTACAGTGGAGCACCCAAAGGGACACTACTAGAAGAAGAAAAAGTTACTCTCCTTGTACAGTAACGACACTTCTTCAAGAGATGTGTCTCTGTGGGGTTCCACTACCTGCCCTCTTCCCCTCTACTTCCGACTTCTCATTGTGACTCTGCTATAGAGAAGGAACTGAGGACAATTAGCCCACACATGCTGATTACCTCATGGCACAGCACAAGGAGAGAGAGTGCATATGCAGGCTCAACTGACATTGCTACTGAATCAGCGGCTCAGGGACATAGACACATCTACAGTGGAGCACCCATAGGGACGCACATCTTGAAGTATTGTTATTGCACAAGGTGAATAACTTCTTTCTAGTAGGAAGACCTGACTGCTGGTACAGAGTTTGTCCTTTGATCTTGGCAGTGGTGGCAGATCATCTGAGAAGACAAAGGATCCAGTTCTACCCATATCTCAATGACTAGCTGATTCAAGGAAGATCAACAGTGACAAACTTAGAGCTTAGAGCTGTTTGCCATCTTGGCTTCAAAGCCCATACTTGTTCCAACTCAAAGCATAGAGTTTACTGTTAGATTCCAGGTCATTGAGAACTTCCAAACTATAATTAACATCATTCAACTTAAAACTTACCGAAAGCTTTAAAGATACCACTGAGAACGTGCCTCAGACTTTTGGGATGCACAGTCCCATGCCTCTACTTGACAAAGTTCACCAGACTTCACCTGTGCTCCATGCAAGGATGACAGAAATCAGCGTATTAACCCAGCAGGTACAACATGGACACAATGCTCACAGTCCTTCAAGAAGTCTTCTCCCTATCACACTAGTGGAAATATTCGCTTCAGTTGTAGAACAGAACATCCTCTTTTCACCAGTTTCTTGCTGCCAGAATGCCACTCGCAGATGGGGAGCTCATCTAGATCATCTTCAAACTTGCAGCCTCAGTCGCCTCTGGAAGTTCATTCCCACATAAACATCCTAGAGCTCAAAGCTATCTGTCTAGCATACCTCAGCATGGACCCACAATCCAACTGCTGACAGATTTCATAATCAGAAAACAAATTGTCTCCACTCTTGTCAGGAAGCCATTCAGCTCTGGAATTTCTGCATTTGAATCATATCCCACCAGTGGCTCTATACCTTCCCAGCCTTGAGAACATCTTGGCAGATTTCAAACAACCACAAGTGGTCTGTTAAAGTCACAGTTCTACAGAACATCTTTTGCAAGTTGGAGTTTCCCAGCAGTGGAGACTCCAGCTTCGAAATTGAAGTTTGCCATTGACCATGACAACAAAAGACATTTTGTTTCAGAGGTGGTGCCATGCAAGGTTCCCTAACATAGCCACCTCTCTCATCCTTTGGACATGGGTTGATGTAGGAAGGCATGACACAGGAATGATTTATTATGATACCCACAGCATGGGTATTTGGGTGTGATGAACCTCTCAGTACCACCCCACCTTCCCCTGTGCAATCAACGTATTGGCCCTGCCCAGCAGTCTCACTGAACAACAGTCAGATCCTACACTGGGACACAGCTTCCTTATATGCAACAGCTTGAATGCTGGTTTGATTGTTTCCACTGAAAAAAGCTGTTCAGCTGAAGTTCAGAACACTGTCTCAAAGCATGAAAGCCTCAATTAGATTGATGTGCATCAGTATCTGCACATCACGCTCCTATCCAAGGCCACACTGTTTTCTAACCCTACTGTAGCTAGATTCCTGAAGTTCCTTCCCAAGTCAAAAGCCTTCTCCCCCTTGGGACCTCAGTATTAACAGAGTTGGTTTGTCATCTCTTGCCCCACTTTAGCCTTTATTCCAATCTGTTCGTTTTACCACTTGTTGGTAGCCAGTGCATCAGCTCTGAGGGTAGAAGAAATTCAGGCCCTCATGGCAGATCCTTCTTATACAATGTTGCATAAGGACAGTGCCACTTTGAGGCCAACCAATTCATTCACCTTCCAGTTTTCTTTTCCAATCTTCACTTTCCATGCCAGGGAAAGTTAAACTTACACACTTGATATTGTTAGAGCACTGTCTTTTTACAATGACAAGAAAAGCCATTCAGAAATCTTTGTTGCCTTTTCAAGAGAGAGTTACAGGTAGGGCAGTATTCCCTCAGATTAGCTAAATAGGTCTCCAACTGTATAAGGACATGTTATGAGTTAGCCAGGTCAGATTGACCTAGCCCCATAAGAGTTTATTCCACTAGAGCTCAGAAAGCTGCTGCTCCCCATTTGAAAATTTTCCTTATTTTTTAAATCTATAGCAGTGTTTCTCAACCAAGGGTACGCATACCCCTAGGGGTACGCAAAGGACTTCCAGGGGGTATATCAACTCATCTAGATATTTGTCTAGTTCTACAATAGGCTGCATAAAAAACACTGCTGAAGTCAGTACAAACTAAAATTTTATAAACAATAACTTGTTTATACTGTTCTGTATGATACACTGAAATGTAAGTACAATATATTCCAATCAATTTATTTTATAATTATCTGGGGAAAATGAAAAGTAAGCAATTTTTCAATAAGTGTGCTATGACACTTTTGTATTTTTCTGTCTGATTTTGTAAGTAAATAGTTTTTAAGTGAGGTGAAACTTGAGGTACACAAGACAAAACAGAGTCCTGAAAGGGGTATAACAGTCTGGAAAGGTTGAGAACCACTGATCTATAGCAAAAACCCACTTTGTCAGATGCCTGTGGGTTGCAGCCCACAAAAGCTTATGCCCACCGAAATTTGTTAGTCTTTAAGGTGATACAGGACTCTCATTGATTTTTCTGTAAATAGAGTAACATGACTACCCCTCTGGAACTTTTCACTTATCTATAGGATAGCTACATGGAACTCGGTCCATACCGTTACAACATACCACTACTAGATTTAGATTTCCAGATTAGATGCTCATTTTGGTAGGACTGTCTTGTAGTTATTGCTTAAGTTGGACCCTTAGTATTGAACTCCAAGTAAAAAGATGACTACTTGTTTTCCACAAAGAAATCCATGTGGGCATTCACTCCATGTGGAATCCATGTGGGCATTCACTCAAAAGAACTTATTTCCTTACAATAACTGTGGTTCATAAAAATGTGTTGTCCATGTGGATTCCATATGATCCTCCCTTCCCTGCTGCCAATGTGTCCTCTTCCTGTGGAGTTCTGTACTGGCAAAAGAATGGAGACTGTTACATGCTCAGGGGGGGAGGGGAGGGGGAAAAGAGGGGAGACAAAAGGGTGTAGATACAACCCCAGCAGACACTGGTGGCCGAAAAGAATTTAATCTCTCCACATAGGTATGGATTTGCATTAAGTGTGGAATTCATATGTACAACATAGCTCAAATAACCAGTTACTGTATGGTAAGTAACCATTCTTTTTAATAATACCTTGCTCGTGGAAGCTATGAGAAAAATATCTAAACAATCTAGTATTCAGTTACTGAATGTACACATTTTTTTACATTTTACACATGTACAGGAATTTTAAGGTGATAATGTAAGTGGTTATCAGCTACTAATAGTAAATAGTCCCGTTTCAAAAATTAGAAGTAATTATAAGTAACTTAGTTTTAAATTACATTTAAGTAGAGGAATGACTAAATTTGTTTCCATTTTTTTCCTCTGCAGGAAGAATTGTATTTGAAGCGTGTGGCAGAATTGGATGAAATTACCAATAAGAGAGACAACTTTAGACGGGCTTATGAAGACCTTCGAAAACAAAGGCTTAATGAGTTTATGGCAGGATTTAATGTAATAACAAATAAACTAAAGGAAAATTACCAAATGCTTACTTTGGGAGGAGATGCTGAATTAGAGCTTGTAGACAGTCTGGATCCTTTCTCTGAAGGAATCATGTTCAGGTTTGTCAAACATTTGGTCATAATACTGAAAATATTTTTAATCATTGTTTACTTCTTAACCTGATTTTTATGGTTTAATTATTCATTGAATCGCTCTAAAGCATGAACCAAAGAGGAGGAAAAGTTATTCTGAACCAACCACGGTGATCTTTTTTTATGGATGTTAGAAGGATAGGAAGGAGAGACATATTTTATTGCACTGTTTCAGAATTAAACAAAACACTTGAACTTCAGAAGGAGAGAACAATGTAATGTAGCTTGTATGGAGAAGTCACTCCCTCTCAAGAAAAAATAATTTTAAAGTGACACCAGCTGATCTGGAGCTTCACCAGGGAACATTAATCTGTAAGGAATTCATAATTTCCAACAAAGATGAAGTGAAATGATTTGTTTTTCTGGTAAAATCTGTCCATTTTAGTAACAGTCTACACATAAGATTGTGTCTGGCGGGTTTTGAAGAACTAAGTGTAATATTATGGGTTCTGCTCCATGTTATAAATTGAGTCTGATTGTAGATCCATTCCATATTAATTGCAAAGAGCATGTCGGAAAGGTAACTTACTCATGTGCTTTTAAATATTATGATTCCTACAAGGGACATTTGAAGCTTAAGACAATATGAGTATTACTTATTGAGGCATGAAGACTTTTTTTATCATATAAAATTGTAATTTCTACACTAATAAATATTAATGGAATTAATTTATCAACTCTTAATTGTTTCAGTGTACGGCCACCAAAAAAAAGCTGGAAAAAGATATTTAACCTATCAGGAGGAGAGAAGACTCTTAGTTCACTAGCTTTGGTTTTTGCACTTCATCATTACAAGCCAACTCCCCTCTACTTCATGGATGAGATTGATGCAGCCCTTGACTTTAAAAATGTATCAATTGTAGCATTTTATATATATGTAAGTACTTCGCTATAGAAAAATTACTTTACAGTATTTATCAGAATGGTTTCTTCCCTTCTAGAAATTATCAGTGCTCTTTTGTAGCAATTCTGTCCGTAATGCCAAATTCTGACTACTGTGAAATAATGATTTTCACTATAGACACCACCTGTATTTATGGTTAGGTTTTCAAGAGGTGAGCACCCAACAGCTACCTTTTAGACATTTATTTAAGTGGACAGATTTTCATACATAGTGCCTAGCATATAGCAACTCCCATTGTTCTCAATCCTGGGTGCTGAGCTCTTCTGAAAATCAAGTCCCTAACTTTTAAGGAGTTAGGGCTTGTTAGTGGTTTCTTTGGGGTTTTGGGGGGGGAGTGTGGGGTGTTAAGAT
Source organism: Mesoclemmys tuberculata (assembly GCA_007922155.1). Taxonomy (NCBI): domain Eukaryota; kingdom Metazoa; phylum Chordata; order Testudines; family Chelidae; genus Mesoclemmys; species Mesoclemmys tuberculata. The sequence goes on along the minus strand of ML675649.1, from coordinate 19,406,017 downwards.
TTTCAGTGTGTATGTATATAATGTTGCAATTTGCTTACCAAAGATAAGGGGTGCACCACTTCCACTTAGTTTTAGGATTACTGGGATACTTCCACAGAGTCTGACAATTGTGAGGTGTAAGGCATTGTGCAGTTCACTACTTTCATAAGGGAAGGGGGTTTTCATGTTTCCATTTCTTTTGCATTAATTTGAGCTTCTTCCCTTTGTTGCACTTCAGAGGATAAATTAAACTCAGTGTTTGTTCTCTGTGGTCTGACTTTCTTAGGCTTCTCTTATTACCAGTGTTTTAAGACAACTGAGCATCTTAATTATACTTTAGAGTACTAAAATTATGGATTTAATTACCTTTGTCTTTTGAGTTGTAACCTCTAAATATCATTGTTCTCTAATTCTTAAATAAAATATATAGATATAAGATATACTAGTCTGCATCTGTACTGCATTAGATAATTTAGCCTTTGATCCTGCCAAATGGTTTATGCAGGAATATAATTTTACTCATTAGTTGACCTCAGTGGAATTACTCACATGAACGAAGTAACACATACGCAAAAGTATTTGCAGGATTGCCCCTTAATAACTAGAAATAGGATTATGTTATTGCAAGCACCAAACTACGGAGTCCACAGATTATCTGGACAGTCAGTACCTGAGAATCTACATTTTTGCTGAACAGTAACACACATTAAAAGGAAGTCTTTTTCTAATGTACAGATGTAGTAAATACAAGATTTCCAAGTTATATGCTCTTTTTTTAATGACTACAAACTTCACGTAAAGTATAGTTTGGTTTTGTAAAATACTGTGAACTAATAATGAAATGACTTATTTCTTTTACAGGAGCAAACAAAAAATGCACAGTTTATCATCATCTCACTGCGAAATAACATGTTTGAAATTGCAGATAGATTAATTGGAATTTATAAGACTCACAATACAACGAAGAGTGTTGCAACAAACCCAAAAGTTATTGCATCTAAAGGATTTCTTGAAGTTGGTTCTGTTGGATGCTGCTGAATATGAAATCTTCTGTTCTGAACAAAGTGAAATCTTATTAGTAATGTGCATTTTCACTGTATTTCTGCTGATCACCTATATTGTATTAGCTTGATTTTATTTTGTGATTCATTATATTTCCATAAAATTTTGTAAATATCTTAGCTTTCATAATTTCAGCTGTTTAGTAAGGCAAGATTTTCAGAAAAGCTAATATTTTCTGTTGATTGGTTACACTTAATTTTTATAGATATCTTAATTTATATTATTTGGAGCATAACAGAACTGTTTCCAAAAGTATATATCAAGTTGCATTTTAAAGTCTCATGCGGTAGCCCTTATACCAATGTTTGGGTTCTATCTGTAGATTTTTAAACAGCTTTTTACTGTGTATCTTATTTAAATAAAAGTTAACTGACAAGTTCTCGTTGAATAAAGCTATCATGTTCAGCGATATCTGTAGATCTTACTGATAGAGTGATGTACACTGTTCCCACAGTTAGGTGATTAAGAAAAGAATGTGCATATTTAAACACTGTTTATATTACAGGAAGGATTTGGTGCTCCATTGTAATGGCTGCTGTATAAACTTAAAATAAGACAGCTACTGTCACCAAAGACCTTGCAGTATAAATATGGACAAGATATGACAGGTGCAAGTAGAACACTGAGGGGGATATGTTTTTGCAGTAAGGAAAAAAGTAGTGACAGTTATAGAACACAAGCTTTCATTATATTTGCTGTGTGTACAATTTAGAGGCTTTAGTTTTAAAAATAGGTAAATGTGGTTAATGACTCATTAACTCTCCATTATAATTAGACAATGTACTTTAGGCACTATGGCACAGGCAAGTGTTAAGAAAGGAACAAGGTACGCAGCTATGCAGATTTGATTCGGGGAGGATGTTTCATGAATATGGGGCAGCAGGGAATATGCCAGGAAAATACTTCCAGAGAAGCAGGAGATAGGCTGCTATCATTGAAGAGAGGGGGCAGATAAGAATGGGAGAGCTGAGTTTAAGTACCTTTAAGGTAATGTTCAGAAGTTGGAAGTGGAGGTTCTTGGGGCAGGAGGAGTGACAAGCCAGAAAGATTATTTTAGCAACAGCATTTCTTTAAATACAAAAGAATAGCTTGTGTAGGGATAAAAGTTGAAAGGGTAAGTCACAAAATGATTTACACCAAGCAAGAGACATAAAAGACATTAAGAGGTTCTTTAAATACATAAGGAGGAAGAGAAAGGTGAAGGAAAGTGTAGAAGACTGAGGTGTTTAAACACTGATTTTGCTTCGTTCTTCACTAAAGGATAATGGTGACCAGATAATCAACACAGTTCAGCAGCAGAAGCAATCCCTCAGGTTTAGGATGATCTCTTTCTCAGGTTTTATTTTCTATGGGTTCTTTGGTGACTGAGGAGCCTGATCCTTGAGCTGCAGACTTGCTGCCATATGTTGTAGGTGGTGTTTGAAGGCAGGGTAGGGCCACAATTGCTGCATGACAGTTGTTTATCTTTTCTGTCATTTTTCTGGAACCAGGGCAATGTGATTTTGAATGACTGGGAGCAGGCTGGTGGAGAACTTTTGTTTTGCCAATGTATAGGGTTAGCCCGAGGCTTTTGTAAGCTTCTGAGAAGCAGTTACAGGCTGTTTGTAGATCCTCTTTTGAGTATGCAACTACAGCACAATCATCTGCGTACTGAAATTTGGTTATTGTTACTGATGTTACTTTAGTTTTGGCATGGAGGCAAGAGAGGTAGAAGAGGTTGAAGTCAGTCTGATATTGGATGTCAATGCCCTCTGGAAGACTTTTGGTTTAGCATTTTCATAGCTGCTAGGAAAATGGAGAGGAGAGTAGGTGCTAGCAAACAACCTTGCTTTATACCAGTTCGGATGACAAAGGACTCAGAGTTAGAGCCACTGCACAGGATCGAGGTAGACATCCGGTCATGGAGGAGTCTTACAATGGTGGTAAATTTGCTTGGACAGCCAAACTTTGACATAATTTTCCAGAAAGCCTCACAGTTGACAGAGTCCAAGGCTTTGGTCAGATCAATGAAGATCACATACAGTTCCTGGTGTTCTTGACATTTTTCCTGGATCTGTCTGGCTGTGAAAATCATGTCGATGGTGCCTTGTGAAGGTCTGAAACCACACTGGGACGGTAGGAATACTTCCTCTTCAAGAGGGAGCAGACAGTTCAGCAAGAATCTTCCCAGCAATGGAGAGAAGGGGATACCTCAATAGGACTGACTGTGGCAACTATTTCCCTTTTTGAAAAAGGTGACAATTCATAAGTCAACGAGGATTTCTTCAGTGCCCCAAAATTTGAGGGGCAACACACTATTAACAAGAAGGGGGATAGGAGTGCAAACTGAAATAGTGAAAGAACAGGTTAAAGAATATTTAGATAAGTTGGATGCATTCAAATCAGCAGTCATTGTTTAGGATTGTTAAGGAACTAGTTGAAGCAATATTGGAATAATTAGCAATTATCACTGAATACAACTTCAATTAGGATGGTCTTTAACCTAGCCCTTCCTGTCCTTCATATGAGGCTTGAACTGGAGGCAGATCTAACAACATGCTTGTATTTGAGTTTTTCCTTCATACAGCTGGAGTGTGGGTCATTTACTGGCATGATTTGCTACAGGAGGGACAAGGTTTGAAGGCCGGAGTCTAGGCTATGTTTGATTACAAAGAAGACAAACTAAAGATCATGAATCTTGAGAAAAAGAAAAGATGAATCCAAAAACAACAAGAACCACTGAGAATCACCTTGCTGTCACAAGAAATATGAAGAAACAGAGAGGGTTCAGGGCTGGCCGGGCCTCTTATACTGGCACATGAGCGCTCCGCCCCAGTGGGCACTAGAGATGACTTGACTGCTAACCCTGAGGGGAAAATTTCTGTCAAGTGTACACACCTAACATCGAATAGACACATGCAAGTACTCAAACTATAAATGATAGGTTGCAGGTTATCATAAAGTGCACTCTAATCAATGATAAACTCATTAGGTTTTAGGATTAAGCAAATCCTGAAGTGTTGCTGAACATTTATATGACAAGCACAATCGAAGAGAAGTGTTGGGCTTTTTGTTCGTCTGCAACTATTGGCATCCATTTTCCTCCTGTAAAAATCATCTTCGGGGGGAGGGATAGCTAAGTAATGTTCTTTTCAAGAGAGAAAAGGCAAAAGAGATTTTAAAAGACAGCCCTATAGCGCTGTTTATAGTGATATAGGAATTAAATGATAGCCCCTATGTCAAATATCCAAAATATAAGATCCGCCTGGCTCCCTGCAAAGCACAGCTCTTGTACAATCCAATACAGCCTCCTGTATAAGAAAAAGCCTTGTAGGGGTACAAATGTTATTATTTCTTCACCAAAGACCTTAGCTAAAGGCAGGCTAAGGTTGGCAGCAGAAAAGGGGCTACAAAGTACCTTCACTGACTGAGAAATTATTTGTAGAAACAAGGTTTCTTGTGGAGCTTTCGTTGGCAGTTATGTCAGGTCAGAGCCACTGGAGTTGGAAAGTCTGATGTAAAACGGGTGCCTAAAACAGACAAATGTGTTTATTCTCAGGAACTCTAATGCTAATAGACCTAATTAAGATATGATATGCCTCTTCAGAGACAATCTTTAATCTCGTTATCAACTACAGGTACTTTAACATTTTCTAGACAAAGGAGTGGGAGCATCTTTCTCCAGTTCACTCTACAGAGGAGAATGGGGAATTTAGGAAGGCTAACTTGAATCTGCCAACCTCACCATCAGAGTACTTGCTTCAGTAAGATTATCTCTTCCTAGAGTGCTTGATCATGTCCATTCTGAATTAGGCATGTGTGCACCACATGCATCAGTATTGGAAATTTTTCCCCTAGTGGTATCCGTAGGCTGACATTAGCACCCTCTGCAGCAGCATGAACTTGCACCTGGATATAGGGTGCCACCCAGCTCCCTTTCCTCTCACTTCTTTCTTACCGCCTGTGATGATGCTGGAACTTTCTTTCTCCTGCAAGTTCTTAGTCAACCTAGTGATTTGCTTATTCTGAAGTGTATATTGTTAGTCTTGCTGGGTAAGCGTTAGTCTTAGAATTAGTTTTGAGTTGGGTTTGACCAACTCAGGTTATGCCCCATTCTCCAGGGTTTATACCCTGCACCTCATGTAAGAAGCCAATGCCATTGAGTGACCCACCTCAGAGCTGCCTGAAGTGCTTAGGGAAAGCTCACCTGCAGGAAAAGTATAAAATTTGTAAACGTTTCCACCCAAAAAGATCAGGACATCACACTCAGGGCCATCCTGATGGAATCGGTGCTCAGACCGGCGTTGAGCACCTCAGTGTTGGTAAGATCACCTTCTTAGCACCATTCAGCATCTCCGGTGCTGAAGAAATAGCAGAAGGTGGTCCATGCTGGATGGGGACGCTCCCCGACACCAAAACTTGCCAAGAAAAGTACAGGGGCATCAGTGAGACCTGTGTCGGGCCGCATATCACCACAGCCCCGGGGGATCTCCAGCAACCCAGCAGCAAGCCCTTTGCCCACCCTGCCACCAATTCCAGGGAGCGGCAAAGTTCGTTGGCACCTGATGGTCACAACTACACCTGAGGCATTCCAAGCGATGACGAACCTCCTGGCAATCCTGGTGCCGCCCACACCTAGGGAAGGGAGGCCTGCACACCATGAGACAGCTACCCCCTCAGGGGACATGTTAAGACCACTGCAGCGTTCCCCATCACCAAGATATGTCTCGCCAGTCCGCCATCAGTCACCGGATCTCAGGGGCCAGTCCCCAGAACCACACTGTGAGAGGTCAGGATCCCATTGCCAGTTTCCAGATGCTATGGTCTGCTCCCTATATCAATGGCACCACTCCGCAGAGTATCACCATTCCACAAGACCTCGGTGTCAATCTGTGGACTCTAGAAGTGGTGCCCTGGCACCGGACAAAAACACAATCACAGGGCACCTGACACTCATGCTCCTGGCACTGGAACACTAACATACAAAAGACATGGCGGAGGGACATTTGGCATCAGCACCTCTATGGTTGCTTGGGAGTGCCTCCAGATTTGGAGGGACAGGACATAGCCCTTCTGAAAGAACAGCCTTCAAACTAGATGGCCAGTTTCCCTATGTTGCCACCAATGGGTGTATGGCCTCAGGGACAGTGGCTCAGTCCATGGCATTTCTGGAACCCATAGAAGTTCCTCCAGACTGCAGTCCCACAGGGTGGCTCGCTCACAGGAAGCTCAATAAATGAGAACCTCACTAGCTCCTGCACAGCACCAAACCTGGATATGGAGTCCAACCAAAAAGGACTCTCTTGGACAGCCCGACAGGAGCTACCCAGACCAGGGAAGAGGATGCAGCCTCCCCACAACTGCCAGCTTCTTCTTCCTCTTTGCCCAACAAAGTGGTAGCAGGCCCCTCAATGTTGCCCCATTAGAAGACTTCAGAGCCCACCAAGAGCTGCTAAAGCACATGGCAACCAGTTTGTCTTAAGGTGGAAGAGCTTAAGAAGCTGGTAGATTAACTCTTTGGCATTCTGGCAACATCCAGGGTGGCTCTCCTGGTATAGGAGGAGGTAGTGAAGTTGGCAAAGGCACTATGGCAAACTGCTGCCTGCCCCCCATGTCAAAACAGGCAGAAAAGAAATACAACATGCTGGCCAAGGGGTTCAAGTACCTTTACACCCACTCCTCCCTGGGATCTTTGGTGGTTGCTGCTGCCAATGAATGCTACAGGGCAAGAAGCTAGATTTATTTGATTGCAAAGTTTATTAGATTGTGAATTTGCAACTAAGGGTGTCCAACCAGCAAGCACCTTTAGGGAGATAACATTTTAACATCTGGCAATCACTGCAAAAATTCTCTGGACTTACTATTGCAGGTTCAAGGTGATTTTGAAGGAAGGACAACGGTGGCTAGGTCCTCTACAAGGGGAATGAGACAGTTGATTCCTTGGCCAAGTCGATAGCTTCCATGATATCACAAGGAGAGTGTCTTGTCCAGTCATCTGGTCTCTCGGCAGAGGTCCAACAATCCACTAAGGACCTTTCCTTTGGCAGACAGCCCCATTTGGTGACCAAACAGACTCTAGGCTGCATGAGCTGAAGGATTTGGGGCTACACTGCACTCCCTGGGACTATGTACCCCGTTCTCCACCAGAAGGCACTTTAGACCTTATCAGCTGCAGCAGTTCAGAGGGCAGCATCAAAGGGAGCCCTATAAGAAAAAGAATAGAGGCCATAACCATCGCCAAGGCCACTCACCAGCCATCACCCCCCAGGGGGGGAAGTAAATGTTTGAAGGCATGCCTGAGAGAGACCAACCAGCCACTACCCGAGATCCAGACTCCCTGTTGTTTTCCTCCTGCCTTGCCTACAACAACATTGGACCGCTGAGTGCTAAGTACGGTAGCTATTGGTTATACCTTTCAGTTCATTTCATTTCACTTCCACCCCTTTTCATGAGCAACTCCTCATTCAAGAGGTACAGGCCCATTTACAGATGGGTGCAATGGAAGAGGCTTCTATTCCCAATACTTTCTAATCCCAAAAGCAAAAGGAAGGTTAAAACCCATGTTGGACCTACAAGGCCTTAACAGATATCTCAAGAAGTTTAAGTTTTGTATGGTCTTTCTGGCAGCCATTATCCCTTTTCTGGATCCAGGAGACTGGTATGCCACCCTTGATTTTAAAAACGTATATTTCCATCTTCCCAAGCCTCAGAAGATTCTTCCAATTCGTAATGGGCATGTGAAAGTACCAGCTGAGAGTGCTTCTTGTGGGCCTGTCTACAGTGCTACACATGTTCACCAAGTGCATGGCAGCCCCGCTCAAGTGTCGAGGTGTACAGGTCTTCCCTTACCTAGATGGCTGGCTCATAAGGGGTCCATCAAGAATGCAAGTCCAACACAGCATCCAGCTCACATGAGCCACCTGTCAAGCACTGGGCCTGTTAAATGAGCAGAAAACAGCACTTATACCTGTCCAAAGTTAATCAGGGCAGACCTAGAGTCTACATGAGCTAGAGCACTCCTACCAAAAGGCAGATTCCTGGGGATGTTGGAACTTATAGCCCAACTATCGGCCCACCCTCTCACCACAGCAAGGCTATGCCTCAGCCTACTAGGACACATGGCAGCTTGTACTCACATAGTCCAGTACGCCAGATTGCAAATGTGTGAGGGTCAAATTTGGCTGGCAGTGATATACTCCCCATCCAGACACCATCTGGACATGATACTCACAGTCCCTCCTCTGTCATGGTGGACGAAGCCATATCACATGCTGATAGGAGTGCCGCACACAGCCTTGCGGCCGCTGTTGTCACTGGGCTCAGCTGCCTCGAAACTAGGATGGAGCGCCCACATCAGTGTATTCAGGACCCAACTCCTCTGGACTAGGGACAAACTGGCTCCCCATCAATGTCAGAGATTTTAAGAGCAGTCTGACTAGCCTGCGAGGTGTTCTTACCCCACTTCTCCAACAAGATTGTGCAGGTTCTCAAGGACAACACAGCTGCAATGTATTACATCAACAGGTAAGGGAGGACCAGATCCTTACACTTATGGGATCTTTGCTTGAATCACAATTCAGCTGGAGATAGTACTCCTTTCTGGGATCAAAAATGCATTAGCGGCTCACCTAAGCAGGTCCTTTTGCTGTCACCATGAGTGGTCACTCCATCCAGAGGTGACCGACCTCATCTTCCAAAGGTGGGGCACTCCCTGCATAGACCTCTTTGCAACCAAGGAGAACAGGACATGCAGTCAATTCTGCTCCCTCCAAGGACTTGATGATTCTCTGATCTATGCCTTTCTCCTGTCATATTTGGGCGGTCTCTTATGTTTTTCCCCCCGATACCTCTGATACACAAAGCCATCATAAAAGTCAATAGAAACAGAACACAGATTATCCTGGTGGCCTCAGCATGGCTGCACCAGCATTGCTTTGGGATGCTGCTCGACTTGTCAGTGGCTTACCCTTGGACACTCCTGTCACAGTCAGACCTTCTTTACCCAGACCTGGCCTCTGTACCAGAGACAGTGGATTTTTCATGACTAAGCAAGAAAGAGCTCAGCTCAGATTCAGAAGATTCTGTTGGAAAGCAAAAAACCTTCCACCAGGGCATCCTACCTGGCCAAGTGAAAACGCTTTGCTGAGCAGCTCCCCAAAATGTCTCACCAACAAAATCACCTATCCAGGTGATCATGAACTATTTGCGCCACTCAAAACAAGGTTTGGCTTTCTCGTGCACCTAGTGGTAATATCAGCCTTTCATCCTCCAATTCAAGGCAGTTTTCTCACACAAAATTGCAGCTAGATTCCTCAACGACAGAGAAGCTTTTCTCTCCACTTCAAGACCCAGTTCCCCAATGGGATCTGAACCTCGTTCACTCCCAGCTCACTGGACCACCATTTGAGCCATTGGCTTCCTGCCCCCTCAGGCACCTGTCATGGAAGGCTGTTCCTAGTAGCCATTATCTCAGGGAGCTAGGTATCAGAGATTAAAGCCCTGATCTCAGAGCCTCCATACATGGTCTTTTACAAAGACAAACTCCAGCTACGACCTCACCCCATGTTCCTGCCAAAGGTAGTATCGCACTTCCATGTCGCCAGGACATCTTTCTATCGGTCTTCTGTAGGAAGTCTCTCAGCTCCAGTGAGGAGAGGCATCTCCATTCTCTTGTTGTAAGGAGGGCCCTGGGTTTTTACATCAACAGGACCAGGGCCTTCCTTTGCTTCACACAACTTTGTCACAACTGCTGACCAAATGAAGGGACATCCAGTGTCATCTCAGGAAATCTTGTGGATCACAGCCTGCATTTAAGCCTGTTACAAGCAGGCGGGGGCCATGCCCCCAACATCCTTGTAAGCCCACTCCACGAAGGCACAGTCATCTTCAGCGGCTTTCCTGGCACATGGTACCAATACTGGACATCTGCAGAGCCACTACATGGCCTTTAGTACATACCTTCACATCCCACTATTCCATCACGCAGAAAGCTTGCGACAGCACTGGCTTTGGCAGAGCAGTGTTACAATTGTCACATCCATGAACTCCTGCCTGCCTCTGGAGGTACTGCTGGTAAGCCAGCTAATTCAGAATGGACATGAGCAAGCACTCAAAGAATGGTTATTTACTTTGTAACTGTTCTTTGAGATGTGTTGCTCGTGTCCATTCTACAACCCACCCTCCTTCCCCTGAATCAGCATTCCGGCAAGAACGAATGGAGAGGGAGGGAGGCTGGCGGCACCCTATATACAGGCACATATGTACACTGCTGCAAGTGGCACTAGAGCTGACCCTGTAGATTAGGGGAAAAATTTCCAGCACTGGTGTAGGTGGTGCATATACACCTAATTCAGAATGGACATGAGCAACACATCTTGAAGAACAAGTTACGAAGCAAATAACCGTTCTTCCTCCTCTCATGACATCAGTTCAACCCATCATTCCAGCCTGGCGTTGTTAAAGTTGGTTATATGGGGTGAGATAAGGAGTGTCCACTACCCCAACATAATGTTTTTAAGATAGATTTATTAAAATATCCAGTAAATGAATAAATACAGATTCTGAATTTTTTGAAACTCAAATGTAAAAGACATCTTCTAAATAATCCATGTCATCTAGAAAAGTAAAACTGCATTATAATCATTTTTGTAAAATATTTAAAACATCAGGAAACTAATTCAAGACATTCTGAGAAAAGAGATCCCAACTGAAGCCTCAGTGGACAACAAACACTTAGGCACCTATCTTCAATGACCAGAAGTACTTTTGAAAATCCCACTAGGTGCCTAGCTGTATCAGTAGGTGCCTAAATACCTTTAAGAATCTGCCCCTTACTCTTAATAGGAATTAAGAAAATCATCCACATATTGAGACTAGAGGAATTTTTATACTTTAATTAGGAACTGTGCTTTATATGCACGGGTCCAAAAAAACCCACCTCCCATCCAGAATAGAAGTCTCTACCTACTGCTATCTTTACTTCAAATGTAACTTTTTAGAACCAAACTTCTGCATATAATTGATTGGATTCCTCTTTATGCTGGTTAGTTATTTCTATTACTGTCAGACTGGACAATGAAAAAACTGTTTTCCTGGCCTAACTGCTGCTTTGTTCAGATTGTAAAATCTATAAGAGGCATTTCCAGCTCTAAACAAAAATCTACTATTAGAATTTTTAAAAAGCAACAACACACTTGGGGTGCCAAGGTGAAGGCGGTAAACCCTACATTTTAGGCCTGAGCTTTTAAGAGTGCACAAATTGTTGGTATGTTGCCCCTGGCTTGCATGGTACAAGAATTGCCACTTTAAAATGTCATTTTACAATGCCATTTTTATTGCAGCCATTATTGAACGAGGGCCCAATCCTGGTTGGTGTTTAAAATGCTTGACACATGAGCCCTGAAACTGTGATAGCCTAATAATGGAAATCATCCCTATTATGTGTAGCTTAATCACCCTATTAAAAATGATCAGTGGGGGCAATCAGTCCCTTGTATTTTAACTAATAAAACATACTGTGCTTAATTTGATTATATAGGAGAGGTGTTTATATTTTTGTTTAAGTAAAACAGACTAGAGCTCAAACTAAAATTATGTGCAGTAATATTTAAGAATAAATTTACATCGGATTTGCAGGGTTTTTTTACAGCTTTTTCTTTAAAAGATAAAAATCAGGTGAAATCTTGGCCCACTGAAGTCAATGGGTGTTCTACCATTTACTACTGTTGGTACAGGATTTCACCTCAGATATAGGGCATTTAGTAAGGCAGCACATGTTCAGCACTGTTGGGGACTGTACAAAAAGCTTTAGAGTAGTACATCTACTTGATACAAAAATCACTTATACATAAATACATGATATACATAAGGAAACCTGCAGCAATACAATCCACTAATAGTCTGGAACCAACAGGATGAACCCCCGTCTTTTCATACGTGATTTAATGACCAAAATAATAGGTCCACTATACTATAGTGAAACCACTAATATACATAATATACACTTTTTGTACACTGGAGCCAATGACTGACTTGACACTTCCATTTACCCATTTCAGTTTTCATGTCAAACTAGGATTTGTCTCCCCCCCCCACCAATTACTAATTCTGGTACTTTTATCCACAACTTAGCTACAAAGATAGTTTAAAGAAAGGACTGCGTAGTAGATGCTTGAGAAGATAAGGTCTGTTGAAAACTGCCCTTCCCAGGTTGGTATTTGTGAACATATGGCTTATTTAGAGATAATATGTATCAATTCTGACAGGCTCTTGATTTTTTCCTAGAGATTTATGTTTAGTATGTTTAAGATCTGCTAAATTACAAATCAGCATGTGCAACTGATGAAGGAACAATGTTTTGGACTGTAAGTAACCTTTTAAATGCAACTGAAGAGTGGTGCATACTACTTTAGGAGGAATCATCATCTAGCCCTCATTGAACTGAATAATCAGTAAAAGCAGAGATTGAGAAATGGCCAGAATAGTGGAGGCAAAGGACAGGCAAAGATAAGGGGAAAATTGGGGCATTAAAAGATAACCCTGCCCCATACATCCCTTCAGTCTCCTCCACATATTTCTGCAGATGTGGGTGATCTGGTAAACTGATTTGGGTACTAAATTCAGAGAACTGGTTTAAATTTTTTGTAAAGGATCTATTGTTTCAATAGCATGGGGGGAGCATTGTACAACATTTGAAACAATGAAGATTTCTATAATTAACTGCTAATCTCAGTATTTCAAATACTCAGGGCTTGGCTATACTCACGCCTATGCTGGCAAAACTTTTGTCGCTCAGGGGTGTGATTAAAAACACCCCACTGAACGACACAAATTTTGCCAGCATAAGATCAAGCGTAGCCATATTATGTCAGCGGGGGAGCGATCTCCCACCGACATAATAAAATTACCTAAAAACGGCCGTAACTATGTCAGCAGGAGAGCTCTCCTGCCAACATAACGCTGTCTACACTTGCACTTATGTCAGCAAAACTTAAGTCACTTGGTAGGGTGTGTTTTCACACCCTTGAGTGACAAGTTTTGCCAGCATCAGTCTGAGTATAGACAAGCCCTCAGAAAGAAAAAGAAACAATTCGCCACATGAATTCCATCAGTACATTAGATGTATGGCATAGCATTTCCATTACTGCCTGCAAGTTGTTGCATAGATCTTGATAAACAAACTGCAAAATGTCTGAAATATAGATCAAAGTTACTTCATTTACAATTGACAATACAGGTTTGCTAAATGAAATCATAATTACCACTATCATAAAAATTAGCATCACTGTTAGAGGCTTTATAGCCTGGAGCAATTCCTTAGATTGTCCTCTTTCCTTCTCACTGCCTTTGTTATATACCTTCCCTTTTGAAATCAGTTTAATTTTTGGAGTAAGAATCTTGTTAATCTGACCAATTTCACTTTTGGACCACACATCCTTCAACAGCTGTCCTATTCGTGGATAAACTTCAACAGATTTGACATCTGGTAGTTGCTTTTGTTTCAAAGCTTTTACGCGTTGGCGCACATCATCTATCTTTTCAAGGAAAATAAGTGGAGACTCCTCTTCTTGAACAGATGTGTTCAATGACATTAAATCAAGCTGTTCTTCTCTTATTCTTTTCATGTTTTCAATGAGGGGTGCATATTCCTCAGAAATGTGAGCATTAACTTCATCCAAAGCAGCGAGCAAAGCTTGCTTTTTATGCTCCAGGGTGTCATTAAGTTTCTTAAAATATTGCAATACAGCTTTCTTATCGTCTTGAACACTATTTTCACAATGAGATTTCTGTTCTTCCAATTTTTCAATGAGCAAACATACATTAGTCCAATGTTTATCAGTTAATTGCTGAAGGAGTTTCCTAGGAGTCTCCTTTTCTTTCATGTAGGCACTGTGAAGGTCATCTATGGGATGACCATGATGTTTACCTATTGTAAGACAATGGCCACACACTAATTTTCTGTCCAAAAGACAATAAACATTTAATGGCTGCCTATAATGTTCACTACACATTGCAACATCTGGGTGGTCTTCTTGCTGATATTTTTCAATGATAGCCTTTAATGCAAAGTTGATAGGTAATGATTCAGTACCAGCTGGAGGAATTTCAACAATACTTCTACAATTAGGACACTTCAGTGGAAGTCTTAGTGGTCTCCATATGGAAAAGTTGCTTGACAGCTGAAGAACACTTTCCAGACAATTTCTACAAAATGTGTGAGAACATGGTAGTACACGGGGGTCTTCAAATATACTATAGCAAATGGAACAAGTTAATTCTTCTTCAAAATGATGCATTTCCTATAACAAAAAAAAAAAGCCATTTATACAATGTAGGTTATAATGAACTGGTTTAAAATACACTACAATTTTAATCACCAGTGTATAGTATGGAATGTATCAACCACTGTCCTAGATCTAAACTCTTACTTTAGCTGTTACTCCTTAGTGGCTGCAGCTTTCCTGTTTCTGATTTCCTTATATGGGCGGGTGGGGAGGGAGGAGGGAGAGGGGGGTTATGGTACATAACTTTACAGCTGGGTAGTTAGTTTTAGCATAGAGTTAGTTAGATGGCAATTTTGGGATAAGAGATTCCCCCTGTACATGCAGATTTTGATAACCAGTAAAAGGGCCAGTGGGCACTTGATAGTATAATACTGCTTATTGTATTTGTTGCTAACAGCAGCCAAAATCAGTAGGCCTTTCTGCAGGTCTGTGCAGTCTTGGCATGACTAAGGCAGGAGTGGAGAGCAGCCTCTTACTCAACCTTTGCCTGATCCTGCACCCCTCACCGATGAAGTCTCTGTTGAATGTGCTGGGACCTGTGTTTTAGGAGAAAAGCAACAAGCTTATCTATGTATGCCCTCTAGGAGATGTTTCTCAAGGCCTCAAGACATGCAGATTCAGCAGGAACACATCTAGGCACACTGAGGCAACCTATTGCTTAGCTTTTGAAACTGCTTGCCCAGCAAGATTTTTTCCACGACTTGTTACTGTCTACTACCAAGGATGAATGGGGGGGGATAGGTTTGGACTCTCTGGGATCTCTTGGACACAGCTTCAGCATCTTCCAACTTTAATTATTGAGGGTTGGAGGTCTTTTACTAACCTGTTGCAGATGTGTGTAAATACTTGAGCCTACGTAAAAGTAAGAACACGTTTGTGTTATACTATTTCTCCCAAGCCAGCTATTGGCTGGACGGCTGTGTCTCCATTTATTTCCTGACACCCTTGCACAGAGTAAAGTTACCAAGAGCTTTGGATTGGCAGAACTCCAGATAATGCCCCACTCCATTACTCTCACAGTTTGGGGACACCTAGCATGCCCAAGATCCCTGGGCTTCAAGTCCTGCACTACCTGCCCCTGGGTCTTTCCAGTTAGTGATCCTGGCATATATTATCACTTTCCCTCCATGTATGCGACTTGTTCTTTTTCACCTCAAACATGCAAACTCCCAAGTCCGAAGACATCTGATGGAGCATTCCATGAGGCCCCAGCGTGACCCTCGACCTTCTAATTCCCCTGTACATAGACCAGAGACACTAGGCAGTGTCCCTCCAGATCCCAGGCCTGCGGACTCTGGCAGGCACAGATGAGAGGAAGGTAAAGAAACACCCTCCTAAGAAGCAAGAGAAATCACACCCTCCCTCAGGCTGGTGAGATTCCACACCCAGTATGAACATGTCTAAAGCTCACAAGGAACAAAGGTCTATAAGAGGGGCACTAAGTTAAGCATACTACAAAATCACCACCTGTTCAAGGGGAGAAAAAAGAGCAAACACTGAGTTCACCAGTGGTACCACACCACAAGGAGGAGGACTTGGTGGTTTTAACACACAGTAGAAGGTACTGATGCTTCAACACAGGTCTGCACTGTCAGGTTTTGCCTACAGACTAAAGTCCCCCTCACTCTCCATCTGCTAAACCTGGTTATACCATCCTCTATGACCTAACAGTTTATACTGACTAAGAATTAACGATACTCTCTCAGAACCAATAATTCCCAGAGTTGCTTACACAGTTGGTGTGCTATTTACCGGTCTCATCTACCAGTCATGGTATCATGAGATGTGGTACCAACAACACCACCCCTAGAATCCAAGGACTTGTGCTCCTCCAGCAGCCTTGAGGCCCATGCAATGAGTCCTCCAAACATCATGAGATTGTCCCCAACAGGAGTTTCAGAGTCTCCTGAGCACCCTCTCACTCTCACAAAGTAAATTATCCTCACCCACCTGGTATGGGTACAGAGGGCACCACCTCTAACAATAAGAGCCAATATACTGGCCCTGTAAGGGTGCTTGGAACCCTTACTTTAGACCTCCTGACTTCAAGGGATCTGAGCAACGTTCAGTGAGAGATCTCCTTCCAAACAGCCTCAGCCCCCTGCAGAATGCTATGGGGAGAAAGAACAGCCCAAGCAACCATACCTACTCAATTTACCTGCAGCTCTCTCATCCTCATCTCCTAATGAGGCACTTGAACTGGCCTCACCATTGCCATCTGATGACCACTAAAAATTTCAGAACCTCCTGAGAAGGACCATGGGCTCTTCCAGAGTCCCCTGGAGGAGGTTCAGAACACTATCTACAAGCTTCTGGACATCCTCCAGAACATATAGGACATAGGAAGTAGGCACTTTCAGTCAGCTAAACCTTATTGGAACCAGCCAAGAGAGATAATTTGGCACACTGCAGCCTTCTATGCCTTTACTCTGAAAAGGACAGACAAGATACTTCGTTCCATCTAAAAGGCAGAGTATTTGTTTTCCTATCCCACCCCAAATTCCTTGGTGTTCCAGGCAGTCAATGAATTCAACAAATTGCATCAGCCTAGATCCACTCCTTCCAACAAGGATGCCAGAAAATTGGACCGCCTTGGAAGATAGTTTTCTTCTGCCAGCCTATAATTTCATATAATGAATTATCAAAAACAGAGATCTTTGGAAGTTGATGAAGGTCCTGGTTTATAAGGCTGTCATGCTGACCATCCTCATCTACTGCACTGAAACCTGGAATGTCTTCCAATGCTACATTAAGTCCCTTGAGAGCTTTCACCAGCAGTGCATGTGTCGAATCCTGGGGATCAAATGGGAGAACCACTGGACCAGCACGAGCTCCAGGAAGCTGCATCTACCAGCATCGAAGCCCTGCTCTTGAGAAATCAACTCTGATGGATGGGCCACCGTGTCCAGATGTCCAAGAACCGCCTCCCTCACCAGGTTCTCTTCTCCCAGCTTTCCATTGGCCCACACTCAAAGGGCAGCCAAAGGAAACTGTACAAGGCCACGCTCAAGGTTGCCCTCAAGCACAGAAGTATCAACACCAATGACTAGGAGGAGCAAGCTGCTGACCACTAGGTGTCCCCAACAGGTCCATCAAGGTGTGCACCACTTCAAGGCCCAATGACTTGACACCGAGGCAGAATGGCAGCGGTGGAGAAAGGAGAATCCCACTCCCACACGCAACAACATGCCTCCACTGCCTAAGAATGTGTGCATTCAGAATCGGGCTCCTCAGTCATCTGAAGACCCACCAAGCCTGACGGATGTCATCCTCGACTTGAGGGACCGCCGCTGCCATTAATAATGAATTATCAGGCACTGATGTCTAAATAATACTTTATTCATTTTAATAAATTGTCTGAGTTTGCTAACAAGCTTCCATAGGAGCTCAGGCCTCAATTTAAGGCTATTCTTGTTGAAGGGAAGCTGATAACTTGATTGTCCTTCCAGGCACCATTGATGCAGCTGACATGGCTTCCCTCTCCATGGCAATTTTGGTTATCATAAGGTGATGTATGTGGCTTCACTCATCTGGGTTTCTCCAAGGATTTTGAAGCTAAAGTGGATGACTTTAAGTGCAAGAATACGTTCAGTGAGAAAATTGATGAGTTGTTACACACCCTCAAAGACTCCTGAGCAATCCTCTGCTCCTTGGGGGAGACACCCCAGCATCTTGGAAAAAGTACTCCAAACCATCTTCATATAGCTAACATCCTTTTCCTTAGCCCTTTTACCTCATAGCGCCTATGAAACTTCGAGGAAACACCAGAAGATATACTGCAGCAGAAGGAATGCCCTGCAGTTGTTTCCCCATCATTCTCATCCTCCAGCCAAAAAATCATTTTGATGGGACCTTTGAGAGCTGCCAACCCATCTTCACAGAGACAGATAACTTCACCCCTTTCAGTGGCTTCCTGGCCCATTTTTTCACAATGTAGTAACATCACATCAGATATATGGGTCTTAGAAATCATCTCCACCAGGATACTCTATAGAATCCCTTTCCGTTCCTGCATCACCACCTTCTCTATTTCTCTTCAGGGCCTTCTCCAACTGGAGGTAGACTTCCTTCTCCAACTAGAAGCTATAGAGCCCATGCCTGCTCAATGCAAGGGAAGGCCCGTCCCGATACCTGCCCTTTTTGTGGCATGAGGGAGACCCTGGCACATGGTTACCTGGTGTGCACCAGGCTGATGGCCCTGTTCCTCCAGAACCTCACCCTGAGGTTCTGGCTGCACTTCTCCTCACACCTGTTCCTGTATGCACACCCCATCTGTGGCCCCACAAAGTCATGGTACCTCCTCATCAAACCTCCTCCTAGCACTGGCCAAAGTGGCCATTTACACCACATGGGAGAGGATATTGGCTGAGGCGGTGCTCTGTGACTATAAGGCCTATTTCCATTCCTGTCTGATCACGCATCTGGACAGAGTTCCTCTGTTCTGTATCCGCTCCTTAGACACCTATGAGGAGCAGTGGGCAATGTCTAAGGTTCTCTACTTGGTGTCCCCCTCAAATTCCCTCCATTTAACCCCTTGATCTTCATGCCTGTTCCTGTTTTCTCATTTGTCATCCCCCAAATTTAGTTGAGTTCCAGGCTTAGTAGCTCCTCCCTTTAGGCTAGGGGAGCGCCCACGTTCCAGAACCCAAATAGGACAAGGGAAGGGTTTCTATTCAAGATGCTTACTTGTTCCCAAAAAGAAGATAGAGGCTGGAAACCCACACTGGATCTCAGATAACTGAATGTCTTCATATGTCATTCAAGATTCAGGATGACAACCGTGGCAGCTAATCCTCTCCCTAAACAGTTTGCAGATTTGAGTTTGCTGGATGCCTATTTTCATACAGACATTCATGCAGAGCACAGGAAGTTCCTTCACTTTACAGTAGGCATAGTACAGTTTTTTGGTCTCATGACAGCCCCAGAAGTTTTCACAAAGGTACTCTTCATGGTGGTGGCATACCTGTGTCACCAGAGCTGTCCAGTATTTCCTCATCTCAAGAACTGGCTGTTCATGAGTGGGTCATCTCGGGAAGTTCAATTGAAAGTTCTCTCCCTCCTCAGCCTCTTAGACAACCAGGTAAATTTAGAGAAGTCTACTTTGCAGATTACAGATTTTATTGGAACAACTATGGACTTGACTTGAGCCAGAGCTTCAGACAGATTCCTTGCAATGAGGGACCTCATCACCCAATTTAAACTGAGCCCACAGAGAGCAGCTCAATTCTGCCTGGTCCTTTTGAGGCCACATGGATGCTTGTACTTACATGACACCCTTCACAGGGCTCCACATTTGGTGCCTTTAGGCATGATTATAGATGTTTTACACTTTGAACAAAGACCCCCTAGATAAACGAGTCTTGATTCCCCAGAACATCCTGACATCATTTACCTGGTGGGAAAATAACAGTTACTAACCTTTCGTAACTGTTGTTCTTTGACATGTGTTGCTCCATTCCATGTTATGTGTGTGCGTGCCCTCATGCATGGCTGTCAGAGATTTGTTGCCTTCACGGTAGTCATAGGGCAGATTGTGGAGCCTTGCACTCATGCAGTGGTATAGGAGACCCCCAGCCCTGCACCCTCTTGGTTCCTTCTCACTGTCAGCTCCAATGGCAGGGACAGAGGGCAGCTCATGGAACAGGCATGAGCAACACATCTCAAAATACTACAGTTATGGAAGGTTAGTAACCATTTTTTCTTTTTCAAGTGCTTGCTCATGTCGAATCCATGGTAGGTGACTCACAAGCAGTATCACTGGATGTGGGCTCAGAGTTCATGGATGAGCCACTTGCAGTACTGCTCTACCAAAGTTGGCATCATCCCAGGCCTGCTGGGTAATAGCCTAATGGGACATGAAAGTATGAACTTAAGACCATGTAGCAATTCTGCAAATGTCCTGGATCAACATCTGCGTGAGAAAGGCTGCTGATGAGGCTTGCGTGACATTCCCCCCCCTGCAAGCTGGGCTGGTGTGAAGCTACGTCACCCCAGTTTCTCAATCTGGGCCCCGACTTACCCTGCTTTGCTGTATGAACCACTCACTCATGGGTCAGCCCACACCCAGCCTCCTGTGAGTAAGTACTGCCTGGCCCAGTGCAGGAGCACTTCTGGCAAGTCACTCAAGATTGACCCCCAGCAAGCACCCCCAGTCCCAGACGCAACCCTGGGAACTGCTGTCTTACAGGGTTCAGTGCTACACACTGCACACTGCAAGTTCATTTACATTTCTCCATCCATTTATCAAAGAAATTGATATGTACCAGCTCTGTCACTAAGTGAGGTCTGCACACACTCAATCCACATGCACTGTTTGAGATAAAACAAATAAGTTTATTGACTACAGCAAGATTTTTAGTGAATCTAAGTCAGATTACTGTTAAATCAAGGAGTTAGTCACAATCAACTAAAAGATAACTAACATCCTAAAATAAGATTAATAGTTCAGCATGTATTCAGTTTACCACATAGGCTAGTTGCAATGCCTCTTGCAACCAGACCTTCCGCCCTTCCCCTTCCCCCACCATGGATAAATTCTCAATCTTTGGTGTTGTTTAGGATTCATGGGGAGACCCCACCACTGAGACAAAGACGCCTCAGCTTTCAGCAAGTTTCCCTAACACCCCCTGGGGTCAGGTGATCAGCCCTGTCCTGTAATGGGCATGATTTCTTCCACTTGAGCCAAAGTGCTCACAGGTCCTTAGGCCAGTCCGTTGTTTCTGTATGCATGCCTCTGCTGGGCATGGAAACACAGCTTTGTGTTTGTCTGCCTCTATTCAAGCTATATGAGACACATATTTGGGGATATGACATAGCAGTTTCATATCTGTACATGTGTATGACATTGCAGGGAACAAGCTAGCACAACAATAATGTTCAGTATGTCATGAGCATTCTAAAACCACCTTAAATGGCATACCGTGCATCAGATAATACACAGTAATATTGTAAGGGTAAACATGAATGATATACAAATCACATCATAAGGATGTACAGTGTGTCACATCACCCCTCTTACAGAACTGCAGGAGGGTTAGCCATTGGCTAATCCGGAGGCAGAACATTGGGGTTCTCTTGGTATTAGGCCATCAAAGCAATGAGGCAGCCTGCCTCAGTTTCCCCAATTGTGATTCTTAGCAGGATCACAGGCTTTTTCCAGAAATCTATGCATAATACATCTAACTACAAGGGTCAACATGGGTATTCCAATTTCCATCACAAAGTTTAGCACAAAGGTTCGCAAATGCAGCCATCGTGGATGCATGTGGCCATGAGCAGCTGGGGAGGAAGGGGCAAGGATCCACCTGGCCCAGCCAGGTTTCACCTGTCCACAAGTCGGGACTTGTTGGGAGCAGCCCTCCCAGTGAATAACCCCTGGCCCTTGGCTGCCAGAAGCACCTTCCAACACTGGAGTGCAGTGCCAAGGTAAGTGACACACCCCTCTCCCCATGTGTCTGTCTCGGGGTCCGCTCGCCAGTGCCTGGGGTCCCGCCTCCCACCCCATTCCTGACATACACCCCCTCCCCCCGGCCACACCAGTGTCTGGGGTCCCGACTCCCACCCCTTCCCTCCATAAGTTTCCAGCACCCACTCCCCTTTCTTCCCTGCCAGCTGCTCGATTGCCTCCAGATGCAGGTCTGAATCCTTGCATTCATCCACTCACCCTTGCTCATCCTGCCGTCTACGCCAATGCCTCTAGATCCCGAATTCCATGGGCTTCCTTCCCTGCCTTTCTAGCACCCATCCTCCTTTCCTCCGCCCCTCCCTGCCAGCCACTCGACTGCCCCCAGGGTTCTTGCATTCACCCATTTATCCTGCAACCATGCAAGTGACCCCCAGCAGCCTCCTCCCTAAGCTGCAGTTCCTCCTCCCACCCCCCAAAAGCAGCCCCCCTCCCTGCCTTCTGCCAGTCTGACTGCCTGCTCTGCAGGGAAGAACAAGTAACTCCTTTCATGCAGCCCACTCACCTTTTAGGTGAGTGGAGCAAGTGAGGCAGCCTGTCCATTCAAAGAGCTCCTCAACTTTTGCTAATAAGCCACCAGCAAGAGTTGGTAGTCACCCTGAGGCCACCAAAAAAATTGTTGCGAGAACCATTGGTTTAGCATCAGTATAAAATTTGTTATAGATGGACACTTACAAGTATGATCATTATACCACTCTTTGTTCAGGCAGTCTGGTTTCAGGGTTGGTTGGTTGGTTGAACCCTTCTCACCCTTCAATGGCCTTATGGACCCTTGCTTGTTGTTAGTCCCAGACTTTCTTTCCAGCCAGTGTTTCCCCTGCCTGGACCCTTGGAATATTGGTGCCTCAGGCTGTGGTGAGATAAGAGTTTGGGGGAGGGAGGGGGAGAATCCTGTATGCTAGTTGGCCTTTTGTGGCTCTGTCCCCCAGCTCCAGGACTATACATGTGTAGAAAGTTCCTCTCCTTCCTTGAGGCACTCGTGGTCTTCACCCCCCAACAGTGCATTCTTTCCCACCCCCTTTTCCTAAAAGGCTGTGTGTTCTTTTTGGGCTGGGAATGTCTGCAGCTTGAATATGTAGCAACCCAGGTACCTCCTTTGTGTTACCTGCTTGAGGAACTGTCCCTCACCCCTGCCAGCAAGCTGTTTCAAATGCCCAGATATATTCTTCTGTGGTGGAAACTAGATCCTCCTGTCTTAAAGAGGCAGTGTTAATTTCCACCAGCACATCAGGGTGAGCATTCCGAAAACCTGGGGCAGGAGTTTGGGCACTCTCTGTCACCTCCTACTTTATACCCGGGGGGATAATCATGTGTCTACTCTCTTCTGGAAAGCCAGCCACACAACTCCTCAAAATCTTAGTCACAGGCTGAGTATCAGGGTACAAAGACCCTGAATCTGCCACTCGGTCTTAGGCATTCCCTCCCAAGTGATCAGCATGGAGACATTCCTGCACTCCCACCAATTCTTCCTTCTTTGGATTCTGCTCTTGGACACAGTCCTCCATGCCCTGCAGAGCAATACTTGCCCCTTGACCAGCTGAACCTGATAGCAGCGTGTCTCAGGGACTGCTTTCTGTGGCAGGGGCCATTTCCTCCCCTCTGGCAGGCAGGAGCTAGCCTCAGCCTTCCCCCCCACCAGGAGACATGCAGACCTCCTCCACTGTAACTCCTGGGGTTTCACCATGGTCTCCTGGGTTCTCAGCATGGTATTCCTGGCTGCTGCAGATCACCACCCTGATTGCCCTAGCCCCTCCTGGAAAGTAATTTCTGATTAGCATTTCAGTGGGGATCTCATCCAGCACCCCCACTGTTCAATTACCTTCTAAGCCTTCACACTGTATTTGCACCCTAGCTACAGGCACACAGATCCTGTCTCCGCCCACAACTTGGATCCATGCTTTCAGGCCATGTACCATGTCGCTCTCTAGGACCCAGGCTAGCCTGACTAAAGAAAGTTGCCTGATAGAGGGACACAGGAAAAGCCTCCCTCTGAGAAACTCCTTACTTCCCCCCTGTGCCCACAACACCCACAAAGCTGATCATGAAAACCAGAGGTGTGCCTCCTAAGCCCCAGGAGCTAGAGTCACTACATTCATTTGGACTGGGGAGAAATTTACCCCTTTCAGCCCTAGGCACTGGTTTTTCAAATGCTCAGTGGAGTTGCAATTGTAACACCTTCTTGGACCCTCTTTCATAGGTGAGTCATATTGGGTTTTCTTAGGACAAACAAGGCTGGGGGGGGGGGGTGATCATTTGCCTTCCCAGCCTGCCTCCTTTTTCACAGGGGTAAAATAGGATTCCCCTTTAGAACTGGGTTTCTGCTCCTCCCTCTGAGGCTTATGGTCCATAGACATTTGTGCCTGCTCAAAAGCATCTGCCATTACAGCCATTTCTATCACAGATTTCAGATTCTTATCCCACAGCCTATTCCTCACATTCATACACATGCTCAGAAATCACTCTTATGCTATGAGGTCAAAGGGTGGGTCATACGTGTGAACACCCTTTCCCTTCATCCGCTTCTTCAATAAATCACATAATTTAAACACATTCACTATGAGTCATGCCTGTATCCCTCTTAAGATTCCTAAATTTCACTCTGTACAGGTCAGGTGTAATCTGAAAACTTTACAGGACAGCTCTCTTAAATGCCTCATACCTTAAAGCCTCTTCAATTGGCATCTTATTACACACAGACAAAACTTTGCCCTACAACTTTGCCATGAGAGTGGGAACTTTCTACTCCTCAGGAGTCTTGTGCACTGCACAAAGCTTTTCAAAAGTAGTGAAGTACTCCTCGATGCAGTCTGTCTCTTTGTAAGCAGAACACAACTTATCAAAGGTAGGTGTCTTAGGTGTGGAAGGAGATGCTGTGGCCATAAGAACACCTAGGATGCTCCCATGTCTGTCCATCATCTCCAGCTGGTATTTTCAGTCTCTCTTTGCCCTCCATGATTCTCTGGTGGGCTTTCTTTGGCTTCACTGGTTTTCTGCTCAGCTTCTTGGGCTCTCGCTGCAGCCTCTTTACTGCAGCGAAGGTCAATTCTTGCTGTTTTAACTCCAAGGCACACTTCTGTACAGCTTCCTCAGCTGCAATTGCCTCTTACAGTTTTAACTCCAAAGGATGTCTATGGGCGGCTTCCTCAGTTTACCAGGCCTCAGCAGCTTCTTTAAGCTTCATTTCTCCTTGCCACTTTTGGAATTTACGTTCTCTCTCTCTTGGACTTGTAGCCAAGCGACCTCCAGTTTTGCAGCTGCCTCACTACCGGACATCTTTATATTTCCCTGTGCTTATTTCCCTCTCCAGAAATAAACAGAAAAACTGATCTCCTCCTGACTGTTTTTAGCCACTGCACTTAAAATCACAAATACTAGTGTTCAAAGTGTGAACTTCATTCACAGCAACAAGATGTGCATATACCCTATGCTCGCTGCGCCACTGTGTTGTATTCTGGGCTGTAAGCTGTGTCACTCCAATTCCTCATTCCTGGGCTCTTACTCTAAGTGAGGTCTCTGCACACAGTCAATCCACATGCACAGTTTTAGATAAACAAAGTTTATTGACTACAGCAAGATTTTAAGTGACTCTTAAATCAGATTATTATTAAATCAAGGAGTTAGTCACAATCAACTAAAAGATAATCTTAGTTTAGGATGCGAGTTAATAGTTCAATCTGTATTCAGTTTACCACACAGGCTGGTTGCGATGCCTCTTGCATCTCCCATCCCACCACCATGGGTAGATTCTCAGTCTTTGGTGTTGTTTAGAAGATGGATGAGGATGACATTGCAGGAAACATACTACCATAACAATAATGTTCAGTATGTCATGAGCATTCTAAAAACACCTTACATGGCATACTTTGCATCAAACACACAGTTACACTGTAAGGGTGAACATGAATGATACACAAATCAAACCAGAAGAGTGTTCATGAGATACAGCATGTCACAACTTGCGCCCTGGTCCAGTGAGCTGTTACAATCGCTGGCAGAGGCAGTTTTGCTTGTTCATAACAGAACTTGATGCAGGCAGTTATCCAGGAGAAGATCCTCTGGGAGGCTATGGGAGATCTTTCCTTCTTTCTGCCACTACAATGAAGAGCTACATCAATCTTCAGAAGGATTAGTCCTTTCGATGTAGAAGTCCAAGGCCCGTCAAGCATCTAGGGTGTGCAACCTATGCTCCTCCCTGGATCTGTGCTATTTCAGGAAGAACAGGCAGGAATATATTCTAGTCTTTGTGGATCTGTGACATCACTTTTGGTAAGAAGGTTTGGTGGGGTCACAACTGGACTTTGTCTTTATAAAACAATGTGAAAGGCAGCTTTGAGGTGAGAGCTCTGATCTAGGAAACCCTTCGTGCTGAGGTGATCACCACAAGGAAGGAAACTTTTCAAGAGAGGAACAGCAGAGAGCAGGATGCTAAACTTGCGCTGAGAAAGCTTGCTCCTCTGCATTCAGCCATGCAGCAGCCATGGTCCTGGGACTGGTCTGGCCAAAGTGGCAGTTCCAGCAGGGTGATGAACCAATGCTGTTGCAGCCACGCCAGGGCTATCAACATCACATTTGCCCTGTCCCGCTTGATCGTCAAACAGAACCGTGAGGACCAGTGGTACTGGTGGGAAAGCATATAGCAGCATCCCTGCTCAGGAGAGAAGGGAGGCATCAGATAGATAACCTCTGCAAGCCCGCAGCTGGAGCAGAACTGGTGGCACTTTGTTCTGTCTGGACGTGAACAGATCCACTTAGGGAGTCTCTGACCTCTGGAAAATCATGCCGACCTCTCGGTGCAGTGACCACTCATAACAAGACAAAAAGGACCTGCTGAGGAGGTCTATGAGAGCATTCCCAGTGCCCAGGAGATGTGAAGGTACAATGTGGATAGCATTTTGTACACAGAAGTCCCATAAGCAGATAGCCTGTTGGCAGAGGAGTGATGACCGAGCCCTGCCTTGCCTGTTGCAGCAGTATTGTTCATCAGAATCTGGACTTCCTTGTCTGCCAGGCAGAGAAGGAATGTCTGACAAACCATGTGTACTGCCTTGAGCTTCCTGACATTTATGTGGAGGGAGCAATCCTTTTGCATCCAAAGTCCCATGTGTTGAGGTTGTTGAAGTGGGCTCCCCACCCTAGATCCAAAGCATCAGAGACCAGTGTCACCAAGGGGGAAGCCCTTCAAAGGGCACTCCATGCAACACAGAGCAAAGGTTTGCCTACCAAATTAGGGATGACCAGATGTACAGTAGAACTGAGATTACAAGGTTCAGACCATGCCTGCTGGGAGTGTAGACCAACACTAACCATGACTGTAGAGGTTGGAGACATAGACAAGCATGCTGGACCACGTACACGCACTCTGCCATGTAACCCAGCAGTCTGAGGCATGACCAGGCACTCATGATCAGGTGGGATTGTAGGTCTGCAATAAGACCTGATATGACTTGGGACTGGGACTCCAAAAGAAAGGACTGGGCCAGTGTGGAGTCGAGAGATAAACCCTATAAACTCTTATCTGTTGAATAAGGGACAGAGCTGATTTTTGCTTGTTCCCAAACAGGCCCAGATTTTGACAGGTGGATGTCACAAGACTGAGGCTGTGCTGGACCTGAGGTTGCAACTTGCCCTTGATGAGCCAGTTGTCAAGGTATGGGTAAATTTGCACCCCTCAATACCTCAAGTAAGTAGCCACTACTGTCATATATTTTGTGAAAACCCTTGGGGAGGAAGAGAGGCTGAAGGGCAGTGCCGTGAACTGATATCATCACTGGCTAACCACAAACCAGAGGAATCTCCTGTGGCCTTGGAAAATGGAAGTATGTATCCTATAAGTCAAAGGCAGCAGACCAGTCCACTGGATGCAGAGAAGGAATGATGGAAGCCAGGGAGACCATACAGAACTTCAACTTCTTGAGATCTGTTGAGGTGACGCAGGTCCAGACTGGGTCTGAAGCCTCTTTTGGCCTTCACTGTAAGAAAGTAGTGGGAGTAAAACCCTTTCCCTGTCACGTCTTGAGGAACTTCCTCCATAGTCCCTACCCATAGTAGGATATCCACCTCCTGAACAAGAAGTTGCTCATGAGAAGGGTTCCTGAAGAGAGATGAGATGGGAGGCGGGTACTGAAGACAACTGCAGTGTGTAAACATCTGATATGGTGTTGAGGACCCACCAGTCTGATGCAACCTGGGTCCATGCAGAAAGGAAAGGGAACAGGTCAGTTCAAAAATAAAACAGGGGCGGGGGGATGGATCCTGAAGCCACATTAGGACATCGTCCTCAGAGACACCCTCAAAACACTTGCTGCAGGCCACCCTAAGAGTGCACAGGGCCCAATTAGGTGGCAGAGGAGGAAGAAGTGGGATGGCGGTGCTTATACCCCTTATCTTTGTCTTCTTTTATAAGTTCCTTGTGTGACAGGGTCAAGCCAGACGGCTATGCAAGGGTGCTGGAAGGCATGTATATTAGCCCCAGGCTCAGCAAAGCCCTATTCCCTGGGGCCGCTCAGGCAATTAGGCCACCTGGGGCCGCTCAGGCAATTAGGCCACCTGGGGCCGCTCAGGCAATTAGGCCACCTGGGGCCGCTCAAGGAGCCCCGCCCCCAAACACTTAAAAGCCTCCAGTGCAAGCAGGCAGTGTGGGTAGTAGAGTGAGGAGTTTGGAGAGAGGAGGTGTGGAGGAAGGAGGTTGGAGTTACAGTTTTGGAGTTTACGGTTTACAGCTTGGAGATTGGCAGCTTGAGGCCTGCAGTTCGGAGTTGGCGACGTGGAGCTGGCAGGCTGCGGCCTGTAGTTGCAGCCAGCAGTCTGCAGAGGCCTGCAACTTCCCCGACTGGGGAAGCAGGGGGTGGACCACGGACTGACCCCAGGGAAGGTAGCAGTACTCAGGGGCAGAGCGGGCCCCGGCCCCTCCCAGGACCTTCCCCCAGCTGCACCACCGGCCAGCCGGGAGAGCGCAAGACCCACGAGGGCGAGATACCTCTTTCCCCCCCCCCCGCCCCACCTTGTTACACTTGCCACAGCTGACCCAAATATCTAAGCAGTGGCTGCGGAGATCAGAACTATATTCTAGATTCCTGCAGCATATACAGGCCAAGGGATTTTAAAATGTCCCTGGAGCCGTTCAGCCATGATGCTTGGTTATCAGTCTGCTCCAAAAATAGGGCATTAGCCTCCAGCTGGAGGTCCTGTATAGATTGCTGCACCTTATAAGACAATCCCAAAGGACTGCAGCCATGAATATTGCCTGGCTGCAGAATCGGCAGCATCCAGCACTATTTGGAGGATGCCACCATCTTGCACTTTTCCATGATGGATACAAACTGCTGCCTAGTGTCCTGTGGCACTTGAATTTGGCTTGAGTCCTTGAATTTGGCTTCGAAGTCCCAAATGTTATAATTGCATCTCCCCAACAATGCCTACTGGTTAGAGATTCTGAGTTGAAGACCAGTTGTGGAATAAATATTTCTTCCAAAGAAGTCCAGCTTCTTAGCGTCCTTTTTCTTAGGTGTCAAACTTGCCTGTGGCTGCCTGTCCCACTCATTTGCTGCAGCTAACATCAGGGATCCAGCGTTGGGTGGAAGCACAGGTATTCATATCTCTTGGCCAGAACATAACATTTCTTCTTAGCCCTTTTGGATATTGGTGGTAGGGAGGATGGGGTCTGCCAAAGGGCATTGACAATCTTCAGAACCCCTTCATGTACCAGCAATGCAACTTTAGCTGGTGCTGCAGCTGCCAGGATGTCAAGAGGCTGTCCATAGGCTCTGTGAGCACCTCAGCCTCCAAGTCCAAGTCCGACGTGATTCTTTTAAGTTCTTGGTGGGCCCAAACATTATCTGGCAATATTGGGGGATCAGGGCCAACCACCACTTCATCTATAGATGAGGAGGACGAGGTTAACCCAAGGGAGGGAGTGGTACCTCCTCCTCTTCAAGGAGAGTCTCTACTTCTGGGTTCCATGGTTTGGTGCCGATATCAGATCCCGAGTCTAGCTCCTGCACTGGGCAGGTCAATGCTGCGGATCATTTTCCAGACACAGCTGAAGAAGAATGGAGCGAGTAGGGTCCTGGTGCCACTGGGATCTCCCACTGTCCTTGAGGCCAGGCACCCATTGCTGGACCACCACCAAAAGAAGGTATGCCTGCCCACCTGTATTTTTGAGAGTGGTGACTGGACTCTCCCTCAGACACCAAGGAGGACAGTTACGCCTTCAGGGACAATGGCTCCTCATGTTGACTGAAGTGTGGAATCAGGGAGCGATGCTGGAGCGATGGTGACCAGCAATGGGATTGCCCTGTGCAGTGCCATATTGAAGGGGAGTGGTGCTGAGATGGTGGCGTGCAATGATGAAGTGTCGGGATGTAGGGGGACAAGGATCAGTGCTGGGATCTAGCAACCATCACTATGCTACCGGGGACCAGTACTGCAAGGGCAATAACCAGTACCAGGGAGAAAAAGACTGGCAATATGTAACCAAATGAGTCCCTCCTCCAGGTTGGAAATGAAGAGCATGGTGTTAGAGACTGGGGTCAAGATGGCAGAGACCTTCTTCATGGCACCAGAGATCTTGGCCAAGGTGTAGTGGACCAGTGCCAGTCAAATGACCATAGCAAAAGCCCCATAGTAGTTTTACCCCTGGAGATGGGTGCCTTTATCAGCTCCAATGCCAAGGGTAAGGCCAGCAGAGCAGGAGGCACTGAGAGGGCCATCAAGTCTCTGGCCACTTGAAAAACCTCCAGTGTCAAGGGCACCATTAGGTGAAGGGGCCCCCTTCCGCTCCCAGGAGTTGTGGGTGGCTCCCTCAAAGGGCTTGTAGCCCTGGGAAGTTGGCTCTAGCCGCTCCGGAGCAGGTAATTAGACTGACATGTCCTTTACCCGACCCCACCTTCTTATCCCTTTTCGGCCTCAATCAGTGCACTGCTTTTGACACTTCTTTGGTGAAGGCACACAGCGCTGAGAAGGGCTCATGTCAGCAGGGTGCTCTGCACGCACTCTGAAGTACTCAGTGCCAAGTACAAGCAGGAGAGTTCTGAGACTTGTCTGAGTGCTGCCTCCATTACAGGGATTTCAGGCAAATGTCCCTTCCTTTCTTAGTCTGCAGCCTGAAGCCTTTGCGAATCTTGCACTTATCTCTCATACGTGTTTCCCCTAAACACTTTAAATAACTGTCATGAGCAGTTAAGCAGAAAGAGCTTATGGCACACAGAAAAGACGGTTACTAATCTTTTTTAACTGTTGTTCTTCGAGATGTGTTGCTCATGTCCATTCCATTTAGGTATGTGTGTGTGCACCTTCTGCACAGCTGCTGAAAGAATGGTATCCGTATGGTTGGCTTTGGAGCTCCCAGAATCATGCCTTCATGGTGCACTATAAAGGGCTCAGCTGACCCTCTGCCCATTCAGTGCCTTCTTGCCAGTCGACTCTGACAGAGGGGTAGGTGGGTGGGTCTTGGAACGGACATGAGCAACACATCTCGAAGAACAACAGTTACAGAAGGTTAGTAACAGTCTTTTCTTCTTTGAGTGCTTGCTCATATTGATTCCTATTCGGTGACTCTCAAGCAACCCCATGGAAGGCGGGGTCAGAGTTCAACTGGATACTGATTGCAGAACTGCTCTATCAATTGCCGCATCATCTCTGGCTTGGTGAGTAATGGCACAGTGCACTGCTAAGGGTGGATGAATGACCACATTGCTTCCCTACAAATGTCCTGAATTGGGACTTGAACTAAGAAAGCTGTGGAGGTTGCCTGGGCGCTTTTGGAGTGGGCTGTCAGCACTGGAGGAAGCACATTTGCCAGGTAAGAACAGGCCATGATGCAAGATATGATCCGCGACACAATTATTTGTGAGGAGACCGAGAGGCCCTTTATTCTATCTGACACTGCTAGAAAAAGCGGAGATGTCTTCCTGAATGGTTTAGTTCTTTCAATATAGAAACCTTACGCCCTCCTAACCTCCAGAAACTGAAGTTTCTGTTCCCAGCTGTTAGCATGTGGTTTGGGGTAGAAAACTGAGAAATAAATGTCCTGATTTGAATGGAACTGTGAAACAACCTTTGGGAGGAAAACTGGGTTCAGTCACAGATGAATCTTGTCTTTGAAGAAGACTGTATAATGGGGCTCCGACGTCAGGGCTTCGAGCTCCAAAACCCTTCTAGCCGAAAAATGGCCACTAAGAAGGCTACCATCCATGACAAGTACTGGAGGGAGCATGTTGCCAATGGCTCGAACGGAGGTTTCATCAGTGCTGACAGCACTACGTTAAGGTCACATTGGGGAACCATCTGGCATGTTTAAGGAAACAACCTGTCAAGGGCCTTGAGGAAGCGACTTTCTGTAGGGTTCGCAAAGATCGGCCGGCCAGTGACCCATGGATGAAAAGCTGAGATTGCTACTAAGTAGACCTTAATGAAGGATACCGAAAGATCCTGATGTTTAAGATATAACAGGTAGTCCAGGATAAGAGGTATAGGTGACTTTTCCAAAGGAGTACCTTTCTGCATGGACCAGATAGAGAATCTCTTCCATTTTGCTAGTCACATAGCCTTAGTGGAGGGCTTTCTACTTCCAAGAAGGATCTCCCTGACCTACTCCAAGCATTCCATCTCTTGTGGGTTCAGCCACGGAGCTTCTATGCTGTCAGGTGTAGAGACTGCAAGTTTGGATGATGAAGGTGGCCATGATCCTGAGTAATCAGGTCTGGTACTAATGATAGACTGATCATAGACTGATAGGGCCTCCACTGACAGCTCAAGAAGCAGGTGTACCAATGTTGGAATGGCCATGCTGGGGCTACCAAGATTGTTGTTGACCTGTCCTTCTTGACCTTTAGAAGGACTTTGTGCACCAGTGGCATCGGGTGGGAAAGGCTTAAAACATGTATATGCCTGACCCATGGGATGAGGAAAGCATCTGCGATTGACCCTAGACTGTGGTTCTGGAAAGAGCAGAACAATGTACACTTTCTGCTAGACTTCATCATGAACAGCTCCATCTGGTGAATCCTCCACCTTCCGAACATGTTGTTCAGCACATCTGGATGGAGAGATCACTCATGGGCAGCTATCGACCTGATGAGGTAGTCCGCGAGCACTGTCTGTGACCCAGGCAAGTAAGAGGCTTCTATGTGTATTGTGCGGTCTATGCAAAAACACCAGAGGTCAAGGGCTTCCTGACATAGGAAAGAGGAGCGAGCACTATCCTGTCTGTTTATATAGAACATTGCTGTCTTGTTGCTAGGGACAGCTATTATGACACATTTGCCTTTCAAATGAGTCTTGAAGGCTTGACAGGCTAGACATACCACTCTTAGCTCTCTCAAATTCATGTTTAAGTTCTCAGGAGGACTAATTTTTCTGCAACCACACCCCTTCAGTCTGATGTGGTCTAGATGGGCCTCCCAGTTTGTTTCTGAAGCATCAGTCACTAGGGTCAGGGTAGGAGATGGTCCCGAAAATGGGACTCCTGCGCATGCCAGAGGCTGGTCTAGCCACTAGTGGAGGATCTCCAGCTTTGCTACCAAGATTTAAACCATCTCGTCTATGCAATCCCAGGATGGTCAGTAGACTGAGGACAGCTATGTCTGTAAAGGTCTGAGGCGCTGAAGTACGTAAGTACAAGCTGCTAGGTGGCCCAACAACCTCAGGCAGTTTTGGATTGGGACCATGGAGTGCCATTTTCACTCCTCTACGATGGAAAGTATGGTTTGGAATCGTGACTCTGGAAGAAAGGCCCTGGCTTGGTTTGACTCTATGACTGCCCCAATAAATTCTATCCTCTGCATGGGGGAATCAGGACTGACTTTTGTGCGTTGATCAGTAGACCTAATCTGGAAAATACCAGTTTTATTAACTCTACGTCCAATTCCACCCGCTGTCTGGAGTAACTCCTGATTAACCAACCAAGCATGGGTAAGACCTGTATATTCTGCTTTCTGAGGAACACGGCTACCATTGCCATATACTTTGTGAAGACTCAGGGATCTGTGGACTGCTAGTGGGATCTGTTGACCACAAATCAGAGGAATATCCTGTGTCTCAGGATAATCGACACATGGAAATATGCATCCTTGAGCTCAAGGACGGCATACTAATCTCCTGGATCCAGAGAGGGGATGATTGAAGCCAGAGAGACCATCTGGAACTTCAAATTCTTCAAGTGACTGTTCATGATTCTGAGGTCTAGGATTGGTCTGAGACTGCCCTTGGCTTTCAGGATTAGGAAGTACCAAGAACAGAAGCCCTTTCCTCTTAGCTCCAGAGGAACCTCTTCCACTGCTCCCACTTCTAGAAGCTGCTGCACCTCTTGAATCAGAAGTTGCTTGTGAAAGTGGGCCCTGAAAAGGGACGGGGAGGATGGGAAGCACGAGAGTGCGAGGGAGCTGAATTGGATGGAGTATCCCAGTTCTACTGTGCATAGTACCCAGCTATCTGACATAATCTGGAACCATGCATGGTAGAAGTGGGATAAGCAATTTGAAAATAAAAGGAGTGGAGGATCCAAGGTCTGGATTGGTACACCATCTCTGGGCACACCCTCAAAAGTAGTTATGTTTCAGCCCTGGGGTGCAGTTTTGCTGGACCTCCAGTATGGCCAGAAGAAGCTTGATAAGACCTCTCTTTCTCCTGCATCTTATATCCTGTCTGGTGCGGCTGGTAGAAATAGGGAAGCGTTTGAGACCTAAAATGTTTCCTCTGGGGTGCTGGCATATGCAGGCCCAGGGATTTGAGGGTAGCCCTGGAGCTTTGAGACTGTGCAGTTTTGAGTCAGTTTGATCCAAGAATAACGACTGACTTTCAAAAGGGAGTTCCTGCACAGTCTGTTGGATCTCTTGGGAGGGGCCCAAAGCCCGTAGCCACAAACTGTGACGCATTGTTGCCCTTGAGGCCACAATACAGGTTGCTACATCAGCCACATCCAATGCCCCTTGGAGCGAGATTTTTGCTGTTGATTTGCCTTCTTCCACCCGGGCCATAAATTCTCTCTTAGAGTTGGTTGGGATAGACTCTACGAATTTCATTATGTACTCTTCAGATTTTAAACATATCTACTTAGAATCACTTTTTGATTGGCTACTCTAAGATGTGGGCCCCCCGTGGATTAAGTCTTCCTATCAAAAAGGTCCATTTTCTTAGCCTTCTTGGCTTTAGGCGTAGGGCCCTCGTTCCCCCGTCTCTTTCGTACACTGCTGCGACTACCAGAAACCCAGGAGGGGGATGAGTATAGAGGTACTCAAAGTTTTTTGAGGGAACAAAATACTTCCACTTGACTTTCTTGGCACTCAGGGGAATTGAGGCAGGGCTTTGCCATGATGTCTTCATGTTCTTGTCAATTGTTTTTATTATTGGCAAGACAACCCTACCAGACCTGACGGTGACAGAATATCTGTTCATCGGGTCCCCTCCACCTTCCAAGACTTCCTCAACCTGGAACCGAAGTTTTGGGCAACTCTATACAGTAGGTGCTAGTTGACCCTACTGTCTTCTACTGTCAGGGCCAAGGAGGTGCCTGAAACTGCCTCCTCTGTTGATGAGGACAATTCCCTTATTGGGACAATTTTGTGTCCCTCAGCACCTAGGGGGTATCTCAAAGTGCCAGGTATTCTAGCTTTGCAACACCGTCAGTAGTCTCAGGCTCAATACTGGTGCTGGTGCCGTAGTTGGTGCAGTGTCCGAGGTCAAGGTCGTGCTCTGCCCCGGTGTCAACATCCAGATGAGAGTCTTCTATCTAGCCTGGTGGTACCTGCTTCCTTGACACCACCATCCAAAGTGAGGCCCTTGGGCTTGGTGAAAGGCTCATGGAATCCAAAAGAGCCACTGAGTCATGGCCTGCCATTGTGAGAGCCATGGCATGAAGAAGGGGTGAACCATCTCCTGCCTCCAGTATTGTCCTCAGCACAGGAGCTGGCACTGGGACAAAGTGTAGGATTCTGCCTCCAAGTCAGATCTCGGGTGCTCACTCCTATGGGCCATGGTATGGCGCCCCTCAGTGCCAGCAATCAGCGCTGAGGCAATGGCTGATGAGACATTGTTGCTGGCTTTCATTTTGGTGGTACCACCAACTTTGCTAGTACTTTGCTTCTGCCTCCAGTGGTCTTTAGCGGACTTGCAGAGGCTGTGGCCCTGTGTTCTCAATGAGCTCCCTGGCCATTTCAAAAGTCCATGGGGTGAAAGGCAGCTGTAAGTCTTCCTACTCGTGGGGAGCACGTCAGCGTGGACTCAACACACTCCCTTTCTGGGACCAGAGTCAACGGTGTCACAACCATGGGAGCAGTGCCTGAGTGGCCCGCCACAGGTCACACTCCACTAGTGCTCTTATGCTCCAAAGATGTAGGCATAGGCGAGCAACTCCATCTGTCCTCTTCTGTTTCTTTCGGGGGACCTGGGAATGAGAGTGGTGCCGTGCGCCCATGGTGATCCTCTGCCAGAGACCCCTTACAGCGCTGAGGGTCTCATGAGCCAGAGTCCCTCCTCAGCACCAAGTTCCAAACTGAAGCCAGTGCGCTTCTGGTCGAGGTGGATGTGCTGGGCCTCTGTTCTAATGGGCTCAGAGAAGGATGAGAAGCCACTTACATAAAGCTTTAACCGTTGGCTCCTGTCCTTCTTTGTTTGGGGAAGAAAGTGTCTGCAAATTCTGCAGCATTCCCCCAGGTGTGCCTCACCCATACACTTGAGACACATAGTATGTGGGTCGCTCTTTGGCATGAGCTTTTTACACACCTTGCACGATTTGAATCCAGGGGATAGAGGCATGCCTAATGGGATCTGCCTAATACAACTATCTTATCTAAATCTAACCACTGAATGGCTAAAGATTAATACTACTCTAACTATTTACAGGAAAACAACAAAATGGATAGCACTGGGAGCAAGAGGCCATGGATTCCAGCCGACCATCACAGGCAACAAAAAGGAACCGAGTGGGCAGAGGGTCAGCTGAGCCCTTTATGCAGTACTATGAAGGCACGTCTCCAGAGTCAATCCTACAGGTACCACTGGAGGGAAAACCTTCCAGCAACTGTACATGAGGTGCGCACACACTTAATTTGAATCTATATGAGCAAGTACTTGAAGAAGAACAGGGAGACTGTGTATCCAGGGGTTCCCTTTGTGCTTCATCCCCCCACAAAGAAACTAATTATGGACATTGACCGTGACAGACCAGCCAACCTGTGTATGACCTATAAATTAACAAGAGGCATTACAAATGTAATCAAGACACTCCACTTTTGTATGGGTATCAAAAAAATGTTAATTAGGCTAGCAATCCCCAACTCATTCACTTTGTATTGATAAGAATCAAAGAATAGTTGTTAAGTGTATTTGTCTGTGTTTACCTGTGTCTTGTTAGAAGTTTCCCAATGTAACCAAATTAGCTTTTAGATGCTAATTCCCTTTCATGTCTTAATATTATGTATGTGTCTGTGTTCAGTTAATCTTAAATCAAAGATGTGCAGCACTGCAGTAAACTAGTAATATTATCTACACTGTCTTCATCTTAACTATCTCTGTTATAATGAATGACTGGCTGTTATTTTATAACGTAACTAGATTACCTGTGTATGCATAAGAAGTTCAATGTTGACGGAAGGGACCTCAGGAGGTCATCCAGTCCAACCCCCTGCTCAAAGCAGGACCAACCCCAACTCTACATATATCAGACTCTACATCTAAACTTCATTTAGATTCAAACTTTTTGGGATGATTCCAGAGAGACTTTTACAAGCCAGCAGATAGAACATCACTGCTATGAAACTGATCTAAGCATGTTACACTCATTCATAAGTATACTGATCTTGTAACCCTTTATACCTCTCTTCTTTTTTTTATTAATAAATCTTAATTTAAATTATAAGGATTGGCTGCAAGCATGTATTTGGGTAAGATCTGAAATATTCATTGACCTGGTGGGCAATGTCTCTGATCCTTTGGGATTGGTAGAACTTTTAAGTACGGTGAATAGGGTTCTCAGGAATTCCTCACTATATTAGACTTGGTTGTCTAGATGGGAGCCATGGGCTGGAATGCCTAAAGGGTTTGGCTTCTTGTTAGAGTGGTACTACAGATATTTTTTGTTTCTGGGTTGGTGAATCAAATTATAAAATAAGCCACCAGTTTTCTGGAGGATTGTCTGCCCTATTTCTTGCAATCTGCCCTGAGTGTGGCATTCTCAGTATGGCCTATCCAGGTATCGGGTCACAGATACCTCCCTACCAGGTTAAGAAGCACACCTGGGCAACCATGTGGCTCAGGGCTCTTGGATCAAACAAGAAGCCAAGTTATTCA
Source organism: Mesoclemmys tuberculata (assembly GCA_007922155.1). Taxonomy (NCBI): domain Eukaryota; kingdom Metazoa; phylum Chordata; order Testudines; family Chelidae; genus Mesoclemmys; species Mesoclemmys tuberculata. Next base: position 19,367,968 of record ML675649.1, on the reverse strand, counting down.
TCTCCTCAAACTTCAAGCAATGCACAAAGCTTGCAAGAGGTTTCTGCCTTTCATACATACCCTGCATGTTAAGGACATCTTCTGAAAACATGGCTTCCAATCAGTGGACCACTTTATATCACAGGTAAACAAGACATGTCCAGCCTGCTGCTTAGGGGCATGACTAAAAGGGATGCATTCCTGGTGCAGTGGTCAGAGCCACCAATGTATGCTTTCCCACTCATCCCCCTCTTACGTCGCCTCCTGAATAAGATCAAGCAGGACAAAGCAACAGTAATCTTAGTTGCCCCTTGGTAGCCAAGACAGTTTTGGGTCACTAGAATCCTCCAGATAACCTCTCACCCTCTTATATGCTTACAATTGCTTCTAACTCAAAATGAAGGCTAGACCATCCATCCCACCCCTCCACTTCACAGCCTGGTATTTGGATAAACGAGTCTACAGAAGTCATGCTTAGCAGAAGTTCACTCCATCCTCAAAACAGAAGAAACAAAACTGCTCAGTGTTCACCCACCCTATGACCATGACCTTTTCAAGGGTCTCATCAGAGCCTTTCCTCTTGTACCAAAACCTAGCTCCTAACTGGGACTATACTCTGATGTTGTCAGCACTTATGAATTCATCATTTGAATTTTGGTCTCTTTCTCTTTTCTCCACCTACCTACGAAAGTGGCCTTCCTGATGACTATCACCACTGCCAAAAGAGTTAAGTGAGTTTGGGGCACTTATGGCAGACCCTCCCTAAACATTGTTCCATAAGGATAAGGTGTCAAATTATTCCCCGAGTTCATCCCAAAGGTTCTCTCCAAATTTCATCTGAATCTATCCATACATCTGTCTTCCATGCAAAACCTCATATCACCAGAAAGGACAAGATGCTCCATTCTCTAGATGTCCATAGAGCCATGGCTCTCTACCTGTAAAAGAAATCCCCAAGGTTATTTGTTTCTATAGTTGAAAAGATGAAAGGGGAAAGCAATCTGACTGCAAAGACTCTCAGAAATTGATTTCAGGCTGCATTCTGCTTTGTTGTGAACAAGTGGAAATTCTTCCCCCCACATCAAGGCATGAAGACCCATTTGATCAGAGCACAAGCTACCTCTATCACTTCTTTCCAGGGTATATCACTCATAAAAATCTGCAGAATATCAACATAGTGTTCAGTACACACCTTTGCAGATATCATGTCTTGGTGCAGGCTTCTTCTGCAGATGCATTCTTGAGCATAGCAGCCCTGCAGTGTCTGAGGTGAAACATAGCTCCTCCTACCTTTCTCCTTTGAATCTTTCATAATGAATACTCAGAGCCACAACTCAAAGCAAAAAAAAAAAAAAAAAGGGTTACTTACCTTACCATAACTGGAGTTCTTAAGATGTGTGGTCCCTATGTGAATCCCATTAATCTCCTTCCTTCCCCTCTGCTTAGGATCTTTTCTAGAGTGGACCTGGAGTGCTGGTTGATACGCACTTATGCTCTCAATTCTGAGCATGAGGAGCCACAGCTCAGGCTAACGGACACTGCAAATAAAGAATCTTCCAGTCTTAGGCGCATATACATCCTCAGTGAATACCCCGAGGGACCACACATTTTGAGAAAATCCAGTTACTTTACAGTAAGTAACCTCTTCCAACTTGTTCTGTATGCAAAGCTGAAAATGAGCAGCCAGCCTCACTGCCTTTGCTAAAGGTTACTAGAATGTAAAAGGAGATGAGGAAACAGGAGGGACTGGCATCACCAGCAACCAACTGGGAAAGAAATTCATTATGACCTTTGCTTCTAACCCTTAGGTGTTGTGGAAGATTTCCCTGACTGTGATTAACTCTTTTAAAAAAGACAGAACACTAATTACATTAAAATATCATTATAATTATATACATTATATACTTTTCTAATGTAAACAATCATAGTTAGCACAGGGAAGTTGCAGAATTGTGAAAAGAAGGGAGGTGGGTCAATGCTTTGAAAATAAGCACTTTTACAAATAGGGTATAATCACGGGGTGCTAATAAAACATAATTGTAATGTCCATAGCTGAGAGTTATTGCCAAGCACATTAAGAGCTGCACTTCCCAGTAATTGCATTACCTTTATTATGATTATTGATGTAAAATATTTAGGGCTGCTCTGAATTATAATACTTTATACAAACCCAGATTATATTTACTACATCACACTATTCTCCTATAAAATTACTGAATTAATTAAATGTATTAAAATGTTCTGGTGCATACAACAGGTTCTAATTTACAAGTACTGTGTTTAAAGGGTAACAACATAAGATCAGTTTTCCTTTGTTTGCTTTTTATTTCCTTATGTTACTTACACCACAAATTTAGGCTGTCCAAATTCCATTTCCAACTATTTACATGTTTCGTTTTTTTCCATTCAGCCAATTTAATGAAAACACACAAACAACAAAAGAGCATTAACACTAACTTTTCTAACAAGTTATTCTGCTTCTTTGTGACTGTTTTATCAGGAAAATTAACACTGTTAATTAGGAAAATGTTAACATCAAATGGAATTTGTGGCACATCTGCCTCCTCCCCTTAGTTCAATTATTTAGATTTTGCTGTATTATAAGAAGCCTAGCTATCCTAACCATTAGTCTGAATCAGGGCTCCTTCTTAGGCTCCAATTCCGCAATTGACAGCGTGCTGGTGGACTGCTACACCTGCACAAATCTACAATGACTTTCTTTTTTCCATAGTTATTTGTTTAATTAGGATAACTGATCAGGAATTGTGTTAAATTGTGTATTGGTCAAATATTGTGTTTCTAGTCTTTTTATAATATGATTTGTAGTTGGCTTTGTATTGGTAATTACTATATTTGCATGACAAGTGTAACTGATCATTTGACATCTGTGATGGCTGACATGTGGTGAGTTATTTGATGTTCATGTCTTAAAGCTTTTTAATAGAGAAGGTGTTGTTTTTTTTTGGTTCCAAAGATATAGTGAGTCAGAATATTCACCATTGCATTTTGTTGATAAATAATCAGAATTATACTTAATACAATATTATTTAAAGACTGAGGAATACCTTTTTATACTGGAGAAAGACAGCCTATGTTACTTTGTGTCTTGCTGATTTGAAGCTATAGCAGGCACTTGTGTTTGTGAAATATTTTTGATTCAATGTTCAATTGTTCATTGCTGTGCTGGCAATATCCCATATATATTAATTGTAGTTGCTAGGAAAATGTGGTGATGATAGGTACATGCACATTTTATTCCTACCCTGTCATCTTTTTGTTTGAAATTAAATTTATCATTTGAGACACCAAAACCTCCCTGTAAGAAGTAAAGACTTCATGTGCTATTTTTCTAAAATCTTGCCATTAAGGAAAAGATGCTATTTGCTATGACAACACATGTGACTATGAATATTTAGGAAGAAATTAATTTCAAATATGGATATATCATCCAAATACTTTGCATAGAGTGAAAATGGAACACATTAATAGCTATACTGAACTGTGAATATTGCTGATAATAAATAGATTAGGAGGTGGGTAATGTTTTGCCCCAGTAATTTTATCAAAATAGAGATATGGCTAATTATTGTACATTCTCTGTTGGCATGATCAATGAGGAAACTTTTGGTGTATAACATGCACTAGACAGACCAAATTTCTGGTCTTTATCAACAATTTCATGCATAATTCAAAGACAAATTACAGGGGGCTTTTTAAACATTTTCAACGTTACCACCCATGTATCTCATAAGATGTGATGCTTTCACTAATCTTTTCAATACATTTTTAATATATTTCAATAATTTTGAACCCTCTTAGGCCCATCTTAGGTAAATATTGTGGAAATTGTAGTAAAAAATTCTTTAACTGGTATGGTGTCAAAATTGGTCTACAGCCAGGTAACCCTGATTGCGGGATGACAGAAAACTACAAGATCTCTCAGGCTGTTGCCTAAATATAATTGTGCAGAATACATAGTGCCCCTCTCACTGGAATGGAATGACAACGGGCCTCACCATATGGCTATGCATCTAGGGTGGAGATTAGGGTTTCTGTAGGTACCAAACTGGATTGGTCTTCAAAGAAACACAAAAATAAAACATCATCCCTAAAGGATTTCTTTTGCCTCGCCGAAAGAAAGCATGCATGATGAGAGGGGTAAAGTTCCTCCCCTTGTGATAGGGTACTTCTTTTGATACATTCAGGATTTAAAGGGCCATCCAACAACAAAAACTAGAATGGTCATAATTTTATATTGCAGTAGTAAAATTGCAGTCTGGATAAAAATTAAGAGTAACTATTGTATAGATCCCATAGCTATGTTTCAAGATAGACAGCCTGGTTTAATTCACAGAACTTCTTTTTCAAAACAAGTATTTTAGTTTAATTAGATGAAGATTGTCTAACAGGTTTGGTTTTTTTTAAATAAGCTGCATTTTGCAACTAAAAGTCCATCAACTACTTAAATAATTCATGACTCAAGGCATTGTATAGAAATAAAATTATATCTGGCTAACAACTTGCACGCCAAGTTGCAAATGGATGTGAACTAAATATCATTCTGTTTTATAACAAAAGCCAGCAGTAACAGGGCTACTATCACTATAAGATTATATTGCTAAGTTAAATTGTTAATTTTCAAAATTTAACAAAGGTTAAGATATTATAAACATTAGCCTGCTGCAACCTGTACTTCCAAAGCGACATGTTCATGTTTTCAAAACCTAAAATTTTTGTCAAGGTTACATATTCACAATGTTAATAATGTAGTTATCTTAACTCTACATTTTCGATACTTACCCAAAACAAAAAACTCAAAACTTTGTTTTAAACTACAACATACTTATAAGGATTCCCACCATGTAATAATTCCTATTCAAAACATTAGTTTGAAGGTCAATCTCTAAGTTAAACATTTGTAGGCAAAGATTTTTTAAAAGGTGGATTTGTGATCATTTTACTTTGTTATGATAAAAATAGACTTGAATGTTCCTTTATTGGTTGGTTTACTTTTTTAAGGCACTCCTCTATTTGATTTTTCACACTAGAAATTCAGGTCTGGTCTATCCTGAAGACACTCTGGCTTTGTCTGCTGCTGGGATTGCCTCTGAGACCTTTTCCAATCAGCTTATCCAGAACACAATTCCAAATCATCACACACTACGAAGTTTACATTTTTTTCCCCTAGCTACTACCATCTATACTTCAATCTAATTGCTTTGCACACTGAGCAGATCATGTGAGGACCAACTGCTTGATCCTACACTGTTCCCATTTATCTCAACTAGTCCAAAAACACTGTCTCCAGCACACAGTCTGTCCTGTCACACCTTTATTTACAGTTTAGTCATGCCCAGCAAGATCTATACCTACCTCTATATTATCCTCTGGACAGATGACAAACTGCCTTACAGATTTCCACCACAACTTCAACCACCACCTGTCCATTAAACTCTCTCTGGAACACTTCCACACTAGAATCATTGTCCTGGACACCACGATCACTTGCAACAATGGAACCCTATAGACAGCTATATACAAGAAACCCATGGTTCTCCTTCGAGTGATTGCGCAAATGCATTCCACTTACGTGTGTGCTTGCCCTCGTGCACAGTCTCCGGACAACGTTTTCCCCTAGCAGCCCTTATATGGGCCAGTCTCGGCGCCCCCTGGAGTGCTGCCCTCATGCGACGGCATATAGGGCGTCGCGAGCCCCTCCCCTCCTCAGTTCCTTCTTTCCGCCCATGACCGTCGTCTGGAACAACTCTTGCTGCATCGCAAGTATTCTTCCCCTCTACTGTGTTAGTTAGTTAGCAGTTCTCCCTGAACTCAGTTAGTTTTCAGTTTAGTTAGATAGGAAGAGCCTTAGGGCTCTAGCGACCCAGCCATGCCAGGCTCGCCAGGGTTCAAACCCTGTACTGGCTGCAGGAAGGCCTTCCCGGTCAGTGATCCCCACGAGCGCTGCCTGAAGTGCCTGGGTGAACAGCACTGAAAGGATCAGTGCTGTATTTGCAAGGTCTTTAAGCCGAGGACTCAGAAAGAGAGGGAAATTCGGCTTAAGGCCATCTTGATGGAGTCCGCCTTGCGTCCGGCATCTGAGCTGACTGAGACCCCATTGGCACCAAGCGTCTCGTCAGTGCAGAGCGCTCCGCCGGCACTGCAGGCGCCTCGGCACCGAGTGTCTCCGGTGCCAGGAAAGAAGAAGCGCCGCCAGCGCGTGGAGCGCTCTCCCTCCCCCGCACCGCAGGAGCAGCTGGGGTCAAGCCTGGAAGTGCTACAGTTTACAGATGAGACACTGACATACAGGGAACCTCCCCCGACTCCTGGGAGTAGGGGACCCCCGTCCAGGACCCTTCTACGCCAGAGGCATTTGAAGCGGCTCGAGCCTTGTTGGTCTTGCCCATGCCTCCGGCCCTCTCTCGGCTGAGAGAGTCAGGGCCTGTGTCCCGGGGCAAACTCCGAAGGGTGGGCGCGCCCGGCACGGGAGCAACTGCTGCCCACCACCCGATGCTGGAGAGTCAAACTAGATAGCTCTTCTCCCTCCTCATCGTCACACGAGTCGTCTCTGCACCGGTCTCGTTCGTCAAGATGGCACCGCTCCGAGTCTTCATCGCCTGCTGTTCGCTCTCAGCGCTCCAGCCCAGCACCGAGGCACTACGCTCGGCACCCTTCACCGGCACTGGGGAAGAGGCGACGCAAGTCTTCCATCCCGCAGCACCGGTCCTCCTCTTCGTCAGCGTTGCCCAAGTGTCGGCACCGCAGAAAGCGCCACCGCTCCTCGGGATCATTCCACAGCGGGTCCCGGAGCAGCTCTTCCCAGCGACACCGCCGGCACCGTTCCCCCGGCTCAGGGTCCTGGACCCAACACCGGGAAGAGGTACAGCCACCGGCATCAGCTCTAGCACCGAACTGGCCCCATCCTCCATGGCAATGGCCATATTGGGGGCTGTGGGGAGCCCAGTTGGGGCAGAGCACTACGTCGGCCCATGCCTCTGTGACTCAGGTAGCTCCCCAGCAGTCACTTTCAGTGCAGCAGAGGGACCACTCCTCGGAAGGGGAGTCAGACCCTGGGGAGGGCCCCTCTACTGGACCCTGCCACCTGTCCTCTTCTTTGTCGCCAGACGAGGCAGCATTCAGGGACCAGGGGGCCCCCTCTTATTGATTTCAGAGCTCATCAGGAGTTGCTGAAACGGATGGCCTCCAACCTTGGCCTGGAGATCAAGGTACTGGAGGAACAGATGGACCCACTCTTCGGGCATGTGGGGTCTCAAGGACCATCCAGGGTAGCCCTCCCTGTCCACGAAAGGGTGTTGCACCTGGCCAAAGCCATATGGCAGACCCCTTCCTCAGTCGCCCCAACCTCCAAGGGTGCTGAGAAGAAGTACTACGTGCCAGCCGAAGGACACAAGTACTTGTACACTCACCCAGCCCCAGGGACTCTGGTTGTGGACACTGCCAACCAGAAAGAGACAGGGGGCCCAGAGCACCACTCCTAAGAACAAGGAGGGTAGAAGACTAGACCTCTCAGGCAGGAAGGTCTACTCCACGGGGACGCTCCAATTCAGGGTGGCTAACCACCAGGCTCTCTTGGGCAGGTACAATTTGAACCATTGGGACTCTATGCGAAGGTTCGCAGAGTCCCTGCCCCAGGACCAGGCTACAGATTTTGCCACGGTCCTGGAGGAAGGACTGACAGTAGCCAGCGCAGCCTTACAGACTGCTTCGGACGCTGCGGACATGGACAGCAGGGCTATGGCTTTCGCCATTGCCATGCGTTGCGCAGCATGGCTCTAGTCCACGGAACTGTCCCAGGAGATGCAGCACTCCATTCAGGACCTGCTGTTCGATGGAGCCGGTCTGTTCTCGGAGAGAACAGATGACAAGCTGCATGCCCTCAAAGACTCGAGGGCCACCCTCCGCTTGCTGGGACTATATACTCCTCAGGCGGCGAGGCTACAGACCCGCCAGCAGCCGCAGTGCCCACCACAGCGGCAGCAGCAGCAACCTTGGCCATCGCCTAGGCCTTTCCCCCCCCGCAAGGGGTAGGGATAGGAGCAGGGGTTCCAGACAACGCGACCGCTCCAGGTCATATGCAGCTTCCCATAAAAGGACCCTCCCAGGGCTCCAAGGGAAAACGACAATTTTGACAGTGCGCCCGACGGTGGCACCAGTACTCTCCCCCAGATTCACCCCTGGCCTTCAGGAACAGGTTGAGGCCCTTCCTCAGCCTGTGGCAGGGAATCACTTCAGACCACTGGGTCCTGGACACTGTGTGCCGGGGTTACACCCTCCAGCTCATGGCTTTCCCCCCGAATTCACCCCCTTCTCCGTCCCTCTTCAGGGACCTATCTCATGAGCAATTACTCTTTCAGGAGGTCCGCTCTCTCCTGCACAAAGGGGCCATAGAAGCGGTTCCGCCACTCGAGGTGGGGAAGGGGTTCTATGCGAGGTACTTCCTCATTCCCAAAGCCAAGGGAGGCCTCAGACCTATACTGGACCTGTGCAGGTTAAACAGGTTTATAAGGAAACTAAAGTTTCGCAAGTCCCTAGCAGCCATTATCCCCGTATTGAAACCAGGAGATTGGTTTGCCGCCCGCGATCTGAAGGATGCATACTTCCACGTTTCCATCCTTCCTGCTCACAGGCACTATCTAAGGTTCATGGTAGCTGGTGGCACTATCAATTTACGGCCTTACCCTTTGGCCTGTCTTCCTCCCCCAGGGTGTTCACCAAGTGTATGGCAGTGGTGGTGGCCTTCCTGAGGCGCAGAGGGGTCCAGATATTCCTCTTCCTGGACAATTGGTTGATAAGGGGCAAGACCAGGTCTCAGATGCACGAGGTAGTCTCCTTCGTCCAGGCCACCTGCAACAGTCTGGGGCTGCTCATCAACGATCAGAAATCAATGCTGTCCTCAGTACAGAGCAGAGAGTTTATAGGGGCATCCCTAGACTCGGTCTGAGCCAGAGCCTCCCTCCCACGCTCGAGGTTCAAGGCCATGGCAGCGATCATATCGCAACTTCAGAGGTGCCCCACGACGACAGCCAGGCAGTGCCTTCAGCTGTTGGGCCACATGGCATTGTGTATGTATGTTGTGAGGCTGGCCCGCCTCAGGCTCAGGCCCCTCCAAGGTTGGTTGGCCACAGTATATGTGCCCAGAAGGCACTCCCTGGACAGAGTGGTGACGGTGCCCCCCGCAGTACTGGGGTCACTATGATGGTGGATGAATCCCGGGACAGTCATGGAAGGGGTTCCATTCAGGGATTTGACCCCCTCGGTCACCCTGATCGCAGATGCGTCGGACCTCGGTTGGGGGGCCCACATCAGCGGTGGCCTGAGCACTCAGGGCTGCTGGTCGCAGAAGGAGACTGCCCTCCACATCAATGTAAAAGAACTGAGGGCAGTCAGACTAGCTTGCAAAGTGTTCCTTCACTGTTTATTGGGCAAAATGGTACAGGTGCTGATGGACAACACTACAGCAATGTATTATATAAAAAAGCAAGGGAGGGGGGGCCCGCGCTCCTCGGTGCTGTGCCAGGAAGCGCTTCGACTTTGGGACTTCGCTGTGAGGCACGGCTTTTGTTTAACTGCTTCTCACCTCCCAGGGGTCAGGAACGACAAGGTGGACCGCCTCAGCAGGTCGTTTCTTCCCCAACACAACTAGTCATTGCATCCGGAGGTAGCGGCCAGGATTTTCCGCAAATGGGGTGTTCCCCGACTGGACCTGGTCGCGTCGTCCTGGAACAGGAAGTGCCGGAGGTTCTGTTCGCTCCGGGGTTGCGAGCCGGGCTCCCTCTCCGATGCATTCCTCATCGAATGGACGGGGACCCTCATGTACGCGTTCCCCCCCCCCCATCCCGTGCTTACCCAGGGTCCTCTTGAAAATCAAGAGGGACAGAGCGGGCGTGATCCTGATTGCCCCGGCGTGGCCGAGACAGTATTGGTTCAACATGCTGCAGGACCTCTCTGTCACTGTGCTGATCAAACTCCCGAGGAAGCCGGACCTGCTCTCCCAGGACCACGGTCGCCTGCTGCATCCCAGCCTGGACTCCCTGCACCTGACAGCCTGGAGACTCTGGCTGACGGAGGAGGAGAAAGCCTGCTCAAAGCAGGTCCAACGCGTGCTGCTGGGTAGCAGGAAACCCTCCACGCAGATCACCTACAGAGCCAAGTGGAGGAGGTTCACCTGCTGGACGGAGTCACAGGGCATAACCCCCGGTACGTCCCCCGTGCCGGCTGTCCTCGAGTACCTGCTGCAGCTTAGACTCCAGGGTCTAGCGTTAGCCTCCCTCAGGGTACACCTAGCAGCCATCTCGGCTTTCCATCAGCCGATGGAGGGGCGGTCCCTGTTCTCCCACCCCATGTCAGTGAGGTTCCTCAAAGGGGTTGAGAGGCTGTACCCGCAGGTCCGTGAAATGGGGTCTCCTTGAGATCTCAACCTGGTCCTTGCTAGACTGACGGGGCCCCCCTTCGAGCCCTTGGCCACTTGCCCCCTGCTCATCTTGTCCTGGAAGGTGGCCTTCCTCGTGGCCATTACCTCGGCTAGGAGGGTCTCTGAGCTAAGAGCTTTGACCTTGGAGCCCCCCTATACCGTGTTCTTCCGGGATAAGGTGCAGCTGAGGCCACATCCAGCCTTCCTGCCTAAGGTAGTCTCCCAATTCCATTATAACCAAAACATTTTCCTCCCCGTGTTTTTCCCTAAACTGCACGGGTCGGAGGAGGAGAGAAGACTACACACCCTGGATGTGAGGAGGACGCTGGCATTCTACCTTGAGAGGACAAAGCCGTTCCGGAAGACCACGCAGCTCTTTGTTGTGGTGGCGGACAGAATGAAGGGATCCCCGGTTTCCACCCAGTGCATCACCAGATGGCTCACTGCCTGCATCAGGTTCTGCTACGAGCACACAGGCGTTCAACTCCCAGGGATGGTGACGGTGCACTCAACAAGGGCCCAGGCCATGTCGGCGGCCTTCCTGGAAAGGGTCCCCCGGATGACATCTGCAGAGCTGCACCTGGTCGTCGGTGCACACCTTTGCTGCGCTCTATGCCATCGTCCAACAGTCAAGGGAGGATGCGCGAGTCGGCAGAGCCATGCTGAGAGCAGCTCACCATTGACTCCTACCCACCTCCAGGTATGGCTTGTTAATCACCTAAGTGGAATGCATATGAGCAATCACTCGAAGGAGAAAACATGGTTACTTACCAGTAACTGTTGTTCTTCGAGATGTGTTGCTCATATGCATTCCACACTCCGTCCTCACTGTCGGAGTCGGCAGAAAGAAGGGACTGAGGAGGGGAGGGGCCGGCTGCGCCCTATATGCTGCCACATGAGGGTTGCACTCCAGGGGGCGCCCTAGGGGAAAATGTTGTCCGAAGACTATGCACGAGGGCGCGCACATACCTAAATGGAATGGATATGAGCAACACATCTCGAAGAACAACAGTTACTGGTAAATAACCAAGTTATCACCACACCTACCTTCATAGAGTCAGTAATCACCCTAAACACACCAAGAAATCTGTTCTCTATAACCAGGCACTCAGATACCACAGAATATGCTCTCAGAAGAAAATCCAAGTTATACACCTTAAGCCTCTCAAAATCACCTTCACTAAATAAGGACACGCCACCAGAGAAGTGTATCACATAATGGAATAGGCCACCCAAATACCCTGAGAGAACCTGCTTCAATACAGAAATAAAACCCCCTCCTACCTGTGATATTCCCTTCTGCAAAGCTGGACTGGTGTATTGCTGTGTTATCCCAATCGCTCACTCTTGGAGCCCATCTCGCACTTGCAGTGCTGTGTGAACCCCTACTCCTGGGTCAGCCCACACACAGCCTCCTGCAAGCAAGCTGCTCCTAACTCAGTGAGGGAGTGCCAGCCACTCACAGGATTATGCAGTAGAACAGGGGTGGCCAAATTTACTGACCCTCCGAGCTGCATATGATAATCTTCAGACATTCAAGAGCCAGGAACACCTATTGGGGCTCAAGGCTTCAGCCGCAGGAGAGGCGCCACCCACACCTCCCGTGGGGTTGAAGCCCCCAGCCCACTAACCCAACACAGGGCAGAAGCCTCAAGCTCTCTTCCTCCCCGCCCAGTCTGGTAGGCAGAGAATGGGAGGAAAAGAAGGGCTTCATGAGCCACATCTTACATGTAAAAGAGCTACATGTGGCTCTTGAGTCATGATTTGGTCATTCCTGCAATAGAATGAACGCAGCAAACACCCCAGTCCCAGATGCAACCTTAAGAACTTCCATATTACAATGTTCAGTGCTGCCCACTGGACAATGGAAGCTTATAATCAGTTCATCAATTTATCAAAGAAATTGATATGCACCTGCTTTGTTACTTCAAATGGAGTCTACACACGCCTTAAACCACATGCACTGTTTTAGGTAAAACAAATGCATTAAGTACAAAAAGATTTTAAGTGATTATAAATCAGAGGAAAGGGGGTCAGATTTGATCAATAGCAAATAAAACACAAATCACATTCTAAATTATGCTTAACACTTTCAGCAGTCTTAGTCGATTCTCACCACAGGCTGGCTGGTTTGCCTCCAGTCAGGCCTTCCCCCTGTGGTCAACGCTTCAGTTGCTTGATGTTGTTCGTAGATGGGAGTGAAAGAGAGAGTTCACAGCCAAATGTCCCCCTTTTTACCATCTCCTTTGCCTCCATCTGGGGTCTCACCCTGTGAAAGGAAGAATTTAAACCCCATTTTGTATTCTTCAACTCCATCTTGTATTCTCAGCAGTAATTTGCTAGCCTTACAGTGGGTCCCATGAAGGCCTTGCTTGTAAGTAGAAATAGCAGATAGAAGATGGTACAAGCTGGCTCTAAGAAGCAAGGTAGAAGAGTTAAAGATAACGGAGAAATGTACAGCTGTACACAGCTGCCTACCATTCTGAGGTAAAGGCAATGCTATTGAATATTAATTGCTTAATGAATATTAATTTAGTGTTAGGTAATGGAGTAATGATGCTCTTTGTCTGTTTTTGTAGAACAACTGCTGCTTTGTAACTGTAAGGCAGAAGTCTTTGGGAACTATTTTGGTGACCATCACTTCTCCGAGCTCGTAATAAACCACTTCAAAGTACTACGCACTTAAGTCTTTGTTCCAGGAGGTTCCGTGTGGGGGGGAGAAGGGGAGGTGTCGGTCTCCCAGCCTCAGTCATCCACAAACCCCACCCCTTTCAGGGTCAGGTGACAAACGGTATCCGGGCATAGTTTTCTCCACATCATGAGATGAGACACTGTGGTTCTTTGCGAATTTGCTTATTGACACCTGGGCTGGTCCTTTGTTCTCAGAATGCTGAGTGGGGTTGTTCTATTTAAGTCTTAGTGAGGTGTGAATGGCTCTCCAGCTCTGTAAAGTTTTGCCTACATCTGTCTCAAGCCATGAGACACATATTTGGGAATATTACATAGCAAAGCCTCATAGCCATACACATAACATTACTAAAGACATATTACTAATATAATAATGTTCAGTATGCCATGAGCATTCCAAAAACATCTTACATGATATACTTTGCATTAAACAATACACAGTTACACTATAAGGGTGAATATGAATGATACACAATCACACCATAATGGTGCACATTTGTGTGCAGTGTTTCACACTACCACATACCCCTAGTTGTCACCCAAAACCCCACACTGGAACCCTTATGGGGTATCATCAAACCAGGGTGGACAAAAATGTTGTTTTTTTTTAAATAAATAAAAAAAAATCAGATTTTTTTTTTTTAAATCATCAATAAAATACTAAATTTCTCTCTCATTTAAAAATTAACAGTTACATTTAAATCTCATTACAAACATGATAAACCTACACTTGCATAAAAATGAATTAATGGCTCTAAGTCTGTCAAGCCTAACTACCAGCTCTTACGTCTTGAAAAAGTTCTGGGCTTTCAGTTTCTGTTTCTTAGCAGACTAAAGTCACATGTGCAAAGACAGACACAGGCTGGATAGGATTGTTCTAGTTCTGTGCTTATGTGGTGCTGGAGCTGGACCAAGTAAGGCAGAGGAGTTAGTTAAGACACTGTCTTAAAAACAGACACACAAAGTATGGAGGCAGAGTAGAAAGGAACAGTTGACTGGACTGGAAAGAAAAAGAGAAGACATTTTTCAGTACACACACAGCTTCCTATATTCCCCCCCACACTTTTGCCACAGAAAAACTGTCATGGCTTCCGGGCATAAGAGAGACCCTATCTGGGAAAATTTTGAAGAAATTCCTTCCCTGAGTAAAAAAGGAAAACGTGTCAAGTACATGTTTACTGATGACATTTTGAACAAAGTCACTTCCCTGAATTGGTGGAAATCATTAGCCAGGCACCCTGAAACAGAGTTCCTTCAGTTGCTAAGTCAACTTTTCACAGCAATAGCTTCCTATGCAGAAAGAGGATTTTAATGTTTTGGTATTATTCACCCAAAGCTAGGAAATCAACTGGGAGTTGAAAAAGCAGGAAAACTCATAGTTCTGTTTCAGTCTATGAATAAAAATGACAGTGGGAGTGGGGAAGATGAGAGCTAGTTGTAGAAGTTTTAAGGACAGCGTAAGTTTATTGTTGTGATGACATCTGTTAGAGTTAATAAAATTTGAAAATTAAAAAAAGAGTTTAAGAACAGCCATCAGCTGGCAATTCAGGAGACTGCTGCAATTGCAAATGTGAAATGTAGCATTTAAGATTTAGTTTAATAAAATATAAGTGCTATTATGCTTGTGTGTGGTTTCCTTCTTACCATTCCTAATGTACTGCTGCTGCATCTGCAGCTTGACACAGGTAATGAGCAGTATGTACTATTTCCTAAATTAATAAAAATTAAGTTATCTAAAAAATTACCCTCCTAGATGTTGTAAAATGCTGAATTGAGTTGTAAATTAACATGTTTTAGTGATTAGATTTGCACCATTGTTTAAGAAATATGTGAAGACGTATCAGTGGGAAACTTGATTTAAATCAATGATTTTCTCTTGGTAATTTAAATCACCTTGATTTAAATCAATCCACCCTGCAAACAACTACAACCTGTACTCAATGGGGACTCTATCCTGAAAAATCTTTCCTGAACCTCCTCTTCTGGCCTTCATATAATCCCCCAACCTCTCCAAGTTCATCAGCAGAAGCAAGCTTACCACAGACCAGGACACACCAACTCAAAGTGGCACCAGACTCTGACAGAACAACACATGCAAAACTTGTATGCAGACATATCTCCACTACTACAGTGATCAACACCCCTGCACAATACATCTTTCAAGATACGTGGGTCCTACACATGGCTAATAATATGTACTACTCCTGGGGGAATTCTGCACGAAAAATTATGCACGTTTTAAAATTCTGCATATTTTGTCAAAATAGCACAATATAATCAAGTCCATTTCAATTACTTTGATGATTTATTTCAGAATAAATATCAGCAAGTATGTCTGTAGCAAGACGGACAACAAAAAAGATTCCCTCCTGAGTAGAAAGTTAAAGAATCCCCTAAGACAACCCAATTCCTGTTTCTCTGTTATGCTTTTGTCGGATGCCTCAGTTGGGATTAGGGTGACCAGATAAGTGTGAAAAATTAGGAGAGGGAATAATAAGTAGGTAATAGGCACCTATGTAAGAAATAGCCCCAAACATTGGGACTGTTCCTATAAAATCAGGGCACCTGGTTACCTTAGTCAGGGGGTGTCACATGTGCCAGTTGGGCACATCTGGGGAAAACTCTGCCCCAGTAATAACTGTGTGGGTGAAACCAGATTATCACTATACTCTCAAATGAACTCTCACAGGAAAATGATAAAAAGACCAAAACACCATATCACTTGTGGGTGAACACTTTTCACAAAGTTATCATTCTATATCTGACCCATTAGTCCTCATCCTCAAAGGAAACCTGCACAACACTTTCAGAAGACAATCTTGGGATCTTAAATTCATAACTTTGCTAGACACTAAAAATCATGGTTTTAGTAAAGATACTGGACTTATGGTTTATTACAACTATTTGTAATCCACTAACCCCTGTTTTTGTCCTAGGACTATGGGGGGGTGCAAATGGGTCACTTCACCTTGAGTAGTCCTTTAGCATATTTGCTAACTACTTATGCTAAACTATCTGTTTGATGTTGTATTTAGCTGTAACATTCTGAGTAACTTTCCCAGACCTAAGGAAGAGTTCTGTGTAGCTTAAAATCTTGTCTCTCTCACCAACACAAATTAGTCCAATAGAAGATATTACCTCACCCACCTTGTCTCTCTTGCATATACATTAGGAATATAATCAAAAGTTTTCCAATGGCTGACACCAGGTAACATAGGTTACCTTCAGTCTCTTTAAATTAAGGGATCCAACGTAGCTAACAGTAATTCACCTGAATAGCAGGGTCACCAGTGCTGAATAGATTCAACAGGATCACACAATTGACGCATATTCAATTTGAGCTACTATAAACCTCCCCCCATCCTTGCCATCAGTACTGCTACCCTGCCAATTATTCCCTATTTAATAGCTGTGCATTTTATTTTTCCTAGTAAGTGAAGTATTATACACTTTATTGAATTTCATCTTGTTTAACTTAGACCAATTCTGCAATTTAATTAAATTAACAATTTGTCAATTTTGAATTCTAATCCTGTCCTTCAAAGTGCTTGCAATCCCTCCCATCTTGGTGTCATCTGCAAATTTTATCAGCACATTCTGCATTCCATTATCCAAATAATTAATGATAAATATTGAATAGTACTGGACCCAGGACTGACCCTTGCAGGACTTCACTAGACACCTCCCTCCAGTTTGACAGCAAGCCACCAATAACTACTCTTTAAGTAAAGAGTTTCAATCAGTTGTGCCCTCATTTTATAGTAATTTCATCTAGATGGCATTTCCCTAGTTTGCTTCTGAGAATGTTATATGGGATGGTGTCAAAAGCCTTACTAAAAATCTAGATACACCATGTCTGTTGCTTCCCCTCTATCCCCCAAGCCAGTAACCCTACCAAAGAAGGAAAAGAGGTTTGCTTGACACAATTTGTTCTTGATAAAATCCATGCTGGCTCTTCCTTGTAACCCTATTGTCCTCTAGGTGCTTACAAACTGACTGATTAATAATTTGACTCCAGTATCTTTCCAGGTATTGCAGTTAGGCTGACTGGTCTATAACTGCCCAAGTCCTCTTTGTTCCCTTTTTTAAAGACATGTACTATATTTGCCCTTCTCTAGTCTTCTGAGAACCCATGGAGGACAGGTGAGGTCACAAAGATAATTGCTAACAGTTCTGAGATACTTCAGCTAATTCCTTAAGTGCCCTAAAATGAATTGCAATAGGCCCTGTTGACTTGAATACATTTAAGTTATCTAAATATTCTTTAGCCTGTTCTTTCCCTATTTCGACTTGTGTTCCTTCCCCATTGTTATTAACTGTGTTATCGGATCCCATTAACCTTTTTAGTGCAGACTGAAGCAAAACAGGCATTATATTAAATACCTCAGTCTTCTTGATGTCATCAGTTATTAGCTCTCCTTCCCTGGTAAACAGAGGACCTACACTTTCCTTCACCTTTCTCTTCCTCCTAATGCATTTAAAGAACTTCTTCCTGTTACCTTTTATGTCCCTTGCTCGGTATAACTCATTTTGTGCCTCAGCTTTTCTGATTTTACCCCCCGTGCTTGTGCTTTTCTTTTGTACTCCTTAACAATTTGTCCATATTTCTAAATTTTGTAGGACTCCTTTTTGATTTTCAGGTCATTAGAGAACTCCTGATCTAGCCATATTAGCCTCTTACTATCCTTTGTATCTTTTCTTAGCATTGGGATAGTTTGCAGTTGTGCTTTTAATATTATCTCCTTGAGAAACAGTTAGGTCTCCTGACCTCCTTTTTTCCTTAGATATTCTTCCAATGGGACGTTACCTACCATTCTGAGTTTGTAAAAGTCTGCTTTTTGGAAGTCCATTGTGCTGATTCTGCTGCTCTAACTCCTTCCTTGCCTTAGAATCATGAAATCTGTCATTTCATGATCGCTTTCACCCAGATTGTCTTCCATCTTGAGATTTGTTAATGATTCCTCTTTTGGGCCTAATCAAGTCTAAAATGGCTGTGCCTGTTTCTTCCTCCACTATCTCAAACAAAAAGTTGTCACCCAAAACATTCCAAAAAATTATTTGAAATTTGTGTTTTCCCATAATACTTTTCCAACAGCTGCCTGGATAGTTAAAGATCCCCATTACTACTAGGTCTTATGTTTTGGAGTACTGTGTCCAAATCTGAGTGCCACGCTTTAGGAAAGACGGGGATAAATTGGAGAGAGACCAGAGATCAACTACAATGATAAAAGGTTTAGAAAACCTGACCTATGAGGAAAGATTACAGAAACTGGACATGTATAATCTTGTGAAAAGACAACTGAGGGGACCTGGTAACAGACTTCCAATAAATTGATGGCTTGTATAAAGAGGTCTGTGATCAATTGTTCATGTCCACTGAAAGTAGGGCAAGAAGCAAAGGGCTTAATCTGCAGCAAAGAACACTTAGATTAGATGTTAGGAAAAACGTTCTAACTACCAGGGTAGTTAAACTTTGGAATAGGCTTCCAAGGGGGTTGTAGAACACCCATCATTGGAGGTTTTTAAGAACAAGTTAGACAAACACCTGTCAGGGATGGCCTAGGTTTACTTGTTCCTGCTTCAGTGTAGGGGGCTGGACTTTGTGACTTCTTGAGACCCCGTCCAGCCATACATTTTTATGATTCTCTAAATTAATGTTAGTCATGGTAAGAACGTTTTCAAAAGTATCCCTAGTGTAGATAAGGCCATACAATCTTCCAGGCTAGGGAAGACCTGAATTTCTGTTGTAAAATGCAAAGGGATAAAGAGGGAGACAGAAGGTTGTCTTCCTTTGCAGGTCACCTTTAAGTAAAAAGGTAACTAAGCATATTCTCAAAAAGCCTGACTCAGTCTCATCTCTTAATATGTTCCCTATTTCACCTTCACTAAAACCACTGGAGCTTTGCCTCAAAGTTTCCCACTGTGCTGGTATCACTTGTGATACCGCTCGTCAGCAAGACACCAGGCATCAGCATTTCATATTGCTTACAGTGAATCAAATTAATGTGCATATAAACTACCTATATAAACTTGTATATAAACTGTTCAAAGTCTCCTTTCCTCAATCTACATGGGTGTCCTTAAATTGTGAGCTCTGCAGTGCAGAGCAACCACAATCTTTCTTCAATAGTTGAAATGCACTTTGTACATAATGGGTTCAACCAGGAATAAATAAGCATTTTAATTTAGAATCCTGGGCAAACAAAAGAAGGTAGAACTTTTCTTTAAAAATTGCTGCAACTTGCAAGGACTAACAGAATAGTAACACAGAAGAATTGGTGGATATAATTTTATTTAGACTTTCTTTAAGATCTTTTGATAAGAGTACTTCATCAAATATTAAGGAAACTTGCTAACTATGAAGCAAAAGATAGCATCTTCTAATACACATCCTGAAACCAAGATGCACTAGTAGGTACTCCAGCAATCAGTGTACTGGTAGGACAGGGGCTAGATTCACAAAGGACTTAAACCACTAACTGCCTCCTTATATGCATAAATCCAGCATTTAGGTACCACTGACATTCACAAAACCTCCACATAGCTGCTGCCTAACCCTATAGGCATGTAAGTTTCTACTGGTGGGCATGCAGAAAACTGCCTATATCTCGATGCTTAGTGCTCTAGTTTATGCTTAAGCTCCAGCAGGATTCTCACACTAGGCATACCCTCCAGTGTGTACATCCCATTATACCCAATAGGCCAGTACCCACATCCCAGGTGAGGGCACTAAACGCTGATCTTTAGAGTCAATTTCTTGCCATTTTTCATCTCTCTTACCCAATGAATATTTATACAAAATGGAACAGCTTCAACAAGACAGATTCAGAGACCCCAAACAGAGAATACTTAATAGCCTAGTGGTGAGGCCACTCTACTGGGACATGGGAGACCTGGGTTCAAGTTCCCACTCCAAATCAGACAGAGTTATTTGAACATAAGTCTTCCCCACTCCTAGCTGAGTAACTTAACCACTGGGCTATTGGCTATAACGGAATGGTGTTCTCTCTATTCCCTACTCCAACCCCAAGAAAAGGCTAACCTTGCATTGGTGCCTAACTCCAGGAAAGAGTCCACAGCTGAGACTCCTGAGCAAAGATAGCCTACTCCTTCCAACTTGTCAGGTAGCTAAGACCCAGATAAATGGAAATGAAGCACTTACACCCCACCCTCTCTGGTTTTCACTTCTGGACAATTTAGGCAGCTCCCTGCTTGTTGGCATCTCTGAAGTCCCTTTCTTAGCCATCCACCTCTCCCCTGTATGCCTGGGAACATATATCAGGGCTGAAAATTCCACTGAAAGGCTGGGATCTAAGGGTTAGGCATTGCAATGCTCAGCACTGCTGTAACTAAATCCCCTTTGTGAATCTATCCACTGCTGCTTAATGTCCATATTAATAACCTGGAAGAACCGATGAACAATGAAATGGCAAAATTTGCTGAAAGATACAAATATAAAATATTAGAAAATAAGACCCAGGACATCCCCAGTCTCTGGACAATGGTGCTGAATCGAGCAGCCTTATAATGCCGCTTCTATTTCTATGCAGTGTTGTTGTACCTGTGTTGATACTAGGATATTAGAGACACAAGGTGCATGGGGTAATATCTGTTAAGTTGACCCCCCCAAAAAATATATGACCTCAACCACCTTGTCCCCTGCCATTTTTAGTTTTTTCCACACAAGGATCTTTCTGCTTGAGGAGAACATGCTGCTAGAGCCTGTGCCAAGTACAACCCTTAGCTCCAACCTCCTCAGCTCTTCAATAATCAGCTGGACTGGGATGGCTCAGTGGGAGGAGAGCAGCACACTCTGACTCCCTGAGCTTCCTTGTCCAGCCAGTGGCCTGAGCAGCTCCAGCTGACGAAAGAACAGGACCGAAACATGCTGACTAGGAAGCACCAACCCTTCTCAATCATAGTTCTCCTCCTCCCCACAACCGGCTGCATTTTAGCAGGGCTACTACAAAGCCTGGCAGCCCACTCAATAGGAGCTGTCACAGCAACACCCAATGAACTACTCAAATCAGGGCAGTGCCCTCAGGTCCAGTTTGTGAAGCACTTTCTTATTCAAAAAGTACTATAGGAATATAAGGCACCAGGGAGTCCTTTTGTAACTAAAGAGGGGGAGGGGAAGCAGGACATACCCACTGTGAGGCAGAGGCACCAAAAGTATCCCTTACCAGCAAGGCTTGTGTTTTCCTGCGCCAGCTGGATCGTAACGGTAGCAAAAAATACTTTCATTGCACCCGGCACCTTCTAGCCAAAGATCTCAAGCCAGCTTTACAGCCATTCGGCACGTTTATTACGACAGGCTACTTCCTGCCATTCAACAGTTTACAGCAGCCCCCGGGAGGGAGCCACTAGCCCCACTAGGCGGCGGGGGCGAGCCATGTGCCCCACGTCGCCCAGGGAGCCAGCGGCAGCCCCCAGTCTGACCAGTGCCTTCCCTTTAAGGGCCCCCCAGCCCCAATACCTTAGTCCTTCCCTCCCGTTAATCCCCTTACAAACGCCACATGCCACCCAGCCTCCTCCACCAGCCGCGCTCAGCTTCCCCGGGCCCCTACCCCCCAGGTAGCCGTACGAGAGGAACTCACCGCGCCCTAGGAGCCCGTCGAGCAGCCACCGTCTCCCTCTAGGCGGGTAGGCTGCCTCAGCTAGCCACTAAGCCCCGCCCCCTTCCTATCAGAAGCTCCCTCGGAGAAGGAAGAGAGAAGAAGGCAGGCGGGCAGAGCCGCTACTGATCCCCGGGCCGCGCATGCGCCGCTGAGCCCCCCGGCAGCCAACCAACCGCCGCCGATGAACGTTCAGTTCAAAAGTAAAGGCGAGGCGGGAGCGGTTGCGACTTTCAAACGAACGACATCCGAGGCAAGCCGTCTTTAAGGGCTGTTCGCTTTAGCTTAAGTTGCCCTGGCCAGGGCAATAGCTGCACGGCTGTTCTGCCCTGAGGGGGGTCTTGGCACACATTCAGCGCATTTAGTTCTGGGCTGCGCCAGGAAATTCGGTGGGTTTAACCACGTCTGTCAGGGGGGTGGAAAATCCACAGCCGTCAGTGGCATTGTGAAGCGGCCCTCAATGGCTGTGTAGACAGCCCTGCCCTGATGAAAGAATTCTCCCATTGACCTAGCTAGGTAGTGTCTCCTGGGGAGATGAATGACCTACGCCAGGGGGGGGAGGGTGGGTGGTGGCTGTAGTCTGCACTGAAGCTATAGCTGTGCTGCTATCGCATTTTAAGTGTCGCTCTACACATATCACTAAGGTCAGTGTCCGCAGCCCACATGTATGCTTGCTTGGATGCAGGAGGTGAAATCCTAGCTCTGTTGCGGCCACTGGCAAATCAGCTATTTACTTCAGTGGGGTCAGGTTTCCATCCCAGATTTACATTTCTGCCCTTCAGCTTCACTCTTCCGGGAACTCCAGATTTGACTCAGGTGTCCATCAGGCAGAGTTTCCCTGGCTGCCAGGAGTGGTAGGAGTTACCCACCAGACAGCCTCTCTGGCTTGTTGTGAATGAGAGGAGATGCCCATCAGGTACAGATTCCCTGGCCACTGTGTGGGCTTGGAGATGCATGGGACAATAAGTCAATAGCCTTGTCTATATATATATATTTAAAAAAAATTTAGGCAATTCTTCCACTGTTAGTCTCTCACTAGTATTGCTCCGCCATAATAGCAACAATGGAAGTTGTACTAGCTGGCTGGAGAGTTAGATGACAAGGTGGTAAAAATGTTTGCAGCCGGTCTATCCTAGTGCTCCTTTCATTGCTAACACTGGTGGATTGCTTAACGTTCTTGGTATAAATGGAGCTAGTCAGACAAGAAGGCTCTTCGAGACAGCAAGAACTGCAAAGAAGAAGACTATTGTATGGACAATGATGGGATTGTTTCAAAGAAAACTAAGAGCTATTCTTAGATGAATGGAGTGAGGAGGACATGAAGAGAGACATTATTTGCCAGCAAGGCTGAATCAAGCAAATGGAAGGTTTGAAAAACAATGGTGTTTTTAAACTGAATCCTGACATTAATTGAGTTTGTGGATACCGTTACTCTCTTTTGTATATGCATAAAGGCTGCTGCTTCTTGAACCTGTTGTGGAACTGGAATGCAATGATGTCCTGGTACCTGTCAGTGTGGAGAATTATATGCATCAAAATGGATGCATATTTTCCTATATTCCTATGCTTCTTATAGGAACAATAGATATGTATTTTAGGTGCTCTTTGGATGCTCATAAATGTAACATATATACATTTCATACTAGTAGTAATTGTGCAGTCTTCTATTACATGTTCTATACAATCTTTAACTTAGTGGGATAAAATTAAATAAAATAGTATGGGAGATTACTCGAATCCTGATCATCGCATTCCAGAGCCTCTATAAAATAGGAAATGGCCCTTCAGTTCTGGCAGTGCAACTCTTCATATTTATCACGCAAACTTATTGGTCCACTGAAAAAAAATCAGTGTAGCCACCAGATATATTTACAACAATTAGAATTCTTCTTGAAGTTTGAGAAATTACTATAAGGCTTGTACACTTATGCACAGTACTGACTTTTCATAATTGGGGGAAAGGCAAATATGGTAAGGTATTGGAAACTGGTGAACAAATTTGCTGAAGCTACATTCAGGGAGATTATGTAGACTAGCTAATAATGACATTTGCTGTAATTACTATCTGTCATGACATGCAACATACAAAAATGAAACTAATATGGAGTCCATATACATAAAGGACTTTCTATTTCCTTTTGGGTTATTCACTATTTTCCTTTCCCAGATGGATTTTAATTTACATAAACTGCATTCCTGTACAGAGGACCAGTACAAGCTCTTTGAAAGCAAAGACATATTTAGGCCTGACAAAAGCCTGCTGTGGATTTTAAGTCTGTTCTGATAATGTTTTACATTATAAGCATAAGTAGATATTTTACATAATGTTTTACAGTATAAGCATAAGTAGAACTGAATGTGTAAGGAATTGCAGAGCAATCATGTTTGTGAGAACAAGCAAAGATAAAGTAACTAAAAAGCTAGAAAAGATTGGTTTGAACTAACATTAAATCTTACTGACGGGGCAGGAGAATTAACATGGAACTGAGAAACTAATATGTTTAAAAAAAATAACAAAATGTTATAAGTTTGTGTAACAAAGGGAGATTGAAGCTATATAGTCTGATGCTGGAGATGAGTGTGATGAGATCGTCCTGATGAGCTTCCCACTTGTGAGTAATCACTACTCTGATTGTCTTGCCTTAATAAATATTTGTCAGTTCTATCTGCTGAATAAGTGAATCTTTATCCAACATAAGGAAGAAAAGAGTTTTGTCATGTGCTTCCACATGATCAAGATCGACCTAATATCATTTACTAGTCTTTAGGAACTCAGAAGATAAAAATCAAGCATTAGCAATGTCAAAATTTCAACCTAATTTTATTATCTTATTCATTAGAGTAGGGAGGTTTCTTCAGGCTTTGAAGAGAGCCCGGCCCAGAACACTAAGGGTTGTGACTGCCAAGCAAGCCCTTGAAAGTGGTGGAATTAAAATAGAGGATACAGAGCACCTCCTCTTCTAGCTACCAGTGGGGAAAACAGAGACTGAGAATAACAGAAAGTGGACGAATTATAAAGAATTAATTGACTGACATTGTGACATACCATCTGTTATACTGATAATCATCAAGACTTTATAGGTCAAAGTGCCAAATGTTATGAACATTTTCCAGATAAAATGGATTATTTTGTATTTATTTATAATTTTTTGAGTCAGAGTAAAAATGTATACCTACTCTCAGAGAGTACTATTACAGTAACCATGAAAAAGTAATCAAATCATGAAACTCACTGTAAATAACAATAGTCCTATCATTCAGAATACCTAAATATTTGTCCTGTTACCATAAAATTGGTATTTTGAAGGGTCTCAAATAACATCTGGGAAATGTCTGGAATTACGTCTGGAAAGATAAAGTCATTTTTTGCTGCATCAGATTAACCACAATAGGTCTGCTGATACAAGACTATGTATTCCGCAAAGAAGTTCTAAAATTAGACAACCAAAATCACTGAGTTATTTTTCATTTTTATCCTTACATGAAATAATGCTCATAAAAGTTATATTGAAATCCTCTTTATTTCCCCTACAGAACTGAAACAACATAGTTCCCCCACTGCCCTAAACTCTGACTAGGATCACCTCTATAAGTGAACCATTAGGTCGTTCTTCAGACCCATTCAATTTTTGATCTCTGCTCAAACTTCCAATAGTGCCAATTGTGAAGATTTTTATTTTATTTTATTTTTAATTTTTGTAACATACAAACACTTGTCTAATAGGAATGTGACTGAGACCACCAAACTAATTTTACATAGTCTACTGCTCCACCATCAGGTAGTAATGACTTTGGGGTACTACCAATCTGAGCTGGATTTGAAGTAAATTTTTGATTACTACCAATTTTGCCTGGATTACAGTTGTGAACTAGATGTAATCAATGATCTGTGAACCATCCAATATTTGGTATACTTTTAATTAAAAAAGCCACCAAACTATTGGATTCAATCAGAGAAATTTTAAAATGTGGCTGAAAAAAACCTGCTGATTAATCCGCTAATGCAGGTTATCAAGAAGCTTCCATCTATATATCTCTCAAAAAAGCAAATCTGACAGGACTGAACAAAATGCCTTATACATGGGAAAGATCTTCTAAGGTAAATGCAAAGATTTCTTTTCCTTTTAGCAGTATTTTTACTTTTTTAAAAAAAATTCTAGTTACATTTATACTACACATCTGTGTTGCACACCTAGCAGTTTTTAAATTAAATGTTTTTTTTCACTCTATTTTGATGTTTGAAAGTGCTCCTTGTGTGTGCTCATTTGTAGCAGTAGAGCTGCTGTAATCTATACCACATAATTATATTATACCATATAAATGGCAATTATTTTCATTGTTATATTAGAGTTCCCATTTTTTTGTTACAATTGCATTGACCACTGACCACTTTTGCTGTTGTTTCAACAATTACAGTTCCTAGAATCTGATGCTTATGGGTTTGCAGTTGTGTATGCTAGTTAACAAACGTATTTCCTTGTAAAACCCAGACTGGATAAAATTATACTTATTTATATTTCCAAAGGCAAAAAACACCCCCCCACACACACACACAAAATAAACCCCACAGCCCTGCAAATTTTAGTGACCTCATCAGTTTGTAGGGAATTTAACAATTTGTGACAGTAACCTATACCACTTGATTGACTTGTGTTAGCTCTAATGCCTGATATAACTTTCTTCTGAGTACGTCTGAGTGGGGAACTAAGTTCACTTCTGATTTGCACTGTTGGAAGTAAGTGGAGAATCTGCCTTCAGGATTGTACTTTTAACTCTAATGTATTTTTCTTTTTCTCTCAGGTGTTTAGAACCTCGGAGTCCAATTTAGGAGGATCAGTCCCTACTTTTTTTTTTGTTAAACAATGTTTTCCCACTTCGTATTTCCAGAAAACCCTTGCCTAGATCGATTGTTATGGGGCTCGGTGCGGAGCCCGAGGGAGTGTGACCCGCTGCCACAGCCCTTTGACTGTGTCCTGGCCACAAGCTCCACTGCTCCCCCTGGGGTTAATGGAGCGGATTGCGCTGCGCCGGTGTCTTGTTATTTCAGAGGCTGTGGGAGCAGCGCAGCACGGCGGACTGCGAAACTGATTCCTCTCGATCGTCCCGCTCCCGGGCTCTGAGCACCGGCGCCATGGAAGCGGAAGAGGCGGCACACTGCCAGGCGACCCCTGAAGATCGCCGTCGACTGATCCCGATGGCAGGCAGCAGCCGACAGGGCAGTTTGGCAGCAGCCGTGGCCCAGTGCTTATCCCTCGGAGTGATGTGCACGGCCGCGGCCTACCCCAGCTGGGTCCTAGTGAGCGGCGTGGGGACCCAGTTCGTGCTAGGAGCGGTCTGGGCCGTGAACCCGAGAGAGCCCGCTCCCCACTCCCCGCTCCTGGGCCGAGCCGGAGGCATCCTCATGATTTCTATAGCTGTCTGCTGCGTTCTGGCCATCCTGAGCGGCTACGGGGCCTTGGTGCTGGACTTCCTGGGGCTGCGGCGGGGCAGAGTGGCCGCGCCCCTCCTGCACGGTTTGGCCGCTCTACTCGCGGCTGGCGCGGCGGCGCTGTGCTCCTGCCTCCTCCAGTTAGTACGGAGCAGACTCCGAACTGAGAAGGAACTACAGCCCCTTGGCCTCTCCTCGACCCTGGGCCCGGGCTTCTTCCTCTCCATCCTGGCATGCGCCTTAGCGACCACTGCCACCGGCCTCAGCTGCAGCGCCTCAGCCCGCTTGGGACCCGCTGCAGGCTTCCCCGCTCCTGGGACGGCTCGGAGGAGGGGAAGACCGAGCTTCAAGCGGGTGGGAGAAGGGGTTAGTAACACACAGCACAGCCCGGCCGAATTTCAAGGAGAGACTGACTCCCGAAAGGAGAGGGTATTGGCCTTGATACAGGGAGAGACTGAACCTGGGATGGCAGGGAGTCTCCGCTTCGTATATGGAGAGACTGAACCCCGAATGGCAGAGAGTCTCCCCACCATGCAGAGGGAGACTGAACCGGGAATCACAGGGAGTCTCCCCTTCAGACAGGGGGAGACTGAACCCCCAATGGCCGGGAGTCTCCCCTTCATAAGAGGAGAAACTGAATCCCCACTTGAGGCAGGTCTGTCCTTCACACAGGGCAACACTGAACCCCGCATGGCAGAGAGTCTCCCCTTCATACAGCCAGTGACTGACTGCCACTCCAGGCACATTCCTATTTCGTTGCCACAAGAGACTGATCACCCTCCCCCATGAAGTGGATGCTACTCAGCCCAGGAACGGGGGACACCATTCTCCCACACTATAGTAAGAGATTGAGGCAGCAAAATCTTGCCTCACCCCCTAGCAAATAACCTCCCACATGATAAAGTATCTCCTGACTCAGGCAAATCCATCTTGTCAAAAAAAGAGACTTCAGACAAAGCATCCTTAAAGTAATCCCCCAGCATGGAGGGATTGGGAGAGCTGAAAAACCAGAATCCTTCCTCACCGGAGAGCAAGACTTCAACCAAAGTGCCTTGAAACTGATCCTCAAATTACAGCTTTCAAGGAGTGATTTAGCAAAGCCATAAATAGCATCTTTTAAAACTGCCTTAAAACTACTAGTAAAAATAAGGGAATGGTCCTTAATGGGAGTGATGCTACCAAATTTAATTTAGGTTTAGGTTAGTAATGGCTTGCAAGTCCTCAAGTGGTTAGTGAGGATTGGGCTTCCACAGGCACTGTGGTCCAGCTACTGAGCAGGGGCAGGTCTGCATCTTGTTGAATGTTATAACAGTATTAAAAGAGTATTTTATCAGTTTGCTGTGTAATATATATATGTACACACACTTTATTTAATAAACTTTATTTTCTCTCTGTTATAGTCGAACATATTACAGCTTTAAGATACCTTTTAAAATATACCATACTAACTAGAGTGAATAAAACCTTAACTGAGAGGGATAGATACATCAGTAAAGTTTTTTATACAGCAATAGATGATTCAAACTCTACCTAAGGCTGAAGTTTAAATAACAGAATAGTTTCTTTCCAAAACATTTTGCAACAAAAAGTCCCCTTATGGACCGTGGGCTTAAATTCTGGTCTCACTGAAGTCAGTGTGGCCCTCTTTTTGCAGAGCTCTTTTGGAAGGTCAATCACAATAACATCATTTACTAAATAAAAGGGTATTGATAATAATAAAACAGATATTTCTGACTTTCCATATAGCACTAAGTAGACAGGTAGTTTCATTTAAAAAAATACATAATCTGATAGAAATATTTTCAGTATTTAAAAAATAAGTTAAAATAGTTTGCTTGGAATTTAGTATCAATATTATCCTGCATTATCTGAAATCCAGTAAGTGCAACATTGAGCTAATAAATGAGAACATGAAAATAACTAATGTTTTTTCATTATGTATTGATTTAATAGTAGAGCTGATAGAAAATTTTACAGCAAAATTTTTTCCACAGAAAATGTCTTAGATGAAAGTGAAAATGGTTGAAAAAGTTCACATTTTTGATAAACTCAAAGTGAACATTTTTTGGAATCAGACAGAAAAATTTCAGTTTTGGACTACTGACAATACAGAATTGCTGGTATACGTTTGTAAAAGTAGCATCCAGTAATTCTGTTCTTGCTAAAACCATAAAAATACAGACTTCCTTGGCTAGAGAGGTTGTAACTGTTAACTTTGATGTCAGTGGGAATGCAGCACCTCATAGGATCAGGTCCATTTGACCTGATCTCATGCTCTTTGAAGTCATTGGGAGTTTTGTAATTGAGTTCAGCACAAACAGGTCCATAATCAGAAACTGTAGAAGGTAAGAAAGATTGAGACTCAGATGCTACCTCAGATACTACAATTTACTTACACAACGACAAAATCCTTTGTTTACCAATTAATGTAAATTCTGCCATGAATTCAGACACTTGCAGCGCAAAAGCCTTTAAAGGGAAGTTTGTCGGATTAAGAGTTCAGGTTTAGACCTATAATGTGATCCACGTTAACCCCAGAGGACCTGATTCTCAGTCAAAACCCTTTGTCAGCTACGTATTGAGTTACTCCAGAACAGCTATTCCTAAATAACTCCATGTGTGGACAAACTTATTCTGGAATAAGTGATTTTTTCCAAATTAGTTTAATCCAATCATGAAGTAGATTAAGCTAAACAAGAGGAAGGCACTCTTATTCCAGAGTAAAATGGTATGAATTTAAAGCAGAATAACTGTTCTAGAATCACTCCATGTGTGGACATTCTTATTTTGGAATAACTTTAATGCTTAGATAAGCACTAAATCCTGGTCCTAGTGAAGTCAAAAGTCAGGCACGCCTGAATTCTAATAAACCATTGTCACTGACTTGTTTGTGATCTTGGGCAAGTCACAATTGCTCTGTCTGCCCCTTCCGCTGTAAAATAGGGATAATACTTAGAATCATATTTTGCAGTACTTTGAAAATATAAATAGCTATGTAACTGCTAAGAACTGTAAAACTATTTACCCTGTCCAAATTCACTACAATTGCTCTTCCTTATTTCCTATTTTTCTCTCACTATTCCTTCTTTCTGTCTGTTCCTTCCAGCTTCTAACTACTTTTTACTTTTTAATCTCTTACTTTCCTATCAACCTTCAGAACTCTTCAGCTCAACCTAGTCCAGCTATCCACAAATGTTATTTCCAAATGTCCTGCCTTGGAACATGCTGATTTGAATATTTTATTCTTTCTGCTAAAGGGATATCATAAACATTTTGCTTACTATTGGAATAACAGAAAGGAAATTAACATAACACCATGTGTATCCATACATAGCCAGCACTAAAAATGTCATTAAACTCATAAATGTGTGAAAAACAGCCACATGTAGAGTGTTGTGCTGCAGTCCAATGCTGTGATTTGGCATTGGTGATGTGGATATGACAAGTCACTGATAACCAGAAAGCTCCACTTGTGTGTGGAGTAATAAAGTCATTTTCAATGCATGTGTAGAGAGGCAAAGTTTATTTTTTAGCCCTGGACCACTCTGTAATATAACTATCTAAAAACCCTTCACTGCTTTTTCTATAAACTTAGAAATGAAAACCAAGAGCTCATTAGAGTTAACAAAACGATCATGTATAATTAAAGATTTCATATTGAGTATGTATGGCAACATTAATAGCTTGAGGAAAAAATAAACCTTGTCTTGTGCTTATTCAGTATGCCAAAGAAACTTGGAAATCATAGAGATAGAAGATTGTGAGAAAACTTGAAATTTAATTACCTTTACGTAAACTGAATTTTCAGTAATTCTTACTGTGGTTATTGGAGTGATGATCATTCTTTCAGATTTTTTGCACTTCTTCTGAGATTACTTTGGCACTAGCCAAACCTTATTGGCTACCAGCAGGAGTCTGTAAATTTTACACATTTTCTGCTACTAAATTTCTTTCATAAATTCTATCTGATCCAGACACATGATTTAAAAAAATAATCATTTCCAGTCTTGTGACCAGCATTCTCAACAGTAATTTGGTGATGTGCAGCATAGAGAAATGTGTCTATAATTTACGTAGCTTAGGGGCTCTCTGCCGTTGTCAAGTACTGATAGGAAGATGTTTTTCTTTATACTTGTTTCTTTCTTTGTCTAAAACTTTGTATAACTGTAGTATGTTTATTATAGGGGGAGTTGGTAACAATTCCTATAATTAAGCTGCCTAACACTTTCCATTGTAAATGGTTCTTGTAACCTTTTTTTGAGAAGCTCTGGCACATCCACTTTACCTCTGAAATACTACAGAGACAAAGCCCTGAGACTAGAGACATGCCTTTCACTTGTCCTACTAACCTAACAGTAGGTTACACACAGTTAAACACTGGCATTTCCCTTCTTTTGCTTGTGTTCATCAGGAAACTATTTGGCAGCTTCCCAATATAATAAGCAAATTTGAACATTCTAACATTTTAATGAAGCTGGCCCACATTGTTGCAATAATTACTGTCCAGAAAATCTCTGGAACAATAATATAATAATAATAATATTGCAATAATATAATCCTAATTCTAGTGATCAAAGACCAATTCTGCAAATACTTTTCCATAGGTGTTACTTTGCTCACATGAGCAATCTCACTGAAGTCAATTCATGTTAGTAAAATTATACTCCTCCTGAAGTGTTTGCAGAATCCAAGCTAAATGATTTAATAGTAGTCTGCATGTGTACTGCATAACTACAGTTCTTTTGCTAAATTTTGATTTCTGATAGTGAGAAATCTCCGTACGGGCTAACAGCAAGATAAATTGCCAACCTGTCAGAATTCTTAACATTGGGGTTGTTTTAAAAATGACTCAAAAGCAAAGAAGATAGATTGTATTTTCCTCTATTGAGGACAGTGGAAAGGAAGTAATCGTCTGTTATTAGAAAACAAACCATTAGAGATGCTGGTTTTATGCAACATGGAACGCAAGATAAAAAGTAGTCATGTATAATCACCTAAAGTTAAATATTCCGTTTTATTTTAAAATATTTTATTGCCTGACACTTGAGGAAGTATAAAAACAACAATGGTAGAATATAATTGCTTTGTCTGCCAGCATAGGCAATCTAAGATTTTCCAATGGGACACAACTAGCATGCACATTTTTATGTCATGTCTTTATGAAAGAATCCCATGAGATCAATGATTCAGACAAGCAATAATCTGAGATTGAGAATGGTTTAGAGAGGTTAATTTCATTCTCCCTATTTTTCTTTTGCACCAGAAGTCTTAATACAAAAGATAAATGTGGAAACCTAGGCTAACTCACACTAGAATCAACTACAATTTTCATTTTAAAAACAAAAACTAAGCTATCGTTTAAAAATTCTTAAAATAAAAGCTATACTGCCACACAATTTTCTACACAGGTAGAACAAATGTTCAACTCTGAATGGAATTAAACACTTTGATCTATAAAATAATGTTCATGCTGACAGACTTCCCTTTTTAAAAATGGACACACCAGAAAATGAAAATTAAAAAGTGGCCACAAGTAAATTTTTTTAAAACACCACTCTTTCACCTTCTTAATCTATTCAACCACCCAAATCTCTTCCCCTCTATCCAGACCTAATTTATCACCATTGTCAAATTTGGCATCCAGCATTTAGCAATCTGCACCTTGTGACACAGATGCTGCATTGTTAGATGAGGAGGATGGACAGTGTTCAGAAACAGTTCAGTGAGTTCTGCTTAATAGTAGAAAACTCTCCACTAAGGCTACCTATTTGGCCAAGGGAACATTTTTCAGTTTGGTCACTAGCCTGGGGAATTCAGGTGACACTTCCCTGCTTTCAGGACACTTTGGATTACCTATTACATCTTCAGTCCTCTGTTCTGTTTCTCAGCTCACAGAGGGTCCACTTTGCATTGATCTTGGTGTTCTGCCCTTTGATCCAAGAGAAGTAAATTTTCCTCACACTCTGCCAAACGCCTCTAACGCAATCAAAGGGAGAGATTATGTACTTTGCAGTAACTTGAGTTCAAGTTGTTTTGTCCCTGTGGGTGCTCAACCATAAGATGTACTTGCACCCTCGATCAGAGAAAGCAAAGAAGAGTGTGGATGCACATCTGTGCAGAGCAGTGCCTCATGACTCTAAATTAAGGCCTATAAAGAGGTGCAGGCCTGCCGCCAGTCAGTTCCTTCTCAACCACGAAGCAGAGCAGGGAAGCAGAGCAGGGAAAGACGACAGGAGATGGAGCACCCACAGAAACAAAACATCTCAGAGAACTCAAGTAAATTTTTGCTTCTAGAAAAAGTCCCCATGGGTGCTCCACTGTAGAAGACTCCCAAGCAGTAAATTCAACAAGGAGGTGGCAGCGGAGGAGGCAAGTCCATGATGGCTCAGCAGACTGCATCACCAAAAGTAGTATCATCCCTCAAAGCAGATTAAAAGGCACAACGCTTAGCAAAGATATGAATGGAAGACTAACTTGCAGCACTAGAGATTTCTGTTATGAGAACATCTTTCAGTAGTTATAAATGTCAACACTCTGATGGAGTGTGCTGTCACTCTGTGAGGGGACTGTATCCCAGCAGACTCATAAAAGGTTAAAATGGAATCCAAAATCCCTTTTGACAGTCTTTGAATGGAAATAGGTTATCCCTTCATCCTTGCTGCAAATGATTCAAATAATGAGGGAGAAGCCCAAATCTTAGTTCCATCAAGGTAGAAGGTGAAATCCTTTCTGCCACCTGCTGCGTGTACTCCAGTTTCCTCTCTGGAGGCATGAGGCTTTGGATAGAACACAGGTAGATGCATCTCTTTATTAATACAGTAGTCTGAAAATACCTTAGCGAGGAAGTGAGGATAGGTATACAGTTCCCTTATCTCTGTAGAAGGCAGTAAATGATGGGTCTGCCATGAGAACACCAAGCTCCCTCAGTCATCTAGCTGAAGTGATGGCTCTAAGGAATGAAGCCTTGAGGGAGAGGTGGAGGAGAGAACAGGTAAAACGTAGTTACTTACCAGTAACTGTTGTTCTTCGAGATGTGTTGCTCAGATCCATTCCACTTAGGTGTGTGCGCGCCCTCGTGCACAGCCCTCCGGAGAACTTTTCCTAGCAGCCCCTGCAGGGGCCGGTCTCAGCGCCCCCTGGAGTCCCGCCCTTATGTGGCGGTACATATAGCGGGACCGGCCCCTCCCCTCCTCAGTCCCTTCTTTCTGCCGACTCCGACAGCGGGGACGGAGGGTGGGTGTGGAATGGATCTGAGCAACACATCTCGAAGAACAACAGTTACTGGTAAGTAACTACGTTTTCTCCTTCGAGTGGTTGCTCAGATGCATTCCACTTAGGTGATTCCCGAGCCATACCTTGGAGGTGGGTAGGAGTCAGCGACGAGCTGCCCTCAGCACGGCCCTGCCGACTCGCGCGTCGTCCCTTGACTGCTGGACGACAGCGTAGTGCGCAGCAAAGGTGTGCACCGAAGACCAGGTGGCAGCCCTGCAGATGTCATCCAGGGGGACCCTTTCCAGGAAGGCCGCCGACGCGGCCTGGGCCCTCGTCGAGTGGGCCGTCACCACTCCTGGGAGCTGGACGCCTGCACGCTCGTAGCAGAGCCGGATGCAGGCGGTGATCCACCTGGCGATGCACTGGGAGGTGACCGGGGAGCCTCTCATCCTCTCTGCCACCGCGACGAAGAGCTGCGTGGTCTTTCGGAGCGGCCTCGTCCTGTCCAGGTAGAACGCCAGCGCCCTCCTCACATTGAGGGTGTGCAGTCTCCTCTCGTCCTCGGACCCGTGCGGTTTAGGAAAAAACACGGGGAGGAAAATATCTTGGTTACAATGGAACCGGGAGACTACCTTAGGCAGGAACGCCGGGTGAGGCCTAAGCTGAACCTTGTCCTTATAGAACACGGTATAGGGGGGCTCCGAGGTTAAGGCCCTTAGCTCAGAGACCCTCCTGGCCGAGGTAATGGCCACGAGAAAAGCCACCTTCCAGGAAAGGATCATCATTGGACAGGTGGCTAAGGGCTCAAAGGGGGGACCCGTTAGCCTATCTAAGACCAGGTTCAAATCCCAGGGAGGCACCGGGTCACGGACCTGCGGGTAAAGCCTCTCTACACCCCTGAGGAACCTCACCGACATGGGGTGGGAGAACAGGGAACGTCCCCCCACCGGCTGGTGGAACGCCGATATGGCCGCCAGGTGTACTCTGAGGGAGGCCAACGCTAACCCCTGTAGCCTAAGCTGCAGCAGGTAGTCCAGGACCGCCTGCACGGGGGACGTACCGGGGTTTTCGCCCCGCGACTCCGACCAGCAGGTGAACCTCCTCCACTTGGCCCTGTAGGCGAGCTGCGTGGAGGGCCTCCTGCTTCCCAACAGCACGCGTTGGACCTGCTCCGAGCAGGTTCTCTCCTCCTCCGTCAGCCAGAGAGCCTCCAGGCCATCAGGTGCAGGGAGTCCAGGTTGGGATGCAGTAGCCGGCCGTGGTCCTGGGAGAGCAGGTCCGGTCTCCTCGGGAGCTCGATCGGGGGAGCGACAGACAGGTCCAGGAGCAGGCAAAACCAGTACTGCCTCGGCCACGCCGGGGCGATCAGAATCACATCCGCTCTGTCCCTCTTGATTTTCAAGAGGACCCTGGGCAAGAGCGGGAAGGGGGGAAACGCATACAGGAGGGCCCCCGTCCATTCGAGGAGGAATGCGTCCGAAAGAGAGCCCGGCTCGCGACCCCTGAGCGAGCAGAACCTCGGGCACTTCGCGTTCTGCGCTGACGCAAAGAGGTCCAGATGGGGAACACCCCACACGCGGAAAATCCTGTCCACCACCTCTGGGTGGAGAGACCATTCGTATTGTGGTAGGAATGACCTGCTGAGGCGGTCCGCCTCGTCGTTCCTGACCCCAGGCAGGTGAGAGGCGGTTAAACAGAAATTGCATCTCACCGCCAAGTCCCAGAGTCGGAGCGCCTCCTGACACAACACCGAGGAGCGCGCCCCCCCTTGCTTGTTGATGTAATACATTGCAGTGGTATTGTCTGTTAACACCTGCACCATTCTCCCCAATAAAGAGTGGCGAAACACCTCGCATGCC
Organism: Mesoclemmys tuberculata; assembly: GCA_007922155.1. Lineage (NCBI taxonomy): Eukaryota > Metazoa > Chordata > Testudines > Chelidae > Mesoclemmys > Mesoclemmys tuberculata. Next base: position 19,331,758 of record ML675649.1, on the reverse strand, counting down.
AGTCTGACCGCCCTCAATTCTTTCACATTGATATGGAGGGCCAATTCCCCCCGGGACCAGCGACCCTGCGTGGTCAGACCACCGGTGATATGGGCTCCCCACCCCCGGTCCGATGCGTCCGTGATCAGGGTGACCGAGGGGGTGGAGGCCCTGAAGGGAATCCCTTCCAACACAGTCCTGGGGTCCAGCCACCAAGTCAGTGACCCCAACACCCAAGGGGGCACCGTTACCACCTTGCTCAAAGCATGCCTGCTGGGCATGTAAACCCTGGACAGCCAACCTTGGAGGGGCCTGAGCCTGAGGCGGGCCAACCTCACCACATAGGTGCACGAGGCCATGTGGCCTAACAGCTGCAGGCAGTGCCTGGCTGTAGTCGTGGGGCACCTCTGAAGCTGCGATATTATCGCTGTCATGGCTTCGAACCTCGAACGTGGGAGGGAGGCTTTCGCCTGCACCGAGTCCAGGTGGGCCCCTATGAAGTCTATGCGTTGCACCGGACGCAGCGTCGACTTCTGCTCGTTTATGAGCAGCCCCAGAGCATGGCAGGTGGACTGGACGAGAGAGACCGCCTCGCACACTTGCGACCTGGTCTTGCCCCTGATTAACCAGTCGTCCAGGTAGGGGAATATCTGGACCCCCCTGCGCCGCAGGAAGGCCGCCACCACCGCCATACACTTGGTGAACACTCTGGGGGAGGAAGACAGGCCAAAGGGCAAGGCCGTAAACTGGTAGTGGCCACCAGCTACCACAAACCTTAGGTACCGCCTGTGGGCGGGAAGGATGGAGACGTGAAAGTACGCATCCTTCAGGTCGAGGGCGGCAAACCAGTCCCCTGGGTTTAGAACGGGAATGATGGACGCTAGGGATACCATGCGGAACTTCAGCTTTCTTATGAACCTGTTGAGCCTGCGCAGGTCCAATATAGGCCTGAGGCCTCCGTTGGCCTTGGGAACGAGGAAGTACCTCGAATAGAATCCCCTCCCCACCTCGAGTGGTGGAACCACTTCTATGGCTCCTTTGACTAGGAGGGATTGAACCTCCTGAAGGAGTAATTGCTCGTGAGATGGGTCCCTGAAGAGGGACGGGGGGGGGTGGGGAGTGGGGAGGGGAGGCCAGGAGCTGAAGGGCATATCCCCAGCGCACGATACCGAGGACCCACTGGTCCGATGTTACCTCCCGCCACAGGCCGAGATACGGCTTGAGCCTGTCCAGGAAAGGCGGGGAACCCAGGGAACATGAGACGGTGCCACCCTCGGAGACACCGTCAAAATTGTCTCTTCCCCTTAGGCCCCTGAGAGGGTCCTTTAAAGGAAGAGGAGGACGGCGGCGGGCGATCGCGCCGTCCAGAGCCCTTGGTCCTATCCCTGCCCCTTGCGGTGGGAAAGGGCCTAGGCTGCGGCCTAGACTGCTGCCGCTGACGTTGCGGCGGTTGCTGCGGCTGCTGGCGACTCTGCAGTCTAGCCGCCTGGGGCGTGTACAGGCCCAAGGAGCGCAACGTTGCCCTCGAGTCCTTGAGAGCGTGCAGCTTCTCGTCCGTCCTCTCCGAAAAGAGGGCGGCTCCATCGAAGGGTAGGTCCTGGATGGACTGCTGCACCTCCAACGACAAGTCTGTGGACTGCAGCCACGCTGCCCGCCTCATTGCAACGGCGGAGGCCATAGCCCTGCTGGCTGTGTCTGCGGCATCCGATGCAGACTGCAGGGCCGCACTTGCCACAGACAACCCTTCCTCCAGCACCAAACCAAAGTCCACTGCCTGGTCCGGAGGGAGAGACTCCGAAAACCTCCTTAAGGAGTCCCACAGGTTCAAATTGTACCTGCCGAGGAGGGCCTGATGATTGGCCACCCTCAGCTGAAGCGCCCCAGTAGAATAGACCTTTCTACCGTAAAGGTCCAGCCTCCTGCCTTCCTTATTTTTAGGGGAGGCAGTCTGAGCACCCTGCCTGTCTTTTTGGTTGGCGGCATCCACCACCAAAGTACCCGCGGCAGGGTGCGCATACAAGTACTCGTGCCCCTCGGCTGGCACGTAGTACTTCTTCTCGGCGCCCTTAGAGGTCGGGGCAACCGAGGCAGGGGTCTGCCAGACTGACTTAGCCAGGCGCAGGACCCTCTCATGTACGGGAAGGGCCACCCTCGTTGGTCCCTGGGTCCCCACACGGCCGAAGAGGGGGTCCACCTCTTCCTCTAACACCTTGACCTCAAGGCCAAGGTTCAAAGCCACCCGCTTTAGAAGCTCCTGGTGGGCTTTAAAATCAATGAGCGGGGCTCCTTGGTCTCTTACCGCCGCCTCATCCGGCGATGAGGAGTAAGATGGGCGGCGGGGCCCAGTGGAGGGGCCCTCCCCAGGGTCCTCCTCCACCTCCCCTTCCCCAGAGGAGCGGTCACCCTCCTGCACCGAAGGTGCTTGCTGAGTTTGGGTGACAGAGGCAGGGGCCGACATAGTTCCCTGCCCCATCTGAGCCGCCCACTGGGCCCATAACGGCCACTGCCAGGGTCCCTGTGGCCAGCTCAAAGGCGGCACCGGTGCCGAGGGCAAAACCGGTGCCGCAACAGTCGGTGCCGGTGCCGGTAACAGTATTGGGTCCGGTGCCGGCTGCGGTGCCGGCTGCGGTGCCGGCTGCGGTGCCGACGACCATATACGTTCCTGACGTCGGGTCCGGGACCCCGAGTCAGGAGAACGCAGGCGGTGATGACGCCGGGAAGGAGCGCTCCGAGACCCACCACGCGACGATCTCGAGGAGCGACTCTGACTTCGGTGCCGACGAGGCGACGCCGAAGAAGAAGGCGACCGGTACCGGGAAGTCTTTCGCCGCTTTGATGCTGGGGAGCGGTGCCGAGAACGCCGTCTCGGTGCCGAGTCAGAACTCGACGACGAGGAGAGGTGCCGCGACGAAGAGCGATGTCCGGAGCGGTGCCGGGACCTGGAACGGTGCCGGGAGCGGTGCCGGGACCTGGAGCGGTGCCGGGAACGGTGCCGCGACGCGTCGTCCGAGGACGAAGATGGAGAGGAGCTTCCGAGCTCGACTCTCCTGCGTCGGGTGGTGGGCGGCCTGTCCACCGGTGCCGGGGCCGCCCACCCTTCGGGGCCCCCCATCGCGGGTTTGCCCCGGGAAACGGGCCCTGGCTCTCTCCGGTGAGAGAGTGCCGGAGGCGTAGGCAGCTCCAACAAAGCCTGAGCCGCCTCGATAGCCTCCGGCGTCGAAGGGTCCCGTATAGGGGGTCCCCCACTTCCAGGAGTCGGGGGAGCCTCCCTAGTAAGTGTCGGTGCCGGGGCCGGTGCCGGAGCAGGGGCCGGTGCCGGAGCAGATGCCGGCGGCACGTCCATGAGGAGGAGCACCTCCGAACTCGACCCCGGCCGCTCCTGCGGTGCGGGGGAGCGCTGCAAGCGTGGATGGCGCTTCTTCCTCTTCGGCACCGAGACCCCCGGTGCCGGGGGCGCACTCCGCACCGAAGACACACTCGGTGCCGGAGTAGTCCGCGATGGCTCGGACGCCGGGCTTAAAGCGGACTCCATCAGAAAAGCCCTAAGCCTCACTTCACGCTCCCTCTGAGTCCGAGGCTTAAAGGACTTACAGATACTGCACCGATCTCTCCGGTGCAGTTCCCCCAAACACCGCAAGCAACGGTCATGGGGGTCGCTAGCTGGGAAGGCCTTGCCGCAGCTAGCACATGGCTTGAAGCCCGGCGAACCCGGCATAGCCGGGACGCCTTGAGCCCGAAGGCTCCCTAACTAACTAAAAACCCTCACTAACTAAAAACTAACTTAGTTCAGGGTGAACTGATAAACTATCTACTCACTTTTTAAGGAGAAACAAAAACTGTTGAAGAGCAGGGGTAGTTCTCAACTGGCCGTCACGGGCGGAAAGAAGGAACTGAGGAGGGGAGGGGCCGGTCCCGCTATATGTACCGCCACATAAGGGCGGGACTCCAGGGGGCGCTGAGACCGGCCCCTGCAGGGGCTGCTAGGAAAAGTTCTCCGGAGGGCTGTGCACGAGGGCGCGCACACACCTAAGTGGAATGCATCTGAGCAACCACTCGAAGGAGAACCATCAATTCAAAGGGCGTTTCCTCAGAGGATTGAAAACCAAATTTCGGTCCCGTTCAGAGGGAAACAAATTGTGTTAGGCCTTGAGGAATCTGGCTGTAGTGAGGTGGGCAAAAACTGAGAAGCCCTTGGTGTGTGAATGGAAGACTAGGATAGTGGTCAACTATACTCTGAGCTTACTAATAGAGTTTGTATCTTTAAATAAAACAGATGGAGAGCAAAACTTTTGATGCTTGAGAAAAATGAAGAGAATACCAGGAATAGAAGTGTTTACATTTTCAAAGGTAAGTTTTTTGAGTACAAGGTTTCATGTTAGATAGAACTGACAAGATCTTATCTTAACAGGATAGCATTATGCTTGAAAACCATCTAGAAACCAGGTCTCAGCCAGGACAGTGCTCTGAAGATAACCTTCACTCTTTCCTGAAGCAGTTTGAGCAAAAATCTTGAGAATGTACTAGTTCTAAAGTTTTAGCAAATCTATGCATAAGGATGGGATCTTGCTCTGCCTTGACAGTTGATATAATACATTGCTGCTCAGTTAAGCAGCGTTAACATGGCCCTGTACGGTATGAAGGAAGTGTTGGCAAGCACATCAATCTGCTCAGCTCTGTGATGTTTATATGGAGCAGGATTTCTTGTGCTGTGGGCTGTGGCCTGTTGCTGGTGAGTCCCCCATCTGAAAAGCAAAGTGTCTGTGGTGAGGATCCGTGAAGGTGAGGGATGTGAGAATGGGGTTCCCACATACTTTCAGTGGGGTCTTTCCACCACCTGAGAGTCCAGAACTTTCTGAGGTAGTGTGATGCATTTGGAAAGACTGTCTGCTTGGGGTTTAATACAGTCCTTAGCCATATCTGAAGGCAACTGAGATGCAACTTTGCTTGACGTATGATGAATGTGAACGCCAACATGGGCCCCAAGAGTTTTAGGCAGGTCCTTGCAGTTACTTTTGGGCTTTGTTGTATCATTGAGAGTAGAGTGGACAGAGTAGAGAATCTTTCTTTGGGGAGATACACTGGCAGTCACAGAATCTAGAATGAGCATGATTAAGTCTATTCTTTGGACTCGATTCAATGTAGACTTCCTCCGATTGATACAAAGGGCTAGAGACTGAAATAGGGCTAGAGCCTTGAAGGTTCTTGAAACTAAGCACAATAAAACAGACTACATTAAGAAAGGAAGGACACTGAGAACAGGAGACACTATCGCTCCATTTCAAGTGACAGGCTTATTTGTTGCTATGAATAACACCTCACCCAAAAGCAAATATATTCAATAAATTAGGTGCAATCCAGCTATATTTAATAATTAAAATTATTTGAATACCCTGGTTACTGTTAAGAGACAACATGTAGCCAGATATTTCCCTGCCTGTAACTTCCTTATGTAGTATAGAAAACAGGTAAAGAAACTTCATAGTAGCATCCACTGTGGAATTCTGTATCACACTGGAAGAGGAATGAACATAGAAGAAACCCAATTCTAATGTGAAGTTAACATTGAAAGAATGCAAGTACAAAGACATGGGGCAAAATCCTAAATTAGTATCTGGACATCTAAGTGGCTGGATTTTAAAAATTGCTGAGGTCCCAGTAGCTCCAATTAACGTAAGTGGGAGCAGCTGATACTCAGCACTTTTGGAAGTCAAGTCTATTAGCCATTTATTTATGTAGTCAAAAGCCCCGTCTACACTTACCTTCCAGATTCGGTGGCAGTCGACAGGAGATATGTAAGTGACATAAATCACTTGTGTATCTCCTGTTGACTTTGCTGTGTCTGCTCTGTAGGCCGTCCACACTGCGTTGCACCAAAGGGAACAGCGAAAAGGGAATTGCTCAGTTGATCCAGAGCAATCAATCTGACAGCAGCGAATTTGCTGCTGTCAGTGTAGACCCAGCATAAGGAGCCTAATTTTAGGCATCCAATTTTGTAACATCTGGGCCATTATTCTCTAATGTATTAGTTAGAACATACTTTGCTCCCGGAGTGTAAAGGTCAGTATTGTAACTTAAAAGTACATTGTCCTGGAGTTTAATCACTTAATCAGTTCATGATTTCTGTTTTCAGCAGTCTGGAAAGTACAGTAATTGACACAAATTTAAACCTTTTGCAAAAAAGCTGGTAAGAGCAATTGATTTACAAAAACCAATTGTACATTAACTAAATCTATTAAACCACATGTATGTTCTAATAGGCTGATAACTTCAGATTTAATTAAAAATATTGCATGGAAGACATACAAAAATATTAACTGCTATGAAAAGCCAGTAATTTTTTCTGAAAGTTAGCATCCCCCACCCTCCCGAGTCCCATGTTAGGTACAAAATAAATAAAGCTCACTTCTGGAAATGTAATCCTTTGTAATTCAGCCTTTCTATGTAATTTAGTTTTTGCTTTCTTTACCAAAGTAGCTACACTGTGTAAACTAAACCATATATTATTAGGAACACACAAGTCTTAACAAAAAGCTACATTAAAAGGGTGAAGAGATTTAATAGAAGTTTCTGTAAACTTGATTTGAAATATAAATTTAATGTTTTAATTCTGAAAGTCTCCCTATGTCACTGAATAATTTACAGACTGAAGTTTTATGGAAAAAAACTTTATTTGTATAGTATCTTTTTACTTCACAAACAGCGAATATTTTGAAGTCTGATGGAATTTTCAAAAGTACTTAAGTAAATAAGGCACTCAAGTCCCACTGTAAAAATCTCAACTCACTTAGGTGCTTTTGAAAAATCCCACTGTAACGGTATAGAGGCAGTAAATGCAGATGCCTCTACAGGTAAAGATATGGCTACCATGCTGAATCTGCAACACTAAACAAGGGAGGCATCATTCTCCAAATGAACAGGGGACTAGCCTTTGAATCAGGAAACCTGGGTTTTATTTTCAGTTCTCCTACCCCATAGTGTGTGATTAGGCAAGTCATTCTATACCTCAGTTTCTCCATCTGTAAAACTATAAAGATGCTTGCATTCCTTTACTTCATAAAGCATTTTAGAGCTCTTGTGAAAAGGGCTGTTTGAAAACTCAAAAGGCAAATTGTATATTTTGGGAAAGACTTAGGTATGCAATTGCAAGTAAAATAGATGGAACTATTATTTAAGATGCAATTCTGCTCAATGTGAGCAGAAAAGCTGATGGAATTACATACTTAATATACTGTATGATTTACACAATACATGGAAGAGTTACCCCCTCCTATAACCACTTAGGTCAATTTAGAAGCCAAAACTTCTTCTGAAATGTTCACTTCAAGCATCACTCCTTTTTGTCCCAAAGCTATTTATGTTCTACACAAATTGTGTCTTCTCACTTCTATTATTAAATATTATTTTTATTAGAAATAAAGAAACAGGGAAGTAAAGTTGTAGAAAACTATTCACATTCTTAAGTTCCCTACATGAATAAGAGTTTATTTTTCTTTTTGGGTCTGTGTTCCGTATTGCATCCCACATTTGGGCCTTTGGCAGTTTGACAGATATGTCTGAAGCAGATTAAAGAGTTAAAAAGGTATGAAAGTAACAGTTAATATGAACATTGTCACACCAACCATTTTTTGTCTGCTTTTGTACACAAATGTTTTAACTTCACTATAATTTGAATTTATACAAAAGACAAATACAATGTTTTAAAGTTTTAACGTTTATTTCCCCAAGACAGCCTAGCCTGCACTCTACTTAGATAAATTTTACAAGCTAGTTTTCTGCTGCTTCTAGTTTTAAATTTTAACCATGTTTCTGATGACAAGGAATGCTGTAAAAATACTCTAGTCCAAAGAGTTATGATCACAAAATAATCTTTATCCATTCTACAGTGTTTCAGAATTGCCAGTTGATTTTAAAACACAAGGTAGATATAGATGCTAATGGTGACTAATCTGGTATGTTTTATTATAGCAAACTGTTGTTCATGCAACACTTGTGCTCAAAGGGGAAGGCACAGCATTTCCTACAATGAGCCACCTTATAAAGAGTTCCCTTTTGTATAAATTTGTAATGTCACCTTTAATTTAGTGTGAAGAACCTCAAAACTGAGGCATTATTCCAATTATAAAAACACTTGCATGCTTTTTGTGCAAGTTTTAAAAATACAAAGTTTTCTCTCTAAAGTGGCTCAAAATAGATTGTTCATGGCTGCCTACATCTAAGATAAAAAGAGTCTAAAACAATTGGACAGATTAGGCATATTATTAAAGGTGTTCAAACCAGGACTTGATTTGTACATCTATTCACACCTCTTCAGTCTTTATTCAGCAGTACATATGCACCAAATTTCATTTTTAGAAGTTTCCATATCATTTTCATAGAAAACAAAGTTTGAAAACAAGAAACATTGAACAGCACGGTATTCTACCACAAAGGAAACAGTTGGTTACAGGACTCAACAAAATCTAAAAATGAGCTATGCTGTATTTTACCACATGCAAAGAGATCAGTATGTTATCTTTGAAAATGAAAAGGATGATGATTTTATTACTACATTTTACTGTTTTCTACTATTATGGCAATTTGTGTACTGCAACAGTATTTGGAGGGAAATGTCTGATTTTTTTTCATGCAAAAATCTACACAAATTAGTTTTGATGATATGGAAAGCTTTTCATAACATCAAACATTCATCTGGTGCAAATGCACAGGGAAGCCTTCCTGAAAATTCTGACTTTACAAGCAACTAATAATAAGCCATACAGGAAAGAAATTAAAAATAACTAAAAGAAAAAGGGAAAAAAGAAAAAAAAAAAACAGGCTGCAGGAGTAAACCAGAGTCTGCTGCTAAACCGGTCTTTATTTGTGTCCAGTGTAAGTTAACACTTATGAACTCATTTTGATAATTTACTAGGTTTATTATCAGCCCCCTGAAGGCAAATCAAGCTTGCATGCGTTCACATACAGCATCACAACCATACTCTCGTACACACGCCACTCCAGGACTAGGAGTCTGCTTCATCAGTGAAGAGCCCCAGATTTGAAACACGAGCCTGGCTCCACAGCTGAGTCCAGACATTCATTCAGTGTTGTCCATTCACACAGTGCTTCATAGCAAGGCCTGGGCTCGTTTACCTTGGACTTATATGGGCATCCTATTCTCTTTTATGCTTACAAAGCTTGATGATAATAGTACTGCATTTCCCCCCCAATTGCTCTAGTAAGTCATTGTTCCTTCTCAGGCACTGAAGATCTTTGACCTGTAGCCCTTTTTCTTTGAACAATCTAAATAAGCATTCAGTGTGAAGTTTTTCATTACATTTTGCCACTCATTCTCACTCGCACCCACTCGCCATCTTGACTTCATTTGGGCTTTTCTGTGATTCCAAATGAAATCTTCACATTTTCTTTCCCGATTTAATGCAGCAGCGGATCCCATGAGCCAAGATTGATGGGTCAAACCATTTTTTATTCAGTGCTGCATTGTACCTAACTGCCAAAATATCACTCTAAAACTGGAACCCTTCTGCTGGTACATTGGCAGATGAATTGAAACCAAATGTTCCACCTTGTATTGCCTCTGGAACAAGGCTAGGATCTTCATCAATCTATAAAAACAAAACATTCTTAGAATGGGTACAGATAAGACAAACACTAGCTGAAACTTAAAGATTAGAATTATCCTGTGATGTATCAGACTATATTAGCTTTATCTATTTAAAAACTCAATTATGTAAAAATACAGAGATGTTGATTTAGCCTATGTGTAGTAGTGACACCATATATTCCACAACAGCAATACTACATTTACATACCTTTTCACCCCCAAAGCACTTAATGAATTAGACAACTGCCACATTTCTCCCTACCCATCATTCAGTTTAACAGAATGTAGCCACACTACTTGTGAAAGTCAAGTTGAAATTGATGAGGCAGCTTGGGTAGACAGACCTGGGCTAGTTCTGCTTCAATTAGCACACTAAAAATTTTAATGTGGACATTAAGAGGTATTCGATGTTTTATATACTCTAAACTCTAGTTCGAGCCTGTGATTTCACTGTTTAGAATGGCCGCTGCATAAAGTTAAATAGGGATAATTGAAGTTATGGAGCCTGCTAATTTGGTGCTTCTAATTGTTTGTCTTGCTGTCAACATTATCTTTTTACTTTATTTTACTGACAAAGACTGAAAATATTATACAGTAGAACCTCAAAGATACAAACATGTCAGGAATGGAGGTTGTCTGTAACTCTGAACAAACCATTATGATACAGTACCCAGTCAGTCAGTGACTTCCAGCTAAGACTAGGAGAGATCTCTGCAAAGGTGGCATCTGGCAGCACTTCCTGGTTTGCAAGCAGGTCCCCGCACTCGTGTCACAACCCTATACCCACGGCACAACAGGCCCCAGCCCTCAGCCACCTCTTCCTAGGGCTCACTCTCCTCTGTGCACTGCTCGCCAGATTCCAGGGGCAGCATGCGGCAGGGGGTTTGTGCCAGCATCCCTTTCTCCCCTGCACTCCCAGAGGTGCTCACACAATCAAGGAGTGCGGCCACGAGCCAAGCTTGGACGGCACTGGTGCAAAGGCTATGGCCCCTTAACACTCCTCCAGAGCACAGCTCCAGGCCAGATTTTGGCTGCAGCAGCAACAGCACAGTAGCTTCTTGTGGCAGCTTCTTTCTTGGGCTCCCGACTGACCCTCCAACAAGGGGTGGTGGTGAAAACAGAGTCCCCGTCGCAGTGGGGTGTGGAACAGTACCCTGGGCTTACAGGAAACAGTGCAGGCCCCAGGCTGCTTCTATTCTGCATGCCTAAGATGCAATACAGGGACAGTATAGTACAGGTATTTGCTTCTTTTTCTCCCTCCCCTCCTTCTTCCACTGCTGTCTGACTGCTTGCTTCCAGTTTCACATGGTGTTCCCTTGACTGGTCATTCAGTAATTCTGGTGTTCGTAACTTTGACGTTCTACTGTAATTTCGGTGAGATGTTTTGTTTTAGAGTGGGAATCATTTATTTTTATCACCAGAGAGAATACTACAGCTTTGGGTGTATGTTCTTTGGTTGCAGAACAATAAAACTGCACAACCTGACATCATGTTACTCAGACAATCACAAATAATGCTAAAATGTTTTCACAGATTTAAGAACTATTGTAATGATCTCCTTAGCTATGTTTATAAGCAAAGATTAAATATGACTGAAAGAATAGATTGCACTGCTACTACACACTTACATCATCTGAAGAGAAGAACTGATCAATGATCTCATAAGCCAGTTTGTAGATGTCTTCATTTTCATGATTTTGTAGCTGTTCAATTTTCTCCAGCCCTTTAAGAAAAATTTAAGAGATGGAATTGGATGAAGTATTAATATACAGTAGAACCCTATTTATCTGACGCTCCATGCACTAGATGACGCTGCAGCATTTCACGTTCCCATTCTCTGGATTATCTGGATTTTGATTATCCAATCAGGCCCATGGTCCCAATTAGATTGGATAAATAGGGTGATGCGATATTATATTTGAAAATCAAGCACGCCCCTACCCCTACTCCATACATACCATGAAACCTCAGCCAAGATGTGTATATTTAAAAAATTTGGGAAGAGGGAAGGGGGACCACAATACAATTTAAACCTTTTTTTTACTTAAGGTATCTCAGTTCACTCTATGAAGCAAAGAAACCAAATTTTACTCTTTGAGCTTTCAGTGTCACTGCAATACCAGTATTTATGACCTCAATAAGTCACAATGTGAATTGTAGTGCCCTATAGACAATTTTTGCTCTCATTACGCCACTGTAGTGGCTGACCAATTCCCTTCCAGCTAAAAACTATTTCTATTATTGCCCACAGTGTGCTAGGCTCCATAAAAATAGAAGAATGTTGGTCAAGACAACGGAAATAATCTGCTACTTTTCATTAAAAATTAACTGGACACAACACTCAAGACAAGAATTTTGTTATCCAGATGACTGCATCCAAAAGTTCTGATAATACAAGTTCTAAGTTAATGGTATCTAATGCTATCCTCTGAATTATCAAATACTTTTTTTTAAAATTTAAGAATAAGGGAAAAATCTGCAAAATGATTAAGTTCAACAGATCACACTCAAACTTCACTTTGTTCATCTTAGCTACAAAGGCACCTCAAATACCTGTGCAAATAAAGAAATCTTTTAAAATGAGTTATTACATTTTGCTGATGCAATTTATACTAAGTTGTAGACCACTGGGATGAACTGGACACAATATTTTCTGATTAGATTTCATGAAATTAATCTATATGGAAGATAATCATCTCTGTAGTGTGCATCATGCTTTATTGGGAATCCTGCAGGGACAACTGGCTTTACAGTATAACTACAGAGAAATCATAGGAAACATTCAAAAGGATTGTGTGTGTTCTGGTGTCAAGATCAATTGTTGAGGTTTCTTTATTGCTTTTAGTGGATAGATTAACCTTACTCTTTAATCATGAATATATCAAAGCACTAAGTCAGTAAATCAATAACAAAACCAAATTCCAACGTGTAGGTAGGGAGGGAGGGAGGGGGAGAGGGAGAGAACCTTTTATTGGACCAACTTTGTTGGTGAAAGAAGATTCTGAGCTCCACAGAACTCTTCTTTACAACCTATTCATGTATCTAATGGATTATACTGAGCATGTGCAGTTAGCATGACTGTTAGCCCTCAAAATTTTACACCAGCTGGATAGCTTAAGGGGATAAATAGTAGCACTTTGAACCTCCCTAACTGAGCCAGTGTCAGTTCAAGTCCTACTTTGTGAAGAAATTTTAAAAAGGTTGGATGGCGTACTGCTAGAAATCAGTCAAAGCTTGTTTATTTTGGAGGACTGTAATCAAAGTATTCTTATTAAAAATTACACAAATGGTTGCTCACAGGGGAGAGACATTTTAGGGGATGGTGCTGTGGGGAATGGAACTGGAATGAGGATTTTGGGACAATATCAAAGGGTTATGGATAAATGTGGATGAATGAAAAATTAGAGGGTTAAGTGGATCAAATGAGGGATACATGAAGCTGAGTGGCAGGGAGTTGGCGATGAATAGGGACAGGGGCACCTGTCAGCTCCACATTTACCTCTTCACTGTATGCATAGATAAGGATCGTGGGGGTGTCGGAGCCCTTCTTCCTGCCCCACCATGTGTGCCATGATCTAGGGCAGTGGTTCCCAACCCGTGGCCCGCAGGGGTCTTTCAAAGTGGCCCACTGTTCTCCTCCCACTGGCTGCAGAAGGGAGTCACTGCCTAAAGGACCCAGGTGGAGTGTGTTGCTGAGGTGCTACAAGACCAGTGCAAACTCCTGGCTGCAGCCAAGGGGACAGGAGATCAGCACTCACCTCCTACCAGATTGTACCAGAGATCATGGCAGAGCAGTTCACCTGGGTCCATCAATACATTTATGGATTGATAGATGGGTGGCCCTTCATGGTTGTAAAAATGTTATTTGTGACCCTTGAGCCAAAAAGGTTGGAAACCACTGACCTGGGACCTCTTTCCCGCCATGTGAGCTTGGCAATGGGACCCAATGTCTCCCTAGGGGTGCATGAGCCCTGCTCTCTCTTCCCCTTTATGTGAACAAAGATCTGAGAGATTGCTGCCCATCCATTGAGGGATGACCACCATGTGCCCGAGGTTCTGGAGTGAGCTTGTCATTCTGGGATGGGACCTGAGCCCCACTCACCACCCCCCAACTGAGCCAATATTTACACCTCAGGGTGGAGAGTGTATAATACATATGTTTGAAGCATACATGAAGAACATTGTGCTGCCACTAATATGAAGAGCTGAGAAGAAGCATGGTTGATCTCTATCAGAAACTCCAGCACTGTGAAAGGGGTTGTGGGGGGGTGGGGTGCGCGCGCGCAACACACACCGACGTGAATGGAGCAATTCACACATCTAATTTTTCAGGCTAAATTAATCTCCTTTGTGTGTGATCCCATTCAGGTGAGACCATCACATTGAGAAGCACACCTCTGAGCTTCCTAAGCTGCAGATGGATGTATAGAGCTGTGCGCTCTACCTACATATGGGAGCCGTGGAGGGAAATGTGAGGGGAAACCCCGACTGGCCAAAGATCAGTAGTCCACTTGGCACTTATAGTTAGCATGCAGGACACAATGACTTCTAACAAATTTTCTCTCTGTAACCCTAACGCCCCAGAAATTAAATGGCAAAAAAAAAAAGTAGTTAACACCGTTAAGGTTTCCCAGTGACAGCTCATATTCCTTTCAGAATGCTGAGTTGAGAAAAATAATATATGTTACCTACCTTCCCATAAGTGTTCGAGTGATTGCACATCAATTCCACTGTAGCTGACTCACAAAACACACACACAGATGGGTTTGGAGTCTAAACAGTGATCATAAGACAACCTGTCCAAACCTGGCATCCTCTGTGGACTGATGGGAAATGGCATAACAAGAAACCAAGGAGTGGCATGATGACCAAGTCACTGCTTTACAAGTATTAGAATCAACATGCCAGAAAAGCTGCAAAAAGCTCTCTGTGCTGTAACAGAAAGTGCTAAGACTCTCACTGATGGGATTGTACTAGCCAACTGGTAGCATAACTGAATGCACAAAGCGATCCAGGAAGACATTTTCTGAGTGGAAAATGGTTGTCCTTTAACTCAGTCTGCATCACTACCATCAGTTGCATAGGAGGACCTGAAAGATTCTGTATGGTCCAGATAGAAAGTGAACACCCAACAAGCGAGTTTTTCATCATCCTTATGTGTATGGGGTTTCTGGAAAATATAGGTAAACAAATTGCTTAACATGAAAATTAGATATTACTTTTGTAAGAAATTTTGGGTGAGGGCAGAGAAAGTTGATCTTTATGGAAAATTATATAGGGAGGTTCTGGCACTAGAGCTCTGAACCCACCTGCCCTTCTGGCTGAAGTAACTGCCACTAAAAACGTTATCTTCATAGAGAGATCAGGGAGGGAGCAAGTTGCAGGAGGTTCGAAGGGAAGTCCCTTCAATTTTGCGAGAACGAAGCTCATATTCCAAGGAGGTTGGGGGTTCAATTCTTGAGTGTACAATCTGACCAAACCCTTTAGGAATCGGCTGACAATGGGATGTGTGAAAAGGAATTTGTTATCCATCCAGACATGGAAGGCTGAAAGAGCTGCCACGTGCACTCTTATAGAACTAACAGTCAAACTCTCTTTCAGATAGAGAAAACAACTCAGTATGAGGTCCAGAGTGCTCGCTCTGGAGAAAGACCTTTCCCACAAGACTAAAATGGAGAAACGCTTCCATTTAGCCAAGTAAGTGCTTCTAGTCAAGAGTTTTCTGCTATTCAGAAGCACATTTTGAACATCCTTCAAGCAGGATTTTTCAAAAGGCACCAGCCATGAAGCATCCACACAGATGGAGAGCTTGGAGGATGGGATGGAGCAGATGCCTGCGGTCCACAGAGATTAAGTCTGGATCTAACAGAAGGATTAGAGGAGGCTTGACTGACAAGGTTAGTAGCGTCAAATACCAGTGCTGATTAGGTGAGTATGGTCTTGTTTTATTCTGAATGTGACTTTGGGCAGTAAAGTAACCAAAGAAAAAGCATATAGAAGGGAATTCTTCCAGGATAGGAGAAAGGCATCTGTCAGTGAGCTTAGGCTAAGCCCTCCCCAGGAATGGAACTGATGGCATTTGCTGGTGGTTCTTGTAGCAGAGAGTCCCAATTTGGGGAGTTCCTCACAGCTGAAAGATGGATCTGACTATCTCTGGATGTCATGACTAGTTGTGTTGATTGAAGAAGGATCTTCTGAGCTGATCTGCTACTGTGTTCTGCTTCCCCAAAAGGTAAGTCACTTTGAGATGAACTGAGCGGGTTATACAAAAATTAGAGGCATACTGGCTCCTGGCAAAGTCTTTTTGAGCGGGACTTGCAACTTTTACAGATGAGACATTTGTTACTGATGTGGGATTCTCCTAAGCATTTCACACAGGACAGATGGAAGTCACTGACTAGAACAAGCTTTGTTCAAGTCCTATAGGACTTAAACTCCAATGTTGAAGAATCATTCCGGTACCAGTACAGAAAAGAGGAAAAAGGGTCGAGAGACCAAAAATGGAAACCTAGCCTAAAACTACCAAAAACTGACTAAAAACTAACTATACTTAATTACCGGTAACTATATACAAAGAATGAGAGAAGTACTTGAATTAATCAAGTCTGCATTTGCACAAATTTGCATTTGCACTGCTGGTGAGATGGAACTGGATGGGGATAGCAGCAGTTCTGATCTTTTATACCAGCATACAGAAACAGAGGGTGCTCAAGCTAGTCCCAGCAAAATGTACTCAGGGGAAAAAAATCTGACATCTGTGCACATGGTGTGCACAAACCTATAATACAAATGACATGCAATTACTCAAAGAACCCAAACTTCAGAAAGTCAGAAAATACGGAGTTAAAGTTATGTGGGAGCATACCTTAACTCTGCCCTCTTAATGTGATGCCCCAAAATACCCATAACACATTTGCACTCTGTCTTTTCACTCTACAGGAAAAGAGCTACCTGCACCTGTCCTACAATCAAATACTTAGCCTACACTCTTGACAGAGTACCACACTTGTGAAATTTAACCACCGCTTTTCACTTATGGGATACAAACAAACTATACTTCTCCTTACCCACCAATAAACCGACAGACTGCTCTCATAGCCCATCTGACTACTGAAAATTCCTGTGTCAAGATTCTCCTTGCCCTTCTAGTCCCTTGCTACTAGAGGTATATCTACAGAGCAATTAAACATCCACAGATGGCCTCAGTCACTGACTCAGACTTGCAGGGCTGTAAAATTTGTGCATAGATGTTTGGGCTGGAGCCTGGGACTTCAAGAGCAGGTAGGGTCTGCAGCCAGAGCCTGAGTCAGCTGACCTAGGCCAGCTGTGGACATGCCTTGGGTCTTCATTCCAGTGTACACATATCCTAAGACAACCTACACAATTTTGAAATAAAGTGATGCAGTGAGCTTCTCACAGTTCATATGCTCCCCTTTTCTTTATTCATGCAGAGGGTGAGTGCAAACCTTGATCTCCTCATGAGACAATCACAGCTCAGTGTGGCTTCTCAAACCAATCCCCATCTCCTCAGCTCACACACATTTACCAACTTGTCCCACCTACTGTCTCTACCTTTCAAACTATTCAGCACAGCTACTACTCACAAACTGAATGCAGCTGCAATGCATGTGGATAAATCCCAGTGATTATTTCCAGCTCCAGGGGTCCAAAATCAAAGTTACGTGAGCATGTATTATAACTATATTTACTGGTTTTCTGAAGTTTGAGTTTTGCTGAAGTCAACGTTATAGAAGGACATTAGCTCTCACTGGGCACCTTAACTTTGCATTAGCCAGTTGCAAAGGTTTTTGCCATTTTATCTACTGAGTGGCAAAAAGCGGTTTCTCCCCCTTGTGACTACCATATCCCCATGGAATTCAATATATATGAGCTTGTCAACCCTTGGAATTGTTCCTGATTAGCTGCAGGTGTATATACTTACTCTGGAATACATTTGTTCCTGTTTAGCTTAATCCACTTTAACATGCTTAAACAAGCCCTTAACTGCAGAATTAGGTCAGATATAAAGAAAAATGGGTTTCCACTAATCATACTTGTCAAACAAGTAGTAATGAAGGTAAGTAAAAGTGGGTCTTATGCTGTCTTAGGAAAGGAACGAATTGTAGTTAAATCACTTGATTGAGACTGAGAATCTGGTTTAATTACCAGCTCTGTTACAGCCTTCTTCTGTGACCTTGGGCAACTCACTCTGTAAAAGCTTCTCAGGGATTTGGGGAAATTGATTGAAGTTTGAGGTACTCAGATATTATGATGACCTAGACAGTTTTACTGTACTGCAGTTGTGTAGAATATATCCAGTATGTACCTATCTATCCAGCAGATAGGAGGCATAACTAAGTATATACATAAATGAAGAAGTTC
Source organism: Mesoclemmys tuberculata (assembly GCA_007922155.1). Taxonomy (NCBI): domain Eukaryota; kingdom Metazoa; phylum Chordata; order Testudines; family Chelidae; genus Mesoclemmys; species Mesoclemmys tuberculata. The sequence continues at coordinate 19,313,796 of ML675649.1, read as the reverse complement.
AGAGAGTTTATTTTATTTAAACATAATATATGGTTACTCAAATACCTCTCACTTTAGTATGTTCCCTCCTGAACTTCATCTACTCATATTATACATCCATGGATTTTGCATTTCTTATTTCAAGGAGCACCACTCTCTTATCTCAATGAAGTTACCTGCAAGGTAGGATTTTCCATACCACTTGCAGTGGTAGCTAAATTAAACATTTATTATTAACATGGTTTCTTTTCCTGAAAGAAAGCTCCAATAGGATGGCATCTGTTAAATACTTAAAACAACTTAAAAAAATAAACATGCCTGAAAGCTGTTAGCAAGTTATCACTTAATAAAATTTATCTCGGCATAATTTGATCAAGTGTGATTAAATTTATAGCCCATGAGGTAAAGACAAAGGTACTAATTTGTGAAATACAGCAAAACAATCTTAGAAAACTTCAGATCCATAACCCAAATTACTACTACATTTTATAGTTAGGTCACTTACACTATATGTATATTGAAATTAAGGTTTCTTCAAATAGAAAAGTTTACATGAAAATCTCAAGTCACTAAGCAAGTGAACCTGATGAGAGATGATACAAATAGCTAAACAAAAAGTAAGACAAGGATGTAATAAATAGCAAAGTCCATGAATATATTTATGGTTCATGTCCAAACCGTTATAATAATAATGGTAATACCAACTAGTTATTAAAAAAATCATACCTCCACACTCTTCTATAAGACTGGCTACGGTCTCGGCTTCTTCTTCAGCCATTTTTAATATATTACTTAGTCCATCCAGCACTACTTGTACAACTTGAGCATCTTTTACTGTTAACAAGTTGCAAAAGGGAGGAATTACATTTTGTTGAATTAGATATGCCACCTAGAAAAGACAATATACATAAGTTAAAATTTAAAGGTAAATAGTGTGAGAGGTAAAAAGATGCAAGAAAAAGGAGAACTACTGGCAACAAAAAACTGTTTTTAATAGAAGAGACAAGAGGGAAAGACTATATTAAATAAAAAGTTGCTTACTATATAGTACTATACTGTAAGGTACTATAGAGCTGGAGACTCTTCAAGATGAGTGGTGTATCTGTATTCCACTGTGGGTACAACTATGCTCCACACGCCTGAAGCAGGTGCATTTTGAAAGTAGTGTCCATTGGTCTGCACGTGTGCCCTGGCTCACCTTGTGCTTCTGACTAAGGAGATACAGGGCAGGGTGGACCCACTGTCTCTCCAGCTCCTTCTCTATCATGAATCAGAGATCTTAAGCACAGGAAGAGGGTGGGTAGTGTAATACAGAGCAGGACCATAAATCTCAAATAACGTCTCAGCTACTATAAGGTAAGCAGCTTTCTCTTCTTTGAGTGCTGGTCCTATGTATATTCCACCGTGGGTGATTGACAAGCAATACTCAAAATAGTATGAAGATTCGAGGTTGTAGACAGCAGAACTGAATGAAGGACTGCAAGTACCAAGAAACACGGTCTCACAAACACGTGGACGGAACTACATGTAGCTGTCTTGCAGATGTCAAGTAGAGGCAATGTCTTGAAGTGATGCCATAGACATTGCTTATACTCTTGTAGAATGAGCTCTTACCTCAAGAGGAGGGGGAAAATTAGACCACTGATACCAAAGCAAAATATTGCCTGATATCCATTTTGAGATTCTCTGAGAGGATACAGTCTGACCCGACTGTTTCCATTACGGTAACACAGTATAGGAGACTTCCTGACTGGTTTTGTTCTCTGCAGGTGAAAGACTAAGGCTAGGCAAACGCTGAGGGAATGGAGCCTTTCTTCTGAGAATGCATGAGGTTTTGGGAAGAACACAAATTAACTAACTGACTGGTACAGATGAAAGACTACTTTGGGAGTGAATTTAGGATGTAAACATAATGAAACCTTGTCTTTATGGAAAATAGAGTAAGGATAATCTGCCATGAGAGCTCCAAGGTCAGCCAACTCTGCAGGCTGTGGTGATGGCTACTAGGAATGTGACTTTCATGGCTCAGAGAGACAGAGCAAGAATTTAATTGTTCAAAAGGAGGTTTAGTTAGTATGGAGAGAACAAGGCTCAGGTCCCATTGAGGAGGGTTTTTGGTTTTTATTTAAAAAAAAATGAATAGTCTGAAAAGTTCTGATTAGGCCTTTCCAGAATCTGCTAGTCACTGGGGATGTGAAGATCGAGTAGCCCTGTGAAGGTGGATTGTATGCACTGATTGCTGTCAATCGGATCCATAAGAAGCTGATGGACAAACCTGCTGTGTTTAAGGAAAGAGTATAGTCCAGAATGAGAGGAATAAATGCAGTCCCTGGGGGTAGTATGTGTGATGTACTCAGACAGAAAAACAATCCCACTTAGCTAGGTAATATATTCTAGTGGAATCCTCTCTACTATTAGAAGATATTCTTTATAGCTTCAGAACATGATTGCTCTAAGAATTATGCCCATCCAAAAAACAGGCTCTTAGAGTAAGCAGACGTAGGTTGGTATGATTGATCTCACCATTCCCTTGAATCAGGAGATCAGGAAATAATGAAATGACATCACCACAGGCTTTCCTTTTGATGGGATAGACCTTCCTTGTACTGGGGCTGCTGTCTCTGGTGGCCTTCCATGAGACTGCGGTGGCTGCAGCACCATGCCTTCAATAAGCTCCCTGGCTGCTTCAAAAGGTTTCTGTGGTGGATCGTAGCTGTATGTACTCCTCCTCCCTGGAAGAGGGGGCTCATCAGTGCTGGACTCAACACACCCCTCTCCAGGGCCAGAATTGACGGTACCATGGCCATGAGTGCTTCCTTCTGGGAACAGGTAAGCGAGAGCAGTGCCAAGTGCTTGCAATCTTTGGCGCTAGTGATGCCTTATGGTGCCGAGGGTCTCATGAACCAGAGTCCTTCCTCAGCACAAAGTCACAAATGAATACCAGAGCGCTTCTGATCGATTTAGATATACTGGACCCTGATTCCAACAGGCTCAGAGATGGATGAAGAGCTGCTTCCATGAGGAGGAACTTTAACTTCTGGCTCCTGTCCTTCTGAGTCTGGGGATGAAAGACTACTGCAAACTGGTGTGCCTCTTCAAGACACTTAAGACAAGTGGAGTATAGGTCACTCCTTGGCATTTTTATATGCCTTGCACGGTTTGAATCTAGGGGACTGAGGCATGCCCTAGCCCCTGGAAGGAATGACTGATCCCTTTAGGGGATCTGCCTATAACTAGTCTAACCAAATATTATTATTAATACTGTAACTGTTAACAGGACAACGGAACAGAAACACTGGGAGAAGAGGACCCTTGCAAAGCAAAAGGCAATAGATTCGCATCAACCACCACAGACCATAAGAAGGAACCGAAGAAGTGGAGCGTCAGCAGAGCCCTATATAGGGCGCCATGGAGGCACGACTCCAGGAGGCTCCAGAGCCAACCCTATGGGTACCACTGGGGGAAAAAACCTTCCAGCAACCCTGAGGGGCACACACACCTAAATGGAATCGACATGAGCAAACACTCGAAGAGTCCTTCATGTCAAGAGCTGTAAACCACATGTTCTTTTCCAGGAATGGAATCATAATGCCAACATCAGCATGCAAAACTTGAGTTTGTGAATAAAAAACGGAGGAGATTATGGAGGTCAACAACAGATCTCTAAAACTGCCTCTCTTTTTAGGTTCTATGAACTATGTCAAGTAAAAAACATTCCCTTGATACTGAAGAGGAACCCATTCTAGTGCTTCTTGCTGCACGAGAGATTCTACTTCTTGTCTGAGAATATTCTCATGAGTGGCCTTCCCAAAGGGAAAGGGAATGAGGAAGGGGGTTTTAGAAGAGGCGGGGACAAACTATCGTATAGCCACAATAAATGACATTTGGCACTCATTTGTCTGCCATTCCACTCCAGGTGTTGAAAGAGTGTGTCAGATGACCCCCAAATGGTGTGTGGAAGTCAGGAGGTTTTGGACTTAGTGATAGCAGCTCTCAAGCTCCTGTCAAAAATAATGTGCAGCTGAGGGCCAGGACTGGGATGAGAATCTGTTGCAGAGGTATGAGGAAGTAGGTCTTCTGAACCATCTGTCTCTTACGAGGTTGTTCATAAATAGGACCCTACCAAATTCAGTCCATCTTGGTCAATTTCATGGTCATAGGATTGTAAAAATCATTAGTTTCATGGTTTCAGATATTTACATCTTATAACACCATGACATTTCAGAATGGGGGTCCCAACCCAAAAGAGGGTTTCAGGGATTGGAAAGTTATTATCTGCCTCATCTGGAGACAAAGATGACAAGCTCATCAGCTTTGGTGGAACCTCTGGATATGGCGTGTACTCCTCAGTAGGATCTGAGGCAGGTCTGTTGTCCCCTCAGAGGAGGGGTGAGTGAGAGTGAGATCAGGCTGGTCAGACTCCCAATGAGGAGAAAGCAGATTCCCATTCAAAAGGTGGTAACAACAGAGCTATTAGAGGGAAATCATAGCATGAAGATGGAATGGGAGACAAGACTCCTCCCAAAAGTTGTAACAACCTCTCTCAAGAGGGAGTAACCCAATAGATTGGGAGACTCTGGATCTGGGACAGCAAACATGTCTTCAGGAAGAGAGCAATTCCTGAAGTGAGCGGGTCCTATCTGCATGAGCTGCAATACAGAGAGTCTGTGCCACAGCCACTGAAGACAAAAAAGGTACTGCAGATAACAGAGGCTCTCGGTAATAACTTTTTGTCAGTGCTGTCAGATCCCAGAGTTGGTGTTTGGGATACCGGAGGCACCAGTGCTGCCGGATCTCAGGCCAGTGCCAATGGAGCCATAGACTCATGTGCTTTCTGGTCATATCTCAGACTTAGGAAGTCTGAAATTCTCTTGGGCTGATCTTGTGGCAGGAAGTGCACTCCTTGCTGAGTCACACCAACAGGGTGTGCACCCTCTCGCACAGGTTCAATTGGGGCCTCTATTAGGTGCTTAAGGCCAAGTTCCCACTCTTCCTAGGTACATCTGGGGAATGAACGGCAGATAGTGGGCTTGCCATGATGTGGGCTTCCATGAGGCACTGCAAGCAGCAATGGTGGTCGTTGCGGAGGATCACGAGCAGGAAAACAAATTTTGAAACCTGGAGTCCAGTACCCAAATGGGGTATGAGAGAGATGGTCCCCAGGTCAGGGAGACTAATGCTAAAATTATCTGATAAACGCTTTGTAAGTCTAGAACTATAAAAACTATTCACAGTATCTAAATATATTCACAGATAAATCAAGCAGAAACTTTGGACATTGGAGGTTCTGACCTGGACTATGTGGCAGTGAGAAGGAACTGGAGAGATGGCTGGTCTGCCACCCGCTTATCTCCCTGGTCAGAAACATGAGGTGAGCCGAGGCACATGTGGGGACTAATGGACGAAATTCTTTCAAAATTTTCCAGCTTGGTTGCTTCTGTACCCACAGTGGAATACAGATAGTGGCAAGCATTCAAAGAAGAAAATGTTTGAGAAACTAGTGCTTATAGAGGTTCAGTTTAAAAAGATTCGTAAAAATTAAATTTATGCAGTATGCTGCATAAAGTAATATGTTTTAAATTTTGATACACTACCCCCCACACCCCCCCAAAAAAAAAGTTAAAAAAAAAAGTTAAGTTTTAGCCTCATCTCTTTGAAGCAGGGCATAAACATCTACATTCTGCTTCCGGAGTTTATTGCAATTTGGAACTGTTGCCCAATTTATCTGGCATGCCCTGTTCTCACAGTAATTTCAAATGACTTCCAATGACAGAACTTGGACCATCAACAAAACAGCAAATAAAACATCCCTGAATGCTTTTCACACTTATTTTTGTACTTCATTTATAGCACGTAGTATAGCATACATATATATGTATGTATATAGTATACATAGCATAGTATTTACAGTCCAAGAATATTAGCGAAGACTGAATGCAATTTAGATAGATACTAGGGTGTACTCAGTGCAATATAATTTTCATTCTAATCCTGCAAAATTAGTCACCACTAATATCTCTATTCTTAGGTCACACCAAAAATGGAAATGGGAGTATGCTCTTACATCTCAGTTTCCCTTAACCACCCATAAATCAATTAAAGGAGTCTGAAGAGTTTCTTATTTTGACAGGTAATTTAAATTAGTTAGTCCCCCACTTTTAACATGTCAAATATGCTAAAGGAAGGAAAAGGTAAGAAGTAAACTAATTTTGGAAAAAGATTTACTTACTTGATCTTTTCTTCCACTGATTGTTAAGTTGCTTATAGCCCAAGCAGCTTCTTTCTGAGTACCAAAATCACCCTAAAATACAATAATAATTGGCTGTACATCATTTAGAATCACAGAAAAGGGAGACTGGAAGGGACCTGGAGAAGTCACCTAGTCCATCCCCCCACAATGAGGCAGGACCCCAGGTTTACCTAGACCATTACTGACAGACATTTAAACTTGTTCTTAAAAACTTCCAAAGGTAAGGTGTACCTTCCAGGTTGTGCCCCCACTAGTTTAAGTTTAAAAAAAAAAAGGTGGGGGGAAGGAGAAGAAAAAAATCTTGTAAAGTGCTAGGACCTAGTGAGAGGAGATTGTTACCCCTGGCGCTACCTCCATAATTCTGCTCTTCTCTCCTGCTCACCCACCATAGCTATGTGCCCACTGCCCTACTTGCACAGCCTTCAGTTACAAGACAGAGGGAAACAGTTTAGACCCAGAGCAGAGAGCTGTAGAAGGGATGGGGAGAAGACAGACATAATTGTACCACTACCCCCTCCCACCCTATACCAGCAGCCTGTAACAAAAATAGCAATGAAGAGACATTATACTGTTAAATCTGATATGCCATATTGTTTTAGAAGCTATAATTCAGAGTTTGGTTTCAGTGAGCTTTTAAGCATACTCAGTCCATTTATTAATTTTACCAGAAATACTGGATTTAATAGAAAATTATGCTTCCTTAATGGGATTTTGTTCTCAGGATGTACAATGTATTGGTAGCAACTATAAGTTACAAATCTGTGCTCGTAAGTCTACATGCTACTAGTAAGAGACTCATGATGATCTTTTCACTCCTTATTCCTCCCACTTGCGACTTTGTCCTCCTATGCTATAACCACTTGGCCTCCATTCACCAAGAGATTAATCCCCTTAGACTCTTGCCATTGAGAGACTAGAAATAAATTAGGAAAAGTAAAAACAAATGCAAGACAAGAACTGACCCTGCACTGGGCATTCCATACTCATACCCAACTAGCATTTTTAACTCTTAGTATTATAGCACTCTTTCCTCCAGCAATTAGAAACTGATGTAGTGATGGGACATGAAAGCATCATGGAATGCTTGCTAATAGCTGCTCTGATTTCCCCCCACCACAGACAGGGGAAAGCACATATATGTGGAGTTCCATACCTACAGCCAGAAGAGCTGCTAGCAGACAACTACCACAAACACATCATTATTTCTATTATAGACATCTACACTTGTTAAATTAGTAGTAAAGATTTAAAATGGGACTTCAATTGTTCTGTGGTCTAGGACTCCAGGACATGATTAATTTGGGATTACTCTGCTGGGAGTAGGTACATACGACAATCTAAGCAACTGGAGACAATTAGATTTGCAAATGCCATCACTGAAGAATTCCTTATAATGCTTCCAAATAAAGGAAAAAAGGCAGAAGAAAAATCAAGATTAAATAGAATGCCTGAAAGTATTCAACTAAAAATATTACAATAACTCTTGACTCTCATGAAGTCTGCTGAAATCCTCAGTATGGGCTCATTCTCACCTCTTCCTTCTACAAGGAAGCGTAGAACTTTGCCACAATGACTTCTGAATGGCTGTAATTACTTTATTAAAAATTAATTCAATGAGATTTACAGTAGTAAGAAGATATTTCTCAAAAGGTCATTTCCCTAAACTATGGATTAGACATTTCAACAACATATGAAGGGAAATTTGGACCTGCATTAAATATTATGCTTTAACTAGTGATATATGCAAATTTGCTTTTACTCTGAGCTCAATCCAATTAAAACAGATTTACAATAAAGTCTACAGGTAATTATAATCAGAAATTCAATAACAGGCCTCCTTTTTCATCTTCCCAACAGTACATAATTAATTAAGTATGTGTTATCCAACCTTATCTAAAAGGTGTATTATCATTGGAACAAGGTTAGCATCTATCACCGCCTGAACTTGCTGCTGGTTTCCTGCAGTGATGTTAGATAGGAACCATACAGCTTCCTGCAGGAAGAAAAAAGATAAGCTTTAAAAAACAGAAATATTTTCATTTCAGAAAGATTTAATGCATTTACAAATCTAATAAATACATTAGTTCTGAAGTTTAAAACAGAAGCCAATCATCAATACAATTAGAGACTTTAAATAGTGAAGTTCTATATATAGCTGCATTAAATAGCTCAATAACCCAACTAAAGAATCAGGGGCAACGTCTGTTATTAGATTGACTTGAGGGTAATGTTTACAATGGGAGGCTAAACCAGGATTAGTGCCATCTTCTCTAAACCTGTTCATCAATTGGCACTTCCCTCCCTAGAAATATATCACAAACCCAGAGAACTCTCACAGTTCATTCCATATCCTGTAAACCCATTGATAAACGCATTATTTTCAGTGGAAAACTCCAAAGAAGGCTATACATCAACATCATTCAACAGTGAGAGAGGCATTAAATTTGTCGACAGTGACAAAGGCACTGTTCCTCCTTGTCCTTGTCCTGAAGTAAGCATAAAATGTGTATTCACTGATTTAAACACATTTTTAAGATTAAAGCCCTCTAGTATTTGCATACCACTACCAGGGAGATAAAACTAAATATTTTTTTTTGCCCAAAGAAAATGGAAAAAAACCTCAAATCTCAGCTTGGGTGAAGTTTCCCAAGGCTGATATCAATGCTAAAAGTTACTCAAGATCTATAACAGATCTCCGTGCATGATAAACTGTTACAAATTGATAAGTGAAAAATCAAGGCAGGTTCTACAAGCATTCTACAACTGCAAACTTTGATAAAATTTAACGTAGGCAGGTCAACATTAATTAAAAAATACTACAAGATTCTCATTGATCTTGCACGATTTTTCAACTGTTAGGCAAGTTGCAAACTTGGGTCCAAAATGCACACGGTGGAAAGGTGATTATGCTTCTACTTCCACTGAAGTCAGCAGAAGTTTGTTGTTGTCTTTAACATGAGCAAGAACAGGCTCACATACAGATGCAGACATTTCACTTCATAAACAGTGATTTTACTTTACTTAAGTATGTACATTATAAATATGTTTACAGGAAAGATAGAAAATTCAAGAATGCCACCACCCAAGCCAACTGAGGTATTAATTACAAAGCTTAGTGCCTAATGTGATATAGTTAGTTATGTTGCACACTGCTCCACAGAACCCTCCATAAGAAAGAAGATTCCAGTCAAAAGAGATACAATATAGGCTCAAATGTTCAAGAGTCCACATACAGTTTTCAATATCAAACCCTCAACCTTCATGTACCCAAGTTGGGACACAAAGGCATATGAAGCTTTAAGATTTAAGCCACTTTAAGACACCCAAAGTTAGAATGCTTTGCCAAGTTTATTCAAGATAATCTATTAGTTGAGCACAAGCAATAATTTTGTAGGTAAATCATTAAACTGAGGGCTGCCATCATTATGGTTAATTAGATAACTGGACTACCCATCAATCTATACCAAGGGTTACTTTATTTAAACCCTTCATTTCCACTCATGTCTTGGTACTACAATGTCACTGGAAGCTGCTTATTCAATTTAAGTGCATGAAACAGAAAATCTGCAAGTCACATTTACACACCTAACGTTCTGCTGAACTCTTGGATCAGATTACAGGATCATTTATGTCAATGAATCTGCTAGAGATTTTTAGTATGTCTAGATTCACTTGGTGAGCTTATTTTGGGTTCTAATCACAGACAAGATGTTGTGAAAAAAAAACCCTCACCTAAATTTGAACATGCCTCAGATGCACTCCGAAATCAGCACTATCAGTGCCCCCATGTTGTAGCCCCTGTACATTCTCTCAAAACATAATTTACACTTTTGAATTATAAATTAAGCGTTAAATTAGAACGTTCCATCACACACACCATTCAAACAGAATTTTACCTCTATTTCATCATTTTCAAGAGTCAGTTTAATCAACTGTATTTCAAGTCTGTGTGTTATTTGCATTAACACACAAAACAGTAATAAAGTGTTTGTTTTTAATGTAAGCACAGAAGATCATTCATTTAATAGGTAAACAAGCATAATGCTTACAGACAGGGATGACATGGTATTTACCGGAATGGTTTTTACTAGGTAAAACCATGATTTTACCACTACTGGAAAAACCAGTTAGTCCCTGTTTAAGGCATTTTCCATTTTAAAAACTGTTTCATTAAAGAACACAACACTACAACTAGTTTTAGTTACATATTGAAATTATGCTTACATAAGGCAGTAGATAAATTTAGGGTTATACAAATAGATTAAATTGCAGTGGGAATAATGCTAACACGCAATTATATTACTGAACACTGGAATATTTGTATACATTTTGTTTTAGTATTTTCTCAAAGAAGTTATACATGTCATAACTCATTTCAGTTTACAATATTGTATGAATGAAAGTAAAAGCATTTGATTATGTGAAAATGACAATAATACAGGGAAATACAATAATACTGTAGGATTGAAGCATTAACCAATCAGAACCATTCAGAGTTGCAAACTGCCAGTCCAGGTCCATTTGGTGATGCGACATTCTGTAGCAAAGACCCACTTTGATGCAGTGGACAGACCACCCCTATTCCTCAGTTTTGAACAACGTATCCAGTTTTAAAAGATTTATTCTATGCTTGCTGGGCACTGATGCAATTATTTTTCCAACTTTAAACCAATATTTACCAGTGCCATGTCTAAACTAATTTTTCCTGGGAAACTACCAACTCTGTCACACAAAATACAGCTCGAATGTCATACAAGCTCAAGAATCCACTGCTACGATTTTATATTGATGAATACTGGTTGATAGGATATTCTGGAATGCCCTGATATTGATAAAGTTATTACGAAGAATTACTATATTTGGTAAGTATATGTAGGTCATCCCTCAGATACTTTTAGGCTATGTCTTCACTGATGGTGGCAAATTTGCTGCTGTCAGATTTATTTCTCTATATTGACTGAACAGTCAGTGAAGATCTGCTCAGTCAATCCAGAAATCAACATATTAAGACCACCTTCTCAAGTGGCATAGGCGCTGCATTGACGGGAACATGGTTCCTGTCGACACAGCGCTGTGAAAACGGCGCACTGAACAGAAGTGGAGAAGTCAAAGGGAGTTACGCACGTTTTTTGCCTAGCTTGTGTAACTCCCATTGACTGCTGCCGAATCTTGGAGGTAAGTGTAGACAGGGCCTTAGGATACTAAACTGCTTACTTAATTTAAAGAAGCGAAGGAAAATAGCAAAATTAAGGCTCAGTAAGCAAGAAACTGGTATTGCAACAAAAAGACATCAGGTTATAGAAATTGGGGAAAACAGGGTTGTATTGACATTTGGTCAATGATATTTACAATAGAGAGCAAATAATTATCTATTCCTATGGGTAAATTTCACACCCAAAACCTATTTACATACCTTATTAATTTTTTCTTTGGGATGTGTCAGAAGTGCTGGGAAGTGTGAAAGAGCTTCACAGTTCAGAACGACTTGTGTCTGTTCATCAGTACCAGTAACAATATTGCCTACAGCTCTGAGTGCGGCAGTCTGAAACAACACACTGTATTTAAAGACTTGAACATTTAGGAAAAAAACAATATTATGTGTAAGTTAAGCATGAAAACAGTCAAAGCAAATTAGTCCTTCATTCAAATGTTACCACAGAGTAGATAACTGACATTTTGATAACCTAAATATTTTACAAGTAAAGGTTTGCTGATAAACCTTTAGTTAAATCATCCAAGTGATAACAATTTAAAAAAGCAAGTCACTTCATGCTATATATTCTGACATAAATTAAGATACTGCTATCTAAACTTACTTGCACTTTAACTTCTTGGTGGCTGAGAAGGGGAACCAAATGAGGGACTATTCCAGAGTCTATCACCATCTGGATCTGTTCATTGCCAGCATCCGTTAGGTAGGAGAGGGCCCAGACTGTATCTACCAATATCTAACATTAAAAAAAATATACGTGTCAAACCCATAAGAAGAGAAAGGTCTAAATAAGACATGCCAACACCTATGTTATAAGGATATTATATTTAAAGTTAAGTTTTTTGTTCAAGACTTACTTACAGTTAAAGCCCATTTAAATGTTTCTAGTTTTGTAATTCTCTCAAGGTAAGAGTTTTCACATTGAGAGGATTTTGTCTTTTCACATCTTATAAATACAAAGAAAGTAGTCTGCTGTTGGAAATATTCACTTGAAAAAGTCTAAAATGCAGCCACTTCGTAATTTGTTCCATCTGCCCTTGTCTGCTGCCTTCCTGGTAGCTAGAACATAGGGTCAAATTATATTTTGTCCTAATTAAGGATATAATGGTCAAAATCTGAGGATTCAATCATGTCTATCCTCCTGAGAATCTTTTAATTAAAAGGGATATCAGAAATCTACATAAAAAATTAAAGATTGATTTTTGAAGTGACAACACTTCAGGGAACACAGAACAGACAGCTTCAAAATGATGGCTCTCATTTCACAGGCAACTAACTACTCTCATTCACAAAGCAGAGTTTCTCCACAGAATTTTAAGAGTTTGAGGAACTAAATGGAAACTAGATGCAATAGCATTGCAGGCTAAAATAACACTTGCATATTTAGTAGCACATCTGAACTGCATAAAAAGTATTAATACAGCTTGCATTTCCTAGCATATATAAACTTACACTGGAAGCAGTTGATCTGAAAAGAGCAGACTTTAGAAGTTCAGATGCATGATTATAGAAATCTAAGCAATTCTCAGAGAATTAAGAGATTCAGCATCATTTCAGCTGCTACAACTGTAAATGAACTGATCTGTAGGTAGAGAAGTTTCAGGAAACTCCACATGAGTTTTTAGTCACAAGAGAGGCCTTGTCTACATAGGACAGGTATATCAGAATAAGTTAAGGTATGAATTTAAACTGGTATAGTTACAGAAACTGGTTTAAAACTGGTATAGTTATAGAAACAGATCCTAACACCAGAGCTATGCTGACTTTTGTCAAGGTATATAAATACAAACATTAAGTATTTAGGACACTATTCAATACATTTTTGGACATCCTTTAAAAGCAAACACCTGATGCCAGTGAAAGCTATAGTACAAGTATTCAAACAAAACAGAATTAGTCTGAACAAAGAATGAAGTAGTAACTGATTAGTAATATAACTGCACAAGAAAAACCATTCGACATTACTAAATAAGCCTACTTTATCCCTGATGTAAGCCCACTAGACTTCTAATTGTAGTGAACATCAATGATCAGGCTGGCCCAATATGTATTTTGATCATCAGCAATATGCATAAGTTTCACTCGATGTAGCCTATTTTAAACATGAAGCCAAATGTTGATGCATTCATCTTGTAAGACATTTTACATCTATTTAACAAGTCTTATTCTAATACTTTTTAAGAGTAATTTGTCTGTAACTGGAAATAGTACGAATTGCTACTCCTCTCCATTTGCTCTTCCACTTTCTTATAAAGACAACTAAAATCACAAAAACACTTCAGATACTTATTTTATTGTTCCTTGTATGTAATGCTTGATTTTACCTATAATTTATGAAGGGCCAAAATCACAGTCACTGACATAGTGAACATAGAGGGGCAAAAGCGACTCTGGTTACTGTTACAACGAAGCATTTTTCATTAAGTCGCCCTACTACTTCATTAGCTAGTGAGACAGGGACATTTATGGATAGATTTAGCTGGAAATTTTCAAACAAAATTTTAGTTAGTTGGAAAATGTCAATTTGCTGGACTGAAATTTTTCACCAAGTCTACCACAGATTTGAAGAATTTTTTGCTCAAACCCAGATAGCTTTTCACTGGAAGCTTGTTGATGTTCCAGGGTATACATCTCCACATCAGGGAGCCTGCAAGTCCCAGAGCCTGGTTGAAAGCTGAGGCCGCTAAGTTTCCTATTCTGCAGAGAATAGCCTGCCAGCTTCCATGGCCCCAGCTGAAGCTAGCACTCTCTCTGTTCTGCAGCAGTCTCACCAACCACACTGCTCCAGGGCCAGATGCAGCACTTCTAGGGTCCACAGCTCCAGGACAGCCTCACCTTGCCAAGACTTCCAGGCTCCCTACTGTAGAACAAGGGGTGTGGAAACTGTGGGACATTCGACTAGAGCTAGCTTTCTGCTTCAGAGCCAGGAGGTCCTAAGATGGGCTGGGCTCTCAAGATCCGGGGCTCCAGGGCAGACCTGTATATGGAGTGTCCCGGGAGTTTGGGAAACCCTGGCATCCCTGACCCCAGAGCCACAGATCTTGACAGTCCCAGCAGATGCTGAGTGCTCCGATCTTGGGAATCTATTCTAGGATCACCATGCAGTGGTAGATCTGAAATACTTTGTTTCAGGTTCCTTGTTTTGGAAAGAAAATCTGAAACATTTCCGTTCTGGTTCAATCCAAACGGATTTTTTTTCTTATGATTTTTCAGTTTGGCCACCAAACTGAAAATATCAATTATTCAGTCATCTGTATTTATGGACAAATAAAGTAAGTCTTCAATATAGAGTCCTTAGACTGACCTACCCACAAGATGTGTAACTTGTTAACGAGATCTGCATGCATGCACCAAACACTAGACCCTAAAACAAATGAGTTTGCAAGAGCAGACTCTAGATACATCTTTTATTCTCGAATTACTTTTTGTAATTACTAATGACTAGTGCCTATAATCAATGATTATAATATATTCACTCAGCCCGTTTTATCTATTTATGAATGTTTGCAGAAATACATGAAAGACACAGATGTCAGGTACATGGGCATGACTAAATGATATTTAAGTAATATATTACTAGAAGTAACATACAGTTATACCTAGTCACAAAATAATTGGTGGAAAATGTTTTTACTCACATTTACGTCTGTGTGGTGAATTAAAACACAGAGGGCTGGAAGGATCTGGGGGAGAGAGTGTTAATATTAAACAGCAATATTCAAGACATTCAACAGTTCAACTCAAGTTAGATTTAATTCAATTTATAAATGAACAATTCATTTCACCTCCTGAATAGTTTCCATTGGCGGAGGTGGGTCTTTGTGACGACATAAGTTGACCATGACCCAAGTAACATTCCTTAAGAAAGTTATGGGAATAGATGGACTGATGAAGGACAGCAGGGGTTTCACCACTCCAAGACTAATAACATAATCTCGACACTGGGGTCCATCACCTGTGTAAAAATTAAGTTGTTTTATGAAGGTAAAAGCTATTTACAAGAGATGGTGCTGCAGAACCACATTCCAATGTTAAATAAGCATGGGCACCTAATTGTTACATGACCCAAAGGCTAGTCTTCCAATTTCCAAGCACAATTTGTGCATGCACAGAGGCTAGGCCTCAGCTCAGCTGTAAATCTGGTCCGAGGGGTATACCATTGGTTTCCACATACCTCCAAAAGGAGAACATCTCAGAACAGACCATTTCCCCAATACCCACTGTTTGGCATTACTAAATTGTTCAGCAATTTCAGAAGAAGGTAATCAAGGAACTACGAATAACTTTTCTGCATTGCTAAAATCAGTATGTATTATTAAAGAATAGTACATACAACGTTCAGTATCCTGGCAAGTGACAAAGCCACCTTTTCAGCATATCTTCATTTTTGTAAGTTTAAACCCTTCTATATTAAAGTCTACATAAAGCTGTAAGTCTTTGGATGTATATACAACAGATACCATTAGTCAAAATGTGATGTTACCAACAACTGACTGGAAAAGAAACCTCATTCAACATGTAGTAAATAACTGCTCTCCTTTTTGATTCACATCACATTAAATATACTTTGTGCTAGCAAAAAGTGATTTGCTGAATTCTGAAGAGGTAATAATTATTAAAAACACATGAAAAAGATAAAGACAGATAAGCTAAAAAACAGACTAGCACAGCTATCCCTCTGGAACTCATGAAAAAGACAGCAATTAACCATGAGGACAGCCGATAGCTCAAGGTATAATGAAGACCCATTAATCAGAACAGGTTACTGATCCATACCAAATGCTTTATGAACAAGTTCCATACTGCTTGAATCTGAATAGAACATTTTCAGTTTACTATGATATCCCCCCAGTTTGATTTGTACTGCACCTACCTAGATACTTATATGGTCCTCAGCACTGTAATATTCAAGTTGTATTGTTAACAGGGAAATAAGATTACTTCCAGGTCCAAATATCATAAGAATGTTCTTAGCAAAACGAGAATAAAAAGTTGTTTTTCTTTTTAAACTTTGCTTATTCTCATGAACTAAGCAATAGCCAAACCCACTACATTTCAGTAATTTAAGACACGGCGGGGCTGACATTTTTAGACTACACTCACCACTATGGTATCTGAGTATCTCAGTGATATATCACTTATAAGAATAATCAAGAAGAGACAAAAGAAAATTTAAGGTTATCCAAAAGCTTGGCCAGAAAGACTGAACTTGTGAAAGCTTTGGTGACTGAAATGTAAACTCTGATGGAGTTCCAGAACCTTTATAATGAAAGGCAACTTAAAAAGAGTTTTCATTGTAACATTATGCATGTGATTTGTTTACCAGACATTCTTTCCTTTTCTTGTACTTGGACTGAAAGATGATTTGTTAGAAGAATGGCAATAGACAAAGCAGAAAGAAGTTAAGCACAGGGCATTTTGAAGGAAATGAACTCTATGTATTTGAGCCAGTCCCACTGCTCTTGTAGGCGAGCAATGTCTAATTTTTCAAGAATAACAGAATCTAAACTAGTTTATTAATTTGATTTCAAAAGGAACTTTTGAATTTTTATATTAAACAGTAACACAAACCTATGATATTGCCTAAAGCCCATACTGCTTGCTCACACACATTTTGATGGGGTGAATGTAGCAGCCTCAGAAAAAGTGGCACAGCATCTGAAAAATAAAGCATTCTGTTACTTTAAAAGTCTTAGTTCCAACATGATGTGCTCATTTTATAGTTACCACTTAAGTTAAAAACTGGCATTCCATTACCCCATGATATGAAGATTTTCTCCAGCTGTGTGTTTATTCTGGTTAATGAGACTTCACTCTTTTTCCAGATGACGTTCAAGTATAAACATAGATCATAATACAACTTTTCCTTTCATACCATTCTTTTATAGAAAGACTTGGACTTCAGACCAATATAAGAGCAAAAGATTTAAGGTAGTTATTTTTATATAACTCTGTATGACAAGCTTAAATTGTAATTAATTATCTTAATAATGGTTCATGTTAAAATTCCATATTTAGTTATCTTAATGGTCATTGAATTTCAGTATTAAAGTTGAACTATTTTATCTTTGTAGTTCTCTAAAGCGTTCCAAAATAGGATTTCAACAGTTTGAGATCAACCCAACTCGCACATTTAATTTAAAAAAAATCACTAGATGTCGTTAAGTAGTTACATATTTTCTGCATTTTCATCACTCGTTATTAACCGAAGTTTTATTCAGCATCTTCAATGAGCAAGATCTTGAAAATTTTTATCAAAAGTATTTATATAGCAACAGAAGCTGTCTGTTATATATCCTGTCTTCTCTTCCTGCCTCTTGAAAGTTTTAGATAAAAAGGGACTATCCAACTGAATACCATAAAAGAAATTCTGATGTTTCAAATACTGTCAATCAATGACTTGCAAAAAGAGAAGACCGATCTGTTTAAACAAAAATTGCTCATTAAGAATAAGGTCTGGCCTACACCAGTGTTTTGTTGAAAAAAGTCAGCTTTGACAGTTTTGTCGAAAAGAGTCAGTACACTAGGGATGTAAAAATTTGTTTAATTAAGAATCCCTTTAAATGTTCTAAAAATAGAATGTTTAAACAGTTGAATGCAGGGCGAGAGCCATGCTGGGCTCAGTTCCTCACTGCCAAGTGACAGCTGCCTAGCTGTGGCTCCCCACCCACTGTGCGTGCAAAGTCATAGCTGGGCAGCTCTCGCTGGTGCAGGGAGCTGAGCCAAGCCCTGCTGCCCTCGCTCATACGGGGGAGGGGGGGCCCACGACGACGACGACAACAACAACAACAACAACAACAACAGAGCCTAGCTTAGCTGCTGCTCCCCTTCCCCCCAGTTTAAAACGTTTAAACAGCTGATTACCGTTTAAACCTTGAGGCTTTTACATCCCTAGTGTAAATACTGCAATCATCTCTCTGCTGACAAAAGTGGCCTGTTTTTTCAACAAAACGAAATCACTGGACAAGAGACATAGGGCTTTTGTTGGCACAGTTAGAGCAACAGTGTCAGTGTAGACACTGCATCCCCTTTCATCTGTGGTGGGGCTGTCATTCTGGTGAAACTGATAAGAAAGCGAAGCCTGGGCTGCTGCAGGCCCAGGCAGCTAGTTCCTGGTCCCAGCTGGGAGCAGGCTGAGAAGCCCAGGCTGCTGTAAGTCTGCACAGCTGGTTCCTGGTCAGAACTGGAATGGGCAGCCATGTCAATTTCATGCTCAGCCATGTAACTGACAAGGCTGCCCCTGCTGGGAGCAAGTGGAGAAGCTCTCTGACTTCCGGCCCCAAGAGTGGAAACCAACAGCCCAGACATCTCACGCTGCTCCCAGCAGGGACCAGTAACTCACCACCCTTGCTTGCAGCAGCCCTGGCTTCTTGCCCTGCTCCCAATCTGGGAGTGGGGCGAGAAGCCAGGGCTGCTGGTCTCCACTCTCTGTTGGGAGCCAGGGCCAGAATTCCAGGAGATTCTTCTCTGGCTCCCAGATGGGGCAGTCTTGTCAGTTACACAGCTGAACCTTGAAATTGACATGGCTTCCTCCAGCTCCCAGAAGGGACCGGGAGAGCAGCCCACCAAGAGCCTTTGGGCTTCCAGCAGGGAGCTGAGAGATGGGGCTTTCAGCTCTCCACACTGCCCCATAGGTCGGTGGAAGCTCTCCTGGTGAGGCACTCCACCAACCCAAGGAGTGCAGCGTGGACATCAGTCACTGCTGTAATTACAGTGGTAGCTGTAACTTGACATATGTTATGTTGGCTATTCTTAGTGTAGACAAGGCCTAAGACATTTACATCTCTGTCTGATCTGGGAACATTAGGAGCAGGAGCTGGTTCCTAAGCAGAGTCACTGCTGAGCCAACATTTAACATTGTGATATTATCTGGAAGGTGCTGTTAGCTTTTGGAGTATAAACGTAAGAGTTAAGACACTTGTGCAACACCTCCTGAAGATGCCTGATTGGGAAGGACTCGTCATTAACTTTGAAGGCTTTGTTTACTTTAATTACTTGGCCCCCAATTCACTGAATGTAGGATTTTAATGAATTTACATTAGTTTTGGGGGGATAGGAGAAGGTTTAAATTTATACTTTGATTTTAGAGTCAAATTGTTAGTTTTCTAAGCAGACACAACACTGTACCTCCTGATGCACAATAAGGGGTCAAATATCAATTTAGTTCTTAAAATACGTTTATTAGCCCCTGACTTACTTTACGCAATATTAAACAACAGGATTGGCAATGCCAAGATATAATAAGGGAAAAAAATACCCCCAGTGGTTACAATGACTAGTAGTTTTGGAGAGATGCTAATGGGCTGTTTTCTTCATTCACAGAAGCCATTACAAGAGAGTAGCCATACTTCCATAAGTTTTGGGTATGGAATCCTCTAATGAAACTACATTAGGAACAATCTAAATACACCTAAATCCATCACTAGAAAAAAATCAGACCTGCCAGACTCAATCCTGGCTTTCGGTCCATTGAAAAGTTAATTTTATATCAGCTATATTAAAGCTTTTCTAATGTATCATTACATAACATAAAAAGCAGAGAAGCTAGATACCTCTGCAGTATTAGATTGCTGTAAGTATATCAGGGGGGAGAGTACAAATATTAGAGTAAAGCACCTGCTCTTTGAAAGCCCAATTCAACTCCTTTGAACTCAATAGGATCCTACATTGATTTCAGTGAACTTTGACAATGTCCCCAAGAGGAGGAGGATAATGAATTTTGTAACCAACTGCAATTTCACAGTACAGACTCATTCTCTGATCAGATACAAACTCTCCCAGATGAAGAACTGAAGACTAAGTGTATTAAGATTTGTGATCTTTACATTGGTTAAATCTATGAAATATTTGCCTTGGATTTGTTTAAGTAGTACTTTAAAGTTCGATATTCAGGATTAATCTATTATTTCTATGGACAGAGGTTTTACTGCTCTCCAGCATTTTCTCTTTTTGTTATCTCTTAGCTTCCCAGATCAAGAAGATGGCTCTAAATTTTACTCCAAAATTCATATTTAAAAAAGTTTAAATAAAAATCCATTTTAACTATGTATTTTAAAAACAAATACAACAGTGAACAGATTATGGTAATGTCAAATGCTCACAGACATATCACAATAAACAAGAGGCATTTTTCCTCATATCAAAAATAATGCAAATTAAAGATTAAATTAAAATTATCTTTGCCTGTGTCAATTTAGTCATCAAACTAACATGTCAATTTTATCACTCAAACCAGATTGTAGATTTTATGTACAGGACTTTCCCCACTGCAGTGGTTTTCAAAATTTTTAGGTTGTGTACCCCTTTCCAAATTATGTAGTCTACCGCATACCCCATCTAAGATGGGTCATAATATACCTATGAAAACAGGGGGAAAAAATCCGCAAGGGATAACACGATACATTGTCCGCAATAACAGGATTTTCCTTGCATACCCCCTGAAGAGAGCTGGCATACCCTTAAGGGCATGCATACCCCAGTTTAGAAGTCACTGCTCTATTGACTCAATTCTACATTTTGATTAAAGAGTTTAAAAAAAACCAAAACAACAAAATGCGGAGTTTTTAAAATGTGGGGTTTTCACACATTATATTTCTTAAGGGGAAAGATCCCCCTGCCCTTTCACACTGCTGGCAATACAATATGTCCAGCACTGACAGTGCATACTGCAGTATGTGGAAATCTGATCACATTATCTCTGGATTTTAATAATATTTAGGTACTTCTTGTTCTGTGTTTTAATTGTGTGGACTTTGTTTTTTTCTTGTCTGTTTATACATAAATCTTTTCCTTGTTTACACTAGAGAATCTAGGAGGAATAGGAAGTGAATTTGATTCAATTATAAAACTTGCTTGAACATGACAGTGAATCTATTATTCAAATCTCAATCAGCACAACTATTTTACTGGACAAATTAAACACTACAGAAGTTATACTGAGCCCTGCTCTCACAAGCTGATGTTCAAGTAGATTTAAAATTATGTAGGGCACAGAACCATAAAACAATTTTCTGCTTCATTTGACAACATGGGTTCTAATTTAAGTACAAAAATTACTTCCTAACTTCAGATTCCTGAACACATGGACACCATTTTATCTTCATTGTGGTTTTGGAAGTAAATTCCTTAGGAGGCACCCTCTTGAGTTGGACTTCACCTTTTCCCTTCCTCTTCACAATTAGGTTGAGAACTCGTTGGGGGTAGTTAAAAATAGTTTATGAAATCTGGAAAACCAGCAGTTATTAACTCTGCTAAAATAATATGAGTTCCCACAAGAGATTACTCACCATCAGAAACCCCAAATGAATTTAAAACCTGAGAAAATGAAGAACAAAAGCAGATGTGTGCTTCAACTGATGCTGCTTGCCAGAGAAGAGGTAGAACTTCTGGCAGGAGACTTCCTGGGCAGGTCCTTCAGCGATGTGCCTGTGATTGACAGTTCAGTTTCAACCATCCTGGCTATCACATGAAAGGACCAGCCCTATGTAGTGCGGATTGGTGAACACTTGAGAAAGGGAAATAGGGTTGTAGATGCTCTTTCAATCATCAATTGATCCTCATATTTTTGTAGAAATTACAGCGTGCAAGTGAAACGATTAACAAAAATGATCAACTTACTGGATTGAACTACGGCCTGTGTTTGTTCAGAGGTTCCAGATGCAATGTTTGTCAAAGCCCATGCAGCTTCAAACTGTAAAGAAGGACTACAAATAAAAATATAAAGTTAGAAAATGTTTTGTATTACAGTAAAACAACCTGAATCTAATACAGTACCTTAACACAGACACTTGCACAAATTGTTTGTCAAAGGATTTTTATGAAGTTTTCCCAAAACAATTAACTTTTTCCATCAGTACTTGCTTTTGAAGAAGTAACACACTCACTTGTCATCTCTTTCAAGACAGTGCACTAAAATAGGTAATATTCCAGATTTTATTAAGTCATCAATTGGTGGATTGCGATCACTGGAAAGAAGCTTCCTGTTTAGGAACAAAGAAGAAAATATGAAATTTGCAGACAAATCCCCTAAGGTCAAACAGGGCTTTTTAAAATTTGAGTGATTTTAACATAGCCAAAAAATTGGCTAAAGTAGTAGCTAAGTACGCAATCTCATTGCCTCTTCTATTACTACTCTAAAGAGTATGACTGTTGAGTTGAACAACAACAACTGTTTTGTTCTCATGGTAAACCCATGACAGGGGTGAGACGGCCATCCACATATCCCTCTCCTGCATTATCTTCCCAGCTGGAGCAGAAGATACATACGCAAGGTGCTTTGCTAGGACTGTAAGGGACATGCTTTCTTCTGTCTTCCTCTCTAAGGAGTCAGTGTGGGGGGATATGAAATACATGTGCTGCCAGGAAGGAGGGAATAGAAATCCACTTGAACTTTAACTCCTTCAACCACTCTTTTCAACATCCATGAGGTGAGTGAAGGTCTGTAGGGAGCCCAAATGGGACTGCTTCAGAAGAACAAAGTTGGGGGAAGATCAGGAGCACACTCCTTTCCTAAAGCCCCAGCATACATCGAACTGTATCCTTAGAGGGGAACATGCTTGAAAAGAAAGTAGCTGTAACTGACTGCTGTGCTTCCAGTCCTGAACACTACCAGCACCCACTGCCTTAAATTGGCAGGTAAAGCAGAGTCTACATAGTGACAATATCTTAATGTAAACCTGGTTAAGGGGCTTTGAATACTTAAAGATGGTTTAATCTTTAAGACTGTTAAATGTGTGTGAGACTGTTACTGCAGATGTAAACATTTACATTGCCAAATGAGCAGAAAAGCTTCCTTTTTTAGGAGAAATGTAAATGGTCAGAACAGGTATTAAGTTTTAGGATGAATTACAATACATACCCCTAATTCCTACCCCTCATCCCCAATATTCACTCTGTTCAATGGCACAACACAGCACAGTATAGGTTTACTTAAAAACTGCAACAAATTTGTTTGCTGTCCTCTCAGGCAGCTAATGGCCCTGGATCCAAAAATCAGTCAACTCCAGTTATTTGTAATTGCTTTTGTTCAAACAACACACTGTCCTTACCATGTGTTCTAGTCATGTGTTTTGGGAAATTACAAGTGGATCACAGCCTTCCTTCCCCTCAAGTTTCAGATGCTGTTTAAGGTGGCAGAGCAGTGTAAGAGAAACAACTAAGTAGCTTCCACACCTTATTTTAACAGTAAATGGACCTCTGCTTGTAGGTCTTGTCTACATGCAAAAGTTGTGCTATATTAAATTAAAATTGTTTCTAAGCCAATTTAATCAATGCAAAAGGCCATGTGGACTTTCTTATTTCTATTTAAACCAGTCGTGTTTGTTTACTTTAAATAAATTCCTAATTTGGTTTAAACTGAAATATGTGTGTCCATACAGCTTGCACTAGTTTAACTAAACAGGTTATATATATATATATATATATATAACACTAAGGCTATGTCTTCACTGACAGCAGCAATCGACTTCTCTGGATCAACTGAGCCATCAGTGAAGACCCACTCAATCAATCCAGAAATCGACGAATTAAGACCACCTCCTCAAGTGGCACAGTGCATGGAAGACGGAGCGCAGAACAGAAGCACAGAAGTTGACAGGAGTTATGCAAGTTTTTTGCGTAGTTTGCGTAATGTCGGTCAACTGCTGCCAAATTTCCGACCTAAGTGTAGACAGGGCCTAAGTTAAACTGGTGCAACTTTCTCATGTAGACAAGCACTTAGAAGTCACTGTTAACAGGTTCAAAGATATCATTAACTTAAAAGTGTTTTCAGATATTTGTCAATTAGCCTAACTTGTCAGAAATCTGATTGTCTTTTGTAATGATTTAAATTCCTTATGAATGAAGATCCTCTCCACCTTAGACAACTTACTTAAAGTGAAACTATGTCCATTGACTATTTATACATATGTAATCAGTAATTAGAATCTTTACACAACTGCATTTACTAAAATCCTAGAGTTCACATGAATATTTAAGAGAATTCAACCATAATATCTACATTATGTTAGCTTGGTTTTATACACAAAGTTTACACACAGGATGTTTAATTGTAGCACTAATATTTGGTGAATTTGATCAAAAGAGGACATCGCCATTCTCTCTACTAAAGCAGTGGTTCTCAACCTTTCCAGACTGTTATACCCCTTTCAGGAGTCTGATTTGTCTTGTGTACCTCAAGTTTCACCTCACTTAAAAGCTATTTGCTTACAAACATCAAACAAAAATACAAAAGTGGCACAGCACACTTACTGGAAGATTGCTTATTTTTCATTTTTAACATATAATTATAAAATAAATCAATTGGAATATAAATATTGTACTTACATTTCAGTGTATCATACAGAACAGTATAAACAAGTCATTTATAAAATTTTAGTTTTTATTGACTTCAGTAGTGTTTTTTATATAGCCTACTGTAAAACTAGGAAGACCCCAGAAAACCTTTGCGTATCCCTGGTTGAGAAACACTGTACTAGAGCAAGGTTGGTCAAACTCTTTGACCCTCTGAGCAACCCAACAATCTTAGCCCAGGAAACACCAGGGCTAAGGGCTTCAGCCTTCGGCACGTCGGGAAGATAATGTGAAGGGCTCCTGAAGCCACACTTAGACCACCCCTGTACTAGAGCAAGAATTCATGATTTTCTTAATTCAGAATCACTAAACTGCATGGGTAGAAACTGTAAAGTTGAATAAACTGCACTCTTACCTTGCAGCCTGCACTGCACTTAACTGGATACCCTGGTTATCACTTGAAGCATTCTACAATAAAAATCAATAATTTAGAATTCAGCCATTTAATATTTGTCATGAAGCAAAAAAAGTTCAAAGAAAAATAAATATGTTTACCTGAACTATTGCCTCCAATGAGGTGTTTTGCTGAGGGAGGGGAGAAAACTGTTAGATATGTCTTTTTTTGAAAAAGTTTAAAAAATAAACTTTATACCACGTTAATTCTTACCACTCTGAAGTCTCCATCTATATCTGAATCTTCACAGATATCTTCATGGGGTACATTTCTTCTCTTTAACAGGTGTTCATCTCTCTTGTTCTTTAAAGAAAATTAAATTAGCTGTGTTTTGCAGCTTGATTTGGTTTTTTTGTGCCAAAGCAGAGATCACTTACTTTTACCCACATCTAAAAGAAAGCTCTCTTATTGGTACTATTAACGCTCAGACATTCAAGCCAGGCATGGAAGTATGTGACCAAGAAGAGTGCTCACCATTTATACCTTTATGAGGAATAGGATGGCCGTCTCTTTATATACAGCTGTAGCAATAGATTTTAATATGTGACATGATGACCCAATATATACCTACTTACAACTCATTTGTTCATAACTGTCACTTAAACATTTTAAAATTAATTTCCATGCATAAGTCTTTTCAAGTGGAGTACTAATTTGCCAAGCTTTGTTTTTTCAGCAGTTGAATCAGTATTTTCAGGCACGAGCCCCATGATGTTTCGTAGTTTACTCTTTTCATATTTTGCAATACCAGACTACTGGTCTTTTTGCTCAGAAATCTGAACAGCATTTCTACAAAGATTTTGATGCTAGGAGGGAAATCTTCATGTTCTCATTCCGTGAGAGAACAAAATGTGTAAAGTTTGGAACAAAACAAAAATAGTGTTCGTTTTAGTATAATTGTAAACAAAGCAAAAGCTGGGTGTAGAAGGTAAAACTCTGTATGTTTACAGTGAGGGTGTATAAACCATCAAAGCTCTGAAAAGAAAAATCTTAAGTCAAAATGTACCACTCTTAAGATTAATAGAAAATTAAATGCAGTGAGTTTAGTGGTTTCAGTGTCATACTTTCCAAACATATTCCACTATCCCAGTGCTATGTAACCATTCTTTATTTTCCACAGCAGCTACTTTAAAAAAATTCAATGCATTTTTCACTGTTTCAAATCTTGTTATAATAAACCTTGCTCCTTTCCTAATTTTTCCTCCATCATGTACCAGCTTATTGTAGGGATGCTCATACTAGTTTTATTTTTTAATACCTGCCCACTTCAACAGGTCAATTTTGTTGCCATCCTTCTTTCCTCACCACATCCAGGTTCTAGGTTCCCTAACAGCTCTGAGAGATGGGTGTGACGCTTGCCAGCTCTATCCACTGGTCCCCTCCTCAACACTCGAGGCAAGCGGGAAGCCAAAATAGCGTACACAAATTTATATCACTAAAAGGTTAGAGATAGTGATATCTATAAGCCCCAACCAACCTCTCTCCCATGGTGATTTTATTTTGCGAAACTGGCAACAATATATGTTGAAGTATTACAGCGATTAACCCTTGCTTCTCAGTATTAGGACTATAGCTGACTGCTAATTTAATGTCAGGAAGATCTTTCCTCGCTATAGATAAGTATGGACATCTCAGGATTTTTTTGTCCTCCCCCAAGCACGTAGTAGGCTTGGCTTGATTATCAATTTGCAAGTGATAATGAAAAGCTAATATCCTCGGTAAGTTACAAGTAAAAAAAGTCCATTGTCATTCTTGGGCATTATTAGGACCAAAGCTTATCCAAGTCCAAAGTATAAGAGAAGGAGTATGAGGACAGGATCCATCCACAGTGACTATCAATAGAGGATGGTTTCAGCAACAGAGATTGAAGTACTCCTTAAAGCCCAAATTCTTTAGGGGGAAGAAGCCAAAATTCTTTACTTTACCTATCTGGCTGAAAACCAGTAGATGGGATGGGGCTAATGAGAACAGTGCAGTGATTAAGCTTATTAGGGACAGGAAGCAAATAAAGGGTAATGCAGGGACTGGTTATCGGTGAGGCAACATCAACAGGAATGTTTAGAGTTAAAGATCTTTGTGTAACTAGTTTAAATTAAGTTGCAGTCATTCATTTATCCATGGAAAACTGTGCATTTTTAGTTCCTGACTTGGTAGCATCAGCTTTGACGCCTCCCTCCACACCAAAAAAGTAAGTAAGAGTGTCTATACAGACTCTGAAAAGAGATAAATGAAGTTTCACAACCTCCTTTTAAATGGTCTATAAAAAAAGTATGCAGAGATTGTTTTTGCCTCAGACATTAAAAGAAACTTCTGTAAATTCTACAGAAATACCTGAGATATATAGAAGTTATATTTTGTAGAAACGCTAATCCATTTTACCTTTCTTAACTCCACGACAACTTCATTTCGTTGTCTTCTCATAGTCTGAAAAGTTTAAGATAAAATAATTACAGCATACTTCCAATCTGAACCAAGCCATTGTGACTTAACGAGCAACAGCAGCTTTCTAAAAAAATTTATTTTTAGAAGACATTTTTAATAGAGACCAAGTAACTACTTTGGGATCATGAATATGGGATTTTATTTTGAAATATAAATAGATATACCTCTGTTTCTATTACTTAATACAACTACTAAATTATTGTTATATAATACACACTCACTCGCATACATTTCCTCAGCCTTACTGGTTCAAATGCAAACTAATAAAGAGACTATCCAACAACAGGTCAAGTACAACATGGAAACAAGGGAATAAATTATGTAGTGGGCGAAGTGAGGTGAATGAATTGTTTATACCAGAAAACATAACAATAAAAACCCATCCTAAATACATTACGTACCAATGAAGATTATAATAGTTTTGTACAGACGCTTTCAATTCATTTCACAATTTTCCAGATAGAATTGTATAGCCCTTTCTGGGTTTGGGTTTTCAAATATATTTATTTCAGTGTTAAACTAGAATATTTTAATACAACTAGTCTAATGTCAAGTTAAAGTAGTGAAAACTGGCGTACCACTTGAAATTATTCACCTGTACTCAGAGTCAGTTAAAGATGAACAGCAGTTCTTGAAACAAAAAGACTGATGTAAGAACAGGGAAGTAGCTCTATTTACATCAGAGGCTATATCTACACTACAAGCACTAGAGAGGCACAATATGGTGCTGCAATTACACCACTGTGGTGCTGTAGTGCAGACATTTGTTTCAGTGAGGGAAGAGGTTTTTCCATTACTGTAGTAAATCTACCCCCTTGAAAGGAGATAGTTGGGTCAACAGAAGAATTCTTCCATCCACCAAGCAATGTTTATGCTGGGACTTGGGTCAGCTTAATTACATCTCTCAGGACAGTAAACTTTTCATACCCCTGAGTGATGTAGCTAGGTTGACCTAAGTTTTATGGGTAGGCCAGGCCTGAGAAGGCTTAATTGCTGTGGTTGTGCCGCGAACACAGCGCCTGAGAACAATACTTATACAATTATTTATATAATTATAAATTGGTTGCTTAACACTTCTGTTATTTACCAACTGTATTAAATAACAGACATTTGAAAGTTTAAGTTGCAAACTAAATCACTGAAATGTCAGGAAATGCAAATGTTGAGGTTGTTTGGACAACTTTAACTACCCCCTTGTGCATATGCATTATGATGAAGTTTTAATTATAGTTTCAATGCTATAACTCAACACCTTGCACACACCTTGGATGATACACAGTGAATGAGACAATAAAAATACTACTTGACTTTCTATTGATCCATGCTTCACTCATTGTACATTGTCCAGCCTGTGCCTAAACCTACTGTTACTGATTCTACAGCAGTATAAATCCATCAATTCAGTGGATCTATTTCTAGTTCACATTGTGGAAATAGCACATACTTGATCCAAACTTAGCAATCTAAAGGACTGTTCTGGGTTGTTTATTATGTACACCTTTCCATACAGATACTACTATATCTGTAGAACATCTGCCTTGTCGAATACACGGCTGGCAAATGATCATATAATTAAAATACTAGCACACCAGAGGCAAAAGTTAAGGTTGTGCAGGCAACCTCAGCATTAGCTTTTTCTGACCTGAATGCTTCACTTTGCAACTTTAATGATTTATCAAGATTTTAGTAAACTAAAAATAGAGATGTTTTTAAAAGAAACAAATTCTGTAATATACATCTGTTGGACAGGGAATGTTGTGACCTATAGAATACACATTTAGCCGAGGCCAGGGCTCTAGAAGAACAGGTACAGCCTGAGCACACACAAAGCCTTCACAGGAGCCTATATCGTTCAATACGCATTCGTGTATTATGTCAGATTTTTCCAGATATTTGAAGAAAAATTCAAAAATCTTCACACACTTGTGCATAAATAGGAATAGGAGATTATTAAGAAGTTGGTTATTAAGGTACTGCACATGCATGAAGAACAATTTAAAATAAAGAGCATCAACAATACACCTAAGATTACTATAACAGAATGAGTAGAGAAAAATTATTTTCAGTTTGTTTACTGTATGCATTTAACAGTACTTTCTCTATAGTCAGTTTCACCACATTGCCTGATTAGTTTCCTGGTTTTTTGGATCTTTCACACAGACACAGAGGAAACACTTGAAAATAGAAAATGTGGTTGTAAAATGACAGACATTGTCAGGATGACCTAATGTTGTACCTGAAAATGTAATGTTGTACCTGAAAATACTTTTCTGAATTTTGACTTCAATTCAGGTTGACTGTCACTAACTATACTATTACATACCACTTTGATAAGATCTAGCAAAAATGAAAACACGTTTGTTTCTTTCCATAATGAAATCTCAAGCTGTTTCTTTAACAATTTGTTTCTACAGTGAATTCAGAAAGAAGATTCGAGAACTGCTTGAAATGAGAGAATTGACTAAAGAAAGGATGGTTGACTTGTTCATAAGAAGCTGAAATCTTCCAATCATAAGGAACAGCATGGAAAAAGGTTAAAGGAGAATGAAACTGCTAGGAGGAAGAGCAGAGAAAGATGCAACTGTAAAAGGAACTGCCAAAGCTTTGAAGACAAGGACTTGAAGTTTGAATGTAACACAGATACAAGTGATTATAGTTTGTTTACCTCTAAAAGTAATATGTTTCACTATAACCTAAAACTTTTTCCTAAGAGCTGGGTAAGATACATGACATGGGACATATCACCTGGGACTGCTACAGAATTTTTCCTTTTTGGACAGGCAGATGTATAAAACAACGGGGAAGAAAAAAAACTGATGCCTGACAAGACGAATATACCATTTTGGAGCCTATTTAACAAGAGACCAGGGAACTTTCCATCCTTGCTCTAGACTAGTGGTTTCAGGACAACAAAATCTCCTTATGATCTCATAAGGATAGCTAATAGATACAATTCTCTCAATGCCCATAATAAATTAGTTCCTACAAACTAATCAAAGCCGTGCTACATTTTAGGAAGATGGGTAACTTTACCCAGAGTTTAATAACGATACAATTTCAACCTAAGCTTACTGTCACCAACTTGGAGTAAGACCCAATATACAGTTTCAAGAAATACAGGGCTGTACACTGTAGGAGGAAAGAAAAGAAGAATTACTCCCACCATCAGGAGAGAGAAAGATAAAAGTCGTTTTTGGATCTAACCAGTTACTTCTTGAAAGACTCTCAGGTCTTGTCTATAGTCAGTCTGAAATAGTTTAATGTTATTGTGGACAATGGATTCTGTGATAACAGCACAAATGGTTCAAATTTTTCTATTACCTACTTTATTATTGTCCCTCAGTAAGCCACTGACTTTTCAAAATTTCCCACAAATCATCAATTCTGGAAACGGCCACAGGATAGGTACTTAGAGGGCAATGCAACTATGTTAGCGTATAGTGAGACAAAACTTCAGGGGTTCAAAACATGAATCAACAAAACTAGCATGGAGACACTGACCTGTTTGTGTTTAACTTGGTTCTATATCAATGGTTTAATCCTTTAGGGAAGACACAGCCTCAAAGTGGTATTAGTGAGACAAGACCCAAAGTCTGGTTTCAAGGCTCACAGAAGTACATCCAGAGGAAGTGCCAGTAATAGAATAGGATGGTATCTCCTCCATACTCACAATAAATGGAAAAGCAGCTCACCTCTGACTCAAAGCATTAAAAAAAAAAAGATAGGCATATGACCCATGCATCTAGTACAAAAGGCAGAATGACAAGACTGAGGAAGGGCTTACGTACTGGTCTTACCTGGGTGTTTATTTCATTCCTGGCAAATGTGAACGCACGCACACACACTTTTATCTTTGGTTTTGTTAACAAGGCTATGGGATAATTTTGGGTTTTCTGGGAAGGCTGACTTCTTCCTGTAACTTTAAATATTGTCTGCACAGATCCAACTTTACATTTAATAAGCTTTTTCAAGATTTAGGAATTATCTATTTATTACATTTTGTACTCTAGTATTATATATGGCTAATACTGAGACAATATGAACATATTACAGCTAATGTGTTATGACCTCTTTCAGTGTACTGATTTTGAAAAGACATCAGGATGACATTGACAGCAGACTAACTGGAGGAAACAAAGGCACAAAAAAAAAATTGGGGCATAGATGCATTTTAGATGCTCTCTGAACAATAATAGTGTCATACATTACTCCTTACTGTCACCAGTACTTCAGCTAAACATGTAAGCTGCATGTTTTGAATTCAACATGGCCATACATGCATGCTTATGTATGAAGGACTAAAAAACTTTACAAAATATAAATAAAGACATAGTACCAATTATTTTTCTGTAGTACTTGTAAAAGTTAATAGGTAAGATAAGCACATGGCTGTGTACATATATACACACAAGCAAGCATGTGAATTAGACATTTTAAAGTTTCATTTTCTAGTGAAGCATGTTAAGTCACATGATAAAATATCTTTTCCTTCATTGTCTTTCTAAAAGACAAAAATGCTATACATAAGAAGTAGGTACAGCCTCTAACTTAAAACTTTCCAATTAAACAAACACAGTCTAAGGTTACGGGGGATGAACAGCTGTGCCAATGTGTGACTTTGAACAACAGGAGCACAAACTTTTGAAATTGAATCACAAATAATTTTTATCCTTTACTCTTTCAACTATTATATCCTGAAAGCTACTCTTTAATGGTCTCTAAAAATACCTATTAAATTGGCATTCACTGAAACAAATGCAAAAGGTAGCTGTACAATTTGCACAAAACTTTTGGAGGTTTTTTTTCTGGGTGTACTATTATGGGAAAAGAGAGAGTGAAATTTTCCAATAAAGGAACTAATGGATAAACAACTAACTTTAGCAGGAGTACTCTTGAAAATAATCAAATATTGGTTTCCTATGTGAGGTCAATGTTTTTCTGCCAAAAAGACGACAACATTAAATTTGTATTATGAACTAGGTCAAAACACACATTCACATTGTCAACTGTTGCTAAAGTAAAATACTTGACTAAATGCAGCCATAACCAACATTTCATGCTGCAATGAAAAAAAAAAAAGTGACCTATAAGCACTTAATAAATACAAGTGGTAGTCACAAGCCTGAGCTATTGTATGAAAAATGATCATCCACAGTAGTTATTTTAAGTACTGAGCATATGTTCCAAGATTTGTTAGAGATGTCAGTCTCTAAAATTTAACAAGATTTAACAGCTTAATGATTTCATTTTTCACAAGGCTACTTTAATAATAGCAAATAACAAAAAAACATACTAATGGCTTATAGCCTATCTGAAAACTAGTGACTTTAAAAGACATTTTAAAGTTTGTACAGGATTAAACATTTATCACTAAGTCCCCCTGCCACTTATGTGGTTTTACAATCACATTTTCTTATTTTAAAAAGTTTTTCTCATGCAAGAAAAATGGTGTAAATGACTATAAGTGCCTAAAATAAACTAAGAAATATTTCCTCTATTTCCTATCATAGTAATCTTACTGGTTACTTAAAACAAATATACATAAAAAGTTTTACAACAAGAGTGTGGTCTTTAAACTGATGTGTCTCTAATATTTCATCATCAATAACTAAAACCAAATAGGTTATTGCATTCTATCTGTGTGTATTATCCAAATTCCAAAGGCCTATAATTTTTGTGGGAAAGATTCAGGATTAACATATGTACACTTTGACTTTAAAGGACCTACATTAAGATGCAGTTTAGGTATCAGAAGTTGTATGTATGGGATCTTTTTTTATACATTGCATTCTCTTTGTATATTATTTTTGTGTGGTTTGTTTGAAATAAAAACCTTCACAATAACTGCATGATAATTCCAGAAGTGTTACCCAGCTTCCTTTTTCAAAAAAATAGCATTAGGAGAGCACCCAGTGAACAGCTCAATGGGGAAGGTACTTTCTACACAAAAACAGAATCCATTTATCTGAATCCTTTAATATTAAACTAATAATTTATTGCCTGCATGCTTTTCACTCAATTATTTCACTATCTGACATCCCCAAACATTTCAGGTAAACAAAAAAGTAAAAAATTACATTGGCATGTTTGATTGAGGTCAAAACCTAGATATTATTGGATCTTGGGTTACTCTTACACACCCAGGTAGCAGAGTCCCCTACCTCCCAATCAGTGAAGGAGGCAAATGCATCCTTTCAAAAGCAGACTTTGTACAGGTTTACACATGCCTTTGTGTCGTCTCAATTTTAGATTATATTATGCTCTAAATGGAGTCAGAGGTTGACCCCATTCAGAAACTGAAGTTACAGCAGAGCACAGATGCCCACTTAAGTGGTGTTTTATGCAGATAATGTTTTATGCTAGCATGCTGGGATCTTAACCGGTTGCCAATAGTTTCTGGGTGGAGTTCAAGGTGATGATTTTAATATAGGCTACTTTATGAAAAAAGTCTGAATCGCTTAGGACTGGGTTACTTTACTAATTGTCTCTATCCCATATGATATTGATGCAGCAGCTCCCATAGCTTAAACAAGGAGGATCAATGGTTGGGCACTTTCTGAGAAGGGTTCTCTTTGGCCTTTGCTACTGAAGCTAAGAAAAGCTATAGCCTGAATTTGTTATCCGCACTGTAAATCAGAACTACTTTCATTGCTATCTGGGAAGGGGATGGATTGATGGATGATCTCCAGTGCTACTTAACACAAATCACAACACAACGCCAAACCAATGTGAGGTTGAAGAGAATATATTTTACTGTACTTTAACTGTTTCGGTTGTGCTGCAGCTGCACCTGTGTCGGGGCAACAAGCTGCTTATAAATAATATTTTGAATTTTAACTGTACATTGCCTTGCAGAGGCTACGCAAATACATTAAACATTGGAACAGCTCTGCTGCCATGCTGGCTGAAGTCTTCCATGTTGACAAGGAGCAAGAAAATAAAGTGCATGAAATCTGAAGCAAAGACATAACGCGCACACCTAGGAAGGGCGACGAGCCAGTGAAACTCGCTCCACGTCAGTAGCTAGCTACCAGCTTCTTTCAGAGAAAAGGACGAAAAAGGGCCCTCCCTGCGGGGACAGCGCTCGCTACTCTCCCCCCCAGACACACGCCCATCAGCGGCCTCCCCGTTCCTCTCCCCGGCGCGCAGGGACCGGGGACAGCCAGGGGAGGGAAACGCCGAAAGGCGTTACCTGCCCTGCCAGGGCAGACCCCAAGGCTGTCCGCGGCGAGGAGTGGGAGGCGAAGGCAACCCGCCCGCGGCTGAGGAAGCGCAGGCCCCATCCCGTTTCCCACCCCCTCAACAGTTTCCCTTCCCGTGTGAGGAGACGGGGGAAGACACTCCCTCTCCCGCCCCGGCCGGCAGCCCAGGCCTCAGCCCCGGAGCAGGCCCTCGGCGGCCGCGGGACCAGCAGGGAGGCGGCGGCGGCGGCCGAGGCATTAGGGGAGACGCCAGAGCGCGGCGGCCCAGTCCCGCTGCCGGGCGGGCCCTTCCCGCGGGCGCAGGGAGAGCTACCTCCAGGTCGCGGCCTTTGTTCTTGAAGTTCTTCAGCCGTTGGTTATCCAGTTTCTCGTTGTCGGCCATGGCGGGAGGGAAGGAGCGCGGCCTCCTCCCGGGCCCGCCGGGATCCCCTGCCCGGCGCCGCCGCTGCCTCGCTCGCTCACACGCCCCCCTTCCCGTCCGCGCTCTGCGGCCTGCGCCACCAGGCCGCTGCCGCCGCTACTGTGAGCGCTGCGCCTGCTGCCTCCGCACTTCCTGGCTTCCTTCCGGCCGCGAGCGAGCTGGGCTGTCTGGGCGGCGGAATGTGCCGGTAACAAGCGAAGGGGGAGAGCCGCGAGGGGGAGGGGAAAAAAGGGGGGTAGCCTCGATCTAGCCGGCCGAGGCTACGCCCACCCCGCCGGCCGCGCCCGCTGATTGGCCGTGGAGGCACACGCCGTCAGCGAATGGGAGAGGCGAGCACGGAGGGAGGGAGTCGAGTGGGGGTGGGGACGGAGGAGGGCCCGGGAGTGCCGCGGCGCGGCTCACAGGCGTGGACCCGAGTCGGGACGGGAGGCGGCGGGGCGCGTGATGTGGGGAGCGAGGCGGGCAGCGACCGCGGTGCGGGCGGCGGAACGGGAGATGGAGCAAGTGCTTCCTTCACGGCAGCCAGCGGGATCCTCCCTTGGGCCGGGCAGCCATTTTAGGCCGCAGGTTTTAGAGCGCGGGTGCCCTCCCCCTCCCCTTCCCCCGCCAGCAGCTGCCGCGGCCGTTGGTGACTCAGCGAAAAGTTGTCAACAACGTTATCGCCGGCGCGGCCCGGCCCCGCACGGCTGAGGCGCCTGCCCTCCCGGGGGCTGCTGCGGCTTCGCCTCTCCCGCCGGCAGGGCACCCGCCGCGGGGCAGGAGGCGCTGCCGGGCTATTGTAACCGTTCCAAAGTGCACTGCGGAGCAAAGCTGCGGGTTTTGCTTGTTCCAGCCCCGGGAGCTCGGCTCTCAGCAGCGCTTGGGGACGACAGGGGAGGGCTCCCCCAGCTTTCACGTTCTTCCCCCCAGCACAGTCACTTCCTATCCCCAACCCCCCTCCTCTTTATCCCCAGGCCTCCCCATCGGATGTGGACCTCCAGTTGCACTGGGATTGGTGTGAAATGGACCCGTGTCCTTGGAGTCAGTGGATCTCCTGAGCCATGTGGGGTGACCAGGGCCAGGAAAGGATGTGCTATCTCTTACCAGCTTGTCTGTGCCTGCAAAAGTTATAATGTGGTGTGAAAAGTTAATTAAATCTTTGGGGAAAACGGAGCAGACTTGAATCCTTCAGTCTAGAAAACACCGGATTCCTTCAGTTTAGAACAGCACGTGGTTTGAAGCTTGGAAGGCTAAGCCTACGCTGCAAATCAAGAATGGGATTCCCGCTTTGCCTGAGCACACTTGCAAACTTGTGTGTGAGCTAGCATGCTAAAAATAGTGACGCTAAAGTGGAGTGGCAGTTGGCAGCATAGGCTAGTCATCCTGAATACAAACACGTGAACCCCATGGAGATAGACTCAGAGTGGCTAGCTTGTGCTGCCACTGCCGCAGCTATGCAACTAGTTCTAGTGTGGTAGTGCTGGTGAGAACTAGTGCAAATATGTCTAACCAGACGGGGAATCAGACTCCCAAGTTGTAGTGCAGACATACAGTGTTATTCCCTCTCAGGATAGACTGACATAAGGAAAGTAACTTGAGGGTAGATCACTCAAATTAATTCTATAGCATGGGCATATTGACACTGCAGGTAAAAGGCGTGACTGAACATGGGCTTACCCATGCTAGCTTTAATCTAGCTAGCACAGATAACAAGAGCAGTGTAGACATGGTGGTATAGTCTTCAGCACAGGCTAGCAACAAGAGTATGAGTCCTGGGTATGTATTGTGGTTGCTGTTTCTTGCTGAAGTCTGAATCAGAGTTTTCACTTCTAGCTCATTTTTGCCAGGTTTCTAAATGTTCAGCTTATGATCATCCTCAGCAGAATGTGCCTGCTGCATCATTGCAATAGGAAAAGGTCAATGGGTAAAAATGCTTTTTCTTTCTTTGCCAGTTTGGAAATGTCTTCCCTTGTTTTTGCTGCAGCTTCTGCTGCTGAGTTTCTTATATGATTCCCAGTTTTCACATAACCTGGTTTATGTAAGTCCATGAAGGAAGACTCCCCTCATTGTGTTTAAATTTTCAGGCAGATTTTAAAGCCACTTATTGTGTTGTGTGTTTCAATGTGACACTTAAAATACCTCAGTCTCTTCCGTCTTTCAAACTGTCTTAGCTTAATATGTCTATTGTAATCAAACATATTGACGTGATGAAGAGAAGATGGCACTGACAACTATATTGAGGGACTTACCGCACTTCTGAGCTTCGTATTGCCCACCGTGCCAGGAGGGCAGAACACAGAAAAAGTTATCTAAACATAATAGAAAGTGTGACTAAATAACAAAAGACTGAAAACATCAGTCATACTGCCTTGATAATGTAGTTAGTATATTTAAAGTTCTGCTGTTTCTGAGTTATTTGTGCATTGAAAAGGCCAACATCTGAGAATTTTAGTGAGTGAAAAGAAGTTTATTAAAGTAGCTTTGCAATCTTAGCCATTTTTGTACAAAATATGGAGGAGTTACCACTATAACATAGCACCAAGGCATTAGTCTCATCGTCACTTAAAGAGAAGGCACATACAAGTAATTCTGTATGGTAATGTGCTTTTAAGTGCTTCAAGTCACTCCCCTTGTGGACCTGGGAAGCAGTGTGCAGAATATTTCTTGGAGTTGTGTGGCTCCAAAAAGACTTCAGTGTGGGTCAGTGTCTTAAAGGCACAGTTGAGACCCTGGATTGGCAGAATGGAAAGATCTGTGTTGAAATTTGGCCAAAGTACTGGGGTTTAACACACATGTTACAGATAACCTCCTGAGATTTTAATGATCACAAGTGGTCAGGCCTTTGATGGAGGGTGAAAAGGAAAATTATATGGTCTATAACACCCAATGAGAGTCTAAGGAAAGAACAGCTTGTTCCCTTTCCCCTTTCTCCTGCTGTTGTCATGTCCTCATTTCTCATCCAAACACATTAGAGCTCAACCTCTCTTCTACATTTCCACCAACACCATCACTCAGCTCTGACCTAGAACTAAATAACCTGAAAGTGTGAGAAGGTGGGGAGAAAAAAAGCCAGTATCTACCAGCACCTAGAACTGTCCCTGAATCCAGCATTAGCCCTACATCCACTCCAACCACTACCAACAACCTAAAACAGCCATGTACAAAGTCCTCCCACTCCACTGCCCTGCAGCACCCAGTGTTGATTCCTATGACCCCAATCCCACTGTACTTTGCAAAGAACTGTGAGATATGGAAGACCATGCTTCATTTTGTGGGTTGCAGTTTGAAAATTGAGAAACACAAATCTAATGTTCCCTGGAGGATTCCCATTCAAATCCAGACCTGACCTGAACTTTCAAAGCTTCTAAAATTGTCAGATCTAACATAATGTTCTTATGGGTGTATTTTCTCAAGAATCACATTCTTAGCTCCCACTAAATTGTGTGTGTGCCTAGAAAGGACATTGTCCTTCATTAGTCTTTGATCAGTCTTTCTGGTCATTATCATTTGGAGAATAATTCACAGAGGACAGTCACACCTGTTGTAACTCCACTGACTTCAATTGAGACATCAGGGATGAAGCAGGTCATTTATATTTAACTGCAGTCTAATTTATTTAGCTCTGAGATGAAATACCATAGTAATTGTTTCATGAGGACACTATGGATAGTGTTTGCAATAGTGTTAAAGAGTAGCCTAATTAGCTGCTGCTTGTATAATAACTGTAACTCAGCAAGAAACTTAAAAGTTCACAATCAATGATTACTTCAATCAGTTTCTCACTCTTCCTCACCATTGGCTTCATTTTACCCTCACTGCAGCTCTCCCAACACTTAGAAGAAATCATGGATTTGAAGGATTGACAGCAGACTCCCTTTTAAATTGTTGGCTTCCTGGCATTGTGCCATCTTCCAAAAAAGTACAGAGACAGGTGCTGAAGCACTGACTATATAATTATAGTTTCTCTACAAAAGGGTGTAGTTGGCTGAAAGTGTTTACAGCATAACATAAAATATGTACATTACACAAGTTTACAAGGTATGATATATTCCAGCCTCGTATGATGTGTGGACAACACAAAACTATCGCTTTCATATATTTGTACTTGTCTCTAAGAGTGGAGTTCTAAATGCAAATGCCCAAAGAGACATAGGATTAGATCCTAGTCCGTATATCGTCCGTGGTTGCATGACTTAAACAGCAAAAAAGGGAACGGTGAGCTGGTTTAAACAACTTTCAGGTAGCATAAAGGTCAGTGCAGCTGGCTCTATACTGCTCACTCATGAAGCAGCCTGCCTAGTCCTTTATGTAAGTAAAACACCCTCAAGGCTACTCAAACTTATGCCCTGCTTCCCATATCCCTCCCTTCCAAGTCCTGGAAAACATCAGATAGCTGTAGTGTAGTGCAATACAGTTCACTATGCTCTGGCCACACCCCAACACCTCTCCACCTCTATCCCTGAGGGCTAGGAGTGGGGCCAATGTAGAGCCCTTAAACTAGCACATACACTGTCAAAAAGGGTGTGTTCCTACACAGGAGATGTTCTCAGGAAGCTGTTTCTGTCCATTTTAAGTTACCTTTACACCACAAGAATAGTGTAAAGGGACCTGAGTGTATCAAGAGAATCAGGGCCCAATTTTTAAAAAAGATTATATATAAATACTTTCTTTAGCTGATAAATTCAAGTTATAAAAACGTGGACTTTTTAATTCTAGAGGCAATATGATATTTTAAGTTTGCAAATGAGTAGGTTTAGTTCTTGTTCATTTTATAGATTTGCACTGTGACTTGAGTAGGCAATTACTGAATGGTTGACTATCAAATTGTTGATGTCTTAAAAACCTCCTTCAGATAAGATCATAGAGTGATCTAACTCCCTCTAACTTTCAGCAGGTGATCAAGTTTCTTGTTTTTTTTTCAAAATGGGCATTGATGTAAAATGATTTACTGAAAATGGATTTTCAGATCCAGTAATCCTAGCCCTCATTTTATAAAAGAAACAAAATATTACATTTAAGCTGAGATGATTGTTTTTTGCAGCTAAACTCCAGGATTAATGAGAATTTTTATATGCCATTTCAGACTTGAAATGGAATAGCTAGAATAAAAAAAGTGGACTGTGGGCAGGCTGTTTTATGATCTTTCATCTAGTATATATACAAAGATATTTGTTTTAATTTTACACTGAGTGTCCCTGAGTCTTGGAACCCAAGTAGTCTTACTGAAGCAGAACATATCAAATAATATCTAAACTAAAGCTGGTATCAGCCAATAACAACAAAACAAAACAAAAACAACAGTACGTATATCAAATTGAGCTATGTATAGTATAACAAGGCACAATATTTAAAAGATTCCCATGATCGCTGTTTTCTAGGAAGAAAATGTATCTACTAGGACAGCCCCACAACATGGTATAAGCACTACTAAAAAGAACTAACAGGGCCAATTCAAGTAAAATACAGTCCCCCTGCAGAGCACAACTTGATTTGCCCTGGCTCCATCATCAGACCTAATATACAGTGTGCAACCTTATCTTTCACACTCTCACCCCCCATCTGCTCTGCCGTAGCAAGCAGGTGAGTTTGGAAACATCAGTGATGTATTTCTAGAAAGCATTAGTGAAGTAGAGGTGGAGGTTTTCTATGAAATGGAAGGATAGAGGAGTCTGCCAAGTACTCAAGTCAAGACTGATGAGCCAGTGGAGATATGATTCCCAAGGCAAGTCAGAACAGAATTCTCAACACAGTGTAGCTCAAGTTCCATATCATGCAGAAATAGATCATGAGCAAAAAATGTCACACTAACATTTTCCCAGTGGTATAATAATTATAACTGAGGGTTAGCTTCAGTGGAGTTAATCTGGATTCACACGCATGTGACTAAGATCACAATTTGTAGGGTTAAACCTAGGGAAATCACAAAAACAAAAAAGCCACTTGATTTCTACTCACTGAATACCAGGCTGTCCCTTTGTACCACACCTGCCCTCCAATGTCCATGTGTTGGAACTATCATGCTTCTGCTGTATTATTGAGCTGCTACAGCCTCCAGGATTTCACCCTTAAAGGCGGGGTTTGCGTTCAGCCAAACCTCTTCATTCATTCTCTTCTGCTTTTTTCTTATTTTCCCCTGTACCATTTGAGCCAGATTCTCGCTCTTGGTCATTTAAAAAAAACAATGCTCCCAAAAAGTAGTTGGTGACCTTTCCTGGGTTGTTTGCTGTTGATGTTGCCCCACTGTCCAATTCTAAACCAGTGCCTCGAATTTTCTCTGCTAGTTGTCAGCTAGTTTGCAAAGAAAAGGCTGTACACACTGAGCATCTGCTCCCACCACAGCAACAGTTTCCACTTGAGCTCCTGCCATTGCTGACAGAGCCCCCATCCATTCCTACTGTGGTCTGAATACTTGAGAAGGAAGTAACATGATGGAATATGAATTAAAGATGCACCCAATGATGCATGTCATCCCATTTGAGCTAGAAATGCATTTTAATTCTTTAGCTCCTTACAGAAATTATCTGCTCTTAAATTAAACCCAAACCCTCTGGTCCCCCCAAATTTAATTCTGAAAATATAAATAATTTAATTTTCTAGAACAAAAATTATTTTAATTAACTTTTAAAATTTGAATTCCATATTCTTATATAAAATTATCAGACCAAATTAATCCTTGGTGTAATTTAGCTGAAGATGATGGCATTACAACAGGGATGGATTTGACCCATAGTCTCTAAAATTAATTAAAATAGTTTCAAAGTAAATTACCTTTGTCAAGTGTCTTTCATCACATGCCTGTCTTCTTTCCCCTAACTGCCCCAAGCACAGATGTCTCTGCTGGTCCATGGTGGGTACTAGGTAGGGGCTGTCGTGTCTTGGGTAGATTCTGGTATATAACCTTTATTTAAAAGAGAGCATAGCCCGAATAACCAGCAGTAGCTGTTACTACAGTATATGAGCAGAACTAATATTCAGGGTCTCTTATAGTGGAGCAACTGCAGCCCACAGACACTGCTGTTGTATTGCCAACCTCAAGAAATCAAAAATCAAATGTGATTAGCCCCAAAAATCATGAGATTTAATTTAAAGTCAAATCCTGTTTTTTAGTCTTTTTATCTATCCTCTACTCTTCTCCCATTGTGTGTGAGAGAATTTCAGGTTGAAAAATCTCAGCATTTAATATACACAAAAATGCATGCCTCTCTGTCTGTTCACATGGAGACTCCACTCTACCACTGCCTCACACCTAAGATAGGGGAACTGCCATCCCTATCATCTTACTTTCTTGACACTCTCCCTTCCTAGTTTATTTCCTTTGATAATAGAAGGATTGGATGGTAAAAAATTTGAGAGCCACTGACCTAATTAATATATTATGATTCACACTTGTTCACAGAATTTGTATTACCTTTTAGAGTTGATGCGTTACAGATACACATATTAAAGAACTTTATCGCAATCATTTATATAAATGATAACATCACAGTAGAAACAATTTAGAATTGATTTAGTTTTTTCAAGAAGCAAGGTTTCAATGACACCCTGCCTCCTCCCCTTGCAGCCTCTCTGCACAAGACTGTGCTGCACCCGCTCCCCCACTGTTCTCCTGCCACCTCTTGCTCCAGACTACCGCACTCCACTCCCTCCCCACCTCCACATGCTCCGGACCACTCCTCCCTCCTGCACCTGCACCCCCCTAATCGGCCTCCTGCTTCCCCCTGCCCCATGCCCTATTCTTCTCATTCCCTCCCTCCACCTTTCGCAGTTTCCCTGCTGCTCCTCACAGTCTCTGTGTTCTGTTTAAATCCCTGAACCACAGAGTAGCAGCCAGTTTATCTGAGGGCCTGGTTCCATGTAATTAAAAACAGTGGGAGATGGCAGCCAACTTTATTAAGGGCAGCCTCACTCCTAAACACAGATAGACTGTAGGGAAATGGTGGACATCTTGCTGGCTTCAACCCCATTGACAGTAATAGGAGGTGGGGGCCATATTGAATAAGGGAAAATTCATGCGTTGGCACCTTTCAT
This sequence comes from Mesoclemmys tuberculata, assembly GCA_007922155.1. Lineage (NCBI taxonomy): Eukaryota > Metazoa > Chordata > Testudines > Chelidae > Mesoclemmys > Mesoclemmys tuberculata. The sequence goes on along the minus strand of ML675649.1, from coordinate 19,270,539 downwards.
CATATTTTCATGAGACAGTTAAAAAGCACCCCAAAATCGCTAAAGTCATGATAAAATTTTGAGAGTTGGCAATACTGCTACTAGCTACAGATACAAAATTCCATCCGTTCCTTCATGCTCCCATGGAGTGCCCATTGCATAGGTCAGTTTCACTGCATGCAAAAATGGCAAAGTTCCTGTGCATGGGTCCTTTGCATCTTAGCTTCCTTTCCCTCCAATGCCCATGCATTGGAACCAGTGCAGTTACCCTAGATTATGAACTCTTCACAGACACTGGGATTTCACCCTAAATGTGAGATGTGCTTTCAGCCAAACCTCTCCATATGTTAACATTCAGATTATGTTTGAGATGAAAATCTTTGATTTCCATGTTGTTGAGTTTAGTGGATGCCCTTCCTATACTTGATGTCATTTCCTTTTGAGATCTCCGTTGGCTAGTACGATGCTGCCCAAGTGATGAACTAGTCTACTTTCTTGAGTTTTTTGCCTTCTAATGTAATGTTGCTGCTTGAGGTCTGGGTTTTGAGTATATTTGTTTTGGCATAACTGATTTTGAGCCTTGCTTGGCTTGCTGTTTTTGATAGGTTATTTGTCTTTGCTTGTAGCTTTTGGGGGTATCATTCAGTAACACAATATCATTGGCAAAGTCTAGATCTTCTAGGCATTTGCAGTCTATCCATGTCTGACCCTAGGCACGCCTGTATTCAAACCCAACAAAGTACTGCAATGTTATTTGTACAAAATAAGTTTTGAGGTATCATATGAAAGCTAATAACTTGCTTGTTATTAATGTCATTGTAAAATGCATGTGTTACTGTGAGATGTGAAGTTATGAATTCCCCCTGCATGATGTTTATAGAATATGTTTAAGATCTGACAGCCTAATTTAGGTAACCATGTCCTAGACAAGTGAATGTGGGTTTACCTCAATTTACACATTAACAGTAAACAAAACTATTGCGCTAAACCGGCGTGGGTTTATCCTGATCCTAACTCAAGAGACAGAGAATTTACATGGTTCCTGAACTCCACAGAGACACAGGAGACTGAATCCCCAGGTGGCCTTCCTGACTTGTAAGACAATAGACATCTCTTTGGGGATATAAGGAACAAAAGCAGACTCCATCTTCATCCTTCGCCTTAGGAGACAAAGGAACCAAGTGATTTGATCTTTGTGATGGGTCCGGGCCAGGCCAGCCAGTAAAAGGCTGGAAAGGAGATTGTGCATGAGAGAAATCATTTTGAACAAAGACTGTACCTTGTTAGATTAAGTTTTAGACTTTTAGATGCATTTTTTCACATTTATTTGCTTGTAACCATCCCTACCTTTATCCTTTACTTAGCATCACTTAATCCATGCTCTTTTGTTAACAAACTTGTTTTGCTTTCATTATAAATCATGAGTGCTGGGTAAGTTCACTAAAGGACATGCTTCTTGAAAGCTAGCAGTTTGGAATGTTTACTGTCTGTATAATGGCATCAAACCAAATGCTTTCTCTGTGAGGGTCCAGTGAGAGGGACTGGTTCCTGTGGTAGAACAATTTTGGGGCAAATTCAGGGCTGGAAAGGTACTAAGGTCAGTCTGAAAGGAGTAACCATGCTGAGCAAAGCCAAGGTGAGGGTTTTGGACTACCGGTAGGCTATTGCGGTCAGAGCTCTGGATCAAAGCTGGACTGTCACAAAATACCAAGGGTTACAAGGCAGAAGGTTGAGCCATATATCAGCGTATGTGCAATGTGCCCAGCCATTTAATGGTGTCATCATCAGCCAAGTGGAGAGCTGGTAGCCTGCAGTTGAAATAAGTCAGTGAGCACTTGACAATACTATGTGACATAGTCTCGAGTTGACCACAGCTGCATCGTGGTCATTGAAAAGATTGGCTGCACAGTTGCCCTGCCTGTTGAAAAATAGTTCAGAGATGACCACTAGAGCCTTGGTAAATCAAAACCTGGTGGACAGATGGTTGGGTCAATGATGAGAGAGTGATTAACAACTGTCATCGTTGACCATTCATTGCGCAAGGTAGATTCCACTGTCATGTCTTGTGGTGGCATAAATGACCATAATGGGCATCTAGAAGACCAACGAGCTGGTGGGTAGTTGAAGAGGTCTGAGCACAATCGCAGGTCACTATTCTTGTGGATCTTAGCCAACAGCGTGATAGAGGCCTTCTCACAACGAATGTGGGGTGATTCTGTGTTGCTAAGTATCACTAGCCATGGCAGTAGGGTTGCCTGTAAAGTCCCAGTAACAATATGCATAGCTTTGTTATGCTCTACATCGACTATCCTCATGTGAGATGAGCAACACCAGATGGGAGCACAATACTCTGCTGTTGAATAGCAGAGGGCAAGGGCTGATGTTCTAAGTGTCCAGGTGCTTGCACCCCAGGTTGAATCGGCCAATTTTTTGAGCAGGTTGTTCCAAATGCTTACTTTGGCTGCTGTCTTCTTCAAGTGGTTGCAGTATGTTAATGACCTATCCAATGTCCCACCAAGGTAAACCAGGTTTGGATTGTGCTGCATGTGTTGGCCATTGAGGAAACATTTAACTCATGGCTTATGCTTGCATTATGCAGATGGAATACACTGGAAACTGTCTTAGAAAAGCTTGGCTGCAGGCACCATTGAGTATAATAGTCTGCCATGAGCTCCAGATCTTCATTCAAGACCGTGTCAATTTCTGAGAAGGACTGAGCTTAGTAGCTGCAGCAGATGTCATCAGCATTGATAAACTTGCACAGGAGTGTAGCTGGCAGGTGATTGATGTACATATTGAACAGTATTGGTGAAAGAACTGTGCCTTGAGGGAGGCCATTGATTTGACACTTCCAAGAGCTACAGCAGTTGCCCATCTGTCCTGTAAACTGCCTGTTTTGGAAAAAGAGCTCTACTACTTTGGCCACCCAATGTGGGGCAATTCAGGAGAGTTTAAACAAACGGCCTCTGTGTCAAACTGTGTCATAGGCAGCAGTCAAATCCAAGAAGACAGCTCCCTTCTTTAGATTTTGTTGAAAACCATTTTTCATAAAGGTGATCCAGGCAAAGGACTTGTTCACAGATGCTGTGTCCTTTCCTAAACCCTGTCTGCTTAACTTGCAAGACATTATCCAAATCTGGAGAGATTTGTTGGAGGATCAAATACTCAAACACCTTGAAACATACTGACAGCAAGGATATTAGGCAGTAGCTTGACACATTGTAGGGGTCCTTGTCCAGTTTAAGAATAGCAATAATCTTCGCTTGATGCCAACTGCGTGGTGACTTCTTCTCATTAATGATCCACATGTAGAAGTTAGTAAGCCATTGTAATGCCTTTGGTCCAAGGTGCTTGAGGAATTCCAGCAAGATGTTATCATACCCCACTGCTGTGCCTGATGTGATAGAATTAAGGGCCTTATCTAGCTCATCAACTGTGAATGGCTCTGGTTGACTTCTACCCACATTCTGATGTCAAAGTTGGTGCTATTAGTCATATACTTTGCGTTTGAATCACTTCTCCGGTGGGACTTTTGCTACCTGCAGAATATGGCTTGCAACCTCTCTGGGCTTAACCAGTGGGCAATTCTGACCTGGAGGTTGTTGAGCAGGGCCAACCAGTGGATCAAGTTCCAACACTTCCAGCTGAAATAAGTAGGGTCAAGCTTCTCCATAGATTCGTTCCACTGAGTGAGCCTGGCAGTATCCAGAGACTCAATCAGATGGTCAGCAATGTCCAGGTTGCCAGATAATTTGAATTTCCTGAGCGAGGCTTGGCATTTAGCACTTAGGCAGGGAGTGTAAACTGGATGACAGCCCTCTGGTATAGCTGGGTGCAGCTTTATGAATGGTTCCTTGGAAGCGATGGTGGGCTTCACTGACTGGGATACAATGTGACGGAATGGTAACCACACTATGTTCCAGTGCATCGCAGAACTTTTCCCAGTCTGCTTTGTGGAAATTCCAGCGATGCCTGACTGAGCTTCGAATGATGTGTAGCTGGATCCTGATGTACATAAGCAACGGTCTATGTTGGCTATGAGGAAAGTTATCAAGTACTGTATGGCTCACTGGTTGTGAATAGCCAACTAATTAACTGGGGTCAGTGGATCAGTGTTCATGTCACGCTTCCTGTCAGTACCTGGCCAGGGCTGAGGAAGATAATGATCCAACCCATGAACCAAATTCGGCGACAAATCCTGGTCACATGCCATCTGACTGCAACCAATGTATTGCCATCCTTTGACTTTCAAGCCATTGGACTGGTGCTTTCAATTCTAAGGCTTAATGTTAATGGCCTGTCAGCAGCCAAACATCAGCAGTGGCTGAGCTGTTACTAAGTATTTTAGCACCCAAGGTAAGCAAGCATATTTATGCCCCCTAGAGATGGCGGGGGGAGGGCGAGGTGCATGGGGTCACGTGTCATCCCTCCTCCCCCTCCGATTTCTGCCTTCTATTTAGCCCAGAGGTTTTCAAACTGTGGGGCTTGCTCCTTGGGGGATGCACCCCACAATTTGAAAACTGTTGCCTCCGACCAGGAGCTGGCAGTTTGGAAGCTGGTGGGAGTTGCCTGGCCCTCTTGGGCCCCTGGCTCTCTGCCCTGTGGGAGCCAGGGTGCTGTCTGCCTGGCGGCCCTCCCTGCCTCCACACGGCTGGGCACTCCCCAGGCAGGGCGGGTGCTGTGTCCCTGACACACTCTTGCCTCTTAAAGGAGCCCAGTACTGGCTGGCAATGCCCCCTGGAGTCAGCCCCTACTCGTGGAGCCTGGCTGCCATGAGATGGTCCCCAAGGTGCTCCCTGGAGTACTCATCCCCCTTGGGCGCCTACCCCTCAGCAGCCCACTCACACTGTGCTCCCCATCCAGGGACTTGCCACTGGAGCCGGTCATTCTCCCCACGCTCTCTGCGTGCAGAGCAAAACTGGCCTTGTTCTCCATGGCTGTCCTGCCCCAGCCCTGTAGCTGTCAGGCTCATGGCCACACAGCCCAAAGTCTGAGCTCAGCCACATAAGCCTGGAGTCCAGCTAAGGCGCTGGGGGCAGGCAGCTGTTGGCAGGGAGGACTTGCTCCTGCCAGCTCTAGAAACCGAGGTTGTGAGAACAGAGTGACCCCCTATCCAGCAGGTGGGCTGCCAGGAGCGGGAGGAGGCAGGGGGTGCATCTCACACATACCTCTGCTCAGGCAGGCAGCTGGCGGCACTCAACGCCCTGCCTGCCTACAATGATCCTCATGCAGCAGAGAGAACCTGCTCTGGCTGGGATCACTGGGCCCAATCCGGGGGGTTGGAAGGCACTGAGCACCCTCTGCTCCAGTTGATGCCACTGGCCCTGATCCTGCACCACTCCATTTTTCCATTTCAACTGGCTTTGCATCCTGGATGGCTGCCCTGCTTGCTCTGCCCTAATTATGGTCCTGGCAGAAGATGACCGAAGCCCTTACTAGCCTGGATGAATCCCATAGTGTTTCATCATGCTATACTAGTTTTTGAATTGCTTATAGACTTCTCCATTATCCAATCGATGGCAGACCCAGACACCAGCACAGATAAAATCCATCCCTGTTTCACACTAGTGGTAACATGCAGTTGTGAGAACAGGCGATCTACCAAGACATTAGACAAGTAAACTAGACACTTTCTAAAATAAGTGCCTATGAAAGATCCTGAGCATTGGATGGAAAGACTTCATCACCAACAAAGAGATCCAAGAAATCACCAACCAGCAGCTTGTTTCCACTAGAATCAAAAGGAAGAACTAGACCTACAGTAGAACCCTGTTTATCTGACCCTCCCTTAATCAGCTCTCTACGTTTACCGAACCAGGACTCCAGGGCCAGAAGTGTGTGATGTCTCATGTGGCCACTAGATGGCTCTGCAGCATTGCATTTTCCCATTCTCCAGTTTATTCGGAGTTTTGATTATCTGATCTTGCCTCTGTCCCAATTAGACCAGATAAACGGATTCTGCTGTATTTGTGGCATGTACTCTGGATGCCAACACAGAGATTCTCACATGAAGCCATCAAGTTGAAAACAATTGGTGTGTGGAAACGAGAGCACCCGCAAGAAACTTTAAGAAGAACCCTTAGTAGGGAGGGAAGAGCTGTACAGCATACAGCAGATGGAAGCAACAGCAAGTGACAGAGAAGAATGGAAGAGACCACTTTCTGTGCTGTGTGCCAACAGTGATGCAAGAAGGAGGTAAAAACCCAAACCAAAACAAATCCCACCTCACCTTGATTTTTGTTTTTTTCTTATACTGATTGAACAGCTTGAGCCAGATTCTCATTTTTGGTCATTTTCTTGACCTTATTTTCTAATCTTACATATCTCTGCTACTGCTACTATCACTTGGGTAGGGAAGGGATCTTGGTTACTGCTTCATGGCAGGAGCAATAGGGAGAATTTTTTTCTTTTTAAAACCGTCATTTGTCAGTCAGAAGAGTGCTCAAAAATCACCTTCCAGCAGCTCGGCTGTGCAAAGTAATAAATTACCTGAAATTGAAAAATTATGGAATAAACATCTTAAAATATCCACAACCTTGTGGAATTCAATGCCTTTCCATTTATAGTGTTGTACTATTTTGTATAGGATATTGAAATCACTAAAAGATGTTCTTGAACACAGTTTTGATATATTTCCAAGATACTGATCTGTTCCTATCATTACCAGTTTCGTTTCATTGCTATCGCCAAGCTTCCCCTTCCTATTGAGTTCCTAAGGATTTTGTATTCCCCCAAGATTTCTCTACTTTTTGTATTCCTGAAGAGGGTTTAACACATAAAACAGGATCAAATCCAAAATTCATAATTTATTTGCAGCAAAAATTTAAATCCCCTGATGTGGATCAATGACCTGGCATCTCTCAGGTGACAATCTTTTTGCCGAAGGAACTAAAATATAGAACTCAGTGGAGGGCTGTAAAGACGTGAAAGACTGATTAGAGATTTGAAATATGCCAACTATACTTAGTTCTGTTACACTATGAGCAAAAAAAATGTAGGCTTGTGGGTTAACCTTAAATTTCATAAAGGCTTTGGTGAGTTTATGTTCAATATATGTTTAAAATGTTTACTATCTTTATAAAGCAGATCCTAGAAGGGAAATCTTTAGAATAGTATAGGCCAAATTCAGATATTTGCTGGCATAAGCAGATATAACTGCATTAAAGTTCATGACATTTCAATGTAGATTTAAAAATAGTTTTTCTAGCATTTTCCATCATTTTCATTGCCAGTTCGTTACTCATCAAAGATAATTCTTTGTAAACTAAAGATAGGTCTGAACCAGAGCCAAACACTCCAAATTTATGGATGTTCAGATTTGGATCTGGATTTAACTTTTGGGCTGGCTGCAGATCCCACCTTCAGGCTGATCCTGACAGGTGCTGAGTCCCATAACTCCCACTGACTTTAAAAGGAACTGAAGATGCTCACCTGCTCCTGTGGCCACAGAATTGGGCTACTTGCCAATGCCAGTTGCAAAAAATTTTGAGCAGTTACAGAATGTGGTATTTTGGGCTAGTTTGCTTGTAATCTGCTAGATTTTGGGCTGCATCCCCCAGCTGTCCAGGAGCTGCAGAGCCCAGGAGCTCAGTGGCTGCTGCTGGAGATGCTCAAGGCACCTCTGCAGGCCCAGTGAGAGATTAGAGCCTGGTCTACACTGACAATGGAGGTTGGTGTAATGCAGCTCACGTATGCGTCTCCACTGGCATGTCAGTTCTTCCGACCTAAACTGCAGTAAAATTTAACTTAATAAAGCCACCTCCGCAGGTGGCGTAATGCTGAAGTCAAATTCTGTGGGTCAAATGAGCATCAGTGTAGGCAGACCTCAACATAAATTGATGTCATTGGCCTCTGGGAGGTATCCCTTAATGCTCTGTTGTGACCACTCTGCACATTCGCAGTCTGCTGCACTGTAGCCACATAAACAGGAAAAAGCTCCTGCCCGCAACACCCGGGAAATTTTGAATTCCCATTTCCTGTTTGGTCATTGTGGAGAGAGTTTGCCAGCACAGCTGATCATGGCGATTGCACAACCCAAATGCTCTTCAGCCTGGAATCAACCTGAGGTCTTGGATCTCATTGGTCTGTCAGGTAGAGTATGTTCTGGCTCAGCTCTGAGCAAGCATAAGAAATTTGGATATCTACGAGAAGATATCTTGCGGCATGCTGGAGAAGGGGAACAACGGGGATGCACAGCAGTGCCGTGTTAAGATCAAAGAGCTGAGGCAGGCTTATCAGAAAAGTAGGGAAGCTAACAGCCGTCCTTGCCCAACACATGCCACTTTTACAAGGAGCTGCATGTAATTCTCAGCGGAGACCCCACCACTATGCCATCATGCAGCGTTGATATTTCAGGGGAATCCGAGTCCAGGATGAATGAGGACAAGTCAATGGATGATGATGAGGAGAATGGGGCAGGTGAATATGGTACCCCTTCTCCCTGAAAGCCAGGAGCTGTTTGCAACACAGGAGCAGCCCACCCAGATGCAGGAAACCATGACTGACCAGTATGCTGGGGAAGGCACATCTAGTGAGTATGTACTGCAAATTGCATGTCTTTGGTTATACCCCCTGTCCAGAATCTTGTACCAGCGGGAAAAGTGGTGTTGGTGTGGGGGGACTGTGCTTCCTCGTATTTGGTGTGCTTAAGCATTTGGGTTCACCCTGGAGAAGATTATTTATTTGCATAGAGATGCTCTGAAAATCCTCCATGCATATCTTCAGGAAGCTTTCATGCAGGTGTACTCTGCAATCCTTTGGAGAAAGTTTCTTGGGAGGGCAGCCTTATTTCTTCCACTGCGATAAGACACTTTCCCCTGCCACTCTGTTATTAATTGTGCAGGCATCATTGCAGAACACAACACAGCAGCATCAGGGCCAGGCCTGTAGCCAGATGCTTGTAGCTAATCCTCCCTTTCCATCTCTGTGACTCTCAACAGACTAATATCACTCATAGTTACCTAGAGAAGATGGCGCACATTTACAGTAGCCGACTAAGAAAGATTTTTAAAGTGTGTGTTATTTCTTGGCCCTTGTGTTTCTTGGTTCAGCACACCACAAGTCCCTAAGCAGGATGTTGTTGCTATGGCCCTTGGCCCTATGGCCCTGCAAATGGGTTCCCATTTTTTTACTCCAGAGACTGTTAACTCGTACCCACCCCTCACCCTTTCTACTGCCTGTTAAAAGCCTGATCAATTGGGAGCCCAACATCCATGGTGCTCTAGGGAGCATGGACTTCTGCAGCATGGGCCTCGGGGATTTCCCTAACATAGATGCACTCACTCCTTACTTACCATGGCTGGAACAGCACTCGAGCCCCTGTGATAGTCAGACAATGGTATGTGGTTGTAGCCTTCCCTTGGGAATGTTCAGGGGACTTTTTTCTACATTGTAACATTGCTTTTCATCCGTGGGATGAGTTCACAATGGGTACCTTGTGCTTTGCTTCCCTCACAGTGGACAATGTGGCCTTCAACATACCACTGTCTCATACTCTTGCAGAGCACCTGTTGCAGATAAAGTGAAAAAAAAAAAACCAGGATGACATGTTTAATGAGCTAATTAATGCCTTTGTGGCTGCTGACACAGAGCTAAAAGTGTGGAGGATATTATCATCTGACAAACTGAACATGGACATAGATAACAGGAAGACAGCCCAGAAGCATGAGCGTTCAACACAAGAAGAGATGCTGAGTATAATGCGTGATCAGTCAGACATGTTGAGGCATCTGGTTGAGCTTCAAAAAGCTCAGTGGCAAGACAGACTCCCACTGCAGCCCTTGCAAAACTCTGAGCCAAAACATTCTTTCCTAGCCTCTACCCCAAAGCAGTCTAGGAGGAGGTTGTGTAGAGTGCAGTACGTGCTGCGCTCCTTGCCAACTGAGACAAGCAGAAGGAGGTGGCAGCCCCTTTAAGGAGTGGGAATGTGTGATTCTTTCATGTGTGCAGAGCCAAAATGGGCTCTATATCCCTGGCCCCACACAATGCATAAGGAACATGCCATTTTCTTCCATTTCCCCCATCTATGAAGGATCACCAAGAAAGAAAGTACTGCTTTACAATTCATTACTATTTATTTACTGATAAAAAGGGAATAAAGGGAGGAGGAAGTGGGGGGGAATGGATGGGAGAGGGATGGAGAAGGTTGGGGGGGAACATATTGCTTCACATTTCATTACTGTTTCTTTATTGATAAGAAGGGAATAAAGGAAGGGCGGAATGGAGGAGGGACTGGAACGGTGGGTGAGGGGGAAGGGGGAGAACTGGCTTGGTGTGAGATGGATAGAGGATGCAAAGCAAAAGCACAGCGCAGAGAAACAATGCACATTATTGTTGTGTCTCATTGTAAAAACGATTTTTCAATGCTACCCTGAGGTGCAATGCTCTGTGATTGGCTCTCAGTGGTGCAGTGGCATCTGGCTGCTCAAAATTGGTGGCCAGCCTATCTGCCGCCACAACCCAACCCAATGGGAAATTTCCCCCTTTGTCTCACAGACGTTATGGAGCACACAGCAGGCAGAGATAACTATTGGGATGTTTTTTTCACTGAGGTCTAACCTAGTGAGCAGACTTTGCCAGCGCGCTTTTAAACATCCAAATGCACATTCTACCACCATTCTGTACTTGCTAAGCCTATTATTTAAATGCTCCTTCTTGCTGTCCAGGTGCCTGGTGTAGGACTTCATTAGCCAGAGGAGCAAGGTGTAGGCAGGATCACCCAGGATCACTATTGGCATTTCAACATCGCCAATATTTGTTTTTTGGTCAGAGAAGAAAGTGCCTGCCTACATCTTTTTGAACAGATCTGAGTTCCTAAAGATTCATGTGTCATGCACCTTTCCAGACTACCCCACGTTGATGTCGGTGAAGCGTCCCCTGTGATCCACTAGGACCTGCAACACTATTGAGAAGTATTCCTTTTGGTTTATGTACTCGGTGGCAAGGTGGTCCGGTGCTAAGATAGGGATGTGCATGCCATCTATCATCCTGACACAGTTTGGGAACCCTATTGCAGAAAAGTTTTCCACTATGTCCTCCACGTTTCCCAAAGTCACTACCATCTTAGCAGAAGTCTATTAATGGCCCGGCACACTTGAATCACAGTTGCTCCCATGGTGGATTTACAACTCCAAATTGATTCCCAGCTGACCAGTAGCAGTCTGACATTGCTAGCTTCCACAGGGCAATGGCCACTCTCTTCTCCACTGTCAGAACTGGTCTCAAGCGAGTATTCATGCATTTCAAGGCTGGGGAGAGCTCTCTGCAAAGTTCAAGGGGAGCATTTTATACATTGTTGCATTTCCTTCAGTTTTCTGTGTCCGCTAACAATGGCAACATTGTGCATTTCTTTTCGTTCTGTAGACACCTCAGCCTTGGCACCCACCTCTAGAACTGCTGCAGGAAGACTATCACAGATCAGAAAGAGGAAAAAAAATCGAGCGACTACATGTTTGGTGAGCTCATGAATGCCTCCGTGGCTGCGGAGACAGAGCTCAGAGTGTGGCAGCTGTCCTTGTCCCAGACCACGGACATGGACAGGGAGAATTGTAGAGCAATGCAGGAGCATGAGCGCAGTACCACGCAGGAGATGCTGCAAATCAGGCAGACATGCTCAGGCAGCTTGTAGAGCTACAAGAGGAGTGGCAGCCAGACAGAGTTCTGCTCCAGCCCCTCCAGAATGCTCCTCCACCTATGGCTTTGCTGCCCTCCCACTCCCCCATCCCCAAGCGGTCTCTGAGGAGAATGGCCAGGCTGCAGTACATGATGCATTCCACCCCGTGGAGGTAAGCAGAAAGCAGCAGCGGCCACACTGACAGCTGTCCTGCAAGCAACCACACTATCCCTTGAGACTGTGAATGAAAACTTGCCCGCCCTCCCCCCCCGACTTGTATTGAAATGATGCAAACTTTGATTTATGAACATTCATGTCTCTTTATTAATTCATAGCTTGTTTGGGGAGGGCTTTGGAGGGTACTGATAGCGATGATGGGGGGATGGTAAGCAAAGGCACAAAACATACAGAAACAGAAATCATTACTGCGTCTTATTGCAAAACCTGGTTTTCAATGCTTTCCAAAGGCAAAGCACTCCATGGTTGGCTCTGAGCGTATTGCTGGCATCTGGCTGCTCAAAATTGGCAGCCAGTCTTTCTCCCTCCACAGCCCAACCGTGGGGGAACCTTTCCCCCTTCACTTCACACACATTATGAACACAGCACGCAGATATGACTGATGGAATGTTCTTTTCACTTATGTCCAGCCTAGTAAGGAGACTTCTCCATCTGGCCTTTAAACACCCAAACGCACATTCAGCAACCATTCTGCAAGTGCTTAGCCTGTTATTAAAATGCTCCTTATTGCTGTCAATGTGCCTGGTGTATGGCTTCATTAGCCAAAGGAGCAAGGGATAAGCAGGATCCCCCAGGATCACTACTGGCATTTCCACACCCCCAATGTAAATTTTTCGGTCTGGGAAAAAAGTGCCTGCCTGAATTTTAGAGAACAGCCCTGAGTCCCTAAATATGCGTGAGTCACGCACCTTGCCAGACCACTCCACATAGATGTTGGTGAAATGACCCTTGTGATCCACAAGGGCCTGCAGCACCATGGAAAAGTACCCCTTGAGGTTTATATACTCTGCCACTAGGTGTGCAGGCACTAAGATAGGAATGTGTGTGCCATCAATGGCCCCGCCACAGTTTGGGAACCACATCATGGCAAACCTGTCCACTATGTCCAGCACATTTCCCAAAGTGACTACCCTTCGTAGCAGATGTCTACTGATGGCCCTGCACATTTGAATCATGGCAACTCCCATCATAGATTTACTGACTCCGAACTGATTCCCAACCGAGTGATAACAGTTGGGGGTTGCCAGCTTCCACAGAGCGATGGCCACTCGCTTCTCCACCGTCAGAGCTTGTCTCAAGCAAGTATTCACGCGCTTCAGGGAGGGTTACAGGTCCATGCAAAGTTCGAGGAAAGTGGCCTTTTGCATACGAAAGTTCTGCAGCCACTGGTCAACATCCCACAGCTGCATAATGATGCGGTCCCACCAATCTGTGCTTGTTTCGTGGGACCGAAACTGGTGCTCCACAGACTGCAGATGATGCGTTACAGCCTGCAGCAATCAGGAATTGTTCCGCTCGATGGCTTGTAGCAGGGCAGCCTCGGTGGCATCGCTGTGGTCTGTGCTTCATATTCTCGCTCTCCTTTGAAAATACTCAAGGATAAGCCGTGATATATTTGTGATGCTCACAATAATAGTGCAGAGTTGAGCTGGCTCCATATCTCCACAGCAATGGCGAGTGTGCAGCATAAACAAATGGCGCGAAAACCGGTTTCCTGTTTCTTTGGGGCAAGAAGGGAGGGGGAAAGAGCGTTGCATCATGGGACAATGGAACTCGTCCCAACAGCCCCCGTGGCTACTTGCACGGTGGGATGGCAACCCCCAGTGCACGTCTTTGAATGTCAACACGAGTGTGGTGATTATGGATGCACGAGACTGGCACAAGGAGCGTGGTGTAGACACACTATAGCAACTTCTAAAAATCGGCAGGTGAAAGTCGATTTTAAGTAAGTCGACTTCACTCTGCAGTGTAGACGTAGCCTAAGAGGAGGGTCTGTGTTTTAAGTCAAGTCAAATAACCAAATATGACAATTTTTTAAAAGTGCAGTGGTTTAAACATATTTAGTCCTGTTTTCTCTTCTTTTTAAATATTTTTGAAGCTTGTAAACTCCTGTCTTTGTTTTTAATCCTCAAATGTTTGATCACAACATGATATTCTTTGTTTTGATGAATATCAAACTAAAGCTTCCATCTCCATCTTAAGTGAACTGCTTTAGCTTACTAAAATCTCTACTCTTTCCTGTAGTAGTACGATTCAAGTCTGTAAAGAAACCTTTAACAAATGATATTCCCTGTTTTAAAAATAAAATCTGTACTAGGTATCTAATGAAACCTTTCATTTGTTATTTGATGTACTATAGACTATTGTGTTAATAAATAAAACTTTGTTTCAATAAATTAATTGGGCTACTTTTGGGGTACCTTTTTAAGTGACTGGCCTATTAATGCAGTAGAAATCTGGCAACTCTTGAGCCCATCTCTAAATTAAACAATAGTTTTTCTCTCTTGCTTGTTGATTCTGCACTGAAGCTAGAGTATTGAATGTGTCACACACAATAGCAGTTACTTCTCTGGCAACAAACTACATTGTCATACACATCAGATGATGATTTCAAGCCGCATCAAGCTGAGGAAGAAAAAATTTGGAAGGGAGAAAATACTCATTTGTGCACAAATAATTTCACAGTATTTTTCACAAGAACTTTAAAAAATGTTAATTTTCAGGTCGTCACATGTACACTGCATCCAATTACAGTACAAACCTGTCTTTCTAAAGACAATAATAATATGAACCAACAAAACCAGTGACTGAATCAGATTCAATATATAATTAAACAAAACACACAAAGCACAGTCAATCTTCACATTACAACATAAAATTACTATTATAATAAAATAAACACAGATCTAAAAAAAATCTAAAATTTTTTGTTCTCACTTGAATGATTTTACCACAAGCAAAATGTACTTGTCAGAACATGCATATACAAAGGAAAGATTAAAGGTAAACTGCAAAGCAAAAACAAACAAAACAAAGTGCCCTGCACAGTGAAGCCAAAGAGTTTTTGATTTTGTGCATGTTTTCTACATTAGAAATAAGTTTTTACTTCCTTCTTGTTGGTGGCAACGTTCCTCTCAAAGCTGCTCATTTGTCAGATTCAAATGTGGCATTTCTATGTTTAGAGAGAGAACTTCTCAGCTGTAAATGTTTAAAATAATGGGTTGGAGCAGTGTATCTCTTGAGCTCCTCAAATGTCATCAGTCAGGTAAACTTAGATAACAAAGACCTCATGTTTATAGGCTTAACCACACTTTAATCAACTGTCTAACCAGCAAAATTATTTAGTTTTTATAAACAGGCTAATTTTAGAGAGGTACTTTTGTTTAAGGTGTCTCAAGTCATCATTCAAAAATTGAGACACAAGGGTATACTTTTTGAAAATTTAGGTTTAAAGGTCATATAGAAAGCTTCTGACAGAGCCAGGAATAGAATGCAGAACCCAGAACTCAAATCTATGGATCAACCAGAAAAAAGCCCAACCATCTTTCTACCTCCCTCTGTTATGATAACTGACTAGAGCATTAGCAGGTAGAATTGGTTGGGAATTTTCCATTGGAAAATCATTTAAAAGGAAAATACAATTTCAACAGTGCCATAATTTTGCATTTTCTGTCAGGAAAATCAAAATATTCCATTTTAGATCAGTTTGACCTGAATCAGAATATTTCATTTCAAACATTTAGTTTTGAATCAATTCAACAAAACATTAAACTGTATTTCTCTATTATGGTATGCTACCTTATGGGAGTTGTAGTTTGGGCCAACATCCTCTATATGGGCCAATCTCCCTTGATGACTACCTCTCCGATTATGCAGTGTGGATTTTTCTCTGATTGAGCTGTACTGTGAGAGATGTAGTCCATCCTGAAAGACTGGCTAAAAGGAGATCATGGCAGTCCAAACTACAACTCCCTTAAGACAATGTACCACAGTGGGAAAATTCTGTTTTACTATTGAACTGAAATTAAACATTTCTATTCTGGAATGTCAAAACATTTCATTTAAATCAAAAATGTTGAAATGAAACACTGACTTCTGAACTGACATTTTTCTAAATTCCCATTATACAAACAAATCTCAAGTTTCAACTTTTCATTCTCATTAGGTATGAAAATAAATGTTAAAATGTTGGAATTTCCCATGGAACAGAAATTCTGAATTTTGCTCACTTTACTAGCAGGATTACAGATATTTCACATATGAAAGCAGATCTCCCTTAATCTCACAGATGTCTAAATGAAAATTAATACAATTTCCTGATAGCATAAACCTAATATTTCATTGCTGTGTAAGATTTTAGCCATGTGCATTAGTGAAAGATTCATGGCTAAAATTTCTTTCAACACTTTAAAAACAAAGACCATACCATAATGAGTCCCTGATCCATGACTAGGTCTCCTAGGTGCTACAGTAAAATAAATAACAATAATATATTGTTTTAGCCTTTCAAATGGCTATTAATTGCAATATGTCTAATCAGCCACCAGATGTCTCTGTTCTGAAATGCTACATTCTCCTATAGGTATTTCTTATGATATGATTAACATTTATACTAAGATTCCCACCATTTTATTTAGGAATTTCCTTGCAATTTCTTTTGTACCAGATGACAGAGGGAAGTGGACATACAATCTGCCATTTATTCAGACAATCATTATTTTGGGCTATTTGTAACATGCAGATGAGCTCAGCCCTTTCTATCCAGGGAAAAGATCATAACTTCCAAACTCTAATGGCTCGCACTACATAGCATAATACAGAATCACAATTATAGAAATGTAGGGTTGAAAGGAAACTCATTAAATCATCTAAGCCCTTTTCTTAAAAACCTCTAATGATGGGGATTGCACAACCTCCCTTGGAAGCCTGTTCCAGTGCTTAGCTATCCTTATATATCTAGTTCAGTACTGCAATATGTTATATTTTAAAAACATGAATGGCTTCCCAATTGCTCTCCATGGAACATCAGTGATTTTTACAGCATTTTTTTTCTTTCAGTAGTATCATTTTTATTTACATACAACTTACTGCATTCACTGAATAATATAAAGTCTAATCGTAAACATAAAGAATTGTTTAAAGTTACTGCACAAATTTACTCTGTTCCTATTTTTGTAGTCTGTCCACTAATGTTGCATTTTGCTATTTTAGCTCCAATCCTGCTAACATGTACGTGAGTAATTTTCTTCATGTATGTGTGTAGTTCCAACATGAGTGTTTGCGCCAGCAGGCCCTTATTGTTAAATGTAAGGGAAAGTTTTCTAAAATAAAAATTTGACCAAGTCCTTATTAAATAATTAATAAAAAACTAGACAGAATGTTATGTCAACAACATGGAAACAAACAACTATGCACTCTGTTCCTGTTAACTAATTAAGAAAGAAAGAAAATTTCAGGGCCCCATTTTCTACTACTATACATGGATTATTGCCATATACAGGAGTGAAACTCCTGAAGGTTCCTTCTACTTCTTTCCTCAACCTCATGTTTTTTACCTCCAGCAATTCTAATCCATGTACCTTATTCTATGTACCTTCTTTCATTATCCTCTCACTTCTCATTCCTTCTGTATCTTGAAATTTTAACTTTCCCTTTTCGTACTAGGCTCCTCCTATATATTCCTTCCTCATGCCCTCTCCATACTCTCATCTTCTGTCTGTTTCCTTACCATAGTCTCTCTCACCTGATAAGGTTCTCAGTCCAGAATAATCATCGGCCCAACATTCAAATCAACAGATACCCAAGGTATGGTGAGGTAGGGCTTTTCAAAGAGCTGCTTGCTTGTGCTGTTGAATGCTGTTATACATGTTCTAATGCATAATCAGTCCCTTGACATCATCTCTGCATCATAATAGAGTGGGACAGGGTATTTCTGGCGGTTAGGAAAGGGAAGAAGAGGTGAAATCATAAACTGTTTATACAACTTAGACAGTCCTTAATTTGTGCCCGGGCTTGCTAAGGCTGATCCCTGGCACCCCTAGGCTTGGCGGTTCATAGCCCCTTCACCTCTAGGCTTGCTTAATCAGTTATCAATATAAAAAAAATTGCTTGAGCCCCAGCATCTTTTTCATTACAAATTAAGCACTGAACTTAAAGTAAATTAAAAATAGGAAATAAAACACAAGGCAGTGTATAACATTTGTTGTACTTAGCACAATTTTCATTCTTCTCCCTCTAGCTGTCTTTCCCCCCAACTGATATTTGACACTTCCTATTGTCAAGGTTACTTTTTGGTGCATAAGGAGAGCAAACACTTCCGAGCAGATTTACAGGAGTTATATCAAAATCAGAATTGTGGCATTGTGTTTTACTTGAAGTCAACTGTAGGGACAATGTTAACCTTTTTTATTTTGTAACCCTTCTGCCAGGTGGAGTTGGCAGCAATGGCCTGGTTCAATATCTAGGGGTTCCTTTCCAACAATTCAATAGAACCAGCTTGAGTCCGCACCTAGTCACCTGGGAAATTACACACCATCCCTTGGGCACCTCCAAAAGGCAATACTTCCCCTCTCTCAAGCACAGAGTCTGTGTGTAGAAAAACCTTTTAATACAAGGAAGGAAGTAACTCAGCACTAGTTTGGGAAAACAGCATAAGCAGGAGTCATAAACACAAAATACCCTGAGCAAAACCCCCACTCCAGAGTACAGTACAGAGTACTTTGCCTCTTCCTTCTTGCTTCCCTACACTCCCACTCACTTTTGATGTCTTTGGTCAGTGATGACCTAGATCTCAGAGGTTCATCTGAGTGAATTCACCTCCCACGGTGCTGCGGGGAAGAAGGCACCTTGCTTGCCCTATTGGATGTCACTGCTGCACTGTTTGCCACTCCACCAGCCACCATGCTGGCCACACTGTCAGTTGCTCCACTAGCCACTTTGTTGCATACCTTCTGCTACCACCTGCTTCTACTTTGACCTCTGCAGGTCAGTCTCTTGAGCTTTCTACCTGGCTCTCAGCGATTTCAGCTCTCAGTAATTGTCAGTTCGTAGTGGAGAAACCTCAGTGCTGAAGCAGGCAGAAGCACTGTCCCAACAGTAGAGGATATCAACTCTAGCAAGCACCTAACAAAACAAAAGACTCCTAATAGAATCTCAATTAACAAATAACTTTGAACAGTGAGAGGGGAAGGTTAAACCATGCCTGGGGCTCATAGACAGAGTCCACACTTCCAGGCAGGAATACCTGTCCCCACTCCCTATCAATTTTCACAGGGCTCTGGCATCCAAGTCCCTTGTTTAACCAGTTTGGTTCAGATGAGACCCACCCTTTCATCAGGGCAGCCTAAGCACAGTTCTGCTGCTATTTGTTCATACAATAAAGGGGAAAGATTTCATTACCCCTGCAACTAACACTAAAGTGATTTGTACTCCAACACCAGCCAAAATGATAATTTGGGAAAGCAGTCCCATCATGCTGAGCACCTGGGCAGGGTGGGTGTGCTCATGCAAATACAGTCTGGTCCTAAAGCCTTTTGCTCCTTCCCCCTGCAGCTAGCTCAGCTGGGGAGAGCTCACTCAGACCCTGCTTACAATTTAATAAATTAAGATGCTGTTAACAGGAAGTTAGAAGGTAGTCTTTTTCTGATTCAGTCTCTTCTACTGATATTGAACCAGGGGGAGGAGAACCTCATATGAACCAGAACAAAATAAACCAAAGAAAAATATTCCTTAGAGATTTAAAACTATGAAAAATAGTGTTGCACTGAGAGTGGTTGGTCTGCCAGCCCGAGCAGCACTGAAAGACAAAGGAATCCTCCCTCAAGCCATGGAGTCACAGTAGAACTGTTCTGGTGCAGCTACTCTAGTCTACTGGCAATAATAGTCTCAATTGTCCTTGTCTCTGGAAATCCACAGAGGAGTGTGGTGATTCAGTAGGTGGTGGGAGAAATCACACACTCTTTTCCTGATTCTTTATTATTGTTGTCTGTATGGCTTAGTAAACACAGCTATCTATAGGGAAACTGCAGGTGACAGCTTATTAGTTAAGGTTATGCTGTACCACAGTGGGCAAATAATATGGTATATCTGCAGTTCAGCTATAGTTCTAATTCCATTCCTCAGAGGCTTGTTGAATTCTAACATCATAGCTTGATTAGATTTTAATGCAAAAAGTTAATGGCTACAGGGTAAAGGTCTAAGGTGAAAGTCACCACCAGTTTGTACTTCTAACTAGGTAGCTGACGAACCTGATTGTGACTGAATCTGCTCTTAAGTGTACCAGTTTTGCACTCCTGTAATTCCACTGACTCCAATGATGTCACTCCTTATTTACACTGTGTAAGAGGATACTCAGTCTTAGGGAATGCAAAGAAAGTATGGGGAAACAATAGAGGAAATATCAGTATTAACTGAACTTTATAAATCAAAATAAAGACAAGGAGCTTGATTCTGCTCTTAGGTCTTGTGTGTATGAGAAAGTGGCACTTGTTTAAAATAATATGTGAATTTAAACCAATTTAGTTAAATCAGTGTAATCCTCTGCATGCATACTTTTATTTTGATTAAAGAGTGGCTTTTCTGAATTTAGTTTGTCAATTGAGAAAAGGTTTAAACTAGCCCAAATTAAGCCACTCTGAACAAAAATAAAATGAATACACAGGCCTTAGCACTGTTTTAACTGAATTGATTTAAAAAACAATTTAAGTTAAATTAATGCAACTTTCCTATGCAGACAGAGCCTCATACAGTGTTTATACACTGATGTAAACTTCATTGTTTTCTGTGGAGCTAATCCTAATTTACAACAATGAAAATGATAGCAGAATTAGGCCTACAATTAATTTTACTTAGCTGTGTTGTGGTCTTTATTACACCAACAAACATAATTCATATTTTTTCATTGGTATCTTATTTTTCATCCCCTAATTTCATACCACAGACTTTGTGCTCAAGATCCAGGAAGTTCTGGAAGTTCAATAGAAGGTTAGGAATTTCCTGCAGTGAGTGAGTAAGTGCTCCCAGTTCATTTTTGCAAAGAAAAGACAAACTCTCAGTTCTTCTTTTGAGGAAAACCTCTCCCCTACTCTAAGCTTGAGTAAATGGGTGTGGTATGGAAAGGGAGTGTAAGGGAAGACAGAATTCTCTTCCTACCTTGCTTTACAATCATTTCATGACTGAGGTCAAGGCTGCCCGGCTCCTGGTGGGGAGGGGGAGAGAAGCTGGGGGAGTTAGACCCCACACCCCAGGGATGAGAAGTCCCAGGTGCCTTCCCCCTGGCTCTTGGTGGGGAACAGGGAGTGGGGGAACCCACTGGAAGCCTGGCAGGCAGGTGAGCTCCCAGTAGGGAGCTGCCAATAGAGTTGAGAGACCAAGCTCTCAACTCCCCACACTGCCCCTTTTAGGTCAGTGGAAGTGCTCCTGTGAGGACACACACCACCGACCTAAGGAGGCTAGTGTGGACATCAGCCACTGCAGTAATTAATGCAGTGGCTGTAAGTCGACCTAAAGTAGGTTGGCTTATCTTTGTAGTGTAGACAAGGCCTTAAACTTCATAGAGAATTAATTTCTGATCTTCACAGTGATCTTAGTTTGATGCCGTTCAAGCTGCAAGTCACATGGTACAGGAGCACAAGCAGTAAGTATTGCTCGGCATTACAGTCTATCCATGCTGGAGTGGGGCACACTAAAGTTTCTGGGTTGGCAGCATTTTCTGACTTGGCCCTCCCTATATTACTTTACATATTGTACAGCATGGAAAAACATATTGTACAGCATAGAAAAAAGAATTACTCACTCCACAGACTATCAAATGACAAGAAAATTTCTTTTTCTTTGACTAAAGCTTTAAGTAAGACATTTCCTTAAATCAGTTTCAGTGTGTCATTTAGTCTAATTAGAGACATCAGTTCACTTATTAAAAGCAACCTCACAAGAAGCAAATGTCCCCGGGAGGGCCTTCAGACTAGTGAACTAGATTAAGATTTATAAAATCAACGTGTAATTAGATTAAGGTCAATAGCAATAGTTTATACAATGGGAGAATTAAATGTTTGTCAAATGTACTTACAAATACATAAAGCTCTCCCTCTAGAATGTTACATTCTTAATTTAACATTTATTGAATTACCAAGGGTAACATTAGAAAAAAAGAGTGCTTCTGTTTCTCATTCCTCTGCATGATTGGGTCAGAACCTGACATTCAGCTTTTGCAGTGGCATTTAAAAGGATTTGGCCAAACCCTGAGAAGATCTGAATATTTGCGAGTCTCTGTCTGTAGAAATGCAGATGTTCAGTATGACTCAGTATCTGGTTCACTATCTTTACTATACGTTTTAATAGAAAGTTCTGTTAAGAAACCCTCCTTTATTTACCTTGGCAACTTGTCATCAATTTTTTTTTTTAAATGAGCCAAGATGTTATTGCTGGATGCTTTTCTTCATGCGTAACACTTGTGAAAACTGATATTCTAAAGGCCCCGTAATTCCTTCCTGTTTTAATGGTAACTTACATAAAGGAATAACTGAATTAATCTTTTTCACATTAATTACTTAGTGCATAAATTTTGCCACTGGGGAAAATAGCTACATTAAAATTTGCAATAGATGCTCAGAAGGGGCTGCAGGGAAGTACATTTTATCAATGGGGAACAGAAGCATGGAGAGACTAAGTGATTTGTCCATGGTCTGAGAAGCCTAGGGTAAGAACAGGGAAATGAACTCACCTCTCCTGGGTCCAAAGCAAGCACCTTAATCACCGGACCATCTTTCCTTTCCTGAGACTGGACTGCAGAGGCTGGGAATATCACATTCCTTAAGTGGACTGGAGTTGCTGGAAATATAGGAATAACAAGCTTATTACTCCTCTTCTCCCTGCTGACAAGGCAACTTACCCATGGAAAATAATTATACATTAAATCTGTCACAGGCCCCATTCATTTTTTTAGCCTCAGAATTAAATTATGTTAAATTCATAACATTGGGAAGAAGGCACTTTCAACTATTATTGTTTAAATTGAGTATCTTTAATTTTTACTAGCTTGGCCATGGAGGATGATAGATACAGTAGAATAAAAATCAAGCTTAACTTTTCTCCAGTTATCTAAATGTTAACATTCCCTTACTGGAATTCCCAATAGTAAAAGTACATAAGAAAAAGATATTTTAGTGTGTTTCTGTTCTTTATTACGTTATCTATGTCTGCAGTGAGGATTCTTGCTATGTATTCCAATAATGCATGAATGGGAAATTCTATCAACAGTTAGCATTTTATAAATGTTGTGAGTGTATGTATATAAAAAAATTATGCTGAAATAAAATATTTATATAGAAAAATAACATTTTTCAATAACTGGGCAATTGATTATCTGCATTTAAATAAAATTAGGCCTTGTTTGAGTCTGATAGCAGATTTTAAATGTTTCCTGAAGAAGCATTATTATATAATATGCTACAGTGTATAGATGCGTCCCCATAAATCCCAAACTCTAAATACCTCCAAACTTTTTGGAAGTTAGGATCTAGATCCAAATGTCACAGGCTAGTCACATTTCTATTATTTAAGGTTTTGGTGCCTCATCCTCCCATGTAATGATCACTCCCAGATTTGATTCGTGGTAGTAACTAGAGATGGTCAGAAAACTGAAATTCTGTCAGGCAAGACATTCCAACATTTCAAAATTTGTTTTTCTCCTGAATCTGGATGAAAAATTGAAATCTTGAAATATTCTATGCAATGAACTACTGTGAAATAATTTTTTTGGAAGTATCAAAACAGCCATAGCAAATCAAAATGTTTTGATAATATCAAAACATAAAATATTAAATATATTAAAATTGTAACATAAAAGTGGAAATGATACAAAGTTGGAACACATGAGAAAGTCAAAACTAAATATTCCATTTCAAGTTTAAATCATTTCAAAACATTTTTTCAATAAAAATGTTGTCAAAGTTAACATGTTCCTTTGAAATATTTTGATAATAGCATTTTTTGGTGGGAAACTCAATTTTTTCTCAACCAGCACTAGTTGCAGGATAAGACCCCAAGTCAATGACAAAACTTCAGTTGGCTTGAATGGAAACAGAATTGGGCCCACTGATTTTAAAGAAAGCTGAGGAAGATCAAAATTTTGCAGAACTGGCCCCATAGGTGAATCCATAGCCAGTTCCAGCATTGACTTCTAATAATTGGGCCTACAAATTTACCCCAACTGTAAACCTAACTGTGGAAAAGCAAGTAAAAGTGTTACAGTAACCTGTAACAATAAATGTTAATGTGAAAAGGTGCAAAAGGAAGCCGAAATGCTTGAATTAGTCTAAAGAAAAAGGCCTACTAATATAACTCAAGGAACGTGTTAAGATCATGTTGTAAACAAAAAGCGTGGGGCCGTAAACCAATGGACCAAAATTGCTGTGTCAGAAATTAGGCCTAATTGGCTAACAAAATAATGAGGTAATGGGCTATTTCACCCATTGCTCCCTTTTGAATTTGTTTATTTTCAAAGACTTTGGTAAAAATTGGAGGATGGATGTGGACATGGCTAACTAAGAAGCAAGAAAAGGAAAGGAGTGAGCTTCACCCTCCTGCCTATTTCCCTACTGTCTCCTAGGACCTACTGTGACATCACTGGGCATTCAATGTCCTAATTTCGAGAAATGACCTGAGTAGACTGGGCCAAAAAAAGAGACCCTGATGACACTGACACCTCCATCAGCTCTTGTAAAATCCCAAACACCATCTGGGATGTGATACTTTGTCAACACACTTCACCACGTCTTTTTCTTTTACCACCTTATTTCTTTTCTTTCCTATCCCTCTTCTTTTGCCTCTGTTTAGTAAGAGCTGGCTCAGCCACACAAGATGATATAGTTTGCAACACTTCTGCAAGCCCATGACTGGACACAAATAAAAACAATGCCCCAGTATTAGGCTGCTCAGAGCAAGTCTGCTGGGTCTTGAAGTGTTTAATACAACCACGGGCTGTGCCTTTGGTTCTCCAGCAGTATGGCCTCAAAACCAGAGACAGAAACTGCATTTTTCTGACTTTGCTGTTGTGCTTGCTCCCTGTGTACATTTTGTTTTTTAGGAAATGGCATCAGATTTTAACATTGCCACCCCATCCAAACTCCTTTTTTCCCCCAAAAGGGGGAAATAATTGCTATCTTTAATACCATCTCAAAGACTGTCAAACAAGGGGTTTTCCTTATTAAATATTCTCTACATCTAAATGGAAAGGAAACAATGGTTACAATTAAGCCTTACTTAATACTTTACATTTCAAATGCTTCAACTGTTTTTCCTGTCTTTTCTGTATCTTTAACAAAAAGTTTAAAAGATTTTTAATAATGTGTTTGAAGTCTGTATAACAAACCCTGAATTTTGTTTTATGGTGGACTGTTTCAGGGTCAAGTTAACACCCTTGACTCTTTGGGCTCCTTTATTCCACCTAAATTAATAGAATATGACCTATAATACCAGAGCAGCAATACACAAAGCAAAAATTATGCACACAACAAGGATATCCATGACTAGGACCCAGTGTTTTCTGGCAATGAAAACAGAGTAATTTCAGCTTTTAAAAACTTTATATTTTGGAAATTTTGGATATGCATTTTATTAATACAAAAAATAACTATTGGCAAACATGAGCAATATGTGATCCTTTACTGCACGAAAATGTAATAGCCTAGATTATGTTTACAATTTTAAAAAATTTTTACAACTGAAATTTTCAATTTTAGAACATAAAAAAATGTATTAAGTAACCATCATTATAAAAACAAAACAAAATTCTTGCTGCACAAGCTTATACAATTAAAATAAAAGTTAGATTATTGCTTTATGGAATGATCTAACAGCACAGGGAAATTTGGAATAACATTTTTGCTTAGAGTAAAGTAACGTTTTAATACAAAAATCTGTCCATCACCTCTATAAGCATACAAATATTCATTGAAACATACTTAGGACACATTCAAATTCATTTGGGCATACATCTTCATACTTTCCAATCACATACAATAATGTTATAGGATTAGCAGTTGTCCAAGTTTGGAGAAACTGCATTCAGCATGAAATGAATTGCATGGGATAACCAAAATAAAATGAGCAATCTGGCTAAGTCTTGCAAATGTTTGTCTATGATTTTCCAAAAACTGGGGAGAGAAATGTCATCGGTACTAGGAAGTTCATTTACAATGTTCCAGTAAACTGCCCACTCACCCTCAGGTACAGAAAAGAACTCTGTTCATAGTCACTGGGGTTGTGGGAGAGTGCACAAACTTGCTTGGGATCAAAGATGCACAGATCATGAAAAGAATCTACATGCTGGCTGTATGTCTGTATTTAAGTATTTCTCCAGTTTCGCTGCACTGCTTTGAAAAACCTGATGCTTAAGATTATCCAGTGCATTCTGTCCTTTGTACTGAAGTATTGCCAGCAGATCAGATGCAATGTTGTACACTTCTGTTGGTAACGTCAACTATGATTCAAACTTAAGTAGTGTCTGAACAAGTGGAGTTGCTTCTGCTTAGATAAAAATTAAATCTGCCACAAGCAATTAACTCTGCAGTAAAACACTTAGCTCTTCTAAAATGGCAGTCATCTCCTCTACTTCGATTTCCCAAGCAACTAACCCCTTGTAGTACTCCACATGATGGCAGTTGATAGTCTACTGCTTTAAACCAAGTATGCCTTCTTTTACAACTGGTTTCAAAGGTAATGTTGGGCTTTCAACTCCATGGTCAATAAGACCATTCCTGAAAGGAGCACTTCTGAGTGAGGGGTTTGCAGAACAGCTTTTTCATTAAAGCACACAGATGGTCTGCGTCTGTACACAAACAGCACCAGCACTCACCTAGTAAAGCTGTAATATATGCACAGCAGGTCACATGAATGCAGTTGGTTAAAACGCCAGTGACACCATCCTTGAATGCTTTTGCATGTACTTTGCATTATCTGTCACATAAGCCACTACTTTTGAAAAATCAATTTCATATTGTATAAGGGTCTTTATAACAGCTTGTGCAACTCTAGAGTAGTTAACACATTCTAACTCCACTGTTTCTATGAGTTTGGCAGCAGTGGGCAATCTTCTGAAATCTGCATCTGCTATATTAGGATATTTGCAACCTACCAGCATAGGCTGTCTGTATATTCATCCACAATTACAGCCACGCGCGGATTCTTCAATTCAGTGATCAGTTGTTGCTTGTTTAGTTCAAAGATAAGGGGAAAATGGACTTGTCTTGCAGGATATAGCTTCCATTTTGTATGTGCTCATTTAGGAGTTCTCGCATTTTTGGATTGTCTTTTTTTTCTAGTGGGATGTTTGTACTGCAGCAGGCCTCCACCCAATCTTGTACGATCGTTTCCCTGTATTTCTGATTTTCATTTTGTCATGTAAGCATTCCAGTAATTGTGAGCTGCTGCTCTGCTGCGGACATGTTGCTGCCCTTTGCCCTTCATTTTCTTTTTTCCATTGCTGCCACGTGACATGGATATTTCATGTGGTCAGCTATGCGGCCATTTTTAACATGGTCAAGAAATCCACTGCAAATTTTACAAAATAACTCCCTCCATCCACATGGAGCACATCTTTTTCAAATTCTTTAACTCTATCCTCAGGCTTAACCATTTTAGGCATTGGTAGTAAAAGGGTTTGAATGGCTGAAGCACAAGGTAGAAAATCAAAAGAATCAGCTAGAGGCAACACAACTATTTATAGTGGGGAGAAGGGAAGGGCAGGGCAGCACAATTTAAAGGTTCTGGTAGTATGTAGTGGGGTTCAGTGCAGGTACACAAGAGACAAAGGAGTTTTTATTTCTGGAGCTACTCCTGATGCCATGTTTTATGATGGAAACTGTTCTAGAAGAGAGTAACTCCTGAGGTTTATAGCCAACTGGGATTGCAAGCTTGGCAACTACCCTGTGGCAGCTTGAGACTTGTCAGGCTTTAGGATCCAAGGGAAAGGCAGCTGCAGCTGGTGTCAAGGAGGGATCTGGGCAAGTAAGGAAACCAGTGCCTGGGGGAGGCAAATGAAGGGAGAGAGTCTGCTGCATTTGAGTCACTATCTGGGGTAGGCAGGCACCATGCGGTCGTTGTGCAACAGAGAAAGCCCACCACCAGGTGTGTTACAGGGGGAAAGTTAGGGGCTGGCAATAAAAGCTTAGAGCCAGCTGCACATAAGAGGGTCAGGGAGAGGCTCTAGCTGTGAGGGAACCACAGTGAGTTGTGTGCAGAAGGGAAGAGCCCACTGTGCAGGGGACAGATGCTGGGCACTGAGGGCTAGAGCCAGGCTGGCTGCATGTAGGAGGGAGGGGGCAGAAGCCAGCTATTCAAGGAAAGTGGGATGGGGACGACAGACACTGGGCAGTGAGGGCTAGAGACAGTAGTGCAGGGGAGTAAGGGACAAATGCTGGGCACTAAAGGCTAGAGACAGCTGTGTGCTGGGGGGGAGGGGGCACGAGCCAGCTGTATGCAGGGTTGGCGAGTGGAGGAGATGTGCTGTAGGTGCTGCCAAGAGCAGGTGCAAGTGCCATCCACTCTACAGCACGGTGAGGGAGCCTGGCACCCTGCTGCCAAGTGCCCTGCTGCCTAGGGGAAGCTCCATGGCAGTTTTGCGGAGCCAGGCCTGTGTGAGGAGAGGAGAAGTTGGTGGCAAGTCTCATACAGCAGCCAGTCCCCAGCCTCTGACCCGTATTCTGGGGAGGGGTCAGGTGTCTCCAGTGGATATAAACTGGAGCAGAAATCTGGAGAGGCATATGACCTGTCTCCTCTCCTCCCCCCGTGTCACCTCTAGAATCAGTGATTCTGGAAATGAAAGGTAATTTTGATGGAAAACCGTGACAATATTGGCCTTGACTAAATATGCCCTTGATTAAAAATGATATAAAATACACACAAAACCTACAAAAGACAGAATCAGCTTCGACTAATCATTCTATGAGGTTTGAGCACCTGATCTTGCTCAAACTAAAATCAATGTGAACAAGACTAGTTCCTGAGAAAGCAGTAATATTAATGCTTCTATTCCAAGTGCAGTTTCTCTTGGGTATAACTGAAAGAGAGAAAGCTTTTTTCTTTTAAATATTGGTAAAATATTATAACAATTAAAAATAAACTAGTGATCAAAATGACTATTGTAATTTAATTAAACTTAATTTTTATATAACTGTGTAATAAACATGACACAAGTACATGTACATATACAGTATGTTATGTAATATGAAATAACGATTTTACTTTTCTTTTGCTTGCTCAATGAGCCATTTATCTCAGCTCTTGTACATGTTGTGTAACTAAGCAAGCAGAAATAAAATTACTGTAGAACAGTTAAAATGTTTAACTGCACCTTTTTACTGATACATCATGCAGTTTAACACTGCCAGATATCTGGACTTTGGCTACAAATATGTCATTTAATTAAAATGCTGTAAAACAGTAGCTTTGAAAGTATGCAAATGTAACAACATGGTAATTTAACTTGCTGTAACTAAGTTTTGCTTTATAATAGTCTTTAAAAGGTTCTACAGAATCAAATAAACAATTTGCAGATTTAATTCCCATAATAAATTGTAGCTTTCCTGGGGTTGGGATGATGAAAACTCTTATAGCTTTTCATCTTGCTTGAAAATTGTAAAAGCTTCTTCTTTGGATTTTTTGAAGTTCTTTGCAAATGCTATTACTCTCTGGAATGCTTCTGCCAGACCTTCCCCAGTGATGGCACAACAAGGCTGTACATACCAATTTCTATCACTGCAGTTTTTCTTCATGTTGAATTTCCTGGTTATTTCCTCAGCGCTCAGAGCTCCAGGAAGATCCTGCTTGTTTGCTAGCAAAACCACAGGCACATTCTTCATAAATTCATTCTTTAAGATGAGTTCAAATTCTTTCTTTGAATCTTCCAGGCGTTGCTTATCAGTGCTGTCCACAACGTACAACAGGCCATCTGCATTTTCAAAGTAATTGCACCAAAATGTCCTCATTTTCTGTTGCCCTCCAACATCCCAGACAGTTAAAGCAACATTTTGCCCTATTTCAAACATCTCCACGTTAAAACCGATTGTTGGGATTGTTAGGAAAATATCATTAAACTTTAACTTGTACAATAGTGTAGATTTCCCAGATGAATCAAGTCCCAGCATTAATATCTGAGCTTGTTTGACACCGGAGTGTTTGGAACCCGGCAGACCCATTCTTGCTGTAATTATCTGTATTATATCTTAAAGATGCTATTTTTTTCTATCTTCTCTCAGGGTGATTTTTGTCAGAAAGCCCTTCTTTCTCCATAAGATGAAGCAGAAAGAATAAAAGAAGAGGAAGTGAAAGAAGAGGCTTTGTGCTATGAAGAAAGAATAAACCTTTGTGCATTTATATGGAGTCCTTATCAACTTGATGTAGGCAAACAGTATTTTATGAAGGTGTAATGTTCACTGCCTAGGGTGGGGTGGGGCAGACAAAAGAATATAATAATTAATCATTAAGCTCAAAGTACAGTATTTCTGAACATGCTGAACAGTGGCAATGCCCTACTTACATAAAAATTCTGCTGTTGTAGTTTGTGGGTTATTTATACATTATAAAATAATATAAACACATATAACAGTGCTCTGGACACTGAACTGCCAGTGCATTTGTAACAACACATACTGCATGGGCTTGGAAATCATCAACTTCAGAGTTCTAATCCCAGCTCTACCACTGACTTACTTTATGGCCACGGGGGAAAAAAAATCTCGTGTTTCTGTGAAACAGGCATCATAATTCTTACTTATCTCATAGGAGTGTTTCACAGGTTTTTGGTCATTACAAAAGTACAAGATGACAAGGTCCCTGGTCTGATCCTGCAAACCCTCCTTATGCGATTTGTCCCATGGCCTAGAATAAGACATAACACAATGAGCGGTAACCACAGACAATGAGGGTTATAAATACAACAAATACATTGATCGACTAGTTCATGTTTGTATGGCACATTGAATGTATACAGCTTCATTTTCTGGAGTGCTCAGCACTCACAGCTCTCACTAATGGTAACAGGAACTGTAGGTACTTGGCAACTCAAAAGAAGAGCCATAAAGTGCTATATCCACGCTATAATTATATTATTACAAGGAAAGCACTTCGTAGAGGATTTTTAGGCTCTAACTGCACTGGCCTTTAAAACCAGTATGGATGTGTGTGAACTCGTTTACACACAGTTTCACCTAAATTGGTTTCTAATATAATTTATCTGACTATGTGGATCAGTGTAAACCATAATAGAACTACATTTCAAGACTTCTAGCCAAAAGAAACGTTTAGTTCGGAGTCATTTGCTCCTCCTGCTTATTCATTACTTGAGGGCAGGGTATCATCTTTGACTGTGACAACAGAGTTGGTTGCTGACGAACTTACAGTCACAAACAGCAAATTTGTTATGTCTGTATCTAATGTTTATAAAAGGGCTCTGCCTCTCAGAGCCAGCTTACATACTTAGTGATATGGCTTTGATAAGATGTAACTTTTCCTGAAATCATAATCTTCTGTTTGTTTTTATATAATCATGCCCACAGCAACAAGTTGTTATGTTACAACCAAAATGATTCCCTCCCAGTAGGGAACAAGCAGGAGTAGATAAATAAAGATTTTGTTTTTGCACCAATATGCTAAGTTATGGAATAAGGTATGTTTGGAGGTGGGGAGGGGATGGAATCAAGAGAGACTAATTGTTTATAAGCAGTGTGATACTCATAGTTTTCCAGAACTTTCAGTGGACCTACATAAGAATCAAGCCTGGCATAATTCTGATTGACTTCAGTGATCTTTCCTTTTAAAAGTAGCAATAATTTAAAACTATATAGAACACCC
Source organism: Mesoclemmys tuberculata (assembly GCA_007922155.1). Taxonomy (NCBI): domain Eukaryota; kingdom Metazoa; phylum Chordata; order Testudines; family Chelidae; genus Mesoclemmys; species Mesoclemmys tuberculata. Next base: position 19,239,083 of record ML675649.1, on the reverse strand, counting down.
AGATGTATTATTAATTAGGGTTATCCTTTATCTCCACCTAAGTAACATACAATACATAATCTCTAATTTTCTTTTACAAACATTCAATATTTTCATTATTAGTGGAGTTGGGACTCAACTGGAAACTCAAAACTGGAGGAACCTATTTTCCAAATCTGGTTCAGATGGAGGCCAAGGTGACAGAAATCTCTCAAGAACAGCTTGTGAGATTTTGGTGCTGTCAAATGCATGGTGACAAAGGGTTAAAAAACTTTGTAGTTCATCTATTTTGCACGCCTTAGACAGGCGGGGGGGAGGGGGCCTGGAGGAGAGAGAGAGAAAGTGTTTTTTTATCTTATCTACTTTCACTAATTTATGACTCTGTATCGGTTTTACAACTTGAAATGGGACTTTCTATTCCTAGCTTAAGACAGTGGGTTTTCTAAAGGGATTAATTCTTAAAACACACACTTACAAACACACATTTATACAACTTAGGCTTGACTTACTGAGGAATCCACACCATTTCAATTTCTGCTCATAATACTGCCGAGGTGAATGAATCCGATAACGGAACGCTTATTTAGCAGGAGAGGGGTGGAAAGGTACAGACACACACAGGATGTTAGTCCCTTGCTGTCGCAGCTCTATTGAGCAATGGATCTGTAGGGGCTCATGTTTGGAGGGAAAAGGAATTGACCTTTCGGTCCACACACTCTGCCTGCCCATTGGGTCACTAGGTTCAGACAGGCCCCCCTTGCTATTCACCTGACCAACTTGTGGACGGATGAGGGCGGCTGCAACCTGTCTTAGTCCAAGACCTGGTCAACAGTTCATAAATCTATCATTCATTTATACATAACACACATTCTATATCCAATCTAAATCCACTATTTATTGGGGAATTTTACTTTACCACAAAATATTTTCTCTTATTCTTTTACAAATTCTTAATACACAAATAAAATTTAAAAAACAACTGATTACAATAACACAAGTACACAAAACAGTTAGAATTATTACTAATTTTACATTCACACTTACTACTCACCACATATATGAATGAACTCAGCTGCAGCAAAAAAACAAACATACCATGGTCAGGTTCTCCTTTCTTTTATGCTATATTTTCATCCAGGTGGAACCTCCATCGTATTCACATCCAGGTTATCATCCGCAGAACAAAGTCCCACGGGTTATCAGCTCTGACACCCTACCCTATTATTTTGAGTGACGAGCTGGAGAGAGGTGAAACAGTTGATCAGACCCTTTACACAGTGCTATTCTGGTGCACTCCCTTCTTGATTCGTGGTTCCCCGAAAAGCCTCGGTCTGACGACCCCTTTTATATCTCTACTTCAGCCAATGCGTCTGCTAAGACCATGATAGACCCTTCCTTTACCATCTTATCAGCAGCCTCCTCCTCAAAACTTTACTGCTGACTTGCAAAGCCAATTTTGTAGCGACTGCAAAATTCCCATGCCTGGGTCTGGAACTGCTACATGTACCAGTTCCCGTTATCATGGGTTTACTTCTTGGTCAAGGTCTTTTTTTTTTTGCTGTCTCTGTGGCCCCCACACATGGATTTATAGCTTTTCTCAAGATGGACTCAGGGCACTGACTTTACAAACGTTTTTACCATGTTACAACAAAATGTAAACCCAAATCCTAGCCACAGGGTGGCTGCCCATTGACGAGCAGCCTATGTTCAATCCAAACACCACCTCCTTGGCTCGTGGCTGATTATTACTCACATAGAAAATTCCTAAAATTGGGCAACACCTTTTTCAAATAACTCTAAGCCTGATATTGCAATGTGCTGAGCACCCTTAGTTCTGAAGTCTGTGGGAGGTGTTAGGGTTCCCAGTACGATTCAAGGGGTGTCAGCACCTCAGGGGATCAGGCCTATGTTTCCATTTAGAATTATAAAATTTTGTGATGCCTCCCTGCTTTCAAATAAATAAAACTTTGATGCTCAGGTCCTAACAAAGAAAATCCTAGTTTTTCCTCATAATTCCTTTGACTTAAGGGGCCATGAATGTGATAGTCCTCAAATGTTACCTATGATTTAATTTATTTTGATTAATTAACATGAGACGGACCTATCCATTGCTCTAAACATAATTCTAAATACTCTTATTGCCACGCCTTTTATTATCATCTTTATTCCATTAATTATGCCAGAATAGAGACGGAAAGAAATTGCTCCCCTTCTCCCCACTGTCATAATGCTCATTCATCTTCAAAACCTTTTTAGGGCCATGTGACTGCCTTTATCTCTATGCAACATCTCTTAAAAGACGACAGATACCGTCACGTTGTCCTTTTGGCTACAGATGGGGCCAAGATGTAAAGTTCGGCTTGGGTCCAAATTGCCACGGCGGCTGAGGTGTCCGTGTCCAGGAGTCTGACTGAGCCCATTCCCACCCTCTCTGAGTCTCCGTTAATTTTAGGAAGGAGTCCCCTCCCCCAACGGTGAGCCCTCATCTCCTTAGCAGGAACCGTTTCTTTCCCGCTCGCACGTACCACTTCCCCACAGGCCCGGCCGAGCCCAGCCCCTTCGCCAGCGGGGCAGCCCCGCGGTGCGGCCGGGGCTCGCCGCCCGTGTTTTTAGGAACCCTGCGCGCCGCGGGGGACGGATGCGGAAGATAATCGGCGCTGCACCCGCCAGCCCCCGGCGCCTCTTCGCCGGCGGGAGGCCGCATCCTGCCGGGGCCGCGCAGACCGTGCGGGGGTAGAGCGGCGGCGGCGGCGGCGGCGGCGGCCGCGCGGCAGAAGGTAGCGGGCGCCGCTTGTGAGCAGAGCGGGCGGGCCCGCTGCGGGGTGATCCAGGGTGACCGTTGGGCGGGCGGCGCCTTGTCATCAGGCATCGGGGCAGGTGCCTTAACGGCCGTGCGGCCTGCCCGGACCGGCCCTCGGACGGCGCCTGCCGCGGGGGGAGGCGGCAGGGGCTGGGAGCTACGAGCGGGAGAGGAGGGGGCGCAGCGGCCAGAGGCGGGGCGACTCACCCGCAGCGGTTGCCACAACAGGGCGGGGCCGGGCCGCCTCAGGGCTGTGGTCTTAGCCGCGCGGGCAGCCCCTGCCGAGGCGGGCAGCTCTTGGCAGGCTCCCCGCGCCGGCCCTGGCGCCCTCACGCACCCGGCCCAGGGGCAGCGCTCTGCCTGCGGGCGCCTCGACAGAGCGGAGGTGTGCGCCCGGCCTTGCAGCGGTGCCGGCTGTGGCGTACCTGCCGGGCCGCCGTTCCGCGCTGCCCCCCTACGTGCTGGCTCCTGCCGGTTCCGTTCCTCCTTTGGTTGAAAATGGCTTTTGGTTATGAACTGCCCCCAGCACACCACGTGTCTGGGGGGACTCGTAGGGACGGATGCCATCGTTTGCCCATGACTGAGCTATGCACCGTAGCACAACGTCATAGCTGTAGTCCCACTTCTTTTTCCTATTCAGAGGGTTTATCTGTGGCCTAGCAGCAGCCTTGCAAACTTCCAGTGTCGTTGTAAGGCACTCTTGCTGATCATGACCTTTAACAGGCAGGCTGAACTACAGCAGATCCAGATTACACAGCGGTGACGTGTCTTTACTGGGGGTTTTCACTGATGTGTCTACTGTGGTGTATGAAACATACGTCCAAAAAACATAGGCCCAGTCTACACTTACCTGGAGATTGGGTGGCAGTGGACGGGAGTTACACAGAGTAGCTACACAGAGTAGCTTGTGTAACTCCCGTTGACTGCCATGCTTCCCTTCTGCGCGGTGTCTTCACTGCACTGTGCCGACAGGAACCGTGTTTCCATCGACGCAGCGCTATGCCACTTGAGGGGATGGTTTTATTGGATCGATTGAGCAGGTCTTCACTTTGTCAGATTGCTAATATATAGAGAGACCAGTGGCTCTGTGGCAGCTCTTCCTTTGTCCTGAAGCAAGCACATTTCATGGTGTCCCCTACTAGCTTTATGAAGCGGGAAGGAAAGGAAGAGTCTCAGAGGTCTGCATAAATTCGATTACAGAGTTAATAATCTTTGTGGCTTCTGGCTGGCTTGTATTTAAGCCAGGATAGGGTGTGAAGAGGAAACAAGTGAAGGTGTTTGTGTAGATGCTCTACTTCTGCATTTCTCTTCCCTTAGGGAAGAGGAGGAGATGGAGTTGGAGCCTCTTCATCCTCCACTGTGCCATTACCAAAGCAGCAGAGGATAACTCTCCTGCTAGTCCATGGAAATTGACTTCTCCCCATTTGACACTGGTGTTAAGAGTAATCCTTATTTAACATCATCGTGGTATGTTTGGGATGCTCTCTGTGCTCCATATATGTTCCTGGGAGAATTAATAGGAATCCACAGTCTAGTTAACTGTTGTGACTTACACAAGGTTGTGATATTTGGTATTTTTCTTAAAGCCCTAGTACCTAGGGTCATGTGATTACATGAAACTCTCAACTGCCCTTTAAAAAATAAATTTCTTGCCCTCATGAACAAAAGCTCAAACATGTAGTGAACAAAGCCAGAACACAAACATAGAACTGTAAATTTAATTTTTTTTAAATCTCATGATTTTTGAACACGTGGAATTGCCAATACTGTTGTGCCAGTTTAAGGTGAGGGTCCAAATTGCTGTCATGATCACATAATACTCAATATGTCAGTATTATGCTGGAGGCCCTGTTTGCATTTTTTAGGAGAAGGGTGCATGCATTTGCAGCATCCTGAGTCTGGATCCAGGTTTGGATGCAGGCAGTGGTTTTATCACATGGAGGGGGAACAGGTAATTGATATTCAATTATGATTGCCTACATACACTCCCTTTTAGATAGGGGAATAAACCAGGTTCTCCTTCTAAAATATGGTTTTATATGTTTGGGGTTTTTTTGCATTAAATCATTTAATTGCATTAAATGATATACACAGATTGTTAGTGAAAAGCAGCCACCTCTGAAGGGAAAGGGAACAGCCAGGCACACAGCCTACCTTCTGCTGGGTGGGCAAGAGGAAATACCACAGGAACTGTAATGTCCATATAAGAGAAGACCGGATGCTATCTTGCCTTAAAGAGAAAAAGTGACTGAACTTATAACGATCTCAAGATGTAGTGAATCTGATTAGTTTAGTAATGCCATACCATAACTTACTAGCAAGGATCCTAGTTTTTCATGGGGAAAAAACAAAACAAAATTAGCTGATTTAAAAAACAAAGACCTGCGTTTTTCCGTGATTAAAATGATATGCTGAACTTTAGTTTCCCTAGCCACAATATATATAGGTATCATTTGAACATAATGTTTTATTGATATACAGTAGAACACCGTTTATCTGAGCCTCCATTATCCAGCTTTCCATGTTAACCAAACCACCAGAGCTGACTGCTTGAGCATTGTCCAATCTTAAAATGAGGGATAGAAAGCTTTTTGCCCATTCTCCTGATTATCCAAATTTTTGATTATCCAATCTGGCTCCAGTCCCAGTTACACTGGATAATCAGGGTTCCACTGTATATGTTTTTATTTTTTCACAAAATGTAAAAACTAAAGATTCTCTGTAAAAACACAAATTCCATATTTTTCAATGGTAAATGTTCCACATTTTTCCATGGCAAATAGTGTAGGATTATGTGGAGCCAGACGCTGACTGCTAGGCACACCCTGCTCTTGGCTGGCCTCCAGATGACCCTGCAGGTGCTGTTTTGGAAACTAGCGAAGCACTGAGTTTGTTTTGGGAACTGCAAAGTGTATTTTGATTACGGCCTCCCCATGCGTTTCTTAGCTAGTCCTAGCCGATCAGATTGGGCTGTGTGAAAAAGCACTCACTGCTGTGAGACTTGTTTTACTGCTGTAAGAAATGCATGCGCAGGGAGAGGATGGAAAAAGCTATAAGGGAAGGTGCTTGCAGCAAATAAACGGAGTCCTGCTTTCAGCCACAATGGTGTCTTGTGTATGATTGCAACGGAGAAAGCCAACAAAATGGATTTCTAGGATCCCTGTTTATTAGCAATAGCTCAAAACTAAACATGTTACAACCTGTTTATTTGGGTATACCTAGTCTCTTGCATGGTGCAGATGGCCATATTTCACCTTTTTATTTTAAGTGCTTTCCAAGGATTCAATTTCTAATCATATAGGGGTCGGGGTTTTTGCACATTGGGCTTTTTATTAACACTGCCACTTTGGGAGACTACAGTGAGAGAGAAAATGGATCAACTGAGATGTGTGTATGGGTATATATTTCAGATTGCTAGCTCTTATCTTTTACTCTCTGTTCTGCTATCTTCCTCAGTTGTCACCAGCCAATACTTACATTATCTCTAAAACAAGCAGTAGAAACATTACTGATAGGCTTAGTCCTGCTCCCATTGTAGCTGATGGCAAGACTCCCCTTGACTACAGTGAGAGTAGGATCAGACCTGTAGCCTGTATTCTGGAATGGGATTAATATGTATTTTTTGTTGAATGGCATTGATGTGCATGACGGCGTGTTGCTCCGATAGCTTGAGTCACATGCTGCTTGATAGTTTGTGATGTTAGGGAGTAAGCTTTACTTAGTTTACTAACTGACTCTAGTCTTTCCTTTCAGGATAAAACATGCTGGTTTCTTCTTGTCTGTAGAAGTTGGAATTGCTAGTTGGGATATGACATCCCTTAGAGGTCTCATGCTATCCTTTGAGGCCCAGAAGTAAGTGCATCTGTTATTAATAAACTTGTCCACATAAAAAATGACTTTGGTAAACTGCCTTTTTCACCATAGCTTCCTCAGTTTGTTCTGTTTCTTACAGCTAATCCTTGTTTTTCTTGCTTGGTCAAAAATCTCATAAACTTTATTGTAGTTTTGAGTAAGGAGATCAGGATACTTAGTGCCATCAACTGCATTCTTCTGCTGTATCTGATTGTGTCGGCTTTCAGTGGTTGTTTTTTGGTGGGTTTTTTTTTTTAGGTCTTCAGTGGAATTCAATATTTTCCTCTTTCATAATGAAGTAAAACATTTTAAATCTTTTACACAGGCAGGTCTAAGAGCAACCCACTTTGACATCAGCTCCAGGACGCTTTCAGAAGACAGAGGTTCATAGAAACTTTCCTGTGTAGCAGCTGAATAAGAAGATGAAGAAATACTACTAAACAGCAGTGCTGTAGTTGAACAGGTAAATATTCTCTCTCTGTGACGTTCTGCAACATATCATTATACGAAAGTAATTCTTAGATGGAAAGTTAGAGACTGCTGTGATATGAAAGCAATGTATACATAGACAATTTCTAATTTGCAAAACTAGAGATTCAAAATATTTCCCTTAGACAGAATTTCTTTAAAAAATATTCATGTTATGCAAACACCTAAATAATGTGCACAGAAGCACATGCTAAATTGCAGTGACACAGTTTTGCATGTGCTGAATGAAGCCTCATAATATTTCAGGCCATTATTAGGATATTAATAATTCTGGTTTCACCAGACTATCCTAAAAGTCATAGTAAACAAAATATGTATTAAAAAGTCAATATTCTAGAATTCTTTAATAGTGAAGTAGTCCTCCAATAACTTCCCTGTAAAAGAACTGTGGTACAATTGCAAGAATGGAGTATGGTGAAGTAGGTTGGGACACTTTCACCAAAGGAAATTACAAGACAAAAATATGTTGAAATGGATGTAATGTTGAGAGTACATATCAGTATTTTAGTGTTTATAGTCTCAGGTTAGAGTAAGCTGATTTTAAAGACCTATCAGTTTATTTTAATATTTTTCTTTGAGTTTTAACATTTTATTTATATATTTATTATAAAAATACATGTTGAGCTGAAAACTAGTTAGGTGTCCAGTTAGCCCAGAATGCATGACATACTTTGTGCTCTCATCTGAGTGATTAGGGTAATGTGCAGTGCATAGTGATTAAAATCTTTATACTACGCTTGTTTTTTAAAAAAAGTGGTCTAATTCTATTTTGATTTAATTTCAGCAGGGGGCAGTAGATTTCTTCAGTAAGCTAAGATTTTAAACTTTCTTTTTAAGTCTATAAATACATGGAATGTGGTTTGAAAAAAAATTACTCAAGATTGTTCTGATGCTTTCAAAATATAAGTAGTTTTTAAGTCTTGTTACAATAGCATTGAATTGAAAGTGTGAGAAAGAGCTCTTTGTAGCTCAAAAGTTTGTCTCTTTAGCCCATCAGAAGTTTATCTAATAAAAGATTACCTCACCTACCTTGTGTTTCTAGAAATCATTATGGGCTGGCATCTTGCAAAGGATGCCTTATACACATTCTACTGGTGATCTGTGTCCTTCAGGAAAATAAGCAGAAGCAAAGAAATCATACATTGTATTTTCAGATAATTTGTGCCTGTTAGCTAGAAGAAGATTGGATTTTTTTTTCTGTGGTGTTTGTAAACATCTAGGTTTGAAAAATATGGGTTATGAACTTCTGGAGAGGAAATTTTTTTGGTCTTTAAACTGACGTGTTCATTGTGTCCTGAGTCACTTTATCGTCTGATGACTATGATAATTTTCCATCTCTCTCTGTCAAAAATGTGGCTATACTTAACCAAAACCACTATGGTGGAATGTGTTAATTATTCCTAAAAACAACAGAGGACATTCTAGTGATTAGTGTATTGTGAACACTGCATCCTCCCTAAAGGTGACCAGGTGTTTCTTTACTATTGTTTTAGAGCAGCCCCTAGTGGCCTCAGTTGAGATTGAAACTACATAGTGCTATGCACTGTAATAAACAGTACTAGCTTGTCAGGGCAGGAAGTCATAAAAGGCAGATAAGGGTGGGTGAAATAAAGTATTGTCATTTCTAGTCTTTGTATTGGGGACTGAGAGAGAAAGATGTGGAGCCAGATTTGTAAATGATCTTAGCTCATGTTGAGGCACCTAGCCTATAAGACCCACATTTCTGAAGTGCTGAGCAACCAGCAGTTCCCATTGTGACATGTATGGGAAGACTTTCAAAGTGCTCAGCACTCACTTACTTTAGTGACTAATTGCTAGCTGAGCTCCTTTAAAAATCTGGTCCTGATTCTGTGTGCTGAGTTGTCTTGGAAATCATACCCAAAGTCAGGCAGAGTCTGAGGTAGGGCTGGGAATAGAATCCAAGTCTCCTGGATATTCTCTTCGTCACGTTCTTCTTAGATTAAAAAAAACCTCAATAATTTACAAAGTAATGGGATTATTTATCTTCTTTCCATCAGAAGAAAGTGCCCACTATTGCAGGTTTTGAGCAGTATTTTAAAAAAACACTTTAGTCATCAGTTTGTGCGCGCCACCTTCCCTCCAGCATCAAGCTTTACATGAGCCTAAGGCACTGGGCTGATGTGCGGAGAGCCTGCAACTGTCTCTGGAATTGAGGGTGCTATATTTGGTCCTTCAATAGATGAGACACCCAGGGAGAAATCTGTGCATGAATAAGATCAGTAACCAGCAAACAACTGTAGTCATGATCAGAATGTGGTGTTCAAAGTATATGTTCTGGCTAAAAAAGTGTTTAGTTGTGCTAGTGTAGTTTTCCTTTTCTTCCATCATGATATCAAGCCATGTTTTGTAGTTGCCATTTTAGGCAGAGTACAGTTTCATTCTTAATGTACTAACTCCTTTTCCATCTGCATTTCTTTCAGCAAGAAGCTTGCTCCCAAGATTTGTGACCCAAGATTTTAAGGCTCTTGAGTTCTGATGCACACTCATCTATCTTGTAGCTGCTTCTGATGAATATGTCTATGAAATACTTAAAATGGAGTTTTTTGGTACTGTCTATGCTTTCTGTCATAATAACATCATGGTATATGACATTTCCTTCCCATTCTGTGATAGAGCATCCAAACTCAATGTATTTTTATGAATATGAACCAGTTTACAAACAGAACTTCCTCTTCACACTGCAGGAGCATTTGAAATGCAAGGACACAAATCCATTTCTGGTCATCTTGGTGTCTTCACAACCTATGGATGTGGAGGCAAGGCAGGCCATTAGAGTAACATGGGGTTCTAAAAAATCTTGGGGGGGGCATCAGGTTCTAATACTGTTCTTATTAGGACATGGAGCTGAAGGAGAAGACAACTTATCTGCGTTATCAGTGGAAGATGAAAGCATTCTGTATGGTGACATAATTCGCCAAGATTTTATGGACACTTACGACAATCTTACCTTAAAAACAATCATGGCATTCAGATGGGTGTCTGAGTTTTGTTCAAATACTAAATATGTTATGAAGACTGATTCGGATGTATTCATCAACTCTGGCAACTTAATAACGTTTCTTCAAAATGTAAATTCTACAGACAATTTCTTTACTGGTTACCTTCTAACTGATAACTTTTCCTACAGAGGGTTTTACAGAAAAACATATATTTCTTATGACGAATATCCATTTAAGGTATATCCTCCATACTGTAGTGGAATGGGGTATATACTTGATGGAAAACTGGCTTTGAGGATTTATGAAATGATGAGTCATGTCAAACCTATTAAATTTGAAGATGTTTATGTTGGAATTTGCTTGAATATACTAAAGGTGAACATTCATGTTCTCGAAGATACACAACTCTTCTTTTTATACAAAATTAACTTTAACATCTGTAAGTATAGGCACTTGATTGCAGTACACGGTCTATCTTCAAGCGAAATCATCAGATTTTGGCAGGTTTTACTGACAGACACTTCACTCACTTGTCCCTGATCCCATGTTAATATATGTCTGTTGAAAACTGACTGCTTTTAACTTTGCTTCTTGGTTTGAATTACAGTGTAGAAAATGTTTTAAACTGAGTTTTGCAGAACAAGGAAGTGGAGTTTTAGAAAGGATCACTCAGGTTTAGAGGACTACCCTGATTAGTAGGCACAATTGAAACAGCAAAATGTTTGTAGTGGGTTTTCAATATGGTATTTTAAAATTGAGAATGAGACTTAATGTAGCACCTTTTTTATCCCTGAATTATTTAGATTATATAGTAACAGTACTCCACCATTTGGCTCATTTCTGAACAGTTTGCTGGAAAAGTGGGGTATTGTTGTCTGCGCTTCCTGCCACCTCCCCAGGAATCTGCCCTCCTGGGATTTATGGAACTGCAACAGCAACCACAGTAAATCTTTTTCCTTAAAGGAGTGTCCCACAAACCTAGACCTTGGGGCAAACTCCTGTCTATTTTCCTTCATATTGGTATCCCGCCAACTCGAGGGATGTGTGCCCGTCAACACACGAACTCCTCTTTTGCAGATCATGAAGGTCAAAGCTGCTTGCTTAGTCAGACCCAATGACTCCTTTAGAAATATTGTGCCAAGATTTTAATGAAAACATGGCTGTTTAATTTTAGGCTACTAATTTTGAAGTCAGTAGAATTTTCTAGGTACTTCTGAAAATCTGGCCACTTTTTTTAGATGCCTACATATTTATTTTATAGAATTGCTTTAATAGCTTCAGATATCAGAATTATTTTATGTAATAATGATTGTGTTCTCAGTATATTAAATTAAAAGGGCCAGATGAAGTTACAGCGGATCTACACCAGTGTAACACACTCTACAATATAGCACAGCACAATTTATAATAGGCCCATCTCCAGACCTATCAGAAGCCATGCAGAGAGAGTAAGTGATGAATCTTGCTGTAAAACTTACCAATTTAAATGTCTGTCAAATGCTGAGATTGGTTTCAATTTGCAAGATTATCTGTTTGCTTCAGTGTTTATAATTTTGGAAATTACTTTTCTAGACTTTTTTTTTTAAGAGGAATCCTAACAAAAGAAAACAAATGCAATTTTGTATGTAAAGATGGACATTTTATTGTCAGCAAGGCCATGTTTCCAGTAGTCTGCACTTCTGGTAGACAATAATACAGAATCTGCAGTTGCTTTAACACAGTTATTATTCTTGACACATCTACAATCTACCACATACCAAAGATACAACAGTTCCATCCTGTACATCTAGAATGACAGAGCACTGCCACTTTACTTTTAGTTGTACTATAGCTAATGTTATGATATTTACATTTAATTTGACTTTCAAATAGTCTCTTAGAGACAAATGTAGAATAGATATAAAAAAAACTTATCACCACCAAGAATGAGGTTTCATTAGTATTTTTTAATGTGCACTATGATCAGTGTTGAATTTTGATAACGTAACAGTACATGATGTAATCTTATGGGTTAATTTAAAGATGAAAGTGGAATCTTAAGAGTCTGAGGGGAGAAAATTGTGTTCACCACCACAAATTATAGACCCCAATATTTTGAAGAGTTTATGCGAGTAGGGCACTCACTGTGATTCATGCCAACAGACAAGCTTGTTTAGTTTAACAAAATTTTAAAGATAGGTAATAGTCTTATTTAAATATGGTGGGGAGGGAGTGCTATTGTAATTTTAGAATTAGATGTTACTGCCCAACTACAACAGCTAAATTTCTGGGACCCACTTATGATTTGATTGAGTTTATTACTGTGGTTAGATCTTGGTGGGAGGGAACATGTTCAGTTTGTATATATCATCTTGTTCTATGAGTGGGAATGCACAGAAAAATTCTCACGTCCAAAAGCAGCTTTTTATTTTAAACCTACCATGACTTGAACATTTGTTTATTGTAATAGTAGTGAATGTTTGCCACATGAACACTGATATTCAGTATAGTCAGACAGTGGTTGGTATTGCTTTTCTTAAAAATGCTTTAATGGAATCACAAAAGACTTTGCAAGTTCACAAAGCTGATGTGCTGCAGCTGAGAAATTAGGAGATAAGTATGACAATAAGAGAAGAGTAACTTTCCACAGGATACTCTTGTGCCTGACAAGGTTCTATGGTGCAGACTGAGACACACTGATCATTGATTGCAGGGCTTTTGCCTTAAAAAATGTAGATTTATACATAATTTATACAACCTGAAATTGTAACTGAAAGTAACAATTACTTAAACTGATGTTTTAATTTGAAACAGCCTCTTAATAACTTAGACATTTTTCTTGCTTCCCCGTTTCCTAACAGATTTGAACTTATTACTAGAAGCATACAAAATAGTTTGCCATGTTATTCAATAGAAATGTTGGCTATTTTTGAAACAAACACAACCTGATTATAAGAGGGGGATTTAAAAATCACCTTGTGAATTTAAACTCTGTCAGAATTTCAATATAGGCAACAATTTGGACCCAAACAACTGTGTTCCCTGAACATGTTCTGATAAAAATGAAGTGTAAACTTCGGCCTAAAATTTTTTTATGACCTTGTTTATATACATATTGATTTTGCAAATTATGCAAATCAAACATCCTTCAGCACCATACAAATAACTATATTCTCACAAAGAGGTGATATCCACAAAAATGCCTCAAACAGTGTTTGGTACTTAGTTTTATTCTAGTGTATAGAAAATAGCATTCACAATGTAAAATTACCACTGTATCTATCACCTGTATATTTTTTGAGTAGTGTTTGCATATTGAAGTGTCTAGACATTTTTATTGGGATTAATTGACTGCATATCTTTAAACACAAATAGTAAATACTTAGATTGACTAGGTTCATTGCAGGATTAGCCATTTTAATGAAGACCACAGACTACATATATTCTTTGCCTATACACTGTTTTGGCATTATTTTATGTCTACCATTAGTACAGTACCAAAACGAGAATGTACAGTTGTATTTACAGCAAATTGTATGAAATCACCTGTTTATCTTGGTATAGGTAATCTCTTTAAAAGTTTTAGCAATTTAAACTGAATTTAATTAACTTTGAAGTCTGGATATGCAGTGTACATAATGTGCCACTCTCAAATTTGAACTAGAAACTGATTGAGGGTAAACTAAATAGACTGTGAATGCTGAGTTCCTAATCTTCTGTATACATTAGACATGTTACTGTATGTTGCTTAAACTGTAAAACCTAGAAGCTGCAAATGTGGAACTCAGTGCTGCACTCCTTGTTCAGGCAAAATTCTCACTGACATCAAGAGAATTGTGGCTGAGTGATGTTTGCTTATAAGAAAATTGTGGCTCTTCCTATTCCTGAAGTAGAATATATGATTTGGGAGGGATTTGAAATATCTCTGCGTGCTGCTTGTTAAAGTGATCTAGTTGATGCAATTTTTAAAATATCTATATTACATTTTGAAGGTTGAAAACTCTATGCCAGTATTAATATGTGATGGAAGGAAACAAATTCTTTCCACAAGGCAGGGATGTATGGTTCTTGTCTTATTTCCTTGTGTAGTTGGATCCATGTTTTCTAAAATATGAAAACTGTAACCTAGTCTATAATTACATATTGGGCCTCTGACCATCAAAGAGAGTTCCTAAGAGGGTCATATGGTTTTTAGATTGATTTTCTGTAGATGCCTGCTAAGAAAGTATCTTTCTAATTTCAGAGAGAATATAACCTGTGCTGCTATTATGGTTTGTCTCACCGTCAATTATGGGGCTTCATTTTGCATCCTTAAAACAAGCAAATGCTGCAACATATTAAAAATACCATGTAGAATGAGTTAAACTCAACTGAGCATAAGTGGTATGGTTTATAGCTAAAACCTCACTGTATCTGTAGCCTTGTGACCATAGTTACTTATTACGTTACAGCACTCCATGTTAATCCAACTGATTCTTAATAATCAGACTTTTAAATGTTTGGAGGGTCAATCGTACATACAGTCTGACTCATTATCCAAGATAAGAAAAATTTAATCTGTGAGCCAACCCCGGACTCTTAGTTATGCTCTGTCACTGTGCTTAAAACTTTAGTGAAGACCCTTCTCTCCCAGCTTAGATTTCTGAAATAAAAAAGCAAGCTTTAAAAGTGCTTTTTGTTTTGAATGAAAAGCACCTTCAAACTTTGTAAAGCATCAAGAGGATCATGGATATTATGATGTAGCAAAGTAAAATTTTATTTAAACTATACTACCTGTTTCAACAGTGTTGTTCAGTTACTGTCACACATGCCTCACGCTCTGCTCTGACAAGCCACCAAAAGGTAAGAAAACACTTCACTGATCTTATAGGTTTCTAACACACAAAGAGCAAAATAATAAAAAAGTGTAAGCTTTTTTCCATCTACCAGAGCCAGATGGAGTTCTTCAATCTTTAACTGCAATACTATTCCTGGTATTATTACTTCTAAAGTTCCCCCCATCCACCCCAACCCCTGCTTCTCATTGCACTCTTGCAGCAGAGGCATGGGGATCCCAAAAGTGAAAATAAATTAAAAAGGGAACTGTCATTAAACTAGACAAGAACTAGGTCTTACTGGTAAAATCAGCCGTGATAAACCACTGTCTATGTTTTAGATCTCACACTTGTATAATCTGAGTAGTTTGTCAAGGAGAGTTGAACTAATTCAACATAGAACAAAAACTACTTAAGACATTTAAGTTTTAAACACCACTGATGCTCAAAGCGGATATTCTCTATGTGATGATCTTTTTAAAAATGAGATTCTACTCAGAGACAGTCAGACACATGGTTGTCTGTTCTGGGATTGACATTATTTGACCACTAACTGAAACCAATGTGTTATAGCTTCACAGATTCCGCATTTCGATTTATAAAGCATCTAACCATAACTAATAAATAATGTATTGTGAATTACCTGTATAGATAACACATTGAACTGGACTGCTGAGCAGCTGGTTCCCTATAAACTAATGTACCTCCAAAGGTTCAAGGGACAAGGCTTTTGGAACCTAGAACTTGTAAATGCAGGGAAATACTGTCCCCCTTTCCCTCTGTGGCTCAAGGAACATGGACTTTTTCCCCCTCTTGATCTCAGGAAGATGCAAGAATTAGCCTCCTCTAAAATTAGTATTCAAACCTTTTTCCTTCAGAAGGCTTTTAAGGTAGTGGTCATCTTATTTATAGTTTTAGATAAGCTTCAGTTGCTTTGACCTTACACATTTTACTGTACCTAAGATACTCATGTAATAGCTCCTACTCAATTAAACTTTTGTACATGAAACAGCAGAACTAAGTCCTTGAGTGCAAAACAAATAAACCTAGTAATTCAATATACTTAATTTAAAATATAAACATTTTATGAGGTTCCAGTCTTTAGATTTGGAAAGAATTAATTACAAACTTATTAACAACCATTAAAGATTAGCAGCTATATTAGATGTCTGCTAAATATAAAGCTAGTAGTAAAATTAATTGCCTGTAGCCTTAATATAAACTTGAACCTTCCATTTTCCAAAACTATTTTTTTAGGTTATGATCTGGGAAGTCACTCTAGACTGGTAGACCCCCTGCATAACAACCTTCAAGATTAAGACGTAAAATCTATTTAGAAAATGGAAGGCTGAGGCTATTAAAAGAAAAATACAGGCAAATACTCTATTTTTTTCCCTATCCATGTGAAATAAACACTAATGTATCACCAGTATCTTTTTACTGTTTAGTGCAGCAATACCTTGTATGCTAAAAGGCAGCTAGTTTGTTTTTGGCTGTTTTTTTTTAAAAAGCTTTTTATAGTTTCAAAATACAAAATTAGAACTGATTTAGCAAATACATTGTTACTTCAAGATGGCCTAACTGCTCCAAAGCAAAGAATTTCTTCTGACTTTCTAACCAAGTAAAAGCACTTTCATTTAGCTATTATACACAGTGAACACTAAATCCCTTATCTACCACAAGTAGGTTACCATAAAACAAATGTCAATATACACACAATAATTTAATACTGGTTTTACTATTGATCATTTCACTTAAACCAATGGCAAATCTTCCACTAGCTTCAATGGGAGCAGGATCACCACTCTTGCCCTTTGTTTATTAAAATAATGTTATGGATTATGTCACTGACTAGAGATTTTCATTTCAAACCCTGTGCTTAATACTAAGTGTTACAGAAAAAGAAGTGAAAAACAGAACAAAATAGCAGGTGCTGCCATCCCGGATACTATCTATGAATTTCAGAACCTGCATGCTTGACCTCGGTGGCCTGAACAAGCTGGACTCTTGCCAAACTTTTGGATGCCAGAAACAAACAGTTAAGCTGCTTCAAATGCATTCACTAATGCAATAAACTAGGACAACCATGTTGGGAGAGATCTTGGCAAGTAATGCAGGGCAAGTTGACATGGCTCTAATGCCAAAAGGTCCTCAAACTCTTTTTTGGTGGCTAAATTCTGTTCTTGGATGCATATGTCCAGACACCACAGTCATCAGTGGAGACTAAATCTGAGATCCTCAGCACTAGTATAAAATTCACTTCTGTGCACTGGGCATGCACAGATCTTACACAGGACCTCTGCACAGGGTTAAATTGCACTCTTCAAGCACATTCATCTGCTTGTGCTAAAAAAGCAACTATTAACTTTCACTAGGCTACTACCTGGGGCAAGACACGAGAGCAGGAGTGGCCAAACATACTGACCCCCCAAGATATCCCTCGCTGCTGGGCAGAATCCTCTAGCTCCTCCACCTTGCTGCAAGCTCTGAGCTCCCCACCCCCGTTGGATGGGGGATATGGGAGCTCTGTGAGCTGCACTTAACTGTGAAAGAGCCAAAGGCAGCTCATGACCCAGTTTGACCATCCCTACATTAGAGGGAGAGATGATCACACAAAAAGCCAGTGTATTCACATCAGACCCCCAAAGACAGCCACAATATATAGCTCTTTAATAATTAAAGCACAGTCCTTGCAAAAAGTTCACTGTACAGCACTTGTATAGCGCAACACAAAAAAATCCATGGGTCTGGTATAAGAATATGTATAAAAGTATACTAAGCTAATTGGCCTCTGGAAAACCACCAGTTTAGAATGCCATTGCCAATAATCTTGTCACTAGTGGGTAGTTGTCCACCTCACAAAATCACTATAGACTTTGGCATGAATCAGTATGACTGGCAGGATTTACTTATGAGAGCCCTAAGAAAGTATGTTTGTAATACTTAAGATAGATGCATTGACAGAGTGTGTGGGCAAAATTTGCGCAGCTCCTGCCATCTTTAGTATAGCCCTTTCTTTATCCCTAAAGTGAATCTCTCTATTTCTCATTTTTTAAAGAATAAAATCCACCAGCCACTGCAAACACAGATAGTGGAAGTGAATTTCTTTGGCAAAGGAAGAGAATTACTGCAATTACTGACAGTGCTGTGGCAGACTGGTAGAGCTACAGTTTACATACACTGCATAGTAAAGGAGTTAATGGCCAAGGAACAAAATAAAAGAAATTCAGGAAAAAGTAGAAAAATAATGCTCTCACAAATGCAAACATTTAACAGGCTGAAATAGCTGTGTTTAGTTATCAGACAAAGAACAGTTACTTACCTTGGTTAACTGTTGTTCTTTGAGATGTGTTGCTCATGCCCATTCCCAATTAGGTATATGTGCATGCCATGTGCATCAGTGCTGTACATTTTTCCCCTAGTGGGGGCTGGCTCTAGTGCCCTCTGCAATGGCATGCGAATGCACAAGTATATAGGATGCTGCTGGCCCCCCTGTCTCAGTTCCTTCTTACCAGAACTCCGAAAGGGGAAGGAGGGTGGGCTGTGGAGTGGACATGAGCAACACATCTCGAAGAACAACAGTTACGAAGGTAAGTAACTTCTTTATTTTTCGAGTGCTTGCTCATGTCTATTTCCAATTAGGTGACTTAACAGCAGTACCTCTGGAAGTGGGGTGGAGTTTACTGACGTGTTGATTGCAACATTACACTGCCAAAGCCGACATCATCCCAGCCCTACTGCGTAATGGCATAGTGGGACGCAAAAGTATGCACTGAAAACCAGGTCGCGGCTCTACTGATGTCCTGGATTGGAACCTGAGCCAGGAAGGCCCCTGACAACACCTGCACTCTTGTCGGGTGGGCCATCAAGAAAGCTGGGGGTGCAACTCCCGCTTGCTCATAGCATGTTCGGATGCACGTGGTGATCCGGGATGAAATTTTCTGGGATGATACCTGCGGCCCTTTCATCTGTTCGGCAATCACAACAAAGAGTTGCATGGATCTACAGAAAAGTTTGGTCCTGTCGAGGTAGAATGCTAGAGCCCTTCTAACATCAGGAGTGTGGAGGCGCCTCTCCTCAGTAGAATTGTGGGGCTTTGGAAAGAAAACTGGCAGGGAAATATCCTGATTTACATGGAAATGGGACACTACCTTTGGCATGAAAGCCGGGTGTTGATGCAGTTGTACCTTATCCTTGTAGAAAACTGTAAAGAGATTCAGAGGTCAAAGCCCTAATCTCTGAGACTCTCCTTGCCAATGTGATTGCACTTCCTGTTCCACCTGGGGGTGAATAGGACCATTTGGGAGCACGCCACCTCCGGAAGATGAACCTGGCTACTTCTGGGTGCAACGACCACTCGTAATGAGAGCAAAGGATCTGAGGAGATCCACTGATATGTTTCTGATGCCTGGAAGGTGCATAGCTTCCAGGTGAATTCTGTGATTCACACAGAATTTCCAGAGATGTATTGCCCCTTGAAAAAGGGCTGGGGACTTTCCCCACCAATCTGTTGATGTAATACATCGAGGTCTGTGAGTACCTGAACCATCCTCCTGGTAAGCTGGGGCAGGAACACTTTGTAGGCCAGATGAATTGCCCTGAGCTCCCTGATATTGATGTGCAATGTTAGCTCATCTCTGGTCAAGAGGCCCTGAGTCCTGATGGAACCCAGGTGGGCTCCCCATCCTAGCTTCGAGGCATCTGACATGTAGTGGGAGCGTGGACATTTCAGTACCCGGGGAACGGTGCCAGGAGCTTGAACATCACTCTTCTTGTGACTGGCTCTTGTCCTTGGGTTTCTTGTAGGGGTTTGGTGATGGGGCTTGGGATACCGGAGATCAGTGCCAGGGCTCAGGAGACCAGTGGTGTTCCAGGGACTGGTGCCGTTTGTCCAGAGACCAGTGCCAAGCTGCTGGAGACTGGTGGCAAGAGTATGACCCCTCACGGTGCGGCTCTGCGAACTGGTGCCATGAGTCTGGAGATCAAATCGGAGACCAGTGCCTGGGATTGCTGTGGAGGTCTCATTGTTGGTTTCCCCCTCGGAGGTCCTGTAGACGAAGGAGGTGCCAGGAGTCTTCCTTCTCGGGGAGTTGGAGGCATAGAGATGACCAGAACATCCTTCATTGCCTGGAAGGCCTCAGGCGTCATGGGCACTGTTAGGTACTAAGGTCTCTTGCCACTCCCTGGAGTCACAATGGGTCCAGTGTTGGGCTCAGGACTCGGATGCATGAAAGTACCTCGTGAGTTGATGGGAACTGGTGGCTCAACATGGGTCTTGCCTGGTCTCCTGTGTCCTTCTTTTCCCTTTTCAGTGCTCCTCTGGGTGTGTGCCTTCTGTTTCTTCTTAGGCACTGGAGAAGACGCTTGGTGCTGGGAAGATGATGATGCTGGAAGGACACTCCGCACCCAGGGCGGCATGCTCAGCCCTGAGTCTGACCGGCTTGATTCTGATGCCGTCTAAGTGCCGATTCCTGAAGTGCCCCAAGTCTAACATCTTGATCTTTCTTGGTACGGGTCCTGAAGCCTTTGCAAATATTACACTTTTTCCTGCATAAGCCTCTCCCAAGCACTTCGAACAGCTTTGCTGTAGGTCTGGCGAAGGCTTCTTACACAAAGTGCAGGGTTTAAAACACGGAGACTAGGGCATGCCTCATCTCTGGGCCAATCTGTAACATGATCCTGTTACTAACACTCAGCAAATAATTGAACTATGTACACAAAGAAACAATGAAAACCACTAGTTGGAAGGGCTTGCTGTAGCAAGACAGCTTCCAGCACCATCACAGGAGGTCAGAGGGAACTGAGAGGGTGGGGGGCCGGCGTGGTGCATTTGTGTGGTGCTGCGGAGGGGGCCAGAGCTGGCACCACAGATATCACCATGGGAAATTTCCGGCACCGGTGCACACACGTATAATCGGGAACAGACATGAGCAAGCACTCGAAGAAGAGTAAATTCTGAGTCAAGCAGGGGCAATAAATTAATCCTGGAATAAATACCTAGATCAGTGCCACCCACAAAGCTATTCTGTGCTCCAGTACTGGGTTTCTCAGATGCTTCTGGACTGTGGTAGAGCTCTGCAGCAGGACTAGGATCCTGCAGGTCCTGCTGCCATAATAGTTGGAGCGGATTAAAGAATAGTCCTGCACGGGCCTCTAGACTGCCTCACTCCTAAAGTACCGTCTCAAGGACCACCTACTTGCCTTCCCAATCACCATTCCACACCTTACTTGTGGCAACTATGGCACGTGAATTTGTCCATGTACAGCTAACAATACAGTCAAATCTCTTTTCCTGGACTCCTGACTCAAGTGGAGCTGCTCCACAGTACGTGTAGCAGCTCTAGTTGCACTCCTGTAGAGCTCTGGAGTTCCCTACTCGGATCTACTGGCTGAGCTACAGGGAGGATAGAGGGCCTAATCTTAGTACCTGCTATGAGAGATTTCCGTTAGCTCATGGTAGAGGCATAAAGAGAGGTTATTTTTGGAAGCTGAAGGACCATAGTTTTAGGTTCCAACTCCGCACCTGTGCATGTATGGAAGACTTAACCTGTAACAGCATCTTTCCTCTTCAGTACATAGATCTGTTACAGCAAGATTGTAGCCATCAGCTGAAGTGATTCAGTTTTCTGCTGAAGTACTTGATTGAAATAGCTCCAGGGCTATATTCGCTGTTCATGTTTATAGGTTCCTCCTCTAAACTTGTAGTGGTCCCTTAGTAGACTGCAAGCTTTGCTCTTTTTTCCCTAAGCAGCTGTTTCCACAACCATTCAGGCCCTTTATGCAGGGAACGACCTGTCTGCCTCTCTCAGCAGCTGGAAAAAGGAAGGCATTACCCTGTGACCACCAAGTGCTCCCTGGAGCCCACATTGAGAACTGCTGCTCTAACATTGTACAGGATTTTGCACTTAACAGAACCATCATGAAACTACTGCACAACATTCACATTTCAGAGTACTCTTACCTGGAAAATCTTTAGAAATGACATTGGTGTAGTTTAACTGAATTGTAATCTTTAGTATTTCCACTTTACCACTTCAGTTTGATTGCTAAGCTACAAATAAAAATCCACTAAATTTGACTTTTTTTTCTTCACCACAGTAGTTGGACCTTTTACTTAAGTCTTTCATTTAAAAAAATCAATTCCATGAAGGTCTAAAAATGAAGTCTCAAAAAGCCTGTTTCTTTCTCTTTTAGATTCACTGGTTTTCATTAGTGTGTAAGGCCTACTATTCACAAAGAGAATCCAAGGTTTCTGCTAAGACACTACCTATTCTCTGTTATTTCTGTTCTGTTTCCAGATTACTATATGATAAAGCAGATGGCGATGCCTAACTTTCCAGATCTATTCCAGATTTGGAAGGTTGCCGTCTATAATAAAATTTACATCATTCACAGATTCCAAATGACAATTATTGTTGAAAATCAGAACTTAAAAGTTTCTCATGCTACATCTATACTGATGGCGGCAAATTCACTGCCGTAAGATTGATTTATCTGGATTGACTGAGTGGTCAGTAAAGACCTGCTCAGTCAATCCAGAAATCGACCTAGGAAAACCACCTGCGAAAGTGGTGTAGTGCTGCGTTGAGGGGAATGCTGTTTCCGAAGTCGATGTGAGTTACTCAAGTTTTTTACGTCGCTTGCATACCTCCTGTCAACTGCTGCCGAATCTTGAAGCTAAGTATAGACCAGGCCTCAGTTACAGTTATGAGAACGTTTTGCCACTAAACCATATTTCCAGTAATTTACAGTGCAATAATGGTGTACAGAGTTGAACACTAAGCCCCATAAATATTGTTCTAGGTTTTTCTTCCTTGACAAATATTTTGAATTAAGCTTCAGTGTTACTGAAACTATCTGGATCATATAAAAGCTCTACCTTGCTTGAAAGCAGCTTTGTCTATGAAAATTCTTTGATAAAAAGCAGAAGCAAATGTGAAGTGAATGAACGCTACACATTCTTCAACAATCAGATCTAGTTCCTTGGTGACTGAAGGATCAAACTTCAGAGTTTGGTGATGGAGTTTATCAGTTCATTTGAATACAGTATGGCACAGGTGAAATGTAATGAAAGTCATGCACAGATTGGATAGCCATATGGATGCAGGGAACTTAATCATTTACCTAATCTTGTAGCAGAAAGGACATATTTAACTATAAAAGAAATGAAGAGGGTGACCAGCTGTGGATTGGCAGAGGCCAATGTTTGGCTTCTCTTTTTTCTTCTTCATGTAAAAGACAGACCAATAATTACAAATCCTTTTCAATCTATCACTGCTGAAAAACAAGGGTATGAAGTATTGAAGAGTGCAGTTGTGATGTTAGTTACATCTATGAGTGAAAAGCAGTGCCATTCTTATCGCTCGCTAGCACTGGCTTGCCCCGTCAGTGCCAGTCTGAATGCAGCTTCAGCTATTAGAAAAGAAAGTTAAGTCATCAGTATCTGAAAAAGCATAGGCAGGAATTTTAAACTTTAGAAATTAACTATAACAAAAATTCTGTTTCATACGAGGGGCAGGTCACAGGAGACAAGACAACGTGGAGAACTTAATTATTATAAGCATCCAAAACATACTTGCCATGTTGCTCCTTTTGTTCAGCAAAGAACAGAACAGGGATCTTTCCCATTCCTTTTACATACAATCTTAATGATAATTACTAGAACTTTCTACTACATTAAAATGTAAGAGTTTCTATTAAGTTCATCAGAGAAGAGGGAGAGAGCTGTTATAAATTCACTATTCTTCCGTTTTGCTGCTATTCCTGAACTTCACCACCATAACTGTTATGTTATCAGGACATCCTCTGTAAAATGATTGAAGAACTATACTCTTTGCACCAAAATGTGGTTCATCCAGACGTTCCTTGATGAATCGAACAGCCTCTTCATTGCTGAAAGCATCCCACAAGCCATCTGACGCTAAGATCATGAACTCCGGCTGCAGTTTGTCTAGATCAAAGGTCAGAATATCTGGGTCAGGGATAACAACATTCAGATTTTTCAGTGGATAATCTCCTAATGAGCGGGACATGGCCAGAATCCCCTGAACACGCCAGGAGCCATTAAAGCTGATGAAACCACCTGCAATGAAAGACAAACTCTGTTAAATTGTATCTCTGACTTACTACCACATTCACTGAAAATCCATTGAGATATTCCAACAGATAACCATTACATATCTCAAAAAGCAGAAGATGCCTGATGTAAGATGAACATCACTATAATGCAGTAAAGAATTGAACTGGGTCTGTGTGTGTGCCCATGCTACTGAAATGGCTGAAACACAACATCACAAATGGCCCTCCTTTCAAAATGAAGCAAAGCTTTGTGTTTTTTACCCCTCAAATGAGTCTGATGTCTCCTTTATTTTAAGCAGTTTACCTTCCAGTGAAGCTTGTTTCAGTGTTAAGACTAAGACTGAAAGTGAATCTCTGTATTTGGTTTTTAATAAAGGACTACTTCTCCTTTTGTTCATTTCAGCAACAGGTTTTCCCTTATTTGGAAGGATGTATAAAGGGCATACATACATACAGGAAGGGCAAAATTTTACTATAAGGCACATGTACAAAAACATTTATGGACACCTCCATTGAGTTGTCTTTGGTGAGCTATAATGATGATGAGCCAGAAAACTCTTGTTCTGAAAATAATTCTCATTCAGCACAGAAAATACAAGTAAAGGACTGATTGAGTGGTACAAATAGCAGCAGCATCCTCAGAGCTAAAGATACTTCATGGTAAATGGAGGGTGGGGAGGGGCAAATATGGTCACACTGAAGTCAATGACAAAATTTCTCTTCTGACTTTAGTGTGACCAGGCTTTGGTCCTTAGGCAGTTAAGATTTAAAAAGGCAGTTTGTGTGCTAGGTAATTGTAAAATGCTTAAGGACAAAGCATGGAATTAACAGACCAAGATTTGTTTATTTTTAAGATACTATTTGCAGTGGGTTCCCAATCATGCTCCCTTTAAAATATGAGCATTAAAGTTATGAAAGTTCTTCATCCAAAAAAGAAAAAAAACAGTAAAATTGACACTTTGTCTTACTGTGGACTCCAGATGCATGGAAAATTCACCATTGGCAAATGCACTCATTATTCCTGATTTTCAAATTGTCCATTAAAACATTTTTTTAAAAAATTTGTTTGCTATTTAGAATTATGGTTTTTGCCCTGCAGATAAATTTCAGCCTATTATTGCTTGCAAACTATTCACTGCAACTATGTTGTTCACAACTGATTATTGAGGTTTGTGTGACAGATCACCTAAGTCGCATGATTTCGTTCCCTAGTTGGATAACCTAACTTGAAACTGTTTCAGTTAATGATTGACTGATTCTTGGTTAAAACCTGAAACTCAATTTATTTGAACATCTGTCTGAGCATAACATTTTTGCCTGAATGTTTGCAAAGTTAATAAAGAAGGGCATGCAGGAAAATTTGTTAAGATGTGTCAAGTATTTGTACATATTTTTCATTTTCTGCCCACCTCTATTGAAGACGGTATAAAATTAAGTCCCAATATTAAGACATGCATAGTTACCAACAATGTGAATTTCTGAGACCTTTTCAAACATGCAGTCAAGCAAACCTTGACTTGGGCAGAGAGACTGCATGCAATTGTACATTTTTGAGTGGCCTCTTGTCTGAACTTCATGCAGCCAGACACTTATTGCCTATGCAGAAGAACCACAAAGACACATTGGGGGGAAAAAAACATGACTACAGGAGAACAAATATTCCGAATGTAGTTGTGTGCGTGTTGGGATGATAGGAAAAGCATAAATTGCAATACATAGAAGTTAATTTTAGAGCATACCATACAACCTGTAATTTAAGGAAAGCATTGTCTGCATCTTTTATCCTGCTTACAGAGGAGACATCTGACTCACTGTATCTACTTATTCTAATCTTTACAGCCAGAACTGATGGATACAAAGTAATTTTTCTGCTGTCTTTGTAAAGCCATGACTACAGTTTTTCTATGGCACATGTATGCTACAGGGCTGGATGAAAAAGTATTTTTTGTGGTTTTCATGTTTTCTTTTTTCAATCATGCAAATAGAATATTTAAATTCTCATTAAAACCAAACATTCTGCATCTCTAGCTGTTACTGAAGAGGAAGAACCCCTCTTTACAGGAAGAAAAGATTTTGGCAACAATACA
Source organism: Mesoclemmys tuberculata (assembly GCA_007922155.1). NCBI lineage: Eukaryota > Metazoa > Chordata > Testudines > Chelidae > Mesoclemmys > Mesoclemmys tuberculata. Next base: position 19,213,045 of record ML675649.1, on the reverse strand, counting down.
AAATTTTGCTTTTTAGACGCTTCAGCTCAAAGGATTATAATGTTCAAGGTGAATAACTTGCATTTACATCAAACAGTCAACTTGTGGCTCTAAAATTGCATGTGGCTCTTCAAAACCCTAATTGGGGTTCTTCCAAGGCAAGTGTCTAATTCAATGCTTCACAGTCCCACTTGGGTCTCTGATCAGAGAGGCATTCCACATGTGGTGTAGGGCAAACAGTTTGATAGAATGGTAGTCACTGAGTTTCCCTTGTCGCCACAAGAAAAAAGAAAGGGGCCAAAGATCTCCTGTAGCAGGTCAGAGTGGTGGAATTCCTTCTTCCACTCAGCTGCCATGGAAAGATAGAATACAGCAGACAACAATGCACCATCTTGTTGTTCCAACAATAAGGCTTGGTCTACATTCAAAAATTACATTGGCATAGCTATTGCAGTCAGTAATGTGAAAAAAACACACCCCATATCGAGATAGATATGCTGACATAAGTCTTGGTATAGATACAGCTAAGTTGATGGAAGAGTGCTTCTATCGACATAGCCAACGTAATTCAGGGAGGTGGTGTTCCTATACTAACCAAAAATCCCCTTCTATCAGGTGTGACAGGGCCAGGCCAGATGGCTATGCAAGGGTGCTAGAAGGCATGTATATTAGCCCCAGGCTTAGCAAAGCCTTATTCCCTGGGTAATCCAGCTGGGGCTGCTTTAAGCTAATTAGGCCACCTGGAGCTGCTTAGCTAATTAGGCCACCTGGGGCCAATCAAGGAGCCCCGCCCCAAACACTTAAAAGCCTTCAGTTCAGGCAGGCAGCTGTGGAGTTTGGAGTGAGGAGGTGTGGAGTTGAGAGTTTACAGGTTACAGTTTTGGAGTTGAAAGTTTGGAGCTTGCAGTTTAAAAGCCTGCAGCTTGGTGCTGGCAGCCTGGAGCTAGGAGACAGCAGCCTGGCAGCTTGCAGAAGCTTGGGAGCTGCCACAGTTCCTGCCACAGCACTGGAGGCAGGCCACCAGCTGGGGAAGCAGGAAGTGGTCCACAGACTACCCCAAGGGAAGGTAGCAGTACTCAGGGGCAGAGCGGGCCCCATCCCCTCCCTAAACCTTCCCCCAGCTGCCCCACCGGCCGGGCCGGAAGAGCGCAAGACCCACGAGGGTGGAGTACATCTGTTCCTCCCCCCCCACTCTGTTACACAGGCTGTAGTGGTTGTAGTCTGTATTTACACTATAGGACTATGCTGATATCTCCATAGTGTAGACATATCCTAAATTCTGATCAAATTCCTGTGATTCATGCAACACATTAGTTCTAAACTATGTGACAGAGAACCCAGCGTTATGTGGCATCTCACTCCCAAAAGCCCTGTTCTCCCCTCTCCTACGCCCATAAGTCTTGTGTTATTTACTTTGGTATTAGATTTAATTTCTTTTAGGCAGCCCCCAAAATTTGTACTGTCAGACTGCTGCAAGTTTTGTTCTGACAATGAACAGCAGCAATGGAGAACTTGTCAGGTGAATATGGAGATCTGGTTGTTCGATAGGGAATACCAGGGGAGTTTAGCTCGCAGGAAGCTCCTGCCTCCCAGGGCCACCACAACAAAGTGTGATTGGCTGCCAGTGTAAGATATGTGAGTGACAGGGATGGTAAGTTCCTGCAACATCCTTGAAAAACCTTACTGAAGTTAAGTTTCAGTATCCTTGAAGTCCATTGTATTAAATAAATGATTTATGTATTACTGTTGGCCAGGACTGTATGTAACCTCTCGGAGGGGAATGTGATGTGAAGTATTATGAACTTCAGAGGATGGTATTGGATAATGTGCCAGACAAGAATGGACAAGTGTTCTGCCTGGGGAATTTCTAGGGGGGAGGTGAATATAAGTTCACCACCTCCATTCATGCAAAAGCCTAGCCTTTTGCAGCTATGCTCTGAAGAGGGGACCAATGTCTGGTGATTACCCATTCCCAGAGTCTCAAGTTCAAAGGCCCAGCAGTATAAAGGGAAGACTGAGTTATTCATGGGGGTGCTAGTTCCAAGCTAAGGCTGTTATCAATTTGTAATCACAGAAAAACCTCTTTGCAGGGTCTGAAGGACTGACTGTTACCGGAGCCCTTGCTGACGTTTGGGTGATCTCTGGTAAGTTTATTAGCATATGTGTAGGTTCTTTTTGGTTTTTAATGTTTTCTCTGTAATGCATCAACCTAAAGAATAAATGAGCTTGCTTAGGAAGAGCTGTGTGGTAACCTATAGCTGCAGGCAATTACAGCTGTGCATAGCTTTCCGAGAGACTGTCAAGTGCAGATGCTGGCCTCTTTAGGCAGTGTGGTTTATTAGGAGTATCACAGTGTAGGCAGGGAACTGTGCAGCCTGGAAAAATCCCTGGTAAGGAGGGAGAGATGTGGGTTTCCACCCAAGAGAAATGACAGCTCAGGAGCCAGGAGCCTACAGTGGGTGCCCTTGAGAGACCATGGAGGGCGAATAAGGTGCTGTTGCCTTAAACTAGGACAATGATGATCGTTAAATGATGGGTGATGTCTGAGAGCAAAAATTCATCAGAATGAGGTTCTAAGGCTTATTTAAAAAAAAAAAGTCAAAGGTTAAGGAAGATAGAAAAGGTGGATTTGAACAGCACAGGCGCTAGAGACAGAGAATGCTGTCATGGGGTCAATGTGACTAGAGGTCTTTCAAGAGCTGAGGACATCAGCATCCATTGCTATGAAAAAAAATACCCCTGGGAAGATGCCTCTGTCATACAGGATGATCGTAATATCCCAAGATAGATAAGAGTGGATGACAAGGATGGGGGAGGCACTTTTCTGCCATCAATTTTTTTTCAGCAATTTGTTTGTCCAGTCTTCTCAGGTGAGCGATGAGACGTTTCAAGAAGGGATTATAATGTTTTAAAACAAGCATGTCTACAGTATCTTTGTGAATACTCATGAGATTGCAGAATTATAAGGAGCTTCTGCAAGTTTTTCATGCCTCAGGACAATGAACTGATGATGCACAAACAATTTCATAGAATCATAGAAGGTTAGGGTCAGAAGGTACCTCAAGAGGTCATCTACTCCAACTCCCTGCTCAAAGCAGGACCAACCCCCAACTAAATTTATATGCATGTGCTCATTTACATAGGAATAGAGGAATTGCCATAGTGGATCAGGCCCAAGGTCCATCTAGTTCAGGATTGTGTCTCTGAAATGGCCAGCACCAGATGCTTCAGGAGAACATAAGAATGACCACACTGGGTCAGACCAATAGTCCATCTAGCCTAGTATCCCGTCTTTCGATGGTGGCCAGTGCCATATCTTTCAGAGGGAATGAACTGGACAGGGCAATTATTGAGTGATCCATCTTCCTGTTGCCAGCTTCTAGTTGTCAGAGATTTAGGAACACCCAAAGGATGGGATTGGAAGAAACCCCCACAATAGGGGGTCCTCTGAAGGTCTCATTTTAATCCTAATAGTTAGATTGATTTAAACCTTGAAGCAGATGGTTTTATCTCCATTCCAATATTCTTTGTTAGCATTAACCATTTTAACTGGATATTCTTGTTATCCATACAAATGTCCAAATCCTCAATCTTGCTCATTTTTTTGCTTGAAACTACATATCTACCTAAAGGAATACAATATATACCACTCACTAAATAGGAAACCTCTTCCTAAACACTTAATGATTATTGTTCAGAATTCAATTTATCACACAAGTGTTATGTTCTGAAACCTCAGTTCCAACTGGCATCCTTGATCTAACCAACATCAGCTTCAGCAGAGGTAGTGAAGTTTGAGTAGGTCATGCAGACCTGGCTGCCCTCTTCTGAGAGATGATCTCTTTCAGCCAAGGTTGTGAGTGTTGTATGGAGAAGCTTTCATTGCTGCTGCTGCCACTGATTAACCTATTCTGTGGAAGTAAGCAAGAGGGTGCAGTGGATAGACACTCAATGGGGCATCAAGAGACTTGGGATCTATTGCCAGCTTTACCATTTACTTTCTGTGCTTTTGTATCCCCATGTGTACTTTGAGAGCTATGGCTGAGAAGTGTTTTACAAGTGCTAAATATTCTATACTATGAAAACGTCATTCTCCAAGACTGCCGACTTGGCACCTATCAGGAGCACACATCATATATGAAAACATAATTGTGTATTATCTACAGAATAAAGTACTAAAGAATGCGTTGTTTGAACTGAAAACAGAAGTTTATAAACTTACCAGCTCTTTTAATTCTTTTTCTCTCCTTCAGTTGATAAGGTTTGTGATCATGTGACAAAGGGATTGCATTTCCATCCTTATCACACAAGACTCCCCGTGAATCACCAACATTGGCCACTGTAAGTTCTTTATCTGACAGTAATGCAATCAAACAGGTAGTTCCTAAAAAGAAGGAGGAGAAAAAGAAGCAAGACAATGAAATAAAAATCACCACTAGTTACAGTGCAGTTTCCTTCAGTTGTTATCTGTGTACAGCACCCATAGGGAACAACAGCAGCACTTGTATCTGTATGAAACATCTAGTACTCTGATGACAGTCAATTTAATGGCATTGATCAAATGTGACAGTCAATTTCTTCTAACAATATTTTTAAGTCTATCGTATTTTAACTTTGATAGGCTGGGATTACAGGGTCATTCCCCCAGCACAGCATCTCTCATCTGCTTTGTCATTTAAACATTTTAAAAATGATTCTATAGCATAAACCTGCTTGGAAACAGAAACTTCTTCCATGATACAGCTTGTATTTTTCTCTCAAGGGATGATGGGTAAAATAACTGTTAAAAAACTCACATTGTCTGTTGCTCAGTTTTGATAAAATTCACTAGCAAGAGAATGGGTTCTAAATTAAGGAAGGCAGAGAGAGGTTGGAATGGGAAAATTAGTTCCCAGTCTAGGCCTAATAGCTGTCTTCTCCTGGTGGTCAAGGAAAGTAATAGGAGAGAAAAGTTCTCTTGGCACAACAGCCTAATGACAGATACTACTTTTTAAAAAATGCATGAATAAAATATATCTGGTCCAAGAATAACCTTCTGTGTGCCCTTACAGAAAGAACTCTTGTCAAAATTGGGAGCCTCTATACATCTGGCTACGTCAAACCCCAGCCTTGGATGCAAATAGGTCGTATGTCCTCTGCAGGGCAGCTATCGTGGTATAAAGTATGTTTTAAGATCGTGTCACTGGGGTAAGGGCGAACTTGAGGATATGTTGTGCCATTTATTCTATGGGAAGGTAAGTGCGAAGTGGCTAAGGTCACTGTTAGTCAGTGAGAGATTTGTCTGAAGGATATGGTTCATTGGTTGTCATCTCAAAGAAATAAGGATGGCCAGCTGTTGTGGCTCATTTGCCCATTTAGTAGAAATGAAAAAGAAGAAAAGGCCAAGTTTAATTAAGCTACTATTTCATGTTTTGCAAAAATATATAGGCAACGTCTGACTTCCACCATGCATAAACAATACTGCACTACTCAAAGTCTATCCCCATCTCCCCCTTCACAGATTAGCACATTCAAGACAGAGACACAGGCCTGGTCTACATTTACCTTCCGGATTTGGCGGCAGTTGATGGGAGATACGCAAGTGATGTAAAAAAATTGCGTATCTCCCGTCGACTTTGCTGCGTCTATTCTGCCTGCTGTCCACACTGTGCTGCGCCAACAGGAACAGCATTCCTGTCGACGCAGCACTACGCCACTTACAGAGGTGGTTTTCCTCCATTGATTTCTGGATCAACTGAGCGGGTCTACACAGACTGTTCAGTCGATCCAGAGACATCGATCTGACGGCAGTGAATTTTCCACTGTCAGTATAGACATAGCCTCAGAATATGAACAATAGGCATCCCTGACAATATTTCACAGTGTCTGAGCATTCACTATGGGACACCTTGCTGGCTGCTCAAATCAAGTCTCTCTGCCCCAGCCTCCCACCCACTGTTAAGGCTCTCTCTCAATTTCACAAATATTGTGCATCACAAATATTGGGCAGAGTACAGCATGCAGCTATAATGGTCGAGATTTTTTTTTCTGTTTCTTCCAAATGATTGCATAAGTAGTGCAATCTGCCTTTCAAACAGCCAAATACATACTCAACTACCATTCTACAGCTACTCAAGTGATAGTTAAAAAGTTCCTTCCTTCTGTCCATGCAGCCTGTGAATAGCTTTATTAATTAAGGCAGAGAATAAGTGGGGCCTCCCAGAATAACTGGACCAGCCTCCACACCATTAATATCCACAGTGACCACTGTGGCAAACAGTTCTTTCTTCATTAATTTAAATAAAACTGAGTTCTGAAAGATCCTCACATTGTAGATCCTTTCTGATCACCCAACATTTATGTCTGTAACCTACCATAGTGATCAACAGTCCTTGGAGCATGAATGCTATTTATAAATGCTATGCTGTGGCCCTAGGGAATGAAGGGGAGAAACAATACGCACATGGGTTCCATCAGTTGCTTCAATACAGTTTGGGAACCACATGTTTGCAAAGCCATCAATAATCTCCATAGAGACAGGTTTACAACCCAGCTAGACCGTACCTTATCTCCACTACAGCTGCAGCTCCAGGATCAGTTCTGCACAGATCTAGAAAAAAGATGGCCCTCTCCATCCTGAAATTTTCTCTCAACTGCTGGTCACCTCAGCTCTGCAGAACAATCCTTTTCAACCTATGCATGCTGGTTTGCTGGGCCTAGGAGCAGTGCTGAATGCTGTGTAACTGAGTAAGGAACCAATTCTTCAGTTCCAACAGCTTTGTGTCCTCGTTCTGCTGCAACAGCTTCATAGAGTTCTCCAGCTGCCGATGAATATTCTCTAGCACCCAGCACCATCTCTTCAGTGGTGTGACAGGCAAAGGTCCAATGCCAAATGTGTCCAGTTTTGAATGCTGTATTACAGCAACACAGACTCTACATATTTGCATGTGCGACTGTGGCAGTGCAGTGCATTTCTGGGTACATGCTGCAGAAAGGAACTGAAAAATGGTCCTACCTTGCCCAGAAAGGAAGCATGAGGTGGTGACAGGAGAAGAGAAACATCTGTTACACCTCCAAAATCTTTAAAAGATACCAGCATTGTTCCCTCCGATACTCCACAGTAACATTTCTATATTATTTATTTCGAATAATTCCTGGTTCTTTGTTGCCAGTGACAGCATGAAATTTAAGAGTATGTCTACACAGGGGGCTTAGCAGTAATTAGCATTGTCAGTTGCACTAGTAGCATGCACTTGAAGTGCCTGTTTCATTTAAATTGGCATTGTGTGAACACATAGTGGCAGCTTCCTGAGAACTGTGAGGGAGTTACATTCTCAAGGGTATCCCATGGTCCTTTTCTTGGCGGCTGAACAGAGTGCATCATAAGATTGCTTTTGCTGTGAATTGTGGGATGCAAAGGGGAAGCCAGGTGGGTTCAAATATTTTAAAAACTCATGTTTCCTGCACTTCTGTCCCTTCACCCTAAACTCCTTAGTCTCTTGAACACAGGGCTCAGAAAAAAAACAACACTGATATCTTGTAAGCCATCCTAGCCTCAAAACATATTTCTCTGCATGACAATTATTGATAATCCCTTTCCTACCATCCTTTCTGCACTATTTCAGTGTAGCTGGCACGGATATATGCCTCTCTTCTAGACACCTACTGTGTCTTCATCTCTGGACAATATGAGACATACTCATGTACTAGCAAGCTCTGTTTCAGGCAAGATATATTTTACAGAATACTTCCAGACAAACTGCTCAGAGTAAAGGGAGTTTCCTTGAATTACAGAAGAGTATTTACCTATTTCAGATGCCTATGACATTTATAAACATATCAGAAGACTGGATTATTTTTAGTACAATGATTTATCAATATAAATAAAATTACTCCATCAAAAACTAAATGAAAAAACAAGACCAGATAAACATTAAACATCACTTAACAAATCAGCTTTTCTGAGAGAGAAAAAAGCATGTTCTTGGGTTTCATTTCAACTCTTGATTAAAGACCCTACTGTACAGTTAGGTGAAAATCAGCAAGCAAAATATCCAATGGACATGGCAGCAAAAACTATGCTATTTCAAGCCTTCCACAATTTGTGCTTCATAAATTGCTGGAGAGAGTGATTATGTGGCTAGAACAACCATCAAAACAAAGGCCAAAAATGCGAACTGCCAGCAGGGAACTCAGAGATGCAACAAAGAAATCCTGGAAGGCATGGCTAAACACCTTCAAAGTACTCGCATCATCAGGCCCAGTGGGCCCTTAATATGTCTCATCCACTCACACAGAGGATAGTAGTTAATACTGTCAATTCTATTCAGATGCAGTGTATTGGTTCTCAAGGTTGATTTTTAAAATAAGGGTCTGCTTTGCAAAGATGCAAGGTGGAAATACTTTTCACTATACATTTGGTTATATAATATTTTTTAAAGTTGACTAAAAGGTTATTTAACTAAGTGGGAACAGCTTCCAGTTTGTTGCTAAGAAAAGAACATTAAATTTAGCTTTTAAAGGTTCACCTAAGTACAGTATATACAGAAAAACCTCTCTTATGTAACAATCCAAGGAGCCAACAATCAGTTGTCTGGTAGAAATGTTCTTTATCTAAAGCTCAGACAAAACTGTACTGAAGGCGCTGACTTTATTTTAAATGGTTACATTAAAAGGTCCTGCAGTAGTCTACTGGATTGAGCACCATGCAACCTGGCTTCTGTTGCCAACTCTGCCACATGCTCATGGCATGACTTTAACTTCTCTGATCTTGTTTGCAAATAGGCATGAAAAATTTCCCACTGTGCAGCTACACTGGTGGTTGCAATGCTGAGAGCACTAGCACAGACAAGGCACCAGTGGCTACTAGTATTACTGTGTTGCACAGACCTGATCTGAGCAGATTTAGATAACTCTGGTTTAAACACAAGCATCTGCTCAGAGCACTGTCTATACCAGAGGTTCTCAACTTTTTTCTGAGCCCCCCCAATGTGCTATAAAAACTGAAGGGCTCAGCAGGGGGAAAGGAGGGAGAATTCTGGGCTCCAGCCACCAGGCCGGGCCCTCAGCCATAGGCATAGTTTGACTTCTGTTTTGGGGAGGTGCAGAGTCTGGAGGGGCTCAGGTCAGCTCCACCTGACTCACCTCAGCAGGTCACCTGCCGGTGACGATATGTGTGTGTGGTGTGGGAGAGGCAGCAGCCAAAAACTGTAATTCAAAGCGGGGGCTCAGCTCAGAAAGTTTGAAAAATGCTCAGGGTGCAGGCAGGAGGTAGCTAGGGGTTGTGTGCAGGCAGAGGGGTAGCGCTAGGAGCTCTGCTGGCCCCAAGTCTCCCTGTCCAGGCAGCTCTTACTGGCTGTGCAAGGAGTCAAAGGGGGTTGGGGGCTGAGGAGCAGCTGCAATCCTGGGCACCAGCAACAGCAGCAGGAGATGGGGGAATGCCGCGGCTGCCCGTTCCATAGTGCCAGGCAGAGCAACAGCTGCCGTGCACTGCCCGGCTAGTTTCCAGCCTCCAACCTGGCCAGGGAATGGGAGAGTGAGGGTGACTGTGGGAGAGAAGGAGGAGGAAGAGGTGTGGAGCTGCCTGCGGAACTGCCCACTCTGGCTAAGGCAGTGCAGTGGAAGGGGAGGGGGCAATGCCCTCTATGGCCCCCCCAACTCCACCCATGGGCTTCATGTCTCAGTCCCGCCATTCTGCTCTCGGCTTCAGCCGTGCAGCGGTCTCCGGGGCTTAGGGCTCCATGCTTCACCCATGTAGCTCCCGGCTTTAGCCCTGTGGGGGGCACCGTTGCTTGAGCCACACAGTGGCACCAGAACTTGCTGTTTCAGCCCCACAGCTCTGGACATTAGCCCCGTGGGGCAGCCCTAGCGCTTGCAACTTCATGCTTCAGGCGTGGACAACCACAACAACCTGCCTGAAATGGCTCCCTCCCAATGGTGGAGTGTTTTTTGTTTTTTTTTTGAACTAGTGTATACCATCCTAATGACTCATTTACTTTCATTTGTAAACGAGGGATGATGATCCTTACCCATATTTGTGACATTATTTGAAATCTATGGATAAGTGTTCCTGTTAAATATTACTACTATTATTACTGCTTAAGATGACAGGGATTTACCAGCTGGCGATGGCCCCTAGTATAGGATTCACAGGATAAGATTTGAGTTGAGTTGTAGTCTCCCTTCATTTTGTACATGCCCACTGACTTCAATGGGAGTTCAACCAAAAGGTCAAGGACAGAATACAGACCTTACTTTGTACATTTTAAGTTCTATACAAACTGAAAAGACAATATTAAAAATAAGCACTTACCACTGCTGATGTCTTCTGAAATACGCACAAAATGAACAGCAAGAATTCAGATGACTGTAGCATAAGTAGATCAAAATCCTACTCTGTGACCTTTCAAAACCCTAGGTAGCAAGTATGTTAGTCTGCAGCTCAAAATGAAGGATGCAAACTATATTGGCACAGGCAGTTGTTCCTTTAAACTAAGAAATATTATACAGCAACTTTGAGGTCATTGGATTCTTTCTGCCTAAACAACAGTTTACCAGTATTTCAACTGCACAAAGCTCCTTCTGAATAAGAATATTAAGGCAGGAGACTGCATCGTCATGTACCCTCATTTACTAAGTTTCCTATAACAGGTACAAATAGGAAAGTGCTGTCAGATTGCAAGGGTCTACAGAATCCTGAAATCTGCTGAATCCAAGCTGCCTTTGTGTATATGCTCTTAAAACCAAACAAAATAGATTATTTTACATATTTAAAAGCTTTATTTTCAAATCAAATACAGTGGAGCAAAAGTAAAGGTCAAATAACCTGTCTGAAGTGACAATAAAGCTGACAAGGACTCAGTGCATCTCAGGAGTGAAATCCAAAATGGCAACTCGATGTACTACAGGATTCACAAACAGTACAACAGCTAATATCATCTGTACGTCTGCCATGCTTTTACAATTATTTTTACTTTCAGAGTTTCTAGAGTAACTCTAGAAAAATACAGTAATTGGAAAGTAGGTGGATAGCATAAAACCTCAGTTTTTAATCTTAGTTGCTGTCTTAATTTGACATCTAACTGAATCCACTGTCTTTTATGTGAACAAGTTTATCCTGGTGCTCAGCAAATAACTATCTCCTTTTTTAGTGATGCTAACAGAACATATATTTTTCTCATAAGCTGTGTAGATAAGGTAAAAATACCATCAGGTATCTGGGTTGGTAAGAAAAATATTACAGATGACACTTTGGAGATCAGACATTTACCTAGAGAAATATTTCATAAATGTAATTTTTGTTTAGTGTGTTTAATTATGGCTGAAACTGAATATCATCTTACTGTATTGCTATGTGAGTGAAAAGAAAAGAACTGAAGATAGCAGATAATTTCCAGTGTGATTTATAAAAGTTCAGTAGTTTCAATTTTTATTACAGTGCCTGAATGATGGCTGAATCCCTGACCTTACCATGCACCCTGCCATTGCATGAGAACACAAACTTATTTTACTTGGTTTTCTTTTCCATCTATTTTTATTTCATTCATTTAACCTCGTATAGAGTTAGAAAACATTGTGCTCTTGTCAGTTGCCTCCAGATTTAATGTAATTGCACAGTGGAAAATTCCCAACATAAAGGGCCTGAAATTGAGAACACATGTTGTATTAGTCCCTAGTTGTAGCCAACTGAATAATACCCTGCTGAGCAGTTTAAAAAGAAATCACCAGGAAACTGAAACCCTGTAGTACAGCTGCATAGACAGATTTTTTTTAAATGGTATAAGATCATTAGAATTAGAATTTAGAGTTAAACACTCCAAATGGTAAAAGTCAAGGACGCATTAGCTCTACTGCATTTTACATAATCATTTCATCTATAGAAAAATTCACTAGAAAATAAGAGAAACTGATTTAAAGTAATTACATAGACATAGGTTCATAGGGACCTCGAGAGAGCTTCTAGTCCAGTCTCCTGTACTCAAGGCAGGGCTAAATAATATCTAGATCATCCCTGACAGGAGTTTGTTTAACCTGCTCTTAAAAATCTCCAATGATAGAGATTCCATAGCCCCCCTAGTCAATTTATTCCAGTGCTTTTGCAAACTACAGGCAAGATCCAACTCCCTTTATAGTCAACTGAAGTATTCCAACTTATTTCCTTGGGAGTTGGGTTCAACCCCATATGGGTATACTAAGTGGTTCAAGGTATTTGCAACTGGATACAATGCCTTCCACCTTTATCAGGTCATTGGTTTAGTCTCAGTTCTGATGATGGGTAGTCATTACCAGCTGAAGGCTGTTCAGTGGGCTATGAAAAATGGAGTTGGTGTTGAAAGTCCAATATCTAGGATGTGAATGTCCTAGATGCTGTATGGACCATAGCCTCGAAATTCGGCTGGGGTGGGAGGCTCTGGCCTGGGAACCGCTCGCCAATGAGTAATGCCAGCCTGCTGCACGTGGAGCAGGAGTAGGAGAGGGGGCCATGGCCTCCCACACTCAGGACCGGGATCTGTCCCACGCCATCCAGACAACCCGGCAAGAGAATATCTGCGTACGCTATGTCTCAGGTGGGCAGCCACTACGACTCTGCATCTGCTGGTCACAGGTAGATATGAACTAGGAGCTGCCATAAGCACCCATTCCTGTCCCTACGTGTAAAGGGTTAGATGGCCTTGGAATGTAGAGCCTCAGAGAGCCAAGTGTGGTCCCTTAGACCATGGAGCTTCACAGTGGTCTGATCAGAGAGGAAGACCAACCCATCGTAGGGGAAGCCCTGAACGATCACTGCCTCTCCTGGGACAGGCCCAAGGACTGCAGCTATGAATGCCTCGTCGTAGCAATGGCGGAGGCTATGGCCTTAGCTGCTGACTCAGCAGCATTCCTGAACATCTAGGGTGCTGCCCAAGCACCACGAATCGCTCATCCAGGACAGTGGTGAAGTCCGTGCCCTGGCCCCATGGCAGGGTCTTAGCAGATCGCCTGAGGTCGTTTTACAGTGAAATCCCTATCCACCCCAAAGGGCTGATGGTTGGCAAACCTGACCTACAGGGCTGCTGCGGAAAATGAGCCGGGACACAGTACCCTGAATCCAAAGGCCGGGTCTTGAGTAATCAACAGCCTGGACCTTTCGGCCGGGACATAGCACTTCCCACCTGCCACCTTTGACGTAGAGGCGACGAATGGGGGGGTGGGGTTCCATAGGGCCTCATCGCCTCAAGAGTCCAATCGTGGACACGTAGGGCCACCCACACTAGGGCTGCCACCGCCAGCCCACTGAAGCAGGCAATCTTGGCCTCCAGTGAGAGGTCACCCTCCTGAGCAGTTTCCAGTGCGCCCGAAACCTTCCGGTGGCGCCACGGAATCCCGGAAGACTGCCCCTCCTGGGCAGGAGGGAGGGGACTTCCATGGCACATCCCGCGGGTGCTCCCCGCACACCAAAGGAGTACACCCACAGGCCATTCCCCTGCCTCCCACAGCGTGGAGGACGACAAGGACCTCCCCCGCTCCAAGCGGTGCGGATGGGAGACATGCTCTGGGGAGCTCCTGGCACTGACGTGCTGCCTTGGCACCGAGGGCTCCGCAGTGTCGCTCACCCCCTGGTGATTGGGTCCGGCGCCGCCACAATCCCCGCAGCGCTGAGCCTGCCACGAGATCCTTGGCCGTGGTCTCTGCCTAGCAACCGGGGTCCGCACCACCTCTGTGCGGGTGGACACCACGTTGCTGAGGAGTGACCCCCCGGCGCCCCCAGGCCCACCCCAAAGCAGGGGAGGGTGTGTGTGTGGGGGGAAGACCCCTCTGTGCTGAGCCCTGCAGAGGCACAGGTGTGGGGGCCCGCCTTCTCCTGTTTTTTTTTTTGCTTTGCAGCTGCTGCCGTTTTTTTTTTTTTTTTTCTTCCTGAGCTGTCACTCGGCACCGGGGCCGCACCGCGCCTCCAGGCGGGGGTGGACCCCCCAGTGCAGGGCAGCGTGGCGGCCCCTGTCCCCCCATCACCTCTTGGCAGCGGGAGGAGGGGACCCGCAGCCCCGCCTTCAGCGGAGCAGCACCAGGACCCGCGCCGCACCTCAGGGGGTGGGAAGGAAGGGGAGAGACACACGACCCAGCGGTGCCGGGTCCTGCTGCGGCACCGGGTCTCGCGCCGCACTCCAGAGAGGGGCGGACCCCCTAGCGCCGGGCGCTGTAGTAGCCCCTGCACCGATGCTGCCTCTCGGTGCCGGGGGAGGGAACCCTGCAGCGCTGCCCCCAATGGAGCGGCACCAGGTCCCGCGCTGCGCCCCTCGGCGGAGGGAGGGGAGGCGGAGGCGGCGTAAGCAGGCCGACAAGGCTCTTGCTGCCAAAAAGCCTCCGGTGCCGACGGCGTTGGCAGGGGCACTCTCCCACTCCCAGGAGTCAGGATTGGCTCCCTGCACGGGGATGCAGGGTCCGGAGGGAGCTCGACGGGCCGTGGCTGGTGCATCCCCGCCCTCGACCCTGCCCGTACCCACGGTGCAGGGGAGTGTCTGCGCTCCACGCGCTGCTCTTCCTCTTCGGCACCAGGGGTTTTGCTGCTTGGTGCCGAGTCAAGCCTGGCGCTGGCGGGGCATGGCTCGACGGGGCCGCTTCCCCTGCCTCTCACACTCAAGGGACCAATGGGGGTGGTGGTGTCTTAAACCCAGGTGGCCAGGACGTGCCTTCCCGCAGCCAGCACAGGGTTTGAACCCCTGTGAACCCGGCATAGCTGGGTCGCCCAGAGCCCTAAGGCCCTTTCCTACTCTAACTAAAGGTCCTTATCTAACAGGACACTGACTTAGTTCAGGGTGAACTGCTATCTAACTACTTACATTAGGGAAGAAAGACTTGCGAAGAGCAAGAGTTGTTCCCGACAACCGTCACGGGCGGAAAGAAGGAACTGAGGACGGGAGGGGCCGGTGGGGCCCTATATACCGCCGCATGAGGGCGGCACTCCAGGGGGCGCCGAGACCGGCCCCTACAGGGGGTTGCTAGGGAAAATGTTCTCCGGAGACCATGCACGAAGGCGCGCACACACTTAAGTGGAATGCATATGAGCAATCATTCGAAGGAGAACTTATTTTGTAGTTATGGCAACTAATGTTCCATAAATCACTATAATCAAATAAATGTTACTGGTCTTAATTTCTGAACATTTTTTCTACAGTTTGCTTTATATTCCCTGATGTTTCGAACAATCCTTTTAATTTCCAAAACTGAAAAGGAGGAGGAGGAGGAGCAACATCCACCATTGTTTAGTGGAGATAAAAACAAAAATAAAAAAAAACAAAAAAAGAAAACAAATGAACTACATAGGAAAGAATAAAGTAGCTAGGATGGACACAGATAACTATGGAGAAGAGCACAGAGTGAATCAGTAAAAACAGTTGAAGGTCTCCCTCTTGACGACAGGATTTTGTGTTTGGATATATTCACTGAAGGACGTTATGGGCGCAGCTAAGAGATGATGTGGCTGATTCAGGCAGAAAGTGACAAAATTGAAGGGGAGATTTTGGACCAACATATACACAAAAGTAATTTCAAAGGCTGAATTCAAAAGGAGAAGCAAAGGGATGGCATTTAGTGAGTAAAACAGCGGACAAGGCAATCGTCCATTGACAATTACACAACAGCAAAGATTATCCGCACAGCTAAAAGTCTCATCCAGGCTCTCATCCTCTCACAATTACTTCAACAACCTTTTTTCTGGCCTTGACATATGAAATCTTACCCCACTCATAACCATTCAGAATGCTTTTTCAAAGACCATTTTCCTAGCCTGTCGCTTTGACCATGTGCCCCTTCTCTTTGAGTCCCTTCCACCAGCTCCTCCTTCTCTATTGCATCAAACAAACTGCTTATCTTCACGTTAAAGGCTCTTCATAACTTCCTCCTCCCATCATTTCTCACTCACTACTGAGATGTCAACTCATGCCTCTGATTGACCCAGGCTGCCAGATTCCATCATCTATTTGTTAAATTTTTAAACAAGCATCTTCATGCTTTGTCCTATGCTGCCCCTTACAGGTGAGAAGAGCTCCCTATACACATTCACAAAGCTACTTCATTATCCTCCTTCAGATACCTCCTTAAAACTCTTTCTGTAATGCCAATAAAAATCTTGACACCAGATACGCTGCTGGTGTGCTGAAACCACTATCTACCGTGCCTACCAATATTGTCTCATTGTTTCTTATGCTTTCCTGTCAGTCTGTCTGTACCCATCTCGTCTTATACTTTGATAGTAACCTCTTGGGGCAAGGATCATCTTGTTCTATATTTGCACAGCACTTAGCACAACATGGTTGTGTTCCATGACTAGGGCTCCTAGGCACCTTGGTAATACAAATAATAATGAGGGCAGCAAGGCAACAAGTCTACAAGGCAACTCTTCCAGGCTGCCCAGGAGGATTTAAATCATAGATAGTACAAAACAGAGCTTTGGCCTCAAGATGGACAAGGGGATTAGAGATACCAGGGTTAGAAGTTCAAAACAAAAATAAGCACTGACGACATTGATAACCCACCCCTGTCGACAAATGGAGGTTCCAATATTGCAAATGGGTGGGGGGATAAATCACAGAAGTTCTTTTGGGAAAGATGGCTGAATATGAGAGGACTTCTCAAGATTTTCCTAAAAACGAGGGTTGGAGATAAGAGAGTGGCCCATGAGGAAGAAGCTGTCTGAGGGGAAGAATTTCTGAGAAGTAAGGTGCTGGCAGAAGTTTTGAAGGCACATGAAAAATACACCAGTAGCTTTTGATTATGGCGCTAGAGGGTGTGAAGTTTGAGATATAAAAAGAGACAAGGCAAACTGGAATATGAATGAGAGGTGAAAAGCAGGGAGATAATTGGGACAATAAGGACATGGGGAGAAAAGTGGACCAGAGAGTTTATGTTGCTAGAGTAGGAACAAGACCTAATTTCTTCAAATGTTATTAGCATCTAAATGACACCATAAAAAATACGTTTGCTGAGCTTGAAATCTGTTTACAGTAGAGAACCTTTTTTCATGAGAAGAATTTCTCAAGGCAAATAGTTTACAGAACTACATTTTCAACTGAAGTAGGTAAAAGTCCTAAATCTACATCTGTGGGACAAGTCTAGAAGTCCAAGAACTGGACTTGGAATAGATAGAAGCACATCTCCAGTTAAGGAAGGAAGGGATCTATTTAAAAGAAAATTATACCTTGTTGCTCTTTTGATGTCTACATTTCACTATCTGACATTCTATTCACTTGTCTTTTGCTGTTACTTGTCTCTTTCATTGCTGTTCTAGGCTGCCTAGAGGCTTAAAAAGGCAAAATGAGAATTGCTTTTACTCCATTGGTTGCGAAGCCTGAATATTAATAAAAGCTGCTAACACTAAATTACTGTGTGTTACTTTACTGCCACTTCAGATTCTTCATTATCACGAGTACCTGAATACCCATGGCTATGTTACATAATATATCATTCTCGTTTGCCTACCCAACAACATTGATATTTTAAAAACATAAAATCTACAATGCACTGCGGGAATGGAAAATTATTTTGTTTATAGTTCTGCTCCTCTGAAGATCATCATGCAACATTCTTACTTTTGTGTCTTGTGCTTCAAGTATAAAGCTTTCCTAGAACTCAAGATTTTTGACCATCTGCAGCATCTGTAGATTGAGTTGAGAGATTTGCCCCCACAAATTTGTTCTAACTTCAGAGGCTTCATTATATTCTAGTCAGAATCTTTTAGAAGCAGGAAGCAACAGATCCCCTAACTTCTAATTATATATAAAAATGCAACAATTTTCCTCTTCTCTCCTCACTCCTAAATGAGAAAGGGGTCCCAGAAAAGGAAATGGGCAATGGAGAAATAAGTCCCCAAAAGAGACACGTGACACAACCTCATTGCATTTAAATCCCCTAATTCTGAGGGGAAGTGGTTAGGAAAGAGAGAGAATTCTGCACATTATCAACTTCAGAAGCAGAATTACAAGGCAAGTAATTTCCCCTTCTCTAAAGATACCATCAGTGAAGGATTCTCACTCTTGGCGAGTTTGTAACACAATGAATGTTGCAGTAAACGGTGTGATAATAAATGCAACAGTAGGCAGTATGAAGAACAAATCCAAACAATTGACAAGAGAGGCTGTTTTTTCTTATTTAAGTAAGAAAGGGATAAGATACCTCCTCAGGTATGAGGGTTAAATAGAATAAGCCTGAAGGGTCCATCCAGATAACAGACAACTATAATAAACGACATCCTGAAATGACAACTACTCTGAGAGCAGGAACTGTTTGGGCTCCCCATATTCTAAGAACAGGCTCTGTAGAAGAGACTTAAGTGAAATTCTTCTATGAGACTGAAGCCATGCAATAGTGCTTTATAAATATATGGAGCAAGGGCCATGTGGTTGCTCTTCATATAACTATGACTGAAACGTTCCTGGGCAAGCAATGGAAGTTTCCCTCCTTTGGACTGAAAAAGCATTGACATTGTTCCCAAGTCTCAGGTCAGCTAGATCATAAAAGTGAGAAATGCTATCAGGCAGCCATTAAGACATATCTCGTTAGTGACGGCATGAGAGAAGAAATAGGTTCTAAAGAAACAGAATGGTGACCTGACTTTCTCAGCTTTCTAGTATACGCCAATGGGGCCCCACGGACTATTCAACTTGAGTGCATAGAGCAAAGCCTCACAGTGGGCACGCAGGTGTAGGAAGAAGGTTGACAGGACGATAAACTCAAACATAAAATCCTGTCACCATCTTGAAATCTCAGGTGAGTCCATAGCACCACCATATTCTTGTAAAATATGCTATAAGGTGGATCAGACACTATAACTTGACACTCACCCTACTCTACTGATGGAAATCACTGCTGCCTGGACAATCATCTTGTACATAAAAGCACATGAGCTCACAAGTATTAAGTAGAACAAGAGACACCTTTCAACAGCTCTAACAGGAACACATTAACAAACTAAGACATGAGGGGATCTACAATGAGGAGCTCAAAATGTTAAATCCTGTCTGAGCCTAGTGATAGAGGACTACCCAAACATGAAGAAGCACTGGGGTCATGCTATGTGCTGAATGGTTGCATTGGCACCAGATATGTTGCCCTGAGGAGGCAGGAGGAGGGCATGTAGAACTGAACTGTTCCTATGCACCTCTGTGCTTGCCAGCACCAAGCCCTGATTTTGGGAAGCCCAAGAAAGGCTTCCAGAAACCTAGCTTGTTCAGTGTTCAAGCATAAAAAGAGATGGCACTGATAGTATCGTTAGAGAATCACAGCCAGTTCATACTGCCTGAGCTTGTTGCCTAGGGTTGCTCAAGAGAAGAGGTACAGATAGTAACGATGGGGTCAAAAAGAAAGGTGTTTTTTTTAGTCAGAGGAGACAAAAGATTGAGGAGAAGAAGATAAACAAGTAGCTTATATCTACCAATGTACTCATTGGTTTCATTACCTTTACATATATTACCTTCCATGGGTTTTTGTCAAATCATACAAAGAAGATATTCTACATGTCACCAATTGTCTGTTATTACACCCATTTATTTGGTATCTTTAAATTCCATTCAAAAAGAAATTTGGTTTACGTGTAAAGAATGTATGACCAGAAAAAAACAAAATAACATAGCAAAAAGACAAACACTTCCTTATGATTTCGAATCTTGAAAAAGAGTAGTTGCTAGCATAAAAATAAAATGAGAACAATTGCAGGATTTGCCATGCGCTTGGAGGAAGACAAGTCTGATGATTAAGTGACAGGATTAGGATTTAGGAGGAGGCTTGTTCTCTGCTCTGTCCTTTGAAATATATCCTGTGCATTATTGGAAAAGCAATGAACAACGTCCATAGGTTTCAAGGGAAATCAGCTTCCAGCCTGGGACAAATTTAATGACTGATGTGAAACAGAATGGTAATTCCAAACAGAAGCAAGTCTCCATGGGCAACATGGTGCCATTGATTTTTAAGATGGATTTTCCCATTAGCCCTATATTACAACATCCCTTTTAGTAAAGGACATCAGTGATATGCTGCAGGGGGACAAACCAAAACGTAGTCAGGTAAGGGTAAAAAAACAAATGGAAAATACAGCAGTTCAGTCTTGCCTGAAGATTGTTCCATGGTGATAGGAATGGGATAAAACTCTAGAAATGGAGGAAGATTGAGCAAGGGAATCCACCAAGCTCCAAATTTACTTTTCAGAGCAAAGGCACTTGGAAAAGAAATGGCTAAGCCAAAATATCCACCGAATGCAATTTGCAACAAAAATAAAAAGAATATAGCCTCTTTTTCTGCGGAAAGGAACAAAATCCCACCATGAAATTACTAGCAAGTGAATTTAAAAAGTGTAGGCTAGCCAGATCATCCCAAAAGGGAATCCAGCCATGTACTAGCTAGATGAGAAAAACTCCTTGCAGCACAGTGTTAGTTAATTTACTTTGCAGAGAATTAGGGGGTGGCAGACCAGCAGGGCACACGTCGTATTTTCACATGATCATAGCAAAATAGTGCCATTTAATTTTAAAATTGGCAATGGATTGGGAGATTTAAAAATGCTTCAGAGGACATTCCTCACCAGAATAAGCAGCATGCATAAAAAGAAGCTCAGAAGGCAGCTAAAGAAAAACAAGAACAAGAAGAATGGTCTGTGGCAAAGAGACTGTAACAAGTCAAGCAGATTCTCATTAAGCCCAGGAATATTGCGGACTGTTTGAAAATAGAGACCTGCCAGCAATTGCAGTGTTAAATTAAGAAGTTTTTGATCTGATAATGAAAGAATAACTGTGACCAATATAACCAACCTACTAAGGATGAGATTGGAAACATGCAGAAATGAATACAGGTACATTGCTTTCAAAAGTGCCTGCTTTGGCTCAAGAACCAGGCAGACAATTACTAATTGTCTCAACTCCTCAGTCTCAGTCCACGAGAAACAAATATACAACTTGTTTCTGCACACATCAAGACTGATAGACAGTGGCTGAATATAGTGGATTAATTTTCTGCTCCCAGCTTCATCTGTGTAGTTCCAGAGTATTCTCCTGACTTAAGTGATTCTATCAGGTGCTCTGCACCTCTGGAAATCAGGCCACTTATTTAATTAGTGCCTAATTTTAGACACCCAACTTTTGAAACTTTTGTCCACAAAATACTGACGTGCTTTTGCTTTGACCTGTAACCAAATCAGTCCTTTATCCAAACATTTTCTATCATTCATCTTGTTTGACTAATCGATACTGTAATATTAGTGACTTTAGGCTGAATGGAAAGAAAAAATAATCAGCTACTTTTGGAAAATATGAATCCCATTTCCTCACTGCTTCCATGAACTTTAGTACAAGAAGAATTCAAGTCCATCATATCCATTGAGTGTAAATGCACACAGAGACTGGAATTAAAAAATATATTCATTTTGCTGGACTGAAAATGAACTTTTCCTGCTTTTTATTCAGTGTTGCTCAGGCACGAATTTACACCATAATTAAACAAGGTCTAATATTTTCAAACTTCAATAATCTCCCAAAGATTATACAATTATTCAGAGCAATCCAAGAAGCGGAAAAATTGAAACAAATTTATATGTACATTTTACACTCTAGTGCCAAACCACAATACATGTAGTTTCTCATCTTATTAAGAAGACACATACTTTAACTTGGAAGGATTTTAGGTTATAACTAATATATGTAGAGTAGCTTCTGGGTCAAGATATATAATTTTCTCATTTTTTGCTGTTGTTCTTATCTTCATCTCCCTTTAACTCAGCCTTTTACACTTGCCATGCAGCTCTTGCCATGTAGCTACTAGAATGGTGCTCTACATGCTCTGCGGGAACCTCAGGCAATGTGAGCAAAATGCAGACCACAGCATGTAGAACAAGAAGCACTGAGCAAAGCAGCGTGTGAGGGAATGAAAAAATCTCCTGTTGCTGCTTCCCAATATCTAGGAGGAATCTGGGGTAGAAAAGGGATAATATTTTTTCCATAGTCAATATGACAACACTGCATGTCATGCCACAAAAATCACAAAGCAGCAAGTCCATCTGAAGATAAAGTGGCTCTCCATTTCATATACGGTGAATCCCTCTCCTTTAACTTCTTTCAGCGCAGCAGTAGTTGGACACATTTTCTAGAGCTGGTCTGAAAAACTGATTTCTTTTTATTTTATTTATTTATTTATTTTACACAGAAAATTTCTATGAAACCCAAAACAAATGAAGGTTACTTACCTGTAACCAGAGTTCTTTCAGATCAGCCTCCGTATATTCACACTTGTGGAATCAAGCTGCCTGCACTGCAAGCTCCTGGAAGGTTCTGGAAAGTATCGTTCCTTGGGGTCATTTGCTCTTCTCTCTCCCTCCCATCCTGGAATGTTCCAAGACTATGAAAGGGAGAGTGGCTCCAATCACCTTCTTTCCACTAATTCAGGAATTCCTAACCTGAAACTCCAAAGAAGTGGAGAAGGTGATCTGGGAGTATGAATATGCAGAGTATATAGGTAAGTAACCTTCCTAACTTCTTTGGATGGCCTCTACAATCTCACTTGTGAGATTTAACAAGCAGTAAAATCCCCAGGAAGATGGGCTATAGATAATCAAGGACAGCAGAACTGCCAAAAAAGTATCAGCTCTGGATGCCAGATCAAGAGTGAATAGAAGAAATCTATTTTATTCTCCCAAAACAAGTCTTAAAGAAGGAATATTTTTGCTAAAAATACATATAGCTGCACTATTAGTCGTACAACATGATTAGGTGAAAAAAGTGTGAGAGCATGCCATGGCTGCAGCCTTTGTCCTGAATGAGGACTGACAAATTCAGGAAGTTGAAGGCCTGTCAGGTCATGATAAATGTGAAACTGTGCGATAGATGGACAACCTTTGGACCATGATGGATTGGCTTCTCATGACAGCTCTATTTCTCCAAAGGACTGGGGAACCTGGTCTGACATAAATAATTCCTAAATTTTCTGCATATGCAGAAGTACAATACCTGTCTCCCTGAATGTAAAGGAGGCCCAGGAACATACAGACATTTTAGTGGTCTGAAAGAGATGGAAATCTCAGACATTTTAGACTGTTGTGATTGAGAGGTGGGCGAGACTATCTGTTCTGTAAGAACGCAACTTTAAGGAGACTGTTATTGAGATACAAGCCTAATCACTATCTAAACTATGAAGAATGGCATCTTCATTTAAACAGTCTAAAATAATAGTTAAGGAGGACCTTCTCAAGTCCAGCCATTTAGGAGCTGCTGAGACACAAGATCTTTTTCATGCCAAAAAGTAGGTCTGACATAGCAAAAATCTCCTATTTTTCATTAGTCTTGGACCTTAGCATATCACTCATAATCAAGCAATCTGGATTCAAGATGTTGATCAGAGAAACTTCGAACCCAGGTAGAGACTCCCACCTCATCTCAAAGGCAGGAGACCTAGTAATATGGAAAGCAGGACTTTATAGATATTAATATCATATTCTTGATATCAAAGACAGAATTATCTATCCCTGACCATAGATAATTACAGCAATTTGGTACCGACTGGACCAATATTAAAAAAACCAAAACTCTTAATTCAATAGAATCAGAGGCAACATATAGAGAAGTTCCTACTCTTGCAGCAAAGTACACTGATGTCAGGGCTTGCTTATCTTAGGATCAGAAAAATACAAAAGCACTGTATTCCTGTCGGAAAAAGACTTAATTCGTATTTACCACACTTATAGAACAAGATATTATAAGATGGGGCATTTGCTAGAGCACTTGTACTGTTGTGTGAAAAACTCTTCTCAAAGAATCTACTAATACATCATCCTTCCCTGGTAGGTGAGATTCTGGACCCATCCATTGAGGACACAATTTTAAGAACATGAAAGTTCTGGTTAGAGCAAACCACTCTTTACTGGCGGTCTATGTAATGCATTCCATAATGCTACCCATCAGAATTTAGACAGAATCTGTATGAAGGACAGAAAAGTCTTGCAAATCAGAAAAGAGCTCTCAGCTCTGGTACCTTTACATGAAATCATATCTTCCACTGAGATCACAAATGTTGGAATGGATGGAAATCAAGATGAAGGATCTCTTACATCCTCTAGCACTATTACCGCAGATAGCAGGAAGGAAATAAGTGAACTCCCTGAATGGCATGTTCTTCCCCTGTCTTAAGAAATATAGCATCTGGAAAGTCCTGAGTCATTGTGCCTAAATTTTCCTAATGTCAAGAAAAGGTGGTAGAGTCATGAAGAACCTTGCTGAGACCTCACATATACCCGGATATAAAAAACTATCATGTAACTGTGCCAGTAAGGAAGCTATCCACTACAAGAAAGTTTCTAGATCTGAAATATAGCAAAGCTTGAGTGACTACACATCCTCTAAATGGGGGATTGAAGGTCAAGTCTATACACAAACAGACATCCAACCATTCAGGGAAAATAGTCACGACAGCCAGACATTTAACAGAACACTTGCTGCAACAGAAAAGCCAAGGAGTATGGGACAGTTTTATAGCTAGATGTCTTCTTTAACTTCAGTATCAGGTATCTGACCATGGCACAGAAGGGGGAATGCCTCTGAACACTTCCTGAAAGAAAAAGAGTTCTGTTTCTGAAACCCAGAGACAGATACGATGAATGTCAGGGCATTAGTATGACCAGACAGCCTTTTACCCGACGCCATACAGTCCTATTGTCCACACTATATGATAGGTGGCAAATCTCAGTCACAATGTGATCAGGAAACAAACTTCATATACCATTAGGTGTAGGTGTTGGATCTCAACCCTTAGGTGCAACTGTTTCTTCCAAAATAGGAGGAATCAAAGCTATGATCAATGAAACCTTATGAAATGCTGGACCGATTGCTCTGTTGGACCTAAGTACTCTACTGATGCCAAGGAAGGTTTGGTAAAACTAAGGATGGCTGTCCCTATGTGTTTCTATTACCCATACAAGGTGCTACCAAAGATACTATCCAATCCTAGACACTGTGTACGCTATCGTGGAGCCAGAAGGAGACCTGAAAAGTTCCTTCCTGGCTTAGAACTAGGAATTATTTATAACTGAGGGTAGGTAGCCCAAAGACCAATATTGTTCTAATATTTTTTCTATGCGAGATCGACATATTTATGATGTCAGATTCAAGGAATTTTACAGTAGTTCTCTTAGCCCCTCATATAAATCTCTAAATCTAAAATAGGACCTACAGCACTCTATCTTCTCTGCTGAACCTTGGCAATGAGCCTTTTAATTCCCTAGAGAAGAAAAGGGATTCCAGGTCTCTCTTTTTTGCCTCTGCATTCAAGGTATACAAAGAGACCTTTTTAAGACCTTACAAGAGATCTTACAATTTTCAGTTTATAAGGCATCTGACAGTTCCAGGACCATGTTAATTCACTTTTACAATTTCTGATAGTAAAAGAGTCTAAGAATGGATCAGTTCCCCTTTTCTTGCCTTTAGGGTGAGGGTTTAATGGATGGAGCATTGGAAAATGAAAATCTTCTCCTGAACAAGCAGGACATGGATTGCATGCATCTGAAAATGGCTGAACAGGAAGCACAATATGAAAACACTATCCTGTAACTAAGAGATCTGCCATTCCAGATCTGATCAGAAGCTTGTGATGCATTTCCCCTTTTCAGTGCTGCAAGGACCTCCAAACTGATCTACTTGCTTACACCACAGTATTGGTTGCAGAATAAGTAAAGCAAGCTGTTCTGCAATGATCACGGTGTTAGAAATGTAGTACTGAAGTCCACTAACCTGGATGGATCCAGGGCCTCAGTGGAACAGAGCCATTAGAGAAGTCATTCAACAGCCAGATGTCAGATTCTCATGCCAAGTAAATTAGATCCATTCTTGGCAACTGTGGGCAGTCCTTCATGTTTGACTGTAGAATCTGGACTCAGGCTCTGAATGTGCAACCAAATAGATCCAAAGCCATATGAAGCAGTGCACAGTTTTTTGAGGGGTTATTTTTTGTAGGTCTGGATCTGTGTTCTGTTGTGGATCCAGGTTTGCAGCCCCAGATCCATGCTAGACTGCTGGATCTGAATTCTGTGGATCCAGATCCTTTGGAAACTGGGTTTAACAGCCAGAGAGCCAGAGCCAGATTCAGTTTATGCACATAGCTAGGTCTTCTTGGTCAACCTTGACTGAGCCAGTGACCTTGGCAGTGACTAGCCTGAGATGACATCCCCATGCAAGGGCATGAGAGATTGTCCTGCAGGAGTGGGTTTGACTATCTTTGAAGCTGACACTGAATTTATTCAGCGTCAGCCTAGTACAATGGACCTGTGAGCAGAGGAGCATGGGATGAGGCAACCTACTCCTGTGGGACACTTCTGAAAGTAGACAGTAGATTTATTTAATTTCAAATAGTACTATGTTAAAACTCATTAGGGAACCTTTAGCGCTCACCAGTAGGGTCTGTATGGGCCAATTAGGGTGCAATACTCTACTGCACTTTACAGATTCCACCCCTGTAGTGTGCATTGCCGCACCGTAGAGCAGGCAAGGAAAGAATCTAAAAATAGCTGTTTCTCAGGTATGAAAACAGTTAGCAAATAACACAACCCTTCTGGGGACATTAAGACTTGATCTGCACTAAGAAATTAGGTTGCTATAACTACAGCACTCAAAGGTGTGAAAAATCCACACCCCTGAAGCGATGCAGTTAAACTGACCTAACTCCCAGAGTAGACAGCCCTAAGTTGACAGAAGAATTCTCTTGCCAACCTAGCTACAGCCTCTCAGAGTGGTGGAGTACCTAGGCTGATGGAAGAACCCCTCCTGTTGGCGTAGGTTGTATCTTCACTGAAGCGCTGCTGCAGTGCAGCTGCGCTGCTGTCATGTTTTGAGTGTCGACACTTCCTAAGTTGTGCGTATCAAGTAAGGAAAGTTAATTACTGAAAAAATGGAACTACTTTGAACAGCCTCTCCATCTTCTAGACTGTTCACCATATTGCCTCATCAATACAGTCCAGCTCTCACAACACAAAAATGGATAGCACTCCGGTACTTCGATCTTCACACCAGTCAAAACCAGCGTGATTAATTTCTCTCTTATAAGAGAGATAATGTGAGTACAGAAGGGAACTTTATGTCAGTGTAGAAATCTTTTTCTTGGCATCGCTCCTAAATTTAGTTTCACAGCAGTTTAGTTTACTGGATAGGAAAATATTTTGCAGCCGAATATTCTTTTTCTCCCCTGGTACTGAGAACATGTTGACCCTGGATGCTGAGAGTCTCATTCCTGGTACAGTTAGCTTAAGTATTCAGGATACAAGTGTTGTGGTGCGTTAGAGAACGAGAAGTGGGCTCTGTGACAGTTTAATCCAAGACTCTTTAGTTATTAATCAGCAATTTGAATTTCATATGGAAAATTGACGAACTGCTAGTTCAGAAGATAGGCAAAATATATTTCAACAGATGGGCAACTTTTTAGCAGAATCTCCCAAATAGAACCGGTTAAGAACTTTATGCAGGGCTACTGGCTATTCTGGAACACACTCATTTTTTCATATATTGATGTGGAATGAAAACAAATGTTAAAACCTTGACATTTTTTGCAAAATGGAATTCTTGTTTTCTGGTAAGCCCTACCTCTAAGCGGTCTTCACTGTGCTGTGTTGCAGCACTCTAATTTGCAAATATCAAAGGAGGGGATGGCCTTGGCAAGGTCTGCACATGAAAGAAAAGGAAATATCTTCCTAAGGCTTCCTGGTGAATCTTATTTATCTAGACACTGAAGAAGTAATATAAATCATCAGTTTAATACAACTACTTATACAAGTGCTACAAATCTAAATGGCTGTAATTATAAAATCCTTCCAAACAACAAAAATAACTATGTATATACAGCATTCACATTAGCTATATATTTCACTACTGTTGCTCAGAAATGTAAAATGGTCTCTTATTGACTGCTAAATAACCCAAGCCACTGAAAACAAAACAAAACAAACAAAAAAAATAAACTATCTTTATAGTAACATGAAGGGTCCAGGTTAGAGAGAAATTTAAAAAGTAGTTAAGCAAAAAAACAAAACAAAAACAAAAACCCAGCATCTTTCTGTCTCTTTCATTTCCATTTCTACTGACTCTAGTAACAAAAGTAAGTTTTTATTGCTATTTACTTTTAGTACTGCTGAGTTAACTGAACTAAGAAAGTGTGAGCTGGACTGTAACATGGTTGACTTGCCCATGAAAGGCTGGGGATAGCCAACCATGATTACAGAAAAAGGCACACCTGAGTTAAAACAGGTAATTGCCTATAAAGTGCAGCAGATGGCTGCAGCTGGAAGCTGTGACAGTCTACAGAGAGTGAGCAAAGGTTCCTACAGGGTAGACCCTGGGTATGTCTACACTGCGATTAAAAACCTGCAGCTGGCTGCAAAGTGGGAGGGTCCCAGAGCTCAGGCTGGAGCTCAAGCCTGGACATCTACACTGCAATTAAACATCGCCTTAGCTCAAGCCCTCCGACCCAAGTCAGTTGGTATAGGCCAGTTGCAGGAGTCTAATTGCCCTGAGACCAGGGCAACTGTCTCAGGCAGGGAGGCCTGGGAGGAGGAAAAGAAATCTTGTGTTGTGTTATGTTCAAATGGTTAAAGCAGAGGACCAGAATATAGGAGACCTAGGTTCTATTTTGAGCGCTCTCATATAGTTTGTGTGAATGTGGGGAAGTCACTTAGTCTTTCTGTGCCTCTGTTTTTCCCATCCAAAAGAATGAGATAATGCCTACCTCGCAGGGTGGTGCAAGACTAAATTCATTCATATTTGTGAAGGACTTTGAGAAGGCACTCTGTAGAACTGCAGCCTTTAAATTTTTTTTTCCTAGATTGAGGAATTTTTCTTCTTTTGATGGATGACTTAAATATCACTAGCTTATTCATCATTATCAATCATCAAGGACAGAATAAATTTTGTGCCTGCACTGGTGCATTTTCATAACAATTTTACAAGGCTGAAATTTTATACCACAATCATAAATTCCAGCTTTTTACACTGTTTCTAGTTTCAAAGAGCTATCAGACCACAGTACACTAACACAGAACAGTCTTAGTTTCAAATAATGAATCTACTCTGCATACCATAAGACACAATAAGCTTCCAAGCTTTCTATTTCATTTTTTAAAGAGACAAACAGCTAATATGCCTGGGCAATAACTACTTTCCATGTGACTTAAAATATTCCTTCTCCAAACAACCACAAGTCAACAGCATAAACTAAACCAAAGAACCAACATTATAAAGAAGAAACCTGCAAAATGTTATGCAAAAAACAAAAAAGAAAGTTACTGTGTAGTATGCAAAAGTCTTGAACCACAAAACTACTGTGGTTTTCCTTTCATATGTTAAGAAGTACTACACTAATTAAAATATAATTGAGAAATTCTCCCTGCCTTGGCTGAAGTTTGAAATCTTAATTGATAAGTGGAAACAACAGCTGTATAATTGGTTCACAGCAAAAAATGTGTTAAATCACTATGTTCCTAACAAAATTCTCCCTAAAAACAAAATGGTAAATTTTACTAACTGGATTTAATCCAAAAGTCAGAATATTCTTTCCTCTTCAATTACTTTGTTAATAATGTATAAAGTGCAGAGTACATTGTGAAATTACAATTATTCAAATAGGCAGTGTCACCCTTTTGTATTAATCAGAAAACAAATGGTTTTATGATACACAAAGGAACATAAAAATAAAATAAATGAAAGGATTTGAATTTAATATTTTCTTGCTCAAAAGCCAGAGTTGTACTGTGGTCTATAAACTAAAAACCAACACTTCTAGCTCAACCAGTAGTTGTACTTGTTGCTTCAAACTAGGAATTAATTTGATCTTTCTTAGTCTGCTCTTAAATGTGTTTTCTCCAATTCTTACACTAAAGAGTGGAGCTAAAATCTAAGGGCAATTGCATGTTATCTATTTTGATATGGAGTCACTCGTCTAAGTATTGTATCGGTGTAATTTTAACTCACGTCACTATTCTAAGTAAATTTTAGTTTGACAACTGTACTGAATAATCTCAATATCTGTATGTCTTGATAAAAACAAAGTTGATGCCTTTTTATTGGGTCAAAACAGAAAATAGTAGAGCAGGGGTGGGCAAAATATGGCCTGCAGGCCGCATCCGGCCCATCTAACATTTCTGTCCCGCCCACCATGCAGGGGGAAAAGCGGGCCCATCCAATCCGTTGCTTCTGCTGTTGACACTCTGCTTAAGCTATCCTGGAGCATTAGGCAGCTTTTGGCCAGTCGCTACCCAAACTTCCTGCTTCTGATCAAGTGGCCAGAAGCAGGAAGTTCAGAAAGTGACCAGACGAGAAAGAAGGAACTGAGGGGGTGTAGGCTGACAACACCTCATATACTGCAGCATGTGCACAGGATTCCAAGGGGTGCCAGAGCTGGCCCTATGGGTACTGCTAAGGGGAAAAAGTTTCTGGTAAGTGTGCACAAAGGCATGCACACACCTAGAATGGAATTGACATGAGCAAGCATTTGAAGAAGAACAAACCCCACCACCTTCTGCTCCTAATGCAAGTAGCATTTCTTTGACCTTGCCTTCCTCTGTCATAAACATAAACAACAACAGATGTATTATATTTTTCCACATATAAAATAACACTTCCAAAACAAGATGCTACACTGCACAAGCTTCTGCCTCTGGAAAGAGGATGAAAGAGCAAACAACATGTGACATATTTTAGTCATGTCGCTTAAATGATTACTAGAAGTCACTCAAATACTACAGTGATATGTGTGGTATAAAAACCTATACAGAATAGAATGAAAAAATAGGGTGATTCAATGAGAACCATAGCAACTTAACTCTTCTAGGGAAGAATGGACAGAATGTAAAGGAAAAGCAAAAACTAATGCAGGTCCTACAGGAAGATAGTATTCAATGCCTTCTGGGTTGAGAGAGACCCCAGACTCAATTAAATGTCTTCATAAGGCTGATGTAATATTGTGGGTACATTTTGCCTATTAATCCACTAGGAACTACATCATTGTCAAAGGTTTAGCACCGTTAGTGTTTTCCATGCACTGCAGCAAGAGAAAAAGATTGTTTAAGAAGTATTTTTGATTTAAAACACCACACACACAAGCATGCAATTAAAATAAGGGTGGAAGCGTGTGTGGAATTCATTCCATATTCTTCAGGCATTAGGTTGGTCACTAGACCACATCTCCCAAATACCTTAGAAACTGTCATCTTTATCTTCTCCATAAAAATAATCAACAAAGAACTGAATATTTTTCAGGCAACATATTAACTGGGAGTAAACTGGAAGACTATCAGCTGCTAAGATTTAATGCAAACATTAAATAAAAATAAAGTTGTGTGTGGATATGAAACATCAGTTAAAAAAAAACCCAAAGCTCTGGCACACAGTTACAGCAACATCACCAAACAGCCAACAAACCAAAGAATTTCATTAAGCCAAACATTATATCAAATATGGAAATAATCCAAACATCAATGTAAAACAGAATCTACAGAAGTATCAGTTGGAGTTACCATCGTCTTAGTGTTTTCAGACAAAATGGAAGATGACATAACCTCACAGCCAGTAACATTTCAAGATTTATATTTGTGACACTAATTTGCTTTGAGGAAGTATGTTAGATAATGCCCTGCAGCAGAATCAGGGTCTATATTTTAAGCAGAACGGACTGCCTAGGGCAGGATGGGGCAGCAAAATGCTTAGTGATTGTGAGTTTTGCTGTGAAGTGCATACATTTCTCAGAACAGCAAAAATAGCCCAGAGCCAGCTCTGACCTTCAATATTCCAGTATGTGCTCTGTTCTCTCGCAAACAGGCAAATGTACAATTTTGTATCCTTTTCAAGTGGTTTTGGCTATAAAGCTATGTGAATAGAGAGGCTGGATACAACCACAGGTCACCTGTGCCAAAGGTTAAACTTTGAATTAAGAGTTCTGTGACCTACAGTAACTGGTTAGAATAACACACAGAATATCTTTAAAAGATGTTAGTTAGCTGGAGTGACTAGCCTGGCAATCAAATCAAGACTGAAAGTTAAACAGATTAGTCAATGAATAGGGAAAACTGGTTGAAAAGCTGAAAACATAAGAAGGATCTTACTCTCTGATTTGCCCCAAGTTTATATCAGTGTAACTGTACTGAGTTCCAAGGAGTTACTCTTAATTTACACTGTTGTGAGTAAGTGGAGAATCAGGAACAAATATTTAATCTGAAACAAAAAGTGAACCTAGATTTTCTGGGCTATCTACTTTAATAAGCATCAGCTGCGAGTGAGGTCTCAGCTGTTAGGTGCTAAAATCAATTTAAGGGTTTTAATTAGCAAATCCATCACAAGCAGTATAAATAACAGCTAGTTTATAGATGCTGTGAACATCTCTTGATTGCTTAGTCAGCACCAGCATTAACAGGACACATCTGTTCAAAAATCCCCTTCAGAATTGGAGATCACATTAGACAAACTGTTCTTACTACAACTGCATTATCCCTAGGCTCTGACAATCAGGTTTTATGAAGAACTAACAAATATCAGTAGCACAACCATACATCAGAATGCAGCTAATTTCATTGACAACCACTGTAAATAACTAACTGCAATGCTTTTCTGCGGTCTTAAAGATGCTTAAGTGAGAAATAATTTGCATTAACTCCTAAACAAATAAAATGTATTAGCCTATAAATGGGGTTTTACAGTAGGTGGGTATTTAAGAATTATTTATTCAGTACCCAAAGTAGTCTCTTTAAAAACAATCAGAAAAGACGGACCTTGCCCAAAGAGTTTACAATCCACCTTTGGACATTGTGCAATGGAAAGAATAAAGGATGTTGGAGAGAGAGGGGAAAAAGAGGCTGAAGGATACAGCAGCTTTAAGTGGTTACCTAGGTTTGTTTTTGGGACATCTTGATGTTCCCCACTATGGATAAGTCTACACTAAAGATGTCCCCCAACCCTCATGACACAAAAACTTCTGACATGGGTTTGGTGGTGATTTAAACCTGGGCTAGCTGTCCAGGCTAGACATATAGGTTTGAGCCCAGGCTTTAACCCAGGCTGGTAACCTACACACTTTGCAGGGAGGACATGGGCTAATCAAGCACAGGTTCTGATGGTCCTCCAATGCCTTCCCACAATTCCATGTGGACCATATTTCCTACCTTCTATCTACTTCCATCTTCTGCACCAGAAGTCATCTTCCAGTTTCTATAGTGTTTAATCCCTGCATTGCACATACCTGGATACATTTCAACTGAGCTTTCACAACACTTGAACAGAGGTGCCATCCAAGAAATCTGCCTACCAGTATACTGCCTGCTGACACCAAAGATCTGGTGGGCCATCAACAATCTGGTTTAAGATAAGTAAAACCCAAAATTTGGGGAGATGTACCTGAAATCAGCAGTGCTCTGAAAACATCTCCAAGAAGCTGCCAGAGGCGAGAGCTCTCTAGACCAATGTTTCTCAACATTTTTTATACCAGGGACCAAAGATCATAATGGCCAGTCCAGTAAGTCACTGCTAAGGGGCTTGTTCTACAATGAGTTTGACTAGGTGCTTAGCACTTGAGCTTCCTTTCCTTGGGCTTTTGGGACTAGAAGAGCTGGAGCAGATGCTGACTGTTTCAGGGCTCAGTTAGGACAACCCCTAGCTCAAGTCACAGGATCTCTTTAGGGAGAAGATTTGGGAACAGACCAGAGAGGATGTGGAAGAGGAACCGGCAACGCTATAGTTGGGTAATATGTGGGCCATCCTATATGTTAATGTTATGGGGGATATTACAACATAAAGGGGGATGGCTTTGCCTGTTTATGGCCAGTCTCAATACTTTAATGGGGGATTTTATGTGCTGTAGGGTGGACTTTGAAACTTTCTTTTTTCCTGCACCCTCTACCTCGCTTCCTCCCCCAGCCATGTGCAATCCAAGATGGGTTCCAAATGGGGGGAAGGGTGAGATGACAAGCATGCAACCAATGATTTAGTGTGGTTTGAAATGCTGCATGCATATAAAGCAGAGATTCTGAGCACAAGCAGAGTGATGCCTACAGATCATGCATATAGATGTATATATCCTGCAGTGTGCTTTTTTGCATACTGGCACTATCATTAAAATGTTTTCAGAGGCAGCCTAGATATTAGGTCTGCTGCATGATGAAGTCCTAAGAAGTAGCAAAGTCCTTTAATACCACACATGTAGCAAGGAACCACTGCTGTGGGTGGAAGGGGTGGGGGGAATGTTACCAAAGGCATATCTGATGGTGATTCCATGCTCCTGCTGCATCCTACTTCAGCATTCTGTTTATATTGGCACACAATTTTTTGTCCATTCTGGGTTATGCTGCAGGAGAACTTCTCAAACAGAAGGAACTCTAAGTCTAAATGGTATGTATCTAAATGGTATGGTATTTCTAGGCAGAGCAATCTTCCCACACCCCACTTTGTAGTTCACTAGACCCCTCCAGGCTAATCTCCACATCAGTCACCAGACAACAACAGATCTCCAAAACAAAGATGGATGATTTTCTATCAGAAGCTTGGAACAGGAATTCTTTCATCCAATCTGACACAGAAGTAAAAGCTATCTTTATCAAAATTTAGCACTGGACTAAATTAGTCTCTAAAAACAATGCCTTGAATCAAAGATGTTGTTCAGACATTCATCAATAAGTATATACATTTAAGCAGTAACACGTTATTACTTTCCTCTTGATTTCTACATTAACACTTTGAATCAAGAGTCTAGGTTCAATTATACCTGAAATTCACATTTTTCTTCATCCAGGGAAACAGTTCATAGCAAAATTCAAAAACACTAAGTCATAGATTCTCTTTACGGAAAAGTTTACTGAATTTAATAGAAAATTGTAACTTTTCAAAAGATGTTTTAAAGAATTTATAGAAATTTAATAGGGAATCATATTTCTGCTATAAATTTTATAAAATAGTTTAAAACAACCTATAGATAAATATAATTTTCTTTTAAATTTAGCAAGTTTTAGCATAATCTCTGCAGAACACTGTTGGTTTCATTACCGTATTACAGGATTTTTTGGTAAAGGTCATGTTATTTTTGTTGTTTTAAGATTTAAATAAATATGTTATACACAGCAAGGATGAATGATATATAGCAGTTATATGCCCAGACTGAACAGAGCTTCACATATACTGAATTTCTTACTGACAATCTTCCAGAACTATCATTCATTAAAATGCCTTTCACGTTTTAAAACCACTAGATGCCAAATAGGTATTGGTTAAGAATGTATTGATCTCAACTGTCTGCAAGATCTGTTGCTAACTGGCAAAATTAAATAGCCAATCATCCATTTAAAGGGCAGATCAGAAAGTTAGGAATACTTCATATGCAAGTAGGCACTTGAACTGAATGTCAAAATGTTATTTTTGTTTTAAGTTTCTAGTGGAAGCTTTGATGACATGGAATAATACAATGTTAATTTAGTGTAACCTGCAAGGAAATTACCTAGATTCCTGGGGCTCGGTGCACCGGTAGCTCAGGGAAGGGGAGTCAAGGGAAACTCAAGAGTCTGCCCAGCAACCAATAGGGATGGAGATGCCCCTCTTAGGGAGCTCAGGCGAGGGGAGAGGCTATTTTGAGGCAGTCTGGAAGCAGTGGGGAAAAGGGCAGGACTGG
Organism: Mesoclemmys tuberculata; assembly: GCA_007922155.1. Lineage (NCBI taxonomy): Eukaryota > Metazoa > Chordata > Testudines > Chelidae > Mesoclemmys > Mesoclemmys tuberculata. The sequence continues at coordinate 19,177,459 of ML675649.1, read as the reverse complement.
CTGTGTGAGGAGCTGGGGAGCCCAGGCCTGCATACAGGGTTCCCCTGAGAACTGACCTCTGGGGACTGGAAAGCAGGATCCCACAGCTTGAGCCCTTCCCGCTCCAAGGTATCTCCCAGTTTGTAGAGCATTTTGGGAAAAGTTCCCCGAGCAGGCTGAGTTAGCCTTCCAGCTCCCCACGTGGGAGAGTCATCGCATGGCAAGCTCTGCTCTGGCTGCTAGTGCAGGGCTGTGGCCTGCTGAGTGTGCTGAGGAGGGAGACAAGTTTGGATTTGTGGTGTAGTAATCTGCACCTTGAGCACTGCACCCCTTGGTGCTCAGGCAACATCCTGGGACCAGAAGCAGCCTAACGCCTGCATGAGGAGGATCCCTGCCAGCAGAGACCAGATCTTTCTGCAGGGACTGAGGAGTCCAGTCATCTCTGAACCTGAGGATCAATCCTGGAGTGTGTGAGTGCACCGCCTGTTAGTCAGGGAAATTGATTGGGGAACACTTACTCCCTGAACTGCGTGTTCAAACCAGGGAGTAAGGATTTTGAGATTTTGATAATCTGCTGCCTATTAAACCTGCAGAGTTATCCTTTGGTTAAACCCGGCCACCATATCCCAATTGTGAGCCTTTTGGGCTGTGCTGAACCCAGTCAGCCACACTGCTAACCCGCTGCCCAGAAGATATGGTGACCACAGGTTATCAAGGGTCCCATCAAAGTACACGTACCAAGGGAACACTAATTTTACAACTGCTACATCAGGTCATATGACTGGTGATCCAAAGTATTGTGTTTTACCCTGTTATGTTATATTTATTTTCTGTTTAATATAATGGCTGTGTGGAATATATTGTATACGTTTGTGTTATTCCTTGGGAGTCTCCTTGGATTGTTCCTTGGGAGTATCTGGCAAGTAAGTAGGAGTTATCCTGTGGTTAGCATTTTCTTCCCAAGCTGCTCTGGTGATCCTGCCAGGAAAGAGGGAGGAGGGTGGAGGCGCCGCCAGTTAAATTCATAGGGGGGAAAAAAAGCAGATAAATCCTGCTGAGTGGGTGGCGGGATCCGTAAGAACCCAGGCCTGTCCATCAAAACCTATAAGCAGATTGCATTAAAGAAGGTAACAAGATGGCGAGGGGCACTACATGAGTGAAAGAATAAAACTCACCCCACAAGATTTAAATATGATTCTATCATATACTAACAGTCAGCAAAGCCAAGGTTCTAAAAAAACTGGAAGACCACCAGGTGTAATTTTCAACAAGTGTCTCTAAAGATGCAGAAAAGTCACCAGCTATCATGTACATCATGAAAAATACTAAGAAATATTATTTTTAAAGTGTTTATATCATAAATGATCAGGATGGTTTCTTACTAATAAAGTCAAATCTAATGCAGCAACTATGGTACAAATAACTAATTCTATGTGTACAGTTGCAGATGGACATCCTTACTGATTTATTTTCTTTTTGTTAGAGCTGCTAATTGACTAGAAAAATACAGAATTGTTTTCAAAATTATCAGGTTTACTGTATGGCTTAAATCAGTAAAAGGAATACAAATTACACAAACTGAAAAGGCTTTGGAACGTAGGATACAGTGCCAGATAAAATGTTTAATTAGTAATGTTTATAACCATATTTTAAAAACATTAATTGATTCACATATTTAATGGGTTGTTGAAGTTATTCTGTGCTGATGTGCCCGCACTCTAGCATTGTAGTGAGAATAGTAGTAGTATTAATTTGGCTATAAATAGCAAATAACACCACTTACTGTGTTCAGGATAATTACAACACTGAATTCTTGTTAGCAAATTAACAGAATAAAGTTGTTTTAGATCATGTTCTTGAAATTAAAATCATCCTAAAACCTAGCTTGAGCTTCAGGGAGAACAACTGAGTTTTATATTGACGTAGTGACCACAATGTTTTTATGTTTACTACAATAAAGTTTCTGTCACAGCAGTAAATATTGCCACTGATAGATTGAGGTGATGCTAGTTATATAAATCTGCTTTGCCAGTGGGTGTGTTTGTGACAAATAAATCAACATAATGTATTAAGTACTGGATTTTCTACAAATTATTATTAGGTGGGTGCTTCCTTAGAATGGCTATACACAAAATTCAGCCAAGCAGTATTTCTTTTGATAAGAGGCATGCTTTTTATGAATACTTTAAAAGTACATATTTTGCCTGTATCTGTATAATTCAGAAAGTATCTTGGAAGCTACATGGGTGGATATTGCTGCCTTTGCTCTTCTTAACTTCTTCTCCGGAGCTCTGCATCCATTCTCCTCTTTGCATTTTCTGTACAATCCTTAACTGCAACTGCTTCTTTTTCTGGTTTCATGACTCCCTCCTCTTCCTTTCAATCCCTCTTTACTTACTCCACAAAGTCTTTCAACCATTCTCTTTTCAAGGTATTTGAATGGCTTCAAGTTCCAGCTGTTACTGGAGTATTATAGGTGCCTGGACTGTGTCTATCATCTGTTTGAACTAGATCTTGATTCTGCAAATTTTCACATGTAACTTCGTGAGTCAAAGGGTGAAATCCTGGCCCTACGGCAGTCAAGGGGAGTTTGGCCCTGATTTCAGCATGTCACCCACTGTGACTACTCACATGCATAAAATTAAGCATGGTTGTGTTTGCAGGATTAGGCCCCCATATTATAATTTACTTGGACCAGAGACCTAGAGTAAAGCAGATGCAGCTCCATTAATGTCAGTGAAGTTGCAGCTTCTCACACCAGGTCTAAATTTGGCATGCTGCCTTATGATTGTAAAGCACCAACCCATGTGACAACACACACATAATACACTTCTGTATTGTATAGTGGGTCCCTGAAATTTTAGTAAAAAATGTTTCATATGTGCTTAAGAACCACATTGACTCATTTCAACGACATTAAATAAAGGAATACTGAAAGGAGAGTGAAGAGTAGTGACTGAGAACGTAATTCAAGAACTCAGAAGTAGCACTGCTCAAAAGCTATTCACACCAAAGTTTCTACACAGCAGGTTTCTGCCTCCAGCTTAGAGCATATTAATAGTAGTGTGATAGGGAGATTGGAAGGCCAGGCAGTCTGGTGGTTAGTGCACCTGACCTGTGCCAACTTGCCTTTCTGTCGGCACTAGAGGTACCTGCTCCTGAACTTAAACCAGGGATCTTCAGCTTTCCATCCACAGCTGCATCTAGACCCTTAAGGGAGTGCAGTAGGGGTCCTACTCTCCATCGGGTCCCAGCACAGAGCCTTGTGGGAAGCAACAAGAGTGTGTCTGAGTTTCTTTCCTGAGCTACCTACCTATCTATAGATCCCTTCAGTTTGGGGCATAGCTCCTACAGTCCAGTCTATCGCCTTACTACTAAATAGAGTCCAAAGGAGCAGGGCCTTGCCAGTTCTCAAAGGGGTACTGTTCAGAGAAGGCTCTGCCTGAGGGCCTTACCCACTCAGAAGTCTCTTCTCAGGCTCACTCTTCTGTCTGGCTTCTTGGAGAAGGACTCCTCTCTCCAACAGTATGTCCACCTCCCTTTGCCTGAGCTTCTGAGCTCCTTTTAACCTACTCCTCCAGTCATAGCATTTTCATCAGGTCTGCATGGGCCCAGTATTGCCTTATAACCCCGTTGGGCCCAGTGTAGGTTTGTATACCCTATCACAAGAAGCTGCAAATGGAAAAACAGGGTGATTCCCTGTCAGCTGTGGCTGCACAACTAGCTCTGATGATGAAAATGATATTTGTGATGCTCCAGAAAGCAGAGTCTCAAGAGGAGATACTATAATCCTGGTTCTGTCAGAGGTTTAAGAGGTCTTAAAAGGGTCTTGTTCTTTCTGCTTGCATTGACTTCTCTTTGTTGATGCAATGCATAATTAATACAATCTCTCACTTAGTTCTGCTTGGACTATAAATTTCATGCAATGTGGTTTAGACTATTTCATAGTCCTAGGAGTTTTTCTGAAGCTTAAGTACCCCCCTAGGGATACTTAGGACTCCCTAGAGAGGTAACTGCATCCTTATAATTCTATACAGAATACACTGGGTGTACAAGGTTTGGATCTTGCCTACCTCTTGAGCCCTAACGGATGGCTACTGTAGGTGCCACAATCAAGGGGAGAAGGCATCCAAACCTCCTCTAGGACTAAAATGGAAATATAAAAACTTCAAACACTTTGTATTTAGTTCCTGCAGAGTATCAAAGAATTAACACAGCCTTTCATTCTACCCAGTAGAAGATTATATGGGATCTCTGATCACAGCCTTAATTCTGCTGTGTGCACTTTAGACTATTATGATTAGTATTCAACATTTTTTTCTGTGGTGAGCTAAAGAAATTCCACAAAAAGAACTGATCAGTAGTTTAAACTATTGATGGGTCACCATTATTAGTTATATTACAATAACGTGAAGAGGCCTGAACCCATTGTGTTAAGTACTGTTCAAACCTACAACAAAAAATGATCTAAGCCCTAGGGAGTTCACCATCTAAGTTTAAGACCAGAGACAAAAGCTGGATAAAACATCCACATAGGGTCTTGTCTTTACTGCTAACAAAGGTGTGTTTTTTACCTTGCAGTAACTAACATGTGCGAGCTATCTCAAGGTAAAAACCACAAGGAAGAAAGGATAATTTAATTTTACCAGATGGTAAACAAGGTGAGACCAACTCCGGGCAGAGACCCTGTGCCGACTTTGGCTACTTTACTCATTGTAAAAATAAAGTGTCTGATCTTCACTTTGTCTTTACCTCATGGTAACTCATGACTGTTGACCAATTTATTTATATTAGCCCAGCATATATGTCACATTATCAACAGGTATTATTCACACAATATATATTATATATACATTAAGTACATTATCAATGATATTATAGTGTGTGTGTGCGCGTGCACACACGGCCTACGTCTTTCTATAGGTACCACATAAATATCCCATAATGCTTTACAAAGTTGAAGTCAACTTTGGCATTGGAAAATAGGAAACTTTTCAAAGGAAAATACATTAATATTCATCCCTGTTACAAGCAGAGAAGGTGCCTTCCTGGATCAGTACCTGGAAACTACCATTCCAGAACAAAGATAAGGAAGATCCAGAACAAGTTAAAAAACTGGGATGAACTGGTGGGCTGGATTTTAGTGATGTGTAAATGAGTTTTGTAACTTGTAACTCATCCTATAAACATGCCTAGCTAAAATATGTAACTTTGGAAGCACACCTTCTGAGTCAGGTGAATTTAACAACGCTATATGAAGATGGCTTCCCAGAAATGGGTATCATATTGAATTTTTTCCTGTACTATACTATTATTGATTTTTAGCCATAAACCTGATTGATATTGGTTATTTGGTATCTTAAGTATATTTCATAATGAACTCAAGTGTGGTCAAGCACTTGACTATACAATTTACTAATACACCTGTTAGTTACCCCAAAGTAAAAAGAAATAAAAGCACCTTTCCTAGCCATGAAGACAAAATTTGGGATTGAGGGAAGTAGAAGATAACATCTATTTCCTGGATTAGTATGCAGGCGTGTAATTATCATCCTTGATTCATACTATTTTATCTTTTGCAATGATTGGCCAAATATTGACCAAGGTAAGGCTATACATGAGAAATCAAAGTGTGGCTGGAGCTTATTGTTTTTTATTTGCGTGGGGAGGAGTCACTTGAGTCTCTGCCTCAGTTTCTAAATCTATAAAATGGATATAACACCTGTTCTTTCTATAATTCATTAATGTTTATAAAATGCTGCCAACCCTTGGATAGAAGGCACTATAAATGAAAAGAATGGGTGTGTCTGTATCTAAATCTTTGCAACTTCTGAAGAATCTGTTCACTTTCCAGTTCCTCTTGAAGTTTCACTCAGTTCAAGGAGAGTTTTTATCCCTTAAAAACAAAGATCGGGTGGCTTATCCAGACAACATGATCTGCCATGAGGACTTTGAAAAATTTATCTTCCTCAAATATACCTCATACTTTTGTTTTCATGCCCCTGCTTCAATTTTTTTCCTTGCTTGCATAAATTACTATAGTCACTTAGTCCAAGTAGAATCAGATTGATCTGACCTTAGTGAAGCTCTGAAAATAAAAGAGGGCTAGCCACACTGCCAGGTCCTTTGCTAATTAATACAGACCCTCTTCCAAGAGCAACCACATTACCAGGGTCTCTTTTTGTGAGCCAGACAGATTTGCTAACCTATCAGACTTGTATTTAATCTTGGCTCATTTTGCCCCTCTGAATTTCAGTCAGAATGTTGTGTAGTGGCTTCTCAAAGACCCAAGGCACTGGACCTGGGCAGAGTGCCATTAGTCTCCAATCCTGAAATTAGAGGTAAATCCAGTAATTCTAAAATTGGGCTCAAGCATAGTTTGCAGAACAGAGAGTCCTAAAACAATCTTACATAAGGTATGCAGTTTAATCAGCACTGGGTCAGGTAAGGAGCATCCATTTGACAAGGCCTATTCATCATCTAATCCTGCATGGATGGAGGAGAGACTAGGATGCTTTGAGGCATTTTGTGGCTTTTAATGAAGAGATAATCCATTGATGAGACTGAAGGACCATAGTGTGAAAAACCCCATTTCATTTAGAGGTAGTGTAAGATGCATTGCAATACTAACGGTGGAGGGTATGTCTCCAGTGCAATCAGAAGTATGACTGCAGCACATGTAGACATACCACGGGCTGGCTTTAATCTAGCTAGCTCAAACAACACTGGCAGTGAAGCCCTGGCAGCAGGGTGGCAACACTCCAAGACATACCCAGGATCCTGGGTGGGCTTATTTTGTTTGTGCTGCCAAGGCTTCATTGCTATTGTTATTAGAGCTAGGTAGATCAAAGCTAGCTAGGGTATGTCTGCACATGCTGCAGTCACAATTGGATTGCAGCATAGACATATCCTGTGTTGTTCCTAATCTAAAAGCAATTTCTGTTCCTAAAATCAGAGTTTTTGGACAGCTAGGGACCTGAGTAGCTAGGGTACAAATGCACACAGGTGAGAAAATAAATCTCAGATGTGATTGGTTTCATTTAGCCAGTCATACTAAAAGGGAATTAGAAAGCAAAAAGGTGAACAAGTAGCCTAAAAAGGGTATTTGTAAACAAATAATCTGTATAGGCTTGCAGGCTAACAGTGTCAGCAACTGTAATAAGATAAAGTCACTTGTTTCCCTCAAATAGGATATCAGTTCAAGCAAATACACAGAAAGTGATTTGTAGAAATGTGGAGATTCAGCAATCGCCTTTCTGCAGTAATGTGCTCTAGCTGTGGGGACTGAGAGGATAACTCCACCTTATTATTATAAGGTGTGCTAGCACCTAGAAGTTCCAGTCAGTGGTCAGGACTCCTCTGTGCTAGACACTGTACAAACATATAATAGAAAAAGAATTTAAAATCTTGGCATATGATAAGACAAGAAATGGATAATAAACAAATGGGGAGGGAGAAAGGGGGAGGAAAAGATAACAAGGAAGCTATCAATAACAATAACCAGCAGTTTCAGCACGCTAACAATCTAGCTATTGCCTCAGACAGTTATAATATTTCCAGTGACCTTTGAGAGGGCAGAGTATAATTGCACAGTAGCAGCCATCAGGCTTTAAGATTGCCAGCTCCCTCAGATCTCACATGATCCCTTGGGCTTGCTACATCGGTGCCTTTTACCTACCACAGATTTAAAAACCACTGCTGATCTGTGGTCTGACGGGCACTTTTTGTAGGGGGAAATTACATCATCCAAGTTTCAACATTTTCTGTTGTCACGTGACGGCAGGGAGAAATCAGTATCTGGAGTGGATTGGGGCAGAGAATATCTCAAGAATCCCATATCGGTCTTTGAGTAGTTTCTAAAAACATACTCAGGAATTCAGCGCCATGATGCCTTAGAAGTATCTTAATCCTTAATTTGTATAGAATAGATGTTGACTGTACCAGACATTTATAGATGCAGTAAATATAAGAAACATTCAATAAGGTTCCAAAGGAAAAATATACCCTTGAACAAAATTTACTCAACGTTAGCTAGTCAAAAATACTTTTTTTACATTAAGGGATTTAAAGATTATGAGAGGATTTGAACCCATCTGTCACATTTGGCCTGGTTTAATTTTGTGAAGCTTTCTTAGCAAAACTTCCCTAAAAAGCTTGTCAACATATGACTATTTTTAGGTGATCTCATTTTATATGCTGGCTTTGATGTACTGTCTTCCTAAAGGGAAAGATTTACAAGCAGAGGCATTAGGAATGTTGACTCCACTGAAGCTGAAATTATTAGTACAGCATGTTATGGCAGAAAGGCAAAATTGACATGCAAAATTGTATGATAAACCCAAGAGCTATTAGCAGGATCACTTCCAAATACAGTTCTACTTGGCATCAAACAATTTGTTGTTTATAAATATCTGAATTCTGCAAGGAGAAAAATATTGGAAATCATAGGAGATGGACTTAGGGGAGAAGTAATAAGGAAGGAATAGTTAATATAAACAGATTTTTACTGCCATCTATATAATTGTTTTTTTTTAAAGACATCTATAACTATGCCATCAAAGTGCAAATATCAACGAACTTCTCCTTCAAGGAGTTTACTGATATACTGTAAAGGCAAGTGGAGCCTGAAATGTACTTGGCTCCTGAGCAGTACGCAGAAGCTCAACATTAGTTCAGTTTAACTTCAGAGATGACTGATAAAATTGCTCTCAACGTAAGACTGACAACAAACATTTACTTAATCCACATAAAATACTAATTTAGAAGCTTATCTACCTTTTTTGTCTTTGACTGCATCACCAGTAAGGGTAAAGCCTAGTTAAAGCCAATTTCCAAAATGAAGTTTCAGTGTATGAGGTACTTCACATTTTTTAACTTTTCAGTATTCCTAGCTGACACTCAATAGAACCCCAGCTGCTTGTGATTATAGATATTAGACACTGGAAAGTCAGCCACAAGATACATTTTGTTGACATCCAGCATAGTATCCTGCTGGTGTAAAGGGACACAACTGTACTTTCATGTGAAATTATAACAATCTGTTCTATTTTAAATTACTGTATTTTTGTTGCCCTATTTCTGCATTCCATATATACTGGAAATGGTCTGATCATCTCATTACTTTAAAAGGAATCTGACATGGCAAATATACTGCAGATTTTTTTTTCTTTTATTCACAACAGGAGAAGGTGGTGTTGCCAATATAATTGCTGTATCACTAAATAGCTGAAGGACTTGGAATTGTGAACATCTGCAGCAATTATTTTTAAGTGTACACATTTTGCACTGTACTTGTAATCAGATCTCACTTCAGGATCAGGTAGCATCATTTACTTCTTTTGTAGTAAACAAGTGACTTGATTAGAATGCTAAGCCAACTTCAGCTCAATGTTTTAACCATTAGAGGTATCTTTTCCAGATTATGATTCTAAATATTGGCTCTTGCTTTCCACTGTGCTGCTCTAGGTCCTTTTTAAAAAAAAAACGTATTATACAGTGAGAGACTTTTCTAACTTAGTTACGTATATAGTTACACTTCATTATTGCTTCACTTCAACATTTAAATCCTCCAATATGTGCACTGAGTGATTTTGTTCTACATTTCCATTGCACAAACATGTATTTTTCAATAGGGAAAACATTGTTTTTCTTCTCATGCATCCAACAGGAATTATCAGTTTTCTCAACTAATTTTTCTTCCTAACAAATCTCTATGAATCAAAATGATAAAAACATGACTATTGGATTGGTACCTATGGTTTTTTTTTTTTTGGTTTTGTTTTGTTATAAACTATTTAATTTCAACAAATAATTAACATTTTGGAGACTGGAAGTCCTTGTCAAGACTCCATAATACACATCTTGAGAGATCCAGGCTCCTCCAGAGAAATCAAAGACCACCAAACTTGGCCTTCTTGATATTTTTCAGGAAAAGCACAAGCAGAATTAAAGGCCCAATTTAAAAAAAAAAAATCTTTGCTGATCAAGTTAAGTATTTTGACCTTCAAGAACCTATATGTCTTGTTAGTACACAGTATGTACAATCTGCAAATGGTATTGTAATTAGAGTTTCTGAGATAAAAGAAGTTAAAAAGAATCAGGCTGATATGATGAGTAAGAGTATAAACAAAGCAGATAAAGTAAATATTTCTGACCACTAAAGTGTAAGTACAAAGTTGTAAGAAAAATAATATGAGTATGTCACTACACTATTTGGTTTTCCAAAATTGATTTAATGACAAGAACCTCGGATAATGGTAATTTTTAGGAGATTATTCAAGTAGTAGATAATTACTGGGTCAAAATCAATTGTGGAATTGCCTGTCTGGAGTCAACATACAGTATTTTCCAGTAAATTATGTCCCCATTCACTGATGTGCACGCAGAAAAGAATTTACGAATAGCTGAAATAACAAATGATGGATGGTGGAGGAAAAACAAGAAAAGCTAAGAGCTATTCAAATTTCTTACTGTGATGTACTCAAAGTTTCTAGAATTTACAAAAAACGTTGTATGACATTTTCACAATGTTGACCAATGCACCTGGCATTCATTTGCACCAACCACACCCTACTTTGCTCATATGAGCAAACAGTGGGCTCTGCAAAATAAGACAATGCATTGGTTGATACCTGCCAAAAATTGGACCTTACAGTATAAGGCCTAGATTTAAATTTGGGGGGTGGGAGGGAGGGGAGAATGTTTCAATCCCTACATTTAGCATTTATGCTAATCTTTCTACAGGAAGGATGGAATTAAAAGATTAATTTCTCCTCCTCCCTCGAAATTCTGTTCCAGTTGGGAATCAAGATTTCAGGTCTCTATTCTGGGTTATGGTTAAGGGTATCCGCTAACAAATGGGAGAGAGGGGTTTAGAAATGATTCTAAGAAGATCTACAGTTAGAAAGTCTGGACTATGTTCTTCAAATTTTCTATTATCTTCTAGTCTAATTCTGCAGGTGCTGTTGATAGATGCAGCAACTTCTTCCTAGCTATTCTTTTTGTGAGAGACTAGAGATAGAGGACTAGACATTGAAAGGAAGGATGGTCCCGGGAGCTAGAGTGCTTGCCTGGATATCTGCCACAACCTTCCTGTATGACTTTGCAAAAATGATTTACAGACAGAGACATTATCTGTAAAATGGGGAATATTAGACACTATCTTACAGCAGTGTTGTGTATGTGTGTTACGCAGATACTATGGTAACAGAAACCATATAAAAACTGTAGACAGAGGACCTATAGTAGAAGGGTCCTGAGAGAAAAACAATATAGGAATCACAGTGGTAGTTCAGGAAGCTGCTCATTAAGAACTGTGTCTCACCCTATGAAGAGTCCTTCCTCAATGGCATTTCTACGTTTGACTCCACTTCTGGGGTTATTTTAACGTATTTTCTCTAAAAGTTTCTTCTGCATCACCATGTGCTAAAAATTCCTCACCACTATGTGACAAAACATTTATTTTAAAGGTTTTTGGACAGCTAGATCTCCTGAAGTTTGTGGTTCTATTGCTTCATCTGGCTACTCTATCAGGTGTGGTACGCCAGCCCCCCTTTCTGGCGCTTGCCCACTGGCAACAGTCCCTATAGGCAGTGGGGCCGTAAGGTAATCCCACCCCAGTCCAGGTAAGTCTCTGGATCTTCCCCTCTCTTTGGCCCTTCCCTACAGGGCAAGCGGGTGCAGGCCTTTCTGTAGGCCTGAGGGGCTGTCTCCCCAACCTTAGCAACCTCTACCTCCAAACCTCTCTCTCCAAACCTCCAGCAACTCCTTCCTCTCCTCCTCCCAGTCTTTAGTGCAGGCAGGGTTTAAGTACACCTGGGAAGGTTCTTAATTGGTTCCAGGTACCCCTGATTGCCCAGTGTGGGTTTACGTACACCTGGGTAGGCTCTTAATTGGCTCCAGGTGCCCCTGATTGCCCAGTGTGGGTTTACGTACACCTGGGTAGGCTCTTAATTAGCTCCAGGTGCCCCTGATTGCCCAGCTGTAGCCTCTCTCCTGCCTGTAGGGAGGAGGGCTTTGAGCATTCTAGGGCTCACATATCGGCCCTGAAGTACCCTGCCGTAGCCATCTGGCTTGGCTTTACCACACAAGCTATATAAGAAATAACAATGAATCAGTTCAGGTGGACCTGTCATGATGGGCATGAAGTTATTTATGTGGAAATAGATAGTACCGTCTGGTAGAAGTCAATAAAGGGATTTAAGTAATCAGAAACAGGGTAACTGAATAAAAAAAACATATGAATAATAGAACTCGAAAACTGTGACCAGCTATTGATTAATGCTGAGCATGTGAATATCTCCAAATTCCTACTGCAGCCTGATTTAAGACACCCACATTTTATTCATAATTCATGTACTAGTTACACCTCCTACACTACACCAGCAATGGTCAAACATTCAAGAAGCCACAGAAGTAAAAGAAAAATTCTAATTATTTTCCCCAGTCATGTCCATCTAAACTAAGACAGCTAAAAATATTGAAAAGCATAAGCAGTATATGCTTCCTGACTTGATACAAAAGTAACAAAGTAGAATACACATTAAATAGCTTTGATCATAAACGAAGGAAAATTGCTGCAGACAAGGAAGGATATTTGTGTGTGAATCTTCTGTATCAGTGCTTTTTTTTAAAATCATTTATTAAAAATTGTAGCACACAAACCTGTGTGAAACAGTGTGCAAACTATTAATTTCCTCACTGAAATGAATATGGAGGATAAATATGAACAAGAAGTTTGCTATTTCTTCAGTGCACTGACTGCATTTAGTGGCATTTGTAATAGCAGTTTTCATTAATGTATTTTGTTTAGCATTTAAATTGTTCTGCATAAACATTCGATTAGTATTATGCAAGTTATAAATAGTTATTGAGATTATGCTATTTTTACATGATGTATTATTTACTATTAATGCCATCAACATCCATTTGAGTTTGTAGAAATATATGATACATTTTTAACAAACATACATGTGGAAACACATGTTGAATAAAACCAATCCCAACAAAATCTGCAACACCAAATTGTAATATACTCAAAAAATGCACATTATGGTCCTAATTCTGCAATTATATCATTATGGACAGACCCTTATGTCCAGGCAGAATCCCAATGATATCAGTGGGGTTCTGCACAGATGCAATGGTTAATCCTTGTAGAGTCAACTGTAGGGTCAGGGTATTCTAAAATATTTGCATATAAGTACATATGTACATAGAGAGCCCCAACTATTTTAATAGCATTTTGTTTGATTCCTTGCTTGCAAGACGTATCATTAATGATTTTAGACTAACTATATCAGTTAATAACTGTTAAAACAAGTAGAATTAAATAAGATTTTTTTGATAGCTTACAAAAAGATCATAGGTGGTTTTGATAAGAAAAACTGGGAGATAAGAGGGCTGGATATATAACATTCCTAAACTCAGATAGTATCTTCAGGGCCTATCCCTCAGTCCCCTGGACTAGGAGTAGGATTCCAGAGCACCTGACTCTCTGGGCGGAGGTTAAGGTTCCAGTGGGTATGGCTCACCGGGATACAGTTAGGGTTCCAGAGACTAGGGATCCCTGGAACAGCGTCAAGGAACCCTGGACTAGGATTAGAGTTCCAGAGAGTAGGGCTCCAAGGGCTAGAGTTAGGATTTCAGACACTAGGGCTATCTGGGCTAAGGTTCCAGAGGGTAGGGACTCCTGGAGCTAGGGTTAGGGCTCCAGAATTTAGGGCTTCCTACACTAGGATTAGGTTACTACAGGTTAAGGTTCCCCTGGTAGGGTTAAGGATCTAGAGGGTGGGGCCCTCTCTCTGGCTAACATTAGGGTTCCAGAGGGTAGGCCCCCCAGGCTACAATCTTCGCTACGTGGTAGCAAAACTTGGAGCTACGTTACAAAAGTAAGAGGAGATCAATCGACAACAGTACGTTATAAAAGACAAAACCATCCTTAGCAAAATAGCTCTTTTTCCAGCTATTTAGTATTCAACCCTTGGACTGGAGCATTTTCTTTATCTTAGCAGAGGAAATATGTTATTGAGTCGCTTCATAACTTTGAGGCCAAAGTTTAAATTTTCCAGGATAACCATTAGCAACTTAAAAGAATTTCAAGAAAGACAGAAGGAAAGCTGATTCATTTTCCCCATTAGTTGCAACATAGAAAGAAATGTGAATATACCTGCTTCATCATAGGATACAGTCAATTTTTCCAGCATTTCTTGGTCAATTGACAGAATTTGCTGTTCCAGGATGGTTTGGTAAGACAACACACTATTCTCTTTGTCTTTCTCATAGTCTTGAAGATGTTGTTTCAGGACTTCAGGCAAGCGGGACTTCACGTATTCTGCTGCTGACTATACAGAAAAGAAGAAAATGAGTCAATTAGGTCTTAGTTCATACCTTTTCTGGACAGCTTTATCTACACTCCCCCCTGCACAAAATCTTTTAAAATTTAAAAGTTAAAGTTCCTCCAGTATATTTTTTCACCCCACAAACACTTAACTAATTTCTTTCTCTTTCTTTCTTTCTTTCTTTTTTTTTTAAGATAACATTCATACTTGGCACTGTCATCCCCGAAAAGTGCCAGAACTATGAGTCAGATCCTTAAAAACCATGGTGTTTTTAATATTCTACATTAAATCATAGTTTTTGGTCTATCTTCTGATTTTGAGCTCTCTCTGCCAACCCCAATGTGAAAGTCAGCACTATACTGTTGCTAACTTTCACAGATTTATTGTGACTAATGTGATTTTTGGCCCCTGCTGCCAAAGCATTTGCTAGAGAATCCAACTGAGATCAGGATTCCATGGTTCTAGGCACTATATACATAGTCTCTGCCCAAATAACTTTCAATCTTGTGCAAAGCATAGCGGGGAGTTTGTGACACAGGTATGTCTACATAGCAAAGAAAAACCTGTGGCTGGCCCATGCCGGACAACTCCACGCACAGGGCTCTTTCATTACTGTGTAGACTTGAGGTTGGAGCGTCCCAGAGTTCGGGCTCCAGCTCAAGCCCGGAAATGTACACAGTAATGAAACATCCCTGCAGCCCAAGCCCTGTGAGCCCAAGTCAACTGGCAAGGGCCAGGCACAGGCTTTTCTTTGCTGTGTAGAGATACCCATCAGGGCTGGAACTGGGACTGAAACTAATTACCTGTAAGGGCCACCAAACGTGGATTAATGTATAACAGGTCTTTTATCTCTACTGTTTGAGTAATATGCAGGGAGTGAACCTGGGACCTTTGGGAGTAAAAGCGTGAGCCTCTGCTAACTGAATTGCAGAACTGGGTCTTACCAGCATGATTTCAGCAGCTATGATAAATCTCTGATGTGCTCTAACCACTAGAGGGTGACAGCCACACTCTGTTAATGTGGATTTCTAAATCTCATCATTTGGCAAGCTCCTTCCAAAAGAGATTGGCTATATCAGCTATATATATAGATTGAGTCTCTGGCCCATCTTTTTGTTTGTGTGTGTACAGGGTCTAATACAATATGATACTGATTCCTGGGTGGGGCTCCTAGGTGCTAATGTAATAGAAACAATAGATAAATAAATGAATAAATAAATAAAGGCAAATCTCAACCTTAACCATGGACCAGCTATAACTTATAGACTCATAGGTCAGAAGGGACCAATATGATCATCTAGTCTGACCTCCTGCACAAGGCAGGCCACAAAACCCTACCCATACACATTTATAACAAACCTGAACCCATGACTGAGTTACTGAAATCCTCAAAAGTGAGATTTGAAGACCTCAAGCTGCAGGGAATCCATCAGCAAGCGACCCATGCCCCATGCTGCAGAGGAAGGCGAAAAACCTCCGGGGCCTCTGCCAATCCACCCCGGAGGAAAATTCCTTCCCGACCCCAAATATGGCGATCAGCTAAACCCCGAGCATGTGGGCAAGACTCACCAGCCAACACCCAAAAAGGAATTCTCTGCAGTAACTCAGTTCCCATCCCATCCAACATTCCCACAGACCATTATATAAACCATTAAACACTATATTTAAATGATACATCTTACACAAAGAATAGTCTGAATACAATAAAGTTGGAATTAGCTATAACACCACTTAGTGTAACTGGGAGTTATACACATTAATTGATAGAAGGACTATACCCCCTAGAGAACTGTAGTGAATCAGAGATATATTGAAGTGACTGGATTAATCTCTAGTTGAGGCATACTTAAATTCATCAGCAGGAAATTTATTATGTTAAATTAAGTTTCGGTAATTCAGTTACCATTACCCATGCTTGAGCAGTCATTTACAATAACAGCTAAATTTACTTTCTCTCTATATATAGATTTAAAATATTACATAACAACGGGTAATTAGTGTCTTATATGAACTTAAAGCACCCTTCAAATAATTTTTCCCACTGCTGAAATGCACTCAGCTCTGGGAGGCATGGTAGTTGTAGCTGATTAATAGCATCCAGAAACACTATACTTTAGAAAGTTAAAAAAAAAAAAAAAAAAGAATACTACAGTATGTCCAATCAAAGCCAGAAAGAAACAAATTAACACAAGGTGGCACGGTTGTACCAAATTAGGGGTCTTTGAGCTAAAATTTAACTGGCAGTCTTTAATGACTGGATTTGTGTCCACATCACTAAAATCACTATCAATATTAAAACTAATTGTTTCTCTTATCTTCTCTTATCACTGGCGTCAGCAGAGAGTCTCAGTTACCCTCTTACTATTAGAGGTGATTCCTTCAGATGAAGGATGAGATACTTTGGGAAGTCAGTGTGGGGGAAGGCTGCTCTGGTACTCTCTTCTGTGGAGAAATACAGCCTAGCTTTCTGTTCTCCAATGCTGGCACCTTTCATGCCACACTCACTCAAACAGAAAATCCTTCTCCTCTCTTGGCATGTATTTTTTACTCCTTTCATACTAACACAGCTGAAAGGAAAGATGGGGCAAAGGCCATTGCTCAGTGCTTGGGCCTCACTGCTGGTATAAAAAAAATTTTAAAAAATAAAATCCATCTGGCCTGAGACTGACCAGAAGTTACCTCTTTAGTTCTGCAAATACACACTTCCTAGGTTTATATTGAGTATCCCTAAGTTCCTAAGATGATTAAATTACATCTTAAAATATCACTGAAGTTGCATTCAATTTTTCTGCAAACTAGGCTGTGCAGAATGAATGAAATTATTCAACAAAATGTAAAAAGAACTCACTATATGAGTACAGCATATTAAATGCTATAGTTATTCCTCATAGCACTGGAAGGCCAAAAGCTACACCATAAAGTAATTAGCCTCTTCCTATCTTGGTGTCAAGTTCAGGCATTTACATTTAATTCTGCCGTGGAAAATAGTATATGTTTTCTATAGAGATATTTTTGCACTATCCCTAGTGGGACAATTCTAAAGAAGGATACAAAATAACTGAATTTTGGCCAGAAAACCCTCATTACAACATTCAACCATTGTATAGTAAATGCATAATTCTTATCAAGATGATTGTAGAACCCCTTCAAAACTGACCAAATTGAGATATGCCATTTCAGTGTATATCATTAGATTTTGAAGATTACATAATACTTCAACATTTACACTTAAACTGGGTACATTTTTTGAAAGGTACAGAAAAACATTGTGATTTATATTTCCAAATATTTGTTAAGAAACCACTTTCAGGCTGAGGTGTTATTCTTAACTGGATAGAATTTAGAGGGTTCTTTAACTTTATAAGCCAAGATAAGCAAACACAGACCACCTAGTTATTTAAACAAGCAATGACATGAACACATGAAAGAGTACATATAGGGTGACCTAAAAACAAAATCTGAAGGGCAGCCTAAAATAGAAACTGAAACATGGTTAAAAAAATTCCATGCACTCTCTCATGTACCATACAGTTTTCTTAAAGAAGAAGAAACACAGAGATCATGCAGCCTTTATATATTACATCTGTGGTAGACAAACTAAATTAAATAATGAAGTCTAACAGATAATCTCTATAGGTTTTAAAAACTGAGTACAACTATGACCAGACTAAAATTATTTTAATGTGACAACTAGGCCCCTGCAGTAGATCTAAATATGCCATTTAATGCATCCAGAGTCAAGTGGTGTAGTGCTGTGTTGATGGGAACCGGCGCAGTGCAGTGAAGATGGCACGTAGACAGAAGCAGAGAAGTCAATGGGAGTTATGCACGTTTTTTGCGTAGCTTGCGTAACTCGGGTCGACTGCTGCCGAATCTCCGAGGTAAGTGAAGACATGCCCAAAGTCCATATCAATGGGAATTCCCCAATTTTGTAATGTTTGGTCTTAATAGACCAAAACCAAGCAGGAAACCCAGTGATGAGGTTCTTTGACACACTAAATAAAAAAAATAAAAAAACATATGTTAAAATTTTGTTCTAACCCTTAGTAATCAATCAATCAATCAATCTTGTTTACCAGAGAAGGAAGCACAGTAAATGTATTTTACATTCAGAAATTAGTGGCTGAGAATATAACTACTGGAAGAAGAGGTTAGTACTAATGTGAAATGTGATTGATGTAGCTTTTTATCCAGAGCCCAACCCTATTCGTCCTCAGCAGTTCTTCAAGCCCTACCTCAAAAGCAGTGCCTGGCAGTGACAGTAGTTTTATGGGGACTTCTGCTGATGCTTTAGAGTCCTTTGTGACATGAAGATCCACTATCAAAGCTCCCTTACTCCGAGCCAAAAACCAGTCTCCCGATTTGAAACTAGCCAGTGAAAATCTAGTACGTTTTCAACTGATACAATTTTTACATCAGTACAAGAAAAAATAAATGCTGTAAACTTGAGCCAAATGCAAATGTTACATTATGTCAAATCTCTGGTCAGTACAGGTGATCTGCTACCATCGCCCATATCTACTGCCTCTTTCCCCTTCACAGTCTTCAGTATGGTAGCATATTGGAAACAATGAGTTGCTGGACAGTCACTTCCAACATCCTTCTGCTCTCTGTTATTCATGTCTTTATCATGTAGTTCTTTGTATCTGCCTCTAGGTCTACAGTTCATTCTTCCAGAGAAATTCCCCAGCTTGAACAGCTGGTTATCGTAAGCCAACTGATTACAGAATAAGTCATTTTCTTCTCTACAAACCATGAGCTGGAACTTTTCTGATGTATCAAACTAATCTCCAGTTGATGGGGAGTGGGAGGCAATAAGACCTTGTGCATACAATTGAAAAAGATTTGGCAACACCTATATTTAACATGATTGAGGCTTTGAAGCTAGAGGGAAATTACTTATTTGAAGGTGTGCTAACCAGCTGTGTTAGAGCCTACTATTCAAAAAAGCCAGCTAACAACTTCAAACATGTTAGCTTGCATCTTCAGGAGCAAGAAGGCGGCTTTCCAAATGTATTAAGCTAACTTGACTGAAGTAACATGATTAAAACCACATTTTTCTGCCCTCAAGATAGGGCCTGTAAGTGTTAAAAACAAGCAAAAAATTTCTCAAGCACAATTTTAAGTCATAGGGTGGATTCAACAGCTAATCCCATGGGTGCAGAATAGCAGAAAGCCCAGGGCCCTGATTAAGGTGAGTGAAGGTATTACACTAAAATGGTTTGAGGCCTTCCTGGAGGGATGCATCAAACAAGTAGTGATGGGAAACTGCACCTCCATCACTAGAGCCCTCACTTGTGGGATTCACAAGGATCAACTCTCTCTCTCTGGTCCTTTATGACATCTACACGCAACCACTAAGTGAACTGGTCAGACAACATAGACTCAAGTGCCAGCAATATGCAGATGAGACACAGCTCTACCCCATCCTTCACCATTTAGCTGGCTGAAACTGAACAAGAGACGTGATGCTGGTGGGCAGAGGAAAGCATTTTGAAGAGAATGCAGCCCCTGTGCAGTCTGCTTTGTTTGAAGGTACACACACACAAATGATCAGTTCAGTCTGTAGGAGTACTCTTGGATCCCTAGTTGAGCTGAGCTCTCACAGCATCCATGAGTAACAATTTCAGCCATCTCCAGTTGGCTAGGAGACTCCATCCAATCCTGGAGGATGAAGACCTGGTCTCAGTTATTCTTACTTTCATCACCTCTTGCCTGGACTACAGCAATGCAATATTACTTGGCTTGAAGCCGGCAGCACTTAGGAAACTCCAACTAGTACAGAATGCTAAAGCGCATCGCCTCAACAACATAGGCTCCTGTGAACACATCAACCCTGTCCTCTGCTCTCTATGCTGGCCCCCACAGAATTTCAAATAAATTTCAAGGTCTTGGTCCTCATCTTCCAAGAGCTCCAGGTCCTTGGCCCTGGGTATCTAAAAAACTGTCTAAAGCTCTGGGACAAAGACTGTGATCAACAGCTATGCTCTCTGGCATAATGGAACTCTCAACAATAAGTGTAACACACATCTGTGCAGGAGACAGAACCTTCTTTAGGGGTGGCTGTGACATTACGCAGGATACAATCTGGACTGATGAACAGCTGTGTCCCCTCAATCCTACAACCTCGTGTGCCTTTTACATTGCTTCGCTGTGAGAGCCACCACTTCTGGTATGTTCTCATATAGCCTCCAGCATGCAAGTTATTCCCAGTATATTGTATGAGTGCTATAGCCAGCCACTTTTGAATTACACTGCAGAGTAACACCTGCAAATTCTCAGTCCCTGACTTTCCCCCAGAAATGCGTATCTTGTACTGCCTCGCTCTCTCCTGGACAATAAAAGTTCATGTAAAGTCTGTTGTTTTATTAATAGGAAATGATGTGCACAAATCCTGTTATCCCAAATGGAGTTTCCCAAAAATTTCAATCCAAACGCACTGGTTCAGATAAAACATTAAAACAAACTGATTAACTACAAAAGAAAGATTTTAGGTGATTACAAGTAGTGAGGCATAAAAGTCAGAATTGTTTACAAGAAAATAAAAAATGCAGTTAATGCCTAACTTAACAAGCTATGTGAATTCAAAGCAAAGTCTCTCTCACCACATATTCCAACAGTCTTACTGGCAGAATTTCTTTCTTTCTTTCTTTCCCCCAGTCCTGTGCTGCTTCCCTTGTTTTTAAGGTGTTGTTGATGCCATGAGTAGCAAGAAAGGGAGAGGTAATTTGGGGCATCTGTTCTGCCTTCTTATAGTTCTTTCTCTTCTTTGAGAATCAGCTCCACCTGAGATTCAGAAGACAAAAGCTATGTCTTCACTGACGGCAGCAAATTCACTGCTGTCAGATCGACTTCTCTGGATCGACTGAGCAGTCAGTGAAGACCCGCTCAGTCGATCCAGAAATCGATGTATTAAAACCACCTTCTCAAGTGGTGTAGTGCTGTGTCGATGGGAACCGGCGCAGTGCAGTGAAGATGGCACGTAGACAGAAGCAGAGAAGTCAATGAGAGTTATGCAAGTTTTTTGCGTAGCTTGCGTAACTCAGGTCGACTGCTGCCGAATCTCCGAGGTAAGTGAAGACAAGCCCAAAGTCCATATCAATGGGAATTCCCCAATTATTTCTTTGTCAAGACGTAGATTTTGGCCCACATACTCTTCCCTGCCAAAGAATGGTCACTTAACCAGGTGATGGTCCATTTGATTTTGTTGATACCTGGCTGAGGTGTTGGCTAGACTCGTCTCTGGGGAACTGATTTGTGACTGCTCTCCAGACTTGAAACATGTCTTAGTAATATAATACAGTAGAACCACATTATAACTTTACATACAACGTTAGCACACATATTTTACCAGGACAATAATGATCAGCAAATTATGAGTTTTCAAATGATAGCTCAAAAGGCATACTTTCTAGAAGTTTGATCATAGGCCTATAAAAGGGATGAACATAGGGATTGTGGCAAACGGCCAGCTTCTCCCTAGAGGGTCGCGCACTTTTGCCTCTCCTAGTGGGCCAGGGCGTCGCTGGTTACCCCGTCTTCCCAGGGAGCGGGGTAGGGACCCGGGCCCACCCACTACTCCGGGTCCCAGCCCAGGGGCCCTCTGTGTAGCAGCTATATGCTGCTGGCACCTTACTTGCAGCTGTAGGCTTTTCCCCTGGGCTACTCTCTTCTTGAGCCCAGTACCTTCTTCAGGACTCCACCTCTCCCCCACACACCGCTGTACTCAGTTCTGTTCTCCTCCACTTCTCCACACACCACCGTACTCTGTTCTGTTCTCCTCCACTTCACACACTCCTCTGCTCACCACACACCTACTCCTTCAACTCCACACTCTCTCTCAAAAGTAGAGGGTTTTTATAGGCACCTGGGTGGGGCCTTAATTGGTGTCAGTTGACCTAATTACCCTTTGGCTAGTCTACAGGGAATAAAGCCTAGAGCATTCTAGCACTTACATAGTGCCCTTCTAGAACTTTCCCAGTGCCCTCTGCCCTTGCTATACCACAGGATCCAGACTGTCATCCAAGAGGATGAAATGAAATCCACAGGAATTAAAGATATTCACAAATTTCACCTCTTTCTGCTCCAACTGCAAGGTGCATTTCTTTGACCTGGTCTTTTCTAACACACACATAGCAATAGACATATTTATAAAGAAAAACCCACACCCTACCAAAACAAATCATTCTTCTGTACATACTGCTCCCCCTGGGGACATGATGAGAACTAAACATGTGACAGACATTGCTCAATGTATGACTAGAAAGCACTCAGTTATGGGTGATGAGCATGGTATAAGAACCCGATATAGAACAGAATAATATTTAACAGCGAAAAACATGTTTTCCCATGGAAAAGTATAAAAAGATTTTAGGGCTGTTTTTCCTAAAGCCAATTCTAGAATTTTTATTTCTCAAATTCTTTTGATTTCATTAAATCACATTTCCTACTCATTGCAAAAACAATTGAAATACGGTCATTTGATCAAAGAAATATCTTCATGCTTCACTGAACTGAATAGGACAAATAATTTTTTTCCAAGCTCTACTAAAACAGCAGCATTTCCTTTTTTATTAAGGAGGGTAGAGGGGGAGATAACTGGCTTCCTGGGTAATATAACAGTAACTCTTTGTGCTACCTCTGGGAGCCTATAAATCAGAAATGGTGTTAAGTTTCTAGAGAACACCGGTTTTGAACTGATGGAAGCTCAGCGTTTGCCTTTTAAGTATAGGAAAGTACTAAGCCAACTGCATGCTCCCAAAACAACAACCAGCAAAAGAGTTTCAGCTCAAAAGGCAATTTTCAACTACCATTTTAGCTAGAGGAGTGCATGATAGCAACAGAAGTAAGATGAATCCATGGTGCAGCAATGAAAAGAGAAGAAATATTTTAAAAATAATGAGAAATAACTCTGAATTATGTTGCAAAATAATTCAGATCAGATCTGCAGGTTCTTCTACTATAAATGTAATTTAAACCCAAGAGGGTTTAACACAAGCATCCTGAAACTTTGTCACCACCTTATTGTTGCATGAAAGGGTATTTCAGAAGGTTAATATTCTGTCATATTTTTAGCACAGTCAAGGTTTCATTGCCCTTGCAGGAAGCTGGATACACATGACAATCTGGCAACAGTAATAGCAGCAGCACATACTTTAATTTACTTCTGTCTACCTTGAAATTCATCTTTATTACAGTAGCATATCATTAAACTTCTGATAGCTGCTCTTCAGCTTCCGGCTCCTTGGAAAAACAATATCAGAATGCAGACCCTTGCCCAGTAGGAAGGTGCTGTGAGGTGTTCAATTACAGAACATTAAAATCTGGGTTGGGTTACAGTCTGTTACACTGTGACAGGCAAGCCTTTAGTGGAATTTTTACTAGTACTGACAACAGCAGTTTGTGCAATTTTATGCTTAAATTCTTATTAAAAGAAGGGAGGAGTCATTTTCAGTCCCTGAAGAGTTAAAAATGAGAGAGAATATGGTGCTCATGAAATTGAGGGAGAATAAATACTACTAGCTAAAACCAGACACTGAATGGTTAGGAACTGTGTACGCTACCATACAGACAGTTCTGTTAATGCACTTTAATCCTGACCAGACACACCCCTGGTATTCTAGTCCTAGGTAAAGAGATCAGACAAGACAAGACAGACTTTTCTGACAGTTCTGTGATGTAGGCAAGTCTATAAGACTATGATGCAACCGCAAAACATATTTCCATTTGTATTATAATTCGAGCTCAGGTCTCTAGAGCACAACTAGTGCAGATTCCAATTCAATCATACTAGACTCCTTCAAAACTGGTTTCCTGTCTCTGTGCAGTGTAGTGTCTTGTAAAAAAGGAACAACAAACTTGTTTGTCACCAGAAAATGTTATAATTCAGTCCTACATTCCAAATGACTTCAGTGGGAGTCTGTGTGCACATATGAGGCAAAACTAAAACTTGCAACAGAAAGAAATGGTTCTGTATCTTGCACTGATTCAAATAAATGCATCCATAAAAAACTAAATACTTTCTAATTCTGATTATGTGTAACATAACATGTTTTAATCAGTTATACTGTGGGTTAAATGCAATAAATAATTCAAATTCTTGTGGGTTTTACTAAAACGACTTTCTAGCAACTTTACAAATTTTGCCTCTATCTTGATTGAGGCATTAAGGCTTGATCTTGAGGGAAGCTCAGGTTGTGATACAGCTGCACAAGTAGATACATGCTGGATTTACAGAAGCTTCTAAGAAGTTCTTATACAACCTAACGGTATAAATCAGGTGAAATAACATTCTGCACTGAAAGTGATCTGAGAAATATTTTCTGTGAAAGGTCAAGTCTTTGGGTATTTTTGCAGATGTGATATATAATACTAGACTATTTCTTTCACCATTTTCTATGAAACATGACAGAATCCTTACCTATGTCTATAAAATGATTGGAAGCCACTGGGCAGATGTAAACAATGGTAGTCTTGTTCACAGACAGCTTTCCATTCTATATCTACTCTCTACAGTCCACAGTTTATAGCATCTTCACTTCTCATTTAATAGAAAGCTAGAGAAACAAGACAAATTATGATCAGGAAGAGCCTTGGGATGAAACTTTGTGAATTGTTTGTCTGAAGCTGAGGAAGATACATGTCTATCAAAACAATCCTGTAAAGGTCAAATCCTCTATCCAAGCACACACAGCTTGAGAGAACGGTGGACTCAGGAAACCTGAGGTACCTAGCACTGATCCATTACACATTGATTAATACATCCTCGATTCTCATTGCTACATGGATTTGTTTAATTCTTCCCCAAAACACAGAGAAGTATTGATCCTATTTTGACTGCCCCCCAGGACATTCAACATTGTGACATGTTTAGGAAATTCTTATTGATTGAATGTAGCAAGCTGCTGAATTCTAGTAACTTCCTGGTAATGCATTTTGGAGAAATCCACTTTAATTCCTTCCTCAAACAGATCACTGCTTCAAAGGAACAACTACAAAATGTAGTTTAATGACTCATTTCTAGGATCAACTATAGTAACCCATTATTTGCTTGGGAAAGATGATGTTTCTATCAGTTTACTCCCAATAATCAAGAATGCAGCAGCTTCAATTCTCACTGAGTTTACCTCCACTTCAAAATGCCCCTACTCCAATTTCACTTAAAAGGTACCTAACTCAGGCCTTGACAAATGCCGGGTGCCAGGTTGCCATGGTACCTAGAAATTTAAATCTGGCATCTAGTTGTGTTTTGTTTTGTTTTTTTGGGGGGGGGGGGAGAAGAGTGGCCACCGCACTCAGACTAGGGCGCTGCACCCACATTGGGGAGGAGGGAAGGGGGTGGGAGGGGAGAGCGGTTGCTGTGCTGCGGCCAGGGTGCTGTGCCACTGGGCCCATGTTGTGGGAGAGGGGCGGGAGGGGGAAGAGGCAAGCAGCTGCTGTGCTCTGGGACAGGGCACCCAGGCACAGGGCCCACGTGTGGGAGAGGGGTGGGGGAAGGGGCGGGGCCAGGAAGGGCGGGGCCAGGAGAGGAGAGCAGCTGCTGCACTGAACCCACCTTGTCTGGCTCCTTAACTTCTGCGCTGACTCCTAACTCTGACGCAAATTTGTTAAGCCCTGACCTAACTGATTTTAAAGTATCTTTTATATTTTTATTATATATATATATAAAATCTTTTATAGGTAAAACTTAAGTCAATTAAAAAATCATGCAATAAAGAAAGCAGAGGTTCTTCACAAAATCATATGTTTTCCTTCCATTCACTTTGAATAAACCTAGATTAAAATCACACTAGGAAATGTCAACTGAGTAATAACCTGAATCCCAAGAGTAATTAATTAGTGTCCCTCCAGCTAGTTTTTTTTCACGTCATGTCTATTTACTTGATGAATAATCTATATTCAAACTGAAAGTGCTTTAAAATCCATGCTAACTTATTGCTTAAGATTGGTCTGATTTTTTGTAGTGTAACTGTTTGACAGTCTCATTGCATGTGGATAAGTGAAAGTCTGAAACAGTTAATTATCAGGTTTCTTCACTGGTAGTGAGGCATTTAGGAAAAGGACAGCATATCTTATGTACTGTATATCCTCATATTTCATATTTCAGACACAGTACCCATCTTTCATATATATATATATATATATATATATATATATATATATATATATATATATGGGGCTTTCCTACCTGCCTCTTGCTAGTACTATAAATTGCTCTTGTGAGCTGTTTGGGCAATACCTAATACTGCAAATGGTAGGTAAATGGATCTTGGTATTGTTCAAACAGTAACTAAAATCATCTTAAAATGGAGGCAGGCAGAGACGTTATATAGACAACAAGGAGAGTATCTGACATGTGAAAGACAACTTATGTGTAGGAAAGTTATATGCTTTTCCTTTTTATCGTATTCTGCATAGATTGCTACAGCTCAAAAATGTTTACGGCCTGGAACACCGATCTGTTCAACCTTTAAAATTCAAAACCTTTCACTGAGGCAAATTCATTGACCTTGAATATTTCTCACACACGGAACAATCAAGCAAGTCTCATTAAGCCACATATATCAGAATAAAAATTTATCTGTGGCAAATCTCAAATTGACAATGATATGGGGATCTGCTCATTGCAAACTCTTATTTGCTATCCTCCATCACCATTGACAGATGGTAATATGAACGCTAAATACATAGAACAATTGGGTAGGAGGAATACAACATTTCTGTTATCTACTGAATTACGTAATTTTCCTTGCACAGTTGAGAAAGCCTCTCTTCCAAAAATCAGAGTAGTTTCAACATCAAAACCATGAATACGACAATACTCATACACAGAAAAGACACATTCATGGGCACACTTGTAAATGGTTTCATGTACAAGAACTGACCACAATACTTTATTACAAACTGTGTTTATTAAGAAGGCAAATACTAAGCCACCTTTCAAAGCCTCTGAAAAAGGAGTGTCCAATTTTTACTGCAACAGACAACAGGTATGATAAGCTTGCTCATAAGGCAACTGAAGAATCTAATTACCCAGAAGGGAGGTCATGATTTATAAAAACAGATTTCCAATGTAGGGAACTGGCAGAATGAAGAATCCCCATCCAGTGATCTGCAGGAAACAAAGCAATACCACAAACTGATCACTTTTGTACTTTTTAGGCACCTGTCCTAGCAGCTTGTGTTGAGTGGGGTGAGAGCAGGGGAGGGTTTTATTTCTGAAATTTCTTCTACTACAGTCTAATTATGCTACAGTCTAATTTCAATGAATGACTTAAAAACATAACCAAATTTTCTCCCTACACCTTTTGGTCTCCTTTCTGTATATGTGTCTCTCTGTAAAGGATCCTTGGGTGCCTATTCCCCTGGTCACACTAAAGCTAGCTTCTTCCTAGGAGCACTTCTGTTTTCACTGCTATCAGTCTAGTACCTTTTCTGAGCTGTACCTTTACCAACTACATTAAGCATTTGGAAAACTCTCAGTTTAACTGTAAGAAACAATATTAGCTCCAAGAAGCTCAGATGATCAAAGGGGAAAGAGAGATTTGTTACAGATGTTCAACTTCAAACTCTCTCCTCCCATACAGAGATGCAGTATTTTCCCCAGGAACTGAAATTAGGGTGTGTGTGTTTTAATTTACAGAGGGGTGAGGACCGAGGGGTGAGACTGTGAGGGCGAAGATGGGTTGCACGGCATCACAGTAAAAACTGAAAAATGTTTTATGACCATTTTATTAGATTTAACTCATATTTTACAATCACACAAATTAAAGTTGGTTACTTAAGCCTTCTATGAAGCACTACATCTACATCCGTCTTGGTTTCTTCTTGTAATTTTGCACCACTCTGTTAATGAACTTCTCGAATGCAGTGTGTTCATATTTGGTGGCTTCTCATGTGTCCAGTACTTCCAGTCCTTCATTTGATATTCTCATTAGTTCATTCACATCGGGAAGAAGGCAACTTCTTTCAGAACACAAAATTCTATTCAGTGACTAAGAACACCCAACTGTAGCTATTGTGACTGGGAATAGCAAGAGATGAATTCCTACTTCTTTCATCCCAGAAAACAAAGAAAAAAGTTCAAGTCGAGCCACTAGTGATGATAATAAAGTTGAAGTCAAATCTTCATTCATTTACAGGCCTGTTAGTTTGATGTCAGTAGCATGCAAAGTGTTGGAAAAAATTTTTGAAAGAAAAAGTAGTTAAGGACATTGAAGTTAACAGTAATTGGGACAAAATACAACATGGTTTTACAAAAGGTAGATTGTGCCAGATCAATCTGATCTCCTTTTTTGAGACGATAACAGATTTTTTAAACAAAAGGAATGCAGTGGATCTAATTTACCTAGATTTCTGTTCCACATGGCAAATTTACCTAGATTTACCTAATTTACCTAGATTTCTGTTCCACATGGCAAATTATCAGTTAAACTGGAAAAGATGGGGATTAATATGAAAACTGGAAGGTGGATAAGGAACTGGTTAAAGGGGAGACTACAACGAGTCATTAAAAGGTGAACTGTCAGACTGGCGGAAGATTACTAGTGGAGTTCCTCAGGGATTGGTCTTGGAACTGATCTTATTTAACTTTTTTATTACTGACCTTGGCACAAAAAGTGGGAGTGTGCTAATAAAGTTTGCAGATGACACAAAGTTGGGAGGTATTGCTAATACAGAGAAAGACCGGGATATCATACAACAAGATCTGGATGACCTTGTAAAC
This sequence comes from Mesoclemmys tuberculata, assembly GCA_007922155.1. NCBI lineage: Eukaryota > Metazoa > Chordata > Testudines > Chelidae > Mesoclemmys > Mesoclemmys tuberculata. Next base: position 19,148,416 of record ML675649.1, on the reverse strand, counting down.
TGGAGTAATAGAAATGGGATGAAATTTAATAGTGGAAAGTGCAAGATCATGCACTTAGGGACTAATAAGAATTTTTGCTATAAACTGGGGACACATCAGTTGGAAGTGAGAGAGGAAGAGAAGGACCTGGGTGTATTGGTTGATCACAGGATGACTATGAACCACCAATGTGATGTGCCCATGAATAAAACTAATGCAGTCCTAGGATGCATCAGGGGAGGTATTTCCAGTAGAGATAGAAAGGTTTTAGTACCGTTATACAAGGCGTTGGTCAGACCTCATCTAGAATACTGTGTGCAGTTCTAGTCTCCCATGTTTAAGAAAGATGAATTCAAACTGGAACAGGTGCACAGAAGGGCTACTAGGATGATCCATGGAATGGAAACCCTGCCTTATGAGAGGCGACTCAAAGAGCTTGGCTTGTTTAGCCTAACCAAAAGAAGACTGAGGGGAGATATGATTGCTTTCTATAAATACATCAGAGGGATGACTACCAGGGAAGGAGAGGAGTTATTTAAGTTCAGCACCAATGTGGACACAAGAACAAATGGATATAAACTGGCCCATGAGGAAATTTAGACTTGAAATTAGATGAAGGTTTCTAACCATCAGGGGAGTGAAGTTCTGGAGCAGCCTTCCATGGGGGGCAATGAGGGCAAGAAACTTATCTGGCTTCAAGACTGAGCATGATAAGTTTAGAGAGAGGGTGGTAGGCTGGGACAGCCTAATTTGGCAATTGACTGATCTTTGACTACTAGCAGTAAATATGCCCAGTGGCCTGTGATGGGATTTAGATGTGGTGGGTCCTAAATTACTGCAGATAATTCTTTCCGGGTGTCTGGCTGATGGGTCTTGCCCACATGCTCAGGGTTTAATTGGTTACCATATTTGGGGTCAGAAAGGAATTTTCCCCCAGGGCAGATTTGCATAGGCACTGGGAGTTTTTTCTTTCCTCTGCATCATAGGGCATGGGCTTACTTGCCGATGGATTCTCTGAACGTTGAAGTTTTTAAATCATTATTTGAGGAATTCAATAACTCAGTCTTAGGTTAGGGGTCCGTTACAGGAGTGGGTGGGTGAAGTTCTGTGGCCTGCACTGTGCCGGCGATCAAACTAGATGATCATAATGGTCCCTTCTGACCTTAGAGTCTATGAGTCATTCATTGTATGACATTCCATTCTGTTTTCAAATTCTCTAGTCTAATCAAATCACATGGCAGCCCCATTGCTGGAAGTGCCTCACTCCACTCAATTGTTGGTGTTTTGTAAGACAGGCACCTGTAAAAACTATGTGGAGGTTGAGTAGAATCCAGAAGTCCCTCTGGTAGATTTCTAAGAACCAAGTCTGTGTACTTTTTCAGTGGGTTTAAACAAACACTTCTTGTCCTCTTCACGTACGGATTCAATATAAATGCCTTCATCTCGCTGATTGATTCAAGTGTAGCTTCTATTGCTGGACAAAGATCTACTATTGTTGTAGCAGATGCCTGCATGGCATTGTTTAATGACCCATGTGGTTTCAACAGTAGACTTAGAAGAGAGCGAATGGTGATCGTCTTCTCAGAACGTAATAGTAAAAGTAGTGTACTAGCCTCACTGCATAGATCTATCCCATCTTGGTAGACACTTCCAAAAGCCAGTAATAACGGTTGCAGTAAATTTAAGACAACAGCCAAGGGTCGCTTATGAGAAAGCCAGCAGGTTTTCCCAGGTTGGAATAATTTGAACTTCAATCCCCATCTATTTTAAGAAATTCAGTCTTTTTGAACTCTTGTTGAAAAAAGAGTATAACAAAGACATTATATTTATGGCTTTTTAAATGTCTTTTGAATATTCTGCAGCTCATACTATTGCTAGTTGAATAGATCATAGAATCATAGGACTGGAAGGGACCTTGAAAGGTCTTCTAGTCCAGTCTCCTGTGTTCAAGGCAGGACTAAGCATTATCTACATAATCCCTGACAGATGATTCTCCAACCTGCTCTTAAAAACCTCCATTAATGGAGATTCCACCACCTCCCTAAGCAATTAATTCCAATGCTCAACTACCCTGGCAGGATATTTTTCCCAATGTCCAACCTAAACCTCTCTTGCTGAAATTTAAGCCCATTGCTTCTTGTGCTATCCTCAGAAGTTAACAAGAACAATTTATCTCCCTCCTCCTTATAACAATCTTTTATATAGTTGAAAACTGTTACCATGTCCTCCTCAGTCTTCTCCAGACTAAATGAATCCAATTCTTTCAATCTTTCTTCATAGGTCATATTTTCTAGACCTTTAAACATTTTTGTTGCTCTCCCCTGGACTTTCTTCAATTTGTTCACATCTTTCCTGAAATATGGCACCCAGAACTGGACATAATACTCCAGCTGAGGGTGTATCAGAACAAAGTAGAAGGAAGAATTACTTGCTTACAACACTCCTGTTAATACATCCCAGAATTATATTTACTTTTGTTGCAACAGTGTTACACTATGACGCCCAGATTCCTTTCCATGGTACTCCTTCCTAGATAGTCATTTCCCATTTTGTATGTGTACAATTGATTGTTCCTTCCTAAGTGGAGTACTTTACATTTGTCCTTATTGAATTTCATTCTACTTACTTCAGACCATTTCTCCAGTTTGTCCAGATCATTTTGACTTTTAATCCTATTCTCCAAAGCACTTGCAACCCCTCCCAACTTGGTATCATCCACAAACTTTATAAGTGCACTTGCTATGCCATTATCTAAATCACTGATGAAGATTGAACAGAACCGGACCCAGGACCAATCCCTGTGGGATCCCACTCAATATGCCCATCCAACTTGATTGTGAACCCCTGATAACTGCTCTCTCGGAATGGTTTTCCAACTAGTTATGCACCCACCTTACAGTAGCTTCATCTAGGTTGTATTTCCCTAGTTTGTTTATGAGAAGGTCATGCAAGACAGTATCAAAAGCCTTACTAAAGTCAAGCTATACCTCATCTGCTGCTTCCCCCCATCCACAAGATTTGTTACCCTAGCAAAGAAAGCTATTAGGTTGGTTTGACACACTTTGTTCTGGACAAATCCATGCTGACTGTTACTTATCACCATATTACTTTCAAAGTGTTTGCACGTTGATTGCTTAAATATTTGCTCCATTATCTTTCTGAGTACTAAAGTTAAGATGGCCTCTGCAGTGTGCATAGGAGACATCAGGGTTACACATTTCTCTGAGCAAAGCTTGTACTCCACAATGTCTTCCAGAGAAGTTTGCAGCTTTATCAAATGCACAAATCCATCTGTTTGTAGTCCAATTAACAAGCATTTAACTCTTCTAAGATGTGGGTTGTCACAGGTGCAGCCAATGTGTCTTCTATAACCTACCACTGACATCAAGATAACATACTCAATGACTTTATGCATGTTTGCATTGGAGTATTCATCAGCCATATATGCAATTATTTTGAATGTGGTGAGAGAAGATACATACAATCTCAGAATAACACCAAAAACTGCATTTTTAGTACAATCGACCCAAAAGGTATTAAATTTAATTCAATAAGTGTTGTCCAGGATATTGCAAGAAATTGCTGCCATCTGTCATAATAATCACATAGCCAATGAGAGTATTCCAGAAAGGTTTGCTGTGTTATTCTGGAGAGCTGTAAAGATGCTTTCCATTTTTCTGTCAATCTGAAGGCTTGCACATCCAACAACGTACAGTACTTAAATCCAAAACTAATATCTGATTTTCCCTCAAACTGAAGCTTACATATATCCCTACAGAGAAACCTTTTAATACCTGTGATAGATGTTAGTGTGCAACAGAATAGAAGTACAGAGAATTAGAAAACCTGGGAATAAGTATATTCATGTCATCTTGTTATAACAATTAAAGGTATTGTTCCTTGACATCCCAGAAGTGGTGCAGCAACATTGTTCTGTGCCACCATGAAAGTGAGATGGCCTGAGAACATCCTTAGGATTCCTGGGTCAGTGCAAACTTTGCCCTATCTACACTACAAAGTTTTACCAATAGAACTTTTGCTGGCATACACCTACAAACATTGCTATGTCAGTAGAGCAGATGTGGCTGCCTTTGCCAGTGCTGCATATCCTCACTGACAGAGACTGTGTCATCAAAAGAAACAGTACATCATGGATAGGCATACCATGTCCCATGAGCCGCTGTCCAGCACACTGCCTTGTGGGACCTTTTGCAGTTCATTGTGGGATATCAATACTACACTCAGGGAATTATGGGCTACTTTAGATCATGTTCCCATTATTCCCTTTCTTCCATCCCATACATCCCATAATTTTTGTGCCAGCTTTAAAAAGTTCCACATGCCATTTTTCAATCCCAGCATTTTGCCAGCAGAAATGTGGATTCTGCACAGATCAGCAGAGTTCTCATGTCAGTTTTAGAGATAGGGCAAACAATTCTTCTGAATTTGCCAAACTTCAACTACCACCACTGCCCACAGTGACCTAGGGCTGTGATGAAGATAAGACAACCAAGGAGGAAGAATAGATGATGCAAACAGTGCATAGAAAACATGAGGTGCTATAAAGCATTTGCTGACAAGCTTCACATGGTGGAGAAATACTTCTGAAATCACATAATGAGTACTTAGTGGTGGGATCATATTGCACATTTGGGACAATCAGCAATGGCTGCAGAAGGTCAAATTCTTGGAGTTGTGTGCTGAGTTTGCTCCACAGGGACACCATTAAAAGAGCTGCTTCAACAGTGGAAAAGTAGACGGTGATCATGTTCAGAAATCCAGGCTGCATGCTTCCAATCAGTCAGTGGGCAATCAATTTGGTGCTCAAAAATCTGTGGTGGGGGGAGCTGTCAGGTGCATAAGGCCATTAAGCATCTCCTGCTGCACAGCAGTGTGACTCTCAGCCATGTTCAAGAAGTAATAGAGAGATTTGTAGTAACAAGTTTCATGAACTGTGACAGTGTGGTAAACAGAACACACACCCAGATTCAGCATCATGCTCACGTACCTGGCCTCCAAAGAATTAGTAAATGGCAAGCCAGCACATGAAGCTACAGAACATTAGCTTGCCATGCAGTAACGTTCCATGCACACTGCTACAGTGCACTAAAAGTTCCATAGAGTGCTTTGCCATCTGAAACGGGAGAATGTCAAAGTGCATCACAGAACGCTCAGTGAGCTGTTGAAGTGTCCACATGGGACATTACTGCACGACAAGCCAGTGTGCTATATAATCATATTCTAGCTTGCTGTGCACTAATGTCCTATGTAAACAAGCCCTCCATACATTAATAGAAAGGGGTATTTTTCCATGGTTATGCAAGTGCTGGTGGATCACCAGGGGCGTTTCACTCACACTAACACTGGTTGGTCAGGGAAGGAGCATGACGCAGTGTGATGGGGGGGTATCTGCTAAATATAGCATGGAGCTCACCACAGAAGCAGCAAGTATGGAAGGCATGGCCCCAGATTTTCTGTTCGCCTCCCTCACCTGCTGGTATGTCTGCCGTAGCCTCCTTTGCCTTCGCCCAGCATTGCTTCTCCTCCTTTTCATAGTCGAGCTCTTGCACTATCTTTGCATGTCCACATAGGCGTCTTTATTCCAATGGTTACCGCACAGTTGGGTTTATGCTGCCCATTCTCCCCACAGGCCAAGGCAAACCTGGTCCAGGCAGCTACACCCTTATTAAGCAGCTGAAACCCTAATACAAGAGCTCTACATGACATTAGGAAAAGTGTTAGGAATTTGCCCCTTAAAGCAAAGAAACATGTTTAAAAATAGTTATGTGCCAAGAAACACTTTAGTAAGACCATTCCCTTAGTGCATTAAATTTTTGGCATACGTGGTATACTTTTGCTGTTATAAAAAAAGTAGTACTTTTCCCATAAGAGAATATTCAAAAACATAGTACAATATGTGCTTAAAGATTATACTACTTATTGTTGATAACTGTGTAATTTAAAAAAAAGTCAAAACCTGGTTTCAGTGTTTTAGACTAATAGTAATTCACAGTAAAAGAATGATGCACAAAAGGTATCCAGAGTTCAGAAATTCTGTTTTATGACACTCACAATATTGAGCACTAACAACACTATCATTCTGCAAGCAGTGCACACGAGTCTGCAACAAGAAAACTTTAACCAATGTTAGCTTCACAAAGTATTCAATCAGAAGTCCCATAATCATGAAAAAATTAACCTGGTTCCAAGGAGATGTGTGAAATTTGAATTAGTATTCACACTGGATAGTCAGAGATATATTAAGTCCATAATTACAGTAATGCACAGCTGCTTCAATTGTAGAAAATAATGAATTGCCCAGTGCAAACTGGTGTCCATGAGGTGGAAAGAAAAGGCCATCTGTTATAGAGCTTTGCTCTGATTTTATGCTTTGAACACAGATAACTCGATCTTCCTTGACTTAGCCTACATGTGGATGTATGGCTACAAGCACTTTCAAATAATGACACCACAAAATGGAAAAGGTAAAATTAACAAATGAATGCTGATGATTTATGGTTCTAAATTCTGCATTTTAGTTACTTCCCCAAGATGGCACTTATCACTCTTTCTTTAAAAAGATTGTTTATTTAAATGTTCTAGGATAAATAAGTCAGTCAGTCAACATAATTTGTAATGTAAAAATTACATGCTGTCTCTCCCTCTCTCCCAAACACTAGTCATACAAAAATTTGATATCAGGCTCATAGCAGAACAGTTGTATGGAAGCAAATAATATCTGCCTCTGCTCCAAGACATGGAGCAGAAAAGGTGGAAGTAATCATAATATTTTGCATTGTGCACTAAGAATATACTTCTATACCACCTTTCCTCTAAATATCTCATTTTACAAAGATTAATTAAATAAGACAAACTACATATAGGGTTGCCAACTTTCTAATAGCTGAAAACCAAATACCAGGGCCAGGACAAGGCAATCGGGGCACAGCAGGATGGTAGGGGGTCCATCCCTGGAGTGATGGTGTGGGTGGGGAAATCAGGGCACAGCGGGGTGGAGGTGTGGGGGAAACAGGATTTCCCATCCCTGACTGGGAGTCAGCCATTTGTCTCCGTCAGGCTGGGGGATGGGAAGAGCAGCAGCTGTTAAGGGAGCACCTCCTCCAGGCTCTTCCGCCATCATCCCCAGAGGATATTCCACTTGAAAACCAGCCACCTGGCAACCCTGCGAAAAGTCCATTTTACAAATGCAAACATTGAGGCAAAGAGAGTTTAACTGATTTGCCTGATGTAAATTGCAGCAGAACCTCAAATCTTGATTTATAATTTATAGATTATAAGACCAGAAGGGACCATTGTGATAATATATTCTGACCTTCAGCATAACACAGGCCAAAGGATTTCCCTGAATTAATTCCTATATGAATGAGAGTAAATCTTTCAGAAAAACATCAAATCTTGATTAAAAAATTTCCAGTGCTGAAAAATCCACCACAGTCATAGCTAAACGGTTCCAACAGTTAATTACCCTCATTGTTAAACATGTGCTTTATTTCCAGTTAAACCTCTCCAGCTTCAACTTCCAGCCACTGGAACTTGTTGTACCTTGTGTAGTAGACTGAAAAGGCCTCTATTATCAAATTTCTGTTCCCCACAAAGGTACTTCTAAATTGTGATCGTTACCCCTTAAATGTCTCTTCAATAAACTAGATAGATTGAGTTCCTTGTGTGTCTCACTAATAACGCATGTTTTTTTAATCCTTTAATCATTCTTATGGCTCTTCCCTGAACCCTCTCCAATTTATTAACATTTTCCTTGTATGGTGGAAACCAGAATTGGACACAGTAGTCCAGTAACAATCACACCAGTGCCAAATGCAGAGGTGATATAACCTGTTTATTCCTCAATATTCCCATTTGTGCATCCAAAGATCGCATTAACACTCTTGGACACAGCATCATACATTGGCATATACACTTAGGACCCCCAAATCTTTTTCAGAATCACTGCTCCCCAGGACAGAATCCCTTATCATGCAAATGTGGCCTGCATTCTTTGTTCTTGGATGACTGACTTCCCAACTGACCATATTGAAACCAGCTTACCAAACAATCCAGATCACCCTGTATAGTGACCTCTTCTCTTAATTATTTACCACTCCCCCTATCTGTGTCATCTGCAAAATTCATCGATGATTTTATGTTTTCTACCAGTTCATCGATTTAAAAAAAATGTTAAATAGCATAGGGCTAAGAACAGGACCCCCCTAGAAACACACCGGCTCAGTGATGATTCCCCATTTACAATTACTTTTTGAGACCTATCAGTTAGACAATTTTTAATCCATTTAATGTATGTCATGTTGATTTTGTATCATTCTAGATCTTAATCAAAATATGTAGTATCAAATCAAATACCTTACAGAAGTCTAAATATATTAAATCAATACTATTATCTCTATCAACCAAACTTGTAATCTCACCAAAAAATGATAAGTTATTAAACTAATATCTATTTTCCATAAATCGAGGCTGATTGGCATTAATTATATTACCCTCCTTTACTTCTTTAGTGAGTCCCATATCCGCTAGCCCAGGGTTAATGTCAGGGTGACATGCCTATAATTATCCAGGTAATTAATTATTTGCTCTGTTTAAATATTGGTACATTCCATTAGCTTTCTTCTAGTCTTTTGGAACTTCCCCAGTGTTCTGAAAAATCAACATGAAAGGTCCAGAGAGCTCCTCAGTCAACTCTTTTAAAACTCTTGAATGCAAGCTACCTGGACCTGCTGATCTGAAAATGTCTAACTTTAATAGCTGCTGTTTTATGTCATCTTGATCCCGTATTGCAAAAATGTGCTCTCTGCATACTGCAGCCCATTAAAACCTCACACAGGAAAAATACTTGCAACACCTCCATTTCCTGCGCTTGACATTAAAAAAAAAACTAAACAAATTTGTCAGGAATTTATAACAAATTTAAGAAGGGTCACTGTATGCAAGGATAGAAGACCTGGATCAGATGCAACGAAGAGTGTTTTGGTGAAGTGCAATAGAGCAGACGCGTGTTATTTGCATTTTTTCCACTGGTCATAATAGCTATGACAACCACCCAGCCTAGGTGCTGAATTTCTCCCCCACTTAGTGTATTTTGTGGCCTGAATGGCATATTGAGATTCTGCACCACCTAAGCACTCATTAAAAAAGGTTTATAGCCCTTTTGTCTGCAAAGATATGAACTGCATGTAAAATGACGTTGTTTTCCTGATTCTGCAACCAGTGGGGAACACCCCTACTCCTTTTAAGTTGATTTACTCTAGTGCCTAACAACAGCTTGCCAAATGTTTAGCATTAACTATATCCTGGGAAGAAGTGGGAGTGAAGTTCACAGAGGAAGGAATCAGGAGTTGATACATGGAAGAAAGTGCGGAGGAAAGAAATGGAGAGACTCACAAAGACTGGAAAGGAGGAGAGAACAGAGAAAGGAAGATGGGAAAGGAAGAGGGGAGAAAAGGAAGAAAAAGCAATTCTAGAGATAAGCATGTTTTCTCAATGAATGATGCAGAACATGACAATTAAGCACTGACCACGTAGAAAAGTGAGGGCCGTACTGATGCTCAAATAATTATATGAATTATAAGGATAGTTACTGCATAAAGGATATTTTCTACACTTGGTCTGTGGGCAAACTTCTTTTTGATATTAGTGGCAGATCTGCTATTGATTGAGGATAGTATACATTCTTAAATTTATACTCCGGCTCACAGACCATAGGTGAAAAACAGAATTTGTTACTTTTTTCTTTTTAATAAATTCTGGCTAAAAGTTATCAGAAGTGCCCACTATGGACGAATACTTAGATGTTCAACTTTATACAAACATAGGGTGAAATCCTGGCCCCAGTGAAGTTAATATGAGTTTGCCATTGATAATTCATGTTAATTTTTATCTTATTATAATAGCTTTATTGATACATACCAATACGTAATTTAAGCAAATACCAGTAAATAAATTAGAAAGAGGAAACATTTCTGGCACCAATGTATGTGGCGTGCACACACACCTAATTCAGAATGGACATGAGCAAGCACTCAAAGAAGAACTAGGACAGTGACAGTAAGTTGACTAGCACTGGGAGTTGCAGGGGCAGGAATGGGAGAGACTGGAAGTGGAGCTGGGGCAGGAAAGGAACTAGAACTGGTTGGGCAAGAAGACTGGGGAAGAACCTGAGTAGTGGTGACTGGGATAGGGTAGGCAAGAAGAATGGAACTGCGTCCTAGGACAAGGATCCAGGGGTGGGAAAAAAAAGGATTCGGACAGGTTAGAGGGAACAGGGCAGAAGGGGTCAAGCTTGGGAATAGGCAGAAGAGTCTGTGCCTACTGGAACACACTCCTTTCCAGAGCCTGAAATGGAACCCAAAATTCCTAAGTCTCACTATTCCTCTGCTGTCAGTAAATATGTATAAAAGTTACTGGCAAAGTGTGTGTTGTCCCCCTTCTGTTGGAGGGCCTGACAACAATAATAGAACGTCATCCTCTGTGGGCCACCATTAGCTCAAGTGGCAGAGTTCTGTGGGCTGGAACTAAAGGTTCCAATCTGCCAGTGACCCTTATGGGACACAACGTGGTGCCACATAATGGAATTTATGCATTTTCAATTTGCTTTTCTAAAAATATAGGAAATCACTCACAAAAACCCTCTACATTAAAAGAATGTTATTTATATTGCAAAGTCAAGCACTCAAAAGTTAGTCTTCAGTTCTAACATTTCCTATCATAATTTGTAGGCACAAAAATACCAAATGAAGTTTGCACAAACAACCTTCATTCTGGTATTTTCTAACTTCTGAATGCTTGACTTTGTAACCTTAATTTTCTTTTAAACATAAATATATGTTACACACAGAAAATCTATGTATTAATATTAGACATAAGATTTGGACCCCTTTTGAAGTTGTGCTCCCAAAGAAGAGAAAAGAAATTTATTCACAAAGGGAGAGAAGGAAGACATTTTATTTTAGTGGAAAAAGAAAAAACCCACAGTAATTTACATAATAAGGACAAGATCAAGTTTTCCTCAAACAAAATCTGTTTATTAAACAATTATATGGAACAATCCAAATATATTTTCAAAAGTACAAGAAAACTAGCAAATAGAAAATGGGCATGAACTATCAGATAACTGTACATTGTTATGTAAAACTAAGTTTTCATTCATCCTCTATACTTCTATTAACTCTTGTGCAGGAGAGGTATGCTTTGAGAGGGGCATTGAGGGAATGCCAAAATTTCTCTTTGGCTGCTTGGAGGCTAGAAAATAGGGAGGGAAACGTAAGTAAGACAGAAAGCAGACACCATATTTGGAAGAAAAATAGGACAAGTGCACAGAACTAGTTTCTCTTTGTGGATCTTGTGGGCTGCAGGTAGAGCTCGTAATTCTCCTTTTGTCATGACCAAAGGAATGGTCACTTGGAAGGAAACTTTCCAGGAGACAGAGTGAAGAGGAATGCATTTTAGTAGTTCAAAAAGATATGAACAGAGGACTTTTAGGACTATGGTAAGGGTCTAGAGAGGGCCCTGAGGTAGGAAACACCTTAAGAGACTGACCACTAAGGGTTTACACTCCATTAAGTAGCTTTTGAAGGCACTAAGGGCCAATATCTACACATAAAGGATGTCAAGCCCTTTTTGAGCCACTTTTGAAGGAATTCAATGGCTACGCGGAAGAAAGGAATAAGACTATGCCTACTGTGCAAGGAACCACACTGCCACAGAATGGGGCACTCTGCAATGCTCTGCTCCAGAAAGACCCTTACGCTTCACAGTAGTTAATGTCCTAGCAGAGGAGCAAATGTAAATGGTCAGCTTAGAAGAACCAACCCTTCAGGTAAAAACATGCCTTGTTGGATGGCACTGAATGCCCTGGTATATAACTCAAAGTAATCTCTATAATACATGAAATACAACAGAGTAGTTCTCTCTGTGGCCCTACAGTGAGATAAATATTTGATAGCAATTCTTCCCCCTAAAAAGATGAACAAGACAAGACTAAAGAAAAAGCCTGGAGGGATATCTATACAAAATACACACAGCCTCAATCACTGCCATGAAAATGTCTTTAACTTAGGATTCTTTTTTTTTTTTTTTGGTCTCTCAAGTTACAGTGCTTGTCAACTTGCATTAAATATGAATAATACAAAAACACACTCAAAACATACCCTCTAGTGAGAAACACACGACCTTCCAGTGTGGGCAGGATTAATGACAAATAGTAATTGCATTGTTAACTGAAATAGCTTTAACAGCATGTAAACTCCATTAAACAAACTCAAAGACAGGCACTTTTATCAAACCGAAAAGCCGCAAATTAAAATCCATAAACAGAAAAAGATAAAGTCCCCAATGTACCCTCATCTTCTGGAGCCATTATCATCACCATTTCATATCATTTCAGTATGCAGAAACACTATAAATCAGCATCCTTAGGGGAAGGCAAAGCGTAAAGTGTAAGTTGGGTCTCTAGACAGGAAAAACCAAGACACATTGTATAACTATGTTTTATGATCTCACGTTGTAAGGTACATAATCAAATTAAGTCGTATTAAAAAGATTTTCTTGCCTGTGTTACCAATACCTCCTTAGATTATTGAATCCAAAGGCATTTAAACAGATAAGGGCCACATTTTGTTCTCAGTTATACATATGCAACCCCCACTTAAGAAAATAGCAATTCCACATGCACATCTGAGTATAGAATTTGGCCATATGTTTTTGGGTTGTTTTTTTTTTTTTTTTTTTTTTTTAACCTGTATGTAGGTTCTGCCTGAGGTGGTGTAAGGGACAGAAGGTATAGGGTATGCCATGCCAGAACTTCTCTGGGGGATTCTTTCCTCCATCCCCTAAAGGAAGGAACAGAGACTGGGAAAAGAGACAGAATAAGGCTGGCCACATTCCTCCTTTCTACACGGATATGTATCTCCCAGCTGGGAACAGATCAGCAAGGAGGTCTTGTCCACAGCTAAGAGATCTGGGAAAACCAAAGCACAGGAGAATGGCTGCTAGCCGCAGTGAAATCATCTGAGATTCTCCATATCCTTCAATTTTACCCTCCAAACAATGGCATTTTTTTTGTTTGTTTATTAGGGGACTGTTTGTCCTCCCCTTAACTTCCCCAGACGCCATGAATATCAGGTTGCATTCGGGTGTCTTAGCTATATGCTCACACCTTGGGAAGTAGGAGTGAAAACAGTATTTTGCCTATCTTCTAGATAGTTATATCTCCACTATCACTTTAGTATCCAAGTGGTTGTGGCACAGCAAGATTAAGTAATTTGTCACAGGAAAAGAAAGGGATTAGGGGAAATAATGGAAGAGAAGCAAAAGAGGAAACAGACACTGAGGACACCACCAAAAAGAAACACAGAAAAACAAAAAAATTTAAAATGGGTTGGAATAAAGGCAAGGCGAGAAAGGAGTAATGAAAGCAGGGGAGATGAAAGTTACACTTCCAAAGAATGAAAGTTGATTGAAATATGTTATAATTAAATACAGTAGACAACACAGTACATAACTGTTTTATTTCTTTATATCAAATGGATGTGGCAGCATAGGTATTTTAACCTATTTCGTAGGTTTGATCCTTAAAAATATAGAGGGTCAGGTACATTTTTCAAGTCCTGATTGAATAGATGGGGCAACTGAAGCTAAGAAATTAAGTGATTTATCCAAGGTCACACAGACACCCTATGGCAATGCTAAGATTAGGCTTCAGTACTCCAGCAAACTCTTGGTCCTGAACTTTAGCCACAGAAACATCATTCCTATGTTATTTAAAAAATTGTGAATAAAGCAGAGACAATTAGAGTGGAACTATTTCATTTGGTTGACTGAAAATCAGTTCCATTGCACTGTAAGATACAGTAATGAATGAATGACATAAGTTGTTAGTGTAACACGGTAAGGGGGGGGGAAGGTAGATGTACTCCGCCCCGTGGGTCCTGCGCTCTTCCGGCCCGGCCGGTGGTGCAGCTGGGGGAAGGTGAGCCAGAGGGGTGGGGAGGAGACAGGGCCTGCTCTGCCCCTGAGTCCTGCTACCTTCCCTTGGGTCAGTCCATGGACTGCTCCCTGCTTCCCCAGCAGGGTCCTCTGCCTCCGGTGTTGTGGCAGCAACCGTGGGAACTCCAAGCGTCTGCAGATTGCAGGCTGCAAACTGCAGACTGCCAACTCCAATCTGTAAACTGTAACCTCCACTCTCCAAACTCCACACCTCCTTATTCCTCACTCCAGACTCCTCACTCCACACTGACTGCCTGCCCTGCAGGCTTTTGAGTGTTTGGGGCGGGGCTTCCTGATTGGCCTCAGCTGGCCTGATTGGTTAAGCAGCCCCAGCTGGCCTAACTGCCTAATCAGGCCCCCTGCTGAGTCACCCGGGGAACAGGGCTTTGCTGAGCCTGGGGCTGATATACATGCCCTCCAGCACCCTGGCGTAGCCGTCAGGCCTGACCCTGTCACATTAGGTACCCCAAGAACTGTATTAACAGACACATACTATGAACCTTACCATAGTACCAATAAAGTATATGATGTAATCATCACATTCAGTAATTTGTACTTTGTATATCATACCACAACACTGTGCTATACTATACCAAACTTAAGTAATTTCATCAGTATGAGACTAAAAGATACAGACATGGCTGCGTTTGCTTCATATTGAAACTGAACAAGCAAAGTCTAAAAGGTGAGTCATTAAATGTTCAAACAGTATCTTTGTGTTATCATTTCACCTTGCAATTTCTCACTATTTTAAGAGCAGCACATTGTGCATTAAATGTCCATGATATCACACCAGAAAACTTCAAAGACACAACTGGAAATTATTCTGCCTTTGCAGCAGAACCTTCCTGAAAGAGCTCCTGGTCTGAAAAGATAACAGCCCAGCTTTGATTTCAAGCCTTTTGTATTGCTCAATATGTTTGTATATTAAAGTGACACAGTCTGAAGTTTTCAGATTTCACAGTGAGTCTTAAGATGATGGAATGCTTGCACAATTATTGGAAACATGTAGCAAAGTAACTGATGGAACAGAACTTAACATTTTGGAAAGTTCCCACAAATATTTAATCTTTAGCTTCTAAAAGTTTGAACAGGAATTTAAATTGGGCTGAGCCAATATTTATAAATTAGAAAAATAGGTTTGGCATTCAGAGAGCCCAATAAAATGTAGAACCTGCTTTGTCTAGTGGTTAACAGCAGAACAGGGTATTGCTTACCTTTCTAGTAAAGTAAGTGCTGTCAGTGACCTCAGAATTTCCGCCTTTTTAACCTATGGAGCCTAGGCATGCATAGCAGAAGCAATCTGTTTTGAAACTGGTATTGTGAATGAAGAAAAGGGTGTAAGGATACCACTCCCAAAGCACTATTTTATGTGTACTTTGTGGAAGTAAGTTCTATTAAATTTGCTTGCCAGACACATTACCATGATATCTGAGTAGCTGAAGGTGAGGAGACATTATCTTCATTTTACAGATGGGAAACTGAGTCACTGAAAGACATGGCTTGCCCTAGATCACACAAAAAGTTGGAGACAGAGCTGAGATCACAATTCAGGTCTCCCAACCCAGAGGCCTAGCTAGTGGACTACACAGCCTCCCAATTAATTGGAAGGCCCCATCCTACCCTTTTATTAGCCTCGTATTAAAAACAGGAAAACTGAAGACAATTCTCCCCGACTAACTGCTCCCCACACTTCCCATCTGTCAGCTAGCTCCTGACCTCTGACGTTTCCCTTCTATTCCATCTCATCTTCAAAAACTAAATATTAGGCAATAGTGTCTGCAATCATTTAAAATTCAGACAATGTTAAAAATTCTTTTTTTTTTTAAATTGAAAACTTTCCCATTTCATGCCTCTTGGCCAACTGAGGAAAAAAACAAAATGTAATGCTTTTGAACAGGTTACTCTTACTTAGTATCTCATACATATGCTTCAATCATCCTCTAAGAGCCTATTGTGCATTCTTTGCTTTGGTGAAAGTCCATAATCTTTCAGTTTATCTCTGTTCAGTATTCTAGTACATGGGTGTAACTTGGGGGAACAATAATACTGCACATATTTTTATCAAAAGCAGCAAAGCATAAAGCTGTTCCTTAGGAGCCAGATTAACGACACTACCAAATTACTTATCTCACAGCTTTCTCCATTCAAAAATCCATTGAAATACCCACCTCTTTTGAATAAATCACTGATGTTTTTATGATTCTGTAAATAAGGTAAGGTGACAATCTCCAAGGTATATGGTAATGGTGACTCAGTCAAATTAAGCAGATTATTTTCTGAACAAGGGAGGTTGGGAGCAAATTTCTTCTTTGCTGGTTGGCACTGAGTCTTTACCTTACTATATATTGCATTCAGACAAAAACAGAATCCATACTCTTAAGTACTTAATACATTTTGAGCCAGACAACGGAACTACAATGGTCTACACTAACTGAGGATGGTCCATTATTTGTACTGTGCCATACTGTAAGTGCACATGGCACGAATGCTGCAGATCTGTAGTCCTAAAGCCTTATAATTCCACTTGTCCTGGCAGGGGATTTCTTTTCCACTGAATAATACTGAGTCCCTGTAAAACAAAATAGAAAACATTCCTTTCCTGCAGAGTGCTAATGTTCCAGGACTCTATGTTAGATGAATAACAACGTGTTCCTGGCATTAAGAACTTATATTCTAGGGATGTATCTGGTACAGTACTGGGCAGACAAGACAATATAATACACAAACTAAGGAGTGGAAATATATTTTTCTGAAAAATGTCAGACCATTTCAAGGAGGTTTCCAAAGACAGAAAAAGGTTGTTCCAGTGATGGAGGTGCCATGGAGTCAAAACTGGGAGTGAGGAAAGGAGATGAAAAGAATGACCAGGAGTGACCCTTGAGTAAAGTGAATAGAGTGCAGGAACACAGAAATCTAAAACAACAGCTTCCTAGCCAGAGCTCAGAACCAGTATCCATCCTCATCCTCCTGGTCTTGTTCGCTGACTGTGATGTGGTCACCATGCATTTCTTTTTGAAATCTTGCCCTCTCTAAGCTCACTGCTCTCCTGGTTTCTGCCCACGTCTCTAATCACTCTGACAGCATGCCAGTCAGGGTATCCTCCTCATCCTATCCCCAACTGTGTGGGTGCCACAGGGCTCAGTCCTTGATCCCACAACATATTGGCTCTTGGCAATCTCATTCGCAAACGCAAATTCAATTATCATCTCTCTGATGTCTCACAGATCTACTGCTCCGCTCCAGACTCTGATCTTTCTGTCCAAACTAAAATCTCAGCCAGTCTACCTGTTCTACATTTTCTTACATTTGGTGTCCAGCCATCAGCTTGAGCCCAAAATGGTAAAAACAGATCTTAATCTTCTCACAAAAGTCCTCCTCTCTCCCTCACCACAGCCACCACCACTTTCTCCTCTATGAAATTAGAGAGATTATAAAAGGTTTAGAAAATTACAGAAGGTTTAGAAAATATGATCTATGAGGAAAGGTTAAAAAAACTGAGCATATTTAGTCTTTAGAAAAGATTGGGGGGGAGGGAAGAGACCTGATATTAGTCTTCAAATATGTTAAGGGCTGTTATAAAGAGGATGGTGCTCAATTGTTCTCCATGTGCACTGAAGGTAGGGCAATAAGTAATATCAACCTGCAGCAAGAAAGATTTACATTGGATATTAAGAAAAACTTTCTACCTATAAGGATAGTTAAGTACTAGAGGTTACCAAGGGAGTTTCTGGAATACCAATCATTGGAGATTTTTGAGAATAGGTTAGACAAATCCTTGTCAGGGAAAGTTTAAGTATACGTGGTCCCAGCTCAGTGCAGGGGGCTAGACTAGAGGACCCCTTGAGGTCCCTTGCAGACCTACATTTCTATGATTCTCTGTTATCTTTCAAATTCCTCTTTAAAACTCATTTGTTCTGATGCCTACAAAAAACTTTGTTAATATTCAGCAGCTGGTGAATATAGGCAGGTGTCGTGGAAGGAATCACGCAGCCACTCCAATT